>LR738711.1:686728103-686811960 GCA_902687465.1 Secale cereale | reverse complement strand
CCCCCCCCCCCCCCCGGCTGTCCTTCGGACGCACGGTTGTTTCCGAAACGCTGATTTTTTATATAATTTTTCTGGATTTTTCATGGCAGTTCTCGTAACATGAAAACCTGAAATACAAAAAGAGCCGAAAACAGAAACTGGCACTGGGGTGCACTGGATTAGTAAGTTAGTCCAAATATGATCAAAAGTGTATGGAAGTGTATGAATATCATAGCAATATCACCCAAAAGTGGCATGGAGCAAGCGGAAATTATAGATACGTTTTGGACGTATCAGCTGGGCCCACTGTCGACATGCATGTGTCAGGGGGACCAGGCGACTTGCCGTACGCGGTAGGTTGTCCTGCGTTCACTCGTGAGCTGCGGCAAGTCCAGTGGCCCAGCATGAAGAATTTCAAGCCAGACGTACCGGAGAAGTACGACGGCAAGACGCATCCGTCCGAGTTCCTCAGCATCTACACCATTGCGGTGCAAGCTGCCGGGGGGCGAGACGACAAGATCCTTGCCAATTACTTCCCGCTGGTACTCAAGCCCAACGTCAGGTCCTAGCTCATGCACTTGCCGGACAACTCCATATCCTCCTGGGCAGACCTATGCCATCAGTTTGTCGGCGCCTTTACAGGCGGCCACAAACCTCATGGCCAAGAAAGTGACCTTCATCTGCTCGCCCAGAAGGAAGGAGAGCCCGTGCGCAAGTATATCCAGAGGTTCAGCCGTGTACAGCACAACATCCCAGATGTCCACCCTGCCGCGGTCATCAGCGCGTTCCATCAGAGCGTGCGTAGCCGCAGGATGAGGGAGGAGATGGCGATGTGCAAGATCAGGGACGTCAGTGAGCTGTATGCCCTGGCCGACAAGTCCGCACGTGCTGAGGAGGGGAGGAAACTCCCCGGAGAGGATACAGGAGCAGGAGGATCTGACAGTGAGGATGCTGCCCCGGCAAAGAAAAACCGGCGGCGGAACAATAGGAAGAAGAAAAGCAAAGAGGTGCTAGTCATTGAGCAGTCCGGCAAGGAAGGTGGCGCCAATAAAGCCAAAGTTGGTAGCTCCGGCAAGGAGACTTCCGCATGCACCAACTGCCAGGTTGTGGCGGCCGCCGACAAGCAGGACGACACCGACAAGCAGTATTGCAAGATCCACCGCACCAAGGGTCATGACCTCTAGAACTGCAAGAGGGTCGAGCAGCTCGTCGAGCAGCAGAAGGCTGAGTACGAGCGGCGCGATAAGGAGAAGGCCCAAGGAGGTGATGGAGGATCCGGCAAGAAGCGGACATTCAACGGCCGGGGAGGACGCCGCGGCAAGGCCAAGCAGCGGCAAGGAGATAGACCTCCCCGCGGCCGCGACAAGGATGAAGATGACGACGACGACGAAGACATGGATGACGTTGAGACCAGTGAGCAGGAGTTCCAGAAAGCCACAGAGGTCTTGTGCGTTGACGGTGGTGCTTCTCTGCATACCTCACACCGCCAACTCAAGCAGTGGGTGCGGGAAGTTAATGCAGCAGAACCACCTGTCGAATCGCGCAAGCTTTTGAAGTGGTCCAACACGCCTATCATCTTTGATATTGAGGACCACCCTGATCGCACAACTGCGGTCGGGTGCTTGCCGATGTTGGTTTCACCAACTATCCGCAACCTCAAGGTCACTAAGATGCTAGTTGACGGCGGGGCCGGCTTGAACCTGATCTCCTCCGCTGTGATCCAGAAATTCCAAATCCCTGACAGCGAGCTCGAAGAGACCGGCACATTACAAGGAATCAACCCGGGAGGAGCAAGCCGAAGGGGAAGATCACGTTGCTAGTGACATTTGGCGGCGAGCTAAACTTCAGGACTGAGAGGGTCACCTTTGACGTTGCCGATTTCCCATTGCCTTACAATGGGATACTCAGCCGTCCAGCACTCGCCAAGTTCATGGCAGCCTCTCACTATGCATACAATATGTTGAAGATGCCCGGCCCGATAAGCGTCATCTCTGTCCCTGGCGACAAGAAGGATGCCCTTATCTACACCGACAAGATCTACCGGGATGCAGCAGCCGCAACAGATCACAAGACACTTCCCGCTGAAGCTCCCGGGGGGGAAGAAGACCAAGTCCGGCAAGAGCTCTGATGCCTACTCCGGCAAGCGCACCTCTTCGGAGTGCTGCGCTACCGTTGAGGACGCACCATCGAGCTCCACCGGCAAGTGTAAGAAGACGCTGGCAGCTCCGCCAGAGACCAAGAAGGTGTCCACCAAGGAGGACGGCGCTGGTGGTACCTTCACCATCAGTGCCACGCTTGACCCTAAATAGGAAAGCGCGCTCATTGCTTTCCTGCGGGCGAACATCGACGTGTTTGCATGGCAACCGTCTGACATCCCCGGTGTTCCCAGGAAAGTGATTGAGCACAAGCTTGTCGTTTGTCCTCACGCGCGGCCCGTCAAGCAGAAAGTCAGGAAACAAGCAGTGGAGCGCCAAGAATTCATAGCAGAAGAGATCAAGAAGTTGGAAGCAGCAGGCCTTGTCAGAGGAGTGCTCCATCCTACATGGTTGGCCAATCCTGTAGTCGTGCGCAAGGCAAACGGGAAATGGAGGCTTTGTATTGACTTCACTGATGTGAATAAAGCTTGTCCCAAAGACCCATTTCCCTTGCCGCGCATTGACCAGATTGTTGACTCCACGGCCGGATGTGACCTGCTTTCATTTCTTGACGCATACTCAGGATACCACCAAATCCTCATGGCAGAAGAGGATGAAGAGAAGACCGCATTCATCACTCCATGTGGCACGTACTGTTTCATACGGATGCCTTTCGGTTTGAAGAATGCTGGTTCAACATTTGCAAGGGTAGTCCATACAGCTTTTGAACCACAAATACACAGAAATGTAGAAGCATACATGGATGACATAGTAGTCAAGAGCAAAGACAGGGCAACCCTGATTCAAGATTTAGACGAGACCTTTGCAAATCTACGCAAGATTCGGCTCAAGCTCAACCCCGAGAAGTGTGTGTTTGGGGTCCCCTCCGGCAAGCTTCTCAGGTTCTTCGTGTCTCAGAGGGAAATTGAAGCCAATCCCGACAAGATCACGGCCATTGAGCAGATTGAAGCACCAAAGCGCGTCAAGGATGTACGAAGACTTGCCGGTTGCGTAGCTGCTCTCAGCAGGTTTATCTCTAAGTCTGCTGAGCGCGCCCTGCCGTTTTTCAAAATTTTGAAAAAGGTAGGTCCAATGAAATGGACTCCGGAAGCGGAGGCTGCGCTGCAAGACTTGAAGAGATACCTGTCCTCCACTCCAATACTTGTCGCACCTAAGCCACAAGAGAAGTTGCTGCTGTATCTAGCGGCAACCAATCAAGTGGTTAGTGCTGCGTTAGTAGCGGAGAGGGAGGCAGATGATGAGCCAGCAACCGCGGCAAGCACATCCAGCGACAAGCAGGGGGCTTCCCCGACGAGCTCTGGTCTCGACAAAGATGGATCTGCGCAGGCGTGCGAGGAGATACGGAAGAAAATGGTGCAACGCCCAGTTTACTTTGTCAGCTCCCTTCTGCAGGGGGCTAGGTCAAGGTACTCTGGTGTGCAGAAATTGCTTTTCGGCCTTCTCATGGCCTTGAGAAAGCTGCGCCATTACTTCCAAGCACATGAGATAACAGTTGTCACTCGCTTTCCGCTGAAGAGGATACTGCAAAATCCAGAAGCAACAGGCAGGATTGTTGAGTGGGCACTGGAACTGTCAAGCTTTGGCCTCAAGTTTGAAAGCACTTCAACTATCCAAAGCAGAGCATTGGCAGAATTCATAGCAGAGTGGACGCCAACACCAGATGAAGAAATTCCAGAAACGAGCATCCCCGTCAAGGAAGCAAGCAAAGAGTGGCTGATGTACTTTGATGGCGCTTTCTCGCTGCAAGGCACCGGTGCTGGCGTGCTGCTTGTCGCACCCACCGGAGAGCACCTCAAGTACGTAGTCCAGATGCACTTTCCCAAGGAGCAAGCAACAAACAATACTGCAGAGTATGAAGTTTGCTTGCCGGTCTCAGGATCGCGGCAGACCTTGGGATCAAGAAGCTTATTGTCAGGGGTGACTCGCAGCTTGTCGTTCGCCAAGTGAACAAGAATTATCAGAGTCCGTTGATGGAAGCTTGCGTCGATGAAGTGAGAAAGCTAGAAGAGCACTTTGACGGCCTACAGATGGAGCTTGTTCCAAGAGCTCAGAATGACATTGCTGATGGCCTGTCGAAGTGCGCTGCACTTAAGTTACCTATGGAACCAGGGATCTTCGTGCTCAAGCAGACTCAACCATCCGTAACGCCATCAACTGGACAGAGCAAGAAGAGGAAGTTGATTTCTGGTGACTATTTTCCGGCAGAGCTTCCCGAAACCGCCGCCAAGAAGGTCCCCAAGATCAACACCAAGAATGCTGAGGAGCAGTCTGCTCCGGCAAGCCCTAGGGTTTGTTCCGTTGAAGCAAACGCTCCCGACAAGTTTTGCTCCGGCAAGCTTGCCGGGGAACATCAAGCTCCGGCTGAGCTGCAGGTTCTCGCCGTAGAAGCGGATGTTCCCGCAGCAGCAGATGTGCCTTTAGTCCTTGTTGTTGAGCCACAGGCTCCAGCATGGGCACATCAGATTGTCCGTTTCCTTCAGACAGGAGAACTTCCCGAAGAGCAAGAAGAAGCCGAAAGAGTAGCCCGGCAGTCAAGTATGTACCAGTTTGTCGACAACAAACTGTACAGAAGAAGACTCAACGGTGCGAAATTGAAGTGTATTCCCCGGGAAGATGGACAAAAGCTGTTGGCAGAGATACATGGAGGCATATGTGGTCACCACATTGGCGCAAGAGCACTTGCCGGCAAAGCATTCCGGCAAGGTTTCTTTTGGCCGGAAGCCCTCCAGGATGCAACTGCACAAGTAACCAAGTGTGAAGCGTGCCAGTTCCATTCCAAGCAGATACACCAGCTAGCTCAAGCTCTCCAGACGATCCCTTCATCCTGGCCATTTTCGGTCTGGGGGCTCGACATCCTCGGCCCCTTTCCCCGCGCAGCCTGGGGCTTTGAGTACTTGTACGTTGCAATCGACAAGTTCACAAAGTGGCCAGAAGTGGAACCAGTGAGAAAGGTGACCGCACAGTCAGCAGTCAAGTTCTTCAGGTTGATTGTTTGCCGCTTCGGGATCCCTAACAGGATCATCACCGACAACGGTACACAATTCACGAGCCGCACCTTCATGCAGTACGTCCAAGATCTTGGCGCCAAGGTCTGCTTCGCTTCTGTTGCTCACCCGAGAAGCAACGGTCAAGCGGAGAGGGCAAATGCTGAAGTGTTGCGTGGCCTCAAGACCAGAACTTTCGACAGGCTGCACAAGTGCGGAAGAAACTGGATCGAGGAGCTGCCGGTGGTTCTTTCATCGATCAGGATGATGCCAAATCGAGCCACTGGACAGACACCTTTCGCTCTAGTTTATGGAGCAGAGGCAGTTCTCCCCACGGAACTCGTATACGGGTCACCTCGAGTGCTCGCTTATGATGAGCTCGAGCAAGAGCAGCTGCGACAAGATGACGCGCTGCTCCTTGAGGAAGACCGTCTTCAGGCTGCTGTACGAGCTGCTCGCTACCAGCAAGCTTTGCGCCGCTACGATAGCCGCAAAGTTAACGCCAGAAGTCTCGAGGAAGGCGACCTTGTTCTTCGGCGCATTCAGTCCGCCAAGAATTCCAACAAGTTGACGCCGAAGTGGGAAGGCCCTTATCGGGTGAAACGAGTCACTAGGCCTGGCGCTGTCCGCCTTGAGACCGAAGATGGCTTTCCGATGAGCAACTCCTGGAACATTGAGCATCTTCGTAAGTTTTACCCGTAAGGCGCGGTTGCCGCGACCCGCTCTGGCAACCACCTTTTGTACAAGTCTTGCCGCTGTTGCATGTAATCCTTTGTACAAAGCCGGGCGCAGACCCCGGTCATAAGTAAAGCTCATGTGCCCCGCACATCTTGTCAATTTCATGCTTTTTCAATTTTTGCATGTGTTATCTGACACTTTGTGCAGCGCCTACCCCCGGTAAGCCATAACGAGCCGTAAGGCTCCATATCTGCATTTCCTCTTCTTTCTTTTTTTCGCAAGGAAAGGAAGGTTCCCTCGCGCATAAGTTTGCCCGGGGGGGGAGGGGAAGATAGTGGTATGGACCAAGCGCCGTTCAAGAAAGTTCCGCCTTGCCGGGAAGCAAACAACAGAAAAGCTAAGTTGCCAAAGCTTGAGCAACTAGATTTTTAAATTTTTAAGTTATCTTCCTTGAACGACCGTGCTTTGTATGGAAAACCCATGCGCGGAGGAACCAACTCGTAGCTAGTTGCACCCTTACTTTGTTTCGAGTCCGCTCAACAGCTTAAGTGTGCTGCGACTAGTGTCGCGCCCTTACTTTGTTTCGAGTTTGCTCAACAACTTAAGTGAGCTGCGACTAGTTGCGACAAGGTTTCTTGTCGGTAACGGCACCGCCAGCAGGCTGCTGAAGTTCCGCACTCAGCGCTCGCGGCTAAGGTGCCTGCGCCGGCAAGTTCCCTAAAAGCGTAGGGCAGAAACATACAAAGGAAGGAATCAAGTAAAGGAAATAACGTTGTAAACACTACCCAAAATAGAGTTATATTACAAGATAGCTTGTCGCAGCTCTAACAGATTGTTCTCCTAACATGATAAGTAGCGACAAGGAAAGAAGAAAATGGGCGAGCCTAGTCCGCGCGATCTCCCTCGACCCTCTTGATCCCGCTCACCTTGTCCACTATGGGTGCGACAAGGGCCTTGAGCGCCTCCTGGTCAGCGTCCGGCGGCAGGGACCTGAGGACGTTGGTGAGGTTGAGGCCCGGATTGCGGAAGGCCACCTTCACCAACACCTTTTGCAGGGCGCCCGCGCAGAGCTTGCGCAACTCGTCAGCCAGCTGCTTTGGGATTCTCTCCCGGAGCTGCTGGAGGGCCGTTGCCACGCCTTTGAAGAATAGGGTGAGCTTGGCGCTGTGGTGGAGATTCTCGTCGAAGGAGTACCCGAGATACTCTGCCCCCAGCTGCGCCAGCTCCCTGTCGATGTCTGCGGCAGCATTGACAAGACCCTCCGTCCAATGCTCCACAGTCTCCCTAAAGACGTTCTGAGTGACAGCAGCACTCGCCAGCAACGCCTTCTCGGCCCTGACCTCCTCCTTCAAGGCTGCCTCCCGCTCCTTGGCGCCGTCCAGCGTCTTGGTCAAAGTGGTCAGCTTCAATTCAAGATCAGCGTTGGAGTCCTTGGCGGCGGCGAGCTCCTTGCCCTTCTCGGCGAGGCGGACCTGCAGCTCTGAGTGCTTGTGGGCGTCCTTCTCCCGCTCAAGCTTGAGCGCGGCGATTTCTTCACCTCTCGCCTTGAGGTCGGCCTCGAGCTGCGCCACTTTTGTCTCCAACTCCCTCTTGGCGACCTCGGCAGCTGCGGCGGCGTCCTTTGCCTCCTGGAGGGCCCCGCCAAGTGATTGCTCGCGCGCGGCAAGCTCCTCCTCGTGGCTGTCGAGTTTGACTTTCCGCTGCGCCAGCTCACCCTCCCGCGTGGACAGCTTCTCAGCGGCAAGCCGCTGCTGCTCTTCGACTTTGGCCTTCTCGAGGAAGAAGGCCGTCTGCTCTTCGGCAACCCGCTCCCGCTCCTCTGCCAAGGACCGGAGAGCTGCCTGGTTGAGGGCCCGGAGCTCCTCCGCGCGCTTCTCAATGTCGGCTCCGACCTTGGCGGCCAGCGCTTCGTGGGACTCCAGCTTGGCTTGCCGAGCGCGGTAGAGCGACAGCAGCTTCCGCAGTAGCCGCTCCTTCTCAGGCTCGCCGCTGCTGCTGCTCGGCGCGTCGACAAGCATCAGCCCGGCGGAGGCGAGCACCTCTCCGTCAAAGACTTCTCCCTCGACCGGCGCCCTGGAGCTCGACGCCCAGGGGAGCTTGATGTAGACGCCGTCGCCGGCCTTCAAGTAGGCGCCTGGCTCGAGCTCTTCGGAGCCTATGGCTGCGGCAGCGGCGGAGGGATCGGCGGTCGGTGTAGCGCCCGGTGCTCCTGCGGCCTCAGGGCCGTCAGTGCGATCGCTGGACCCCTCGCCAGCTGCTGCGGCGGCAGCGTTGGCGGCCTCGTCGCCGGCGGGCTCGTCAGCACCGGCCGCTTCTTCGGTGGCAGCGGCGTCGCCGGTGTCGCCGCGCGCATTCTCCTCGACAGCAACCTCCGTCTCCATCGGCTCCGCAGCAGATGGATCTGACGGCAGGAAAGGGGAGAAAAATAGTCAAGCAAATATCCAAAAAAGAAGAATCAAAAGAAGAAAAGCCCAAGGAAAGTTTGAAGCAAGGGGATTACCTGCGCGAGCCGGCTCCTCGGTGGAGTTCCTTGCCGGGGAACTCTCCCTTGGCGGTGTAGCTGTAGTCCCCGCTGGCGGAGGGCAGCTAGTACTGTCCCTTGCCGGAGAGCTCGCCCTTGCCGGAGGACTCGCCCTTGCCGGGGAGACCCTTGCCGGGGAACTTTCCCTTGGCGGCGTAGTCGACGCAGATGGCACGTCGGGGGCGGTCTCCAGGCACCCCTGGTCTGGCTGCGCTGCTCCTACACAAATCAACAAACGAGACGTCAGCAAAGATAGAACACCCACGCGCACCCAACAGCGGAAAGTAAACCGTACACTTACGCTGGGGGCTGCGCTGGGGGCTGCTGTGAAGATCAGTTGTCGGGTCCGGCAAGTTTGTCTCAGGCGCACCCCCTGCTGGCACGGTGGGCTCGTCCTCGATGACAATCACCGGGACCTTGGCTCTCTTTGCCGCCCTCTGGGCCAGAGTTCTGGAAAAAGGAACAAGTTCAGAGTGAGGCAAAAGAGATACAAGACAAAACAGCAGAAAATCGAAGAAATACGAGAACAACAAAATCTTACTCTTCTTCTTCCTCGTCGGAGCTGAGCACGGAGAAGTCGAAGTCTGGCTCACGCGTCCCGGCGCGAGGAGGCGGAGGAGTAGTCTCCCTTGGCCGCTTGGCAGCCGCAGCGGCGGTGGTCTGAGACGACCCCGCTCCGGCTGTCGCCGTGGCGTGAGGAGCGGCAGGAGCAGAAGCGGCGGTCCGGGAAGACCCCGCTCCAGTTGCAGCAGATGTGCGAGGCGCTCCCGCAGCAACCTTGCTTGCCGCGGTGGAGCGAGTCGCGCGGCGCGGCGGCTGTTGACCCGTCTGCCGCTCCGTTACGTCCCCGGCCTTGCGGAGACGCCTTCTCGGTGGAGCTGGAAGCTCTGCTGGTGGCGAGCTGCCTGAAGACGAGGAGGAAGAGGAGTCGATCTCCAGCGAGCCGATCGTATCCTCGGCGGGCTCGCTCGACTCGTCGCCCTACTCGGTGGGCTCGCTCGACCCGACACCCTGCTGGGCGGGCTCGCTCGACTCAGCGTCTTGCCCGGCAGGCTCTTCCTCGCCGACAAACTCCCCTCGCTCGGCAAGGCTTGCCGTCTTTGCTGCATCTGCCTCCTCCGGGGTGAAACCGAACTGGCCCGCGGCTGTGGCTGCCGCCGCCTCTTCCAGCCTAATGGCGATGTACGCCATCTCCTTATCGGTGGTGTCGCGGGTGAGGCCCTTCTTCTCGTCGGAGCGGATTGGCACTTCTTCCAAGTTGTCGAAGAATGCCTGCACAGCGTCGTCTGCAGGCTCTTGCCAGGTTGGGTCAATCCCGTGAGAGTCACACATCGGCATCATTGCGCGGATGCGGCTGAGAGCAGAGTTGTTGCACAGTGGGACGACCCCCCTCGGCAACCTGAACACCTCGGGATGATCGGGGTCATACTTGAACAGCTCCTGAAGCATCGCGTTGAGCTCCAGGACAGTGAAGTTGTAGTTGAGGCCCGGGCGCAGCCTCATGATATCCGCCGCATTCTCGAACTCCCAGGCGGGCCTCTTCCTCTCCTGCAAGGGGGCGATGTGGCGGCGAAGGAAATCTGCGCCAACTGCGCCTACAGTGAGCCCGGCAAGCCTGAGGCGTCGGATCCGGGCAGTGGCAATCTTCAGTCTACTGTCTTCCGGGGCCAAGTCGCTCCAGTCGTTGCCGCGTACTACTAGGGCTTGGCGCCGGGCGGTAAATGGCTGCGGGTTCTCCTCTACGATCGAACACCAATTAGCTCTCCATTCCTCCCATTTGCTGCGGAGCTCTCCCTCCAGATAAGCTTCCTTCTTGTGCGTCCTCGAGATCCAGGAGACTCCGCCGGACAAAGGCTCTCCTCTCTCTACTCGGGGCGTAAAGAAGTGGCGGAAAAGGGCTACATTGAGAAAGTCTCCGACAAAGTTTTCGCAGAGATGTGCAAAAACTGCCATGGTCAGAACAGCGTTGGGGGTGAAGTCAAGAAGGTGGAACCCGTAGGTATTCATGAGGTCACAGAAGAATTCAGAGAAAGGCGGGCAGAACCCGCAGTAGAAGAACAAGGCAAAGAAAGCATATCCGTTCGGAGCCATTTGACAAGCAACGACTGGGAGTACCTTGGTGCGCGGATGCGCCCGCGTCTCCCCCGACTAGAAGAGGTAGTAGTTCTCCCTCAGCTTCCTCGCGGCCTTCCCCTTATCACCTTTCGGAGCCATGGCGGAAGCGGTGAGGGAGGTCGACGGCGCTGGTGGTGCTGGTGGCGATGGGGGGCGGAGCGCTGCTCTCTTTCAAGCTTTGGGAAGAAGGGGAGCGGCGGAGGTTTTCAAGGATTGAAGTAGCAACGGGCGGATGGACGAACTGCCCCTGTTTCCCCTGCTTATAAGGGGGGAGGGGGCGGACATTCCGCATTTACGATTAAAGAAGCCACCCACGATCTCTCCCACGACGCCGCAATCGACGCGTGCCGTTAGGGGATGGCGCGATGGATACGGAGTAAGATACGGCGTGAACCAGGCCGCGCGTGCCCGTGCACTGTTTTGGGCCTGGCCCAACAGCACTCGGCACCGTGTATGGCCCAGGCCTGGGGGCTCCTGTCGGTGTACTAAATTAGGGGTACCCTTAGTATCCCAAACTTGTGCACGGCAGTCGCAGCGTCCCGCGGCAAGGCTTGCCGGGTGATCGCCAAGGCCCTCCGTGGTTCCTTTGGAGCCATTCAAGAACAAAGTATCCAAGCCAAGGAGACAAGGCCCCGGCAAGAGGAGCTTGCCGGGAAGGCCACTCAAGGCACAAGACCACTCAAGGCGCAAGACCCTGGCAAGAGAAGCTTGCCGGGAAGGCCAACCAAGGCATCTCAAGAAACTTGCCGCGACGCGCCACGCGTCCCGGCAAGGCCCGGTGAGCGACAAGCTCCCGGAAGCGACAAGATAGCGACCGCGGCAAGGCGCTTGCCGCGGCAAGCTTCCACTCAGTACCCGCGCTCCAGCACATCCACCCACGTGTCGCTCTGGGACCTTCAAAGGCGTACGTGGCGGGAGGCTGTGCAGCCAGGGGTACGCGGTGGCAAGCGACGCTGACAAGGTTGCCATCGTGGCGAACGGTGGCGCCCCTGACGGTCCCCTTTTTGCACTGTTTGGGCGACGTCGATGGGCATTTAATGCCCTTGTCCCCTGCCGTCAGGGTTAGGTATGGAACATTGTACAGGTAGTTGTACCAACCACAATACTTTTCCACTTTTACCCTCATCTGTGTTGCCACCTGTCAGTGACCCCTTGAGCCTATAAAAGGAGGCCCATGCGCAACGTAGAGAAGGGTTCGAACACTCTTACGCTCGGTCTCGTTAGCTGCTGAAGGGTACTGTAGCTCTGAGCGCTCCCGAGCCAAGAACTCAATACAAACCACAAAGCAGGAGTAGGGTTTTACGCATCCGTGCGGCCCGAACCTGGGTAAACTGCTCGTGTGCCTTGCCTCGATCTGCTCTTCGCGCGATCTCCGCCCCCCTGCCGTACCGAAAAGGGGCTCCGTCCCCATAGGTGTTCGTGGGTGGATCAGTTTCCCCGACAATAACCCTCAGGCACAACAGGCAATTCGTATCTAGGGGGAGAATCTTCATCATCACTTTCATCAATATCATTAGTTTCAATAATTTCGTTCTCTCTAACCCTAGCAATTTGTTCATCAAGAAATTCACCTAATGGCATAGTATTATCAAGCATAGAAGTAGTTTCATCATAAGTATCATCCATAGAAGAAGTGGCATCATCAAGAACATGCGACATATTAGATTCAATAGCAGGAGTAGGTGTCGCAAATTTACTCATAACAGAGGGTGAATCAAGTGCAGAGCTAGATGACAATTCCTTACCTCCCCTCGTAGTTTAGGCATAAATCTTGGTTTTTTCGTCTTTCAAGTTCTTCATAGTGATCAACAGATATAAATCCCAAGTGACTCAAAGAATATAGCTATGCTCCCCGGCAACGGCACCAGAAAATAGTCTTGATAACCCACAAGTGTAGGGGATCGCAACCGTTTTTGAGGGTAGAGTACTGAACCCAAATTTATTGATTCGACACAAGGGGAGCCAAAGTATACTCTCAAGTATTAGCAGTTGAGTTTTCAATTCAACCACACCTGGAAGACTTAATATCTGCAGCAAAGTATTTAGTAGCAAAAGTAATATGGAAGTAACGGTAGCAGTGGCAAAAGTAACAGTAATAGTTTTGTAGTGATTGTAAGAGTAGCAGCGGTAAAGTAACTAAGCAAGGAGCAATATGTGAAAAGCTCATAGGCATTGGATCAGTGATGGGTAATTATGTTGGATGCGATTCCTCATGTAATAGTTATAACCTAGGGTGACACAGTACTAGCTCCAGTTCATCAATGCAATGTAGGAATGTATTCCGTATATAGTCATACGTGCTTATGGAAAAGAACTTGCATGTCATCTTTTGTCCTACCCTCCCGTGGCAGCGGGGTCCTATTGGAAACTAAGGGATATTAAGGCCTCCTTTTAATACAGTGGCAGACCAAAACACTAACACTTAGTGAATACAGGAACTCCTCAAACTACGGTCATCACCGGGAGTGGTCCCGATTATTGTCACTTCGGGGTTGCCGGATCATAACACATAGTAGGTGACTATTGACTTCCAAGATAGGATCAAGAACTCACATATATTCATGAAAACATAATAGGTTCAGATCTGAAATCATGGCACTCGGGCCCTAGTGACTAACATTAAGCATGGCAAAGTCATAGCAACATCAATCTTAGAACATAGTGGATACTAGGGATCAAACCCTAACAAAACTAACTCGATTACATGGTAAATCTCGTCCAACCCATCACTGTCCAGCAAGCCTGCGATGGAATTACTCATGCACGGCGGTGAGCATCATGGAATCGGTGATGGAGGAAGGTTGATGATGACGACGGCGAAGATCTCCACTCTCCGGAGCCACAAATGGACTCCAGATCAGCCCTCCTGAGAGAGATTAGGGCTTGGCGGCGGCTCCGTGTCGTAAAATGCGATGAATCCTTCTCTTAGATTTTTTATCTCCTCGAACGTGAATATATGAAGTTGGGGTTGAGGTCGGTGGAGCGTTAGGGGGCCCACGAGACAGGGGGCGCGCCCCCACCCTCATGGACAGGGTGTGGGCCCCTGGTCTTGATTCTTTTGCCAGTATTTTTATATATTACAAAAATATTCTCCGTTGATTTTCAGGTCATTCCGAGAACTTTTATTTCTGCACAAAAATAACACCATGGCAATTCTACTGAGTACAACGTCAGTCCGGGTTAGTTCCATTCAAATCATGTAAGTTAGAGTCCAAAATAAGGGCAAAAGTGTTTGGAAAAGTAGATACATTGGAGACGTATCAAGGTCCTGGCGACTCGTGAGGCTAGGCATTAGGAGATCTTGGCGGAGGTGGCCACGGTTCTTCGTGAGCTTTGGGAACTTCCGGTGCCTCGCGAGGCCCCGGAGCCAGACGATGCCTGAGGAACGGTGTGTGCATCAAGCATCTTCAGCTGCACCAACACTACTTCAGTAACTGTGCCACGTGACATTTTCTAGTTTTGTTCAGCTGGGAGCGCCCCTCGGGCTGCATCATTCCCATGCCACACGGGTTTGTCCCTGTGGCATATATCCTTTTACATCTTTAGCTTACAAATTGGGGGCGCCCCTCGGGCTGCATCATTCCTAGGCTGCACGGGTCCGTCCCAGTGGCATGTATCGTTTTTGCATCTTACCTGAGCTAGCGTTACCTTTTCCGTCAGTTGCATTAAGATCATTTATCTGCCTGACCGCCACCTCGATGCCATGAGCGTTGTACGCCCTTACTAACATGCTTGCGCCCGCCTCATGACTAAGGATAGGCACGGCGTCTATGCTCGGGTCCGTCCCTGCAGCGTCGCCAAATCCAAGCGGCCGAGCTATGGCTCGCGGGCCAGCCCCGTGTATGTCACCTGCCGTGGTCCTTGGTGCCTCGTGTTGGGGAACGTAGTATTTTCAAATTTTTCCTATGATCACGCAAGATCTATCAACTAGATGCATAGCAACGAGGGGAAGAGTGTGTCTACGTACCCTCGTAGACCGGGAGCGGAAGCGTCAAGTGACGCGGTTGATGTAGTCGAACTTCTTCGCGATCCAACCGATCAAGCACCGAACGTACGGCACCTCTGCGTTCAGCACACGTTCAGCTTGATGACGTCCCACGAGCTCTTGATCCAGTTGAGCTTCACGGGAGAGTTTCGTCAGCACGACGGCGTGGTGACGGATTAGATGTATCTATCGGCGCATGGCTTCGCCTAAGCACTGCAACGGTATAGTCGAGGTGTGTTTCTGTGGAGGGGGGCACCGCACACGGTTGGGAGAGATCAACTGATCAACTTGTGTGTTCTAGGGTGCCCCCTGCCCCCGTATATAAAGGAGCAGGGGGAGGGGCCGGCCAGCCCTTCTATGGCGCGCCAGGGAGGCAATCCTACTAGGAATAGGATTGCAATCCTATTCCTAGTAGGAGTCCACCAAGAAGGAAGAGAGGGAAAGGAAGGAGAGGGAGAGGTGGCGGCCCCCAATCCTAGTCCAACTAGGATTCCCTGGTGGGGCGCCGGCCAGCCTCTATGGGCTGCCTCTCTTCTTTCCTTAAGGCCCACTATGGACCATCCCCCCTCGTGGGGGGTTCTGGTAACCCGATTAAATCCGAAACTTTTCCGGAACACTTCCAGTGTCCGAATATAGTCGTCCAATATATCAATCTTTATGTCTCGGACATTCCGAGACTCCTCGTCATGTCCGTGATCTCATCCGGGACTCCGAACTACCTTCGGTACATCAAAACTCATAAACTCATAATACCGATCGTCATCAAACGTTAAGCATGCGGACCCTACGGGTTCGAGAACTATGTAGACATGACCGAGACTCATCTCCGGTCAATAACCAATAGCGGAACCTGGATGCTCATATTGGCTCCTACATATTCTACGAAGATCTTTATCGGTCAAACCGCATAACAACATACGTTGTTCCTTTTGTCATCGGTATGTTACTTGCCCGAGATTCGATCGTCGGTATCTCTATACCTAGTTCTATCTCGTTACCGGCAAGTCTCTTTACTCGTTCCGTAATACATCATCTCGTGACTAACTCATTAGTCTTTTGCTTGCAAGGCTTATTATGATGTGTGTTACCGAGAGGGCCTAGAGATACCTCTCCGACACTCGGAGTGACAAATCCTAGTCTTGATCTATGCCAACACCACGAATACTTTCGGAGACACCAGTAGAGCATCTTTATGATCACCCAGTTATGTTGTGACGTTTGATAGCACACAAGGTGTTCCTATGGTATTCGGGAGTTGCATAATCTCATAGTCATAGGAACATGTATAAGTCATGAAGAAAGCAATAGAAGTAAAAACTAAACGATCATAGTGCTATGCTAACGGATGGGTCTAGTCCATCACATCATTCTCCTAATGATGTGATCCCGTTGATCAAATGACAACTCATGCCTATGGCTAGGAAACATAGCCATCTTTGATCAATGAGCTAGTCTAGTAGAGGCATACTAGGGACATACTATTTTGTCTATGTATTCACACATGTATCAAGTTTCCGGTTAATACAATTCTAGCATGAATAAAAGACATTTATCATGATATAAGGAAATACAAATAACATCTTTATTATTGCCTCTAGGGCATATTTCCTTCACCTCGCCCTCGCATGAGCTGGGTGCGGACAGGCGAGTGAAGGCGCACAACATGGTGCCTCGTTGCCCTGGGGGCCGTGCATCGGGTGTCTGCGCTCAGGGTATCCACATGAGAAGACCAGGCACGGCGTCTGTGCTCGGGTCCATCCCTGCAGCGTCGATAAACCCAACGTCTGAGCTCTGTCTGGTGGGCCGGCCCCATTCGCGTCACCTCCTAGGGTCGTCGGTGTTTGGCCTTCTCACGTGACAACCTCGAGGGAGTCACTCGGCGCAGGTTGCCTATCCATCTTTCAGGATCACCTCAAGCCCTGTCGCTCAAGACCAGGCGCAACCCGCCTTGAGGTAGGGCCCCGTGAGTCCCGCGCTGGCTCACGGGTGCCCAGATACACCTCATCCAGCCCTATAGTGCAGGCCACGTGTCAGGGGGGTTGTACACGCCCCGGGGGCTCTCTGCAGTAGGGAGTCCCCTCCCACGTTCGAGTGGAAGCACCATGCTCCGGACTGGCAGTCGACATGATCGAGGAGCGGCTATGCCCGTGCAAGAACGGTAGCGCCATGCTCCGTGCTGGTGATAAACAACTTGGGGTGGCCTCACGACTGCTTTAACCTGAGGGAGCCACCCGGCTCGGTGGCCAGCCCCACCGCACTGCACTCCCCTTGGGAGAGTAGCGCGAGGGGGCTGGGCACGGGTGCTGCGCTCAGGTCATGCCTAGCGTACGCCCCACCAGGTCCCCTGGACCTGGTCGTCGCAACCCTCCCGAGCGAAAGCACGCGAGGACAGGTATGAGGTTTGTCAGTACGTCAAGGGGGACCCTTGGGCATCGTGATCCAAGGGCCTAACTGGTCTCGTAGCCCCTCACTCCCTGGTCTTGTCCTGGTGATCCGGCCAAGCCTGCGGCTGCTGAGGTACGCGCGGGGCCGGGCCCTGCCGATGCAAAACGCTAAATCCACCTCTCGCATTACTCTCCTAAGGGATGTTCGTACGTCAAGGGGGACCCTTGGGCATCGCGACCTAAGGGCCTAACTGGTCCTATAGCCCCTCACTCCCCTGGTCTTGTCCTGGTGATCCGGCCAAGCTAGCGGCTACTGAGGTACGCGCTGGGCCGGGACCTATCGACGCAGAACGCTAAGGTAAAACCCAACCATAACATTAAGATATATTGGCCCCCCTTCAATCCCGTATGCATCAATTTCTACGCTAGGTTGAAGCTTCTGTCACTCTTGCCCTCCAATACGTAGTCCTATCAACATACATCTAACCCTATGGTGTGATCCACGAGCGCGCTCATATGATGGGCACCAAAGGACAGCAACATAACCACAAGCAAATTAAATCAATCATGGCAATTCACTAATCACTGATAGGACAACGATAATCTACTCAGACATCATAGGATGGCAACACATCATTGGATAATAATATTAAGCATAAAGCACCATGTTCAAGTAGAGGGTACATCGGGTTGCGGGAGAGTGGACTGCTATAGATAGATGGGGGAAGGTGATGGAGATGTTGGTGAAGATGACGGAGGTGTTGGTGTAGATCGCCGTCACACGATGATGGCCCCGGTGGCACTCCGGTGCCACCGGAAGCGAGGGGGAGAGAGCCCCCCTTCTTCTTCTACTTCCTTGACCTTCTTCCTAGATGGGAGAAGGGTTTCCCCTCTGGTCCATGGCCTCCAGGGCGACGGAGGGGTGAGAGCCCCTCCGAGATTGGATCTATCTCTATGTCTCTCTCTGTTTATGTGTTCCCAGATTTTGTCCCTTCATCGTTTCTTATATTCCCGGAGATCCGTAACTCCGATTGGGCTGATTTTTTGACACGGTTTTTATCCGGATATTCTCTTTCTTGCACAGAAAGAAGGGCATCAACCGCCTTACGGAGTGGCCACGAGGGCCCAGGGCGCGCCTGCCCCTGGTGGGCGCGCCGCCTGCCTCGTGGCCCACTCGGGCATCGTCTCATGTTGGTTCCGCTTCCCAAAATTCACATATATTCCAAAAAAATATCTGTTCGTTTTTATTCCATTTGGACTCCGTTTGATATGGATATTCTGTGAAACAAAAAAATGCAATAAATAGGAATTGGCACTGGGCACTGGATCAATATGTTAGTCCCAAAAAATAGTATAAAAAGTTGCCAAAAGTATATGAAAGTTGTAGAATATTGGCATGGAACAATAAAAAATTATAGATACGACGGAGACGTATCAGTGCCAAGTAGAACCTTTGGGAAGACTTGTGTGAAGTTTATGCGATCATGCTGTAAAAAAACAGAAACTTTAGCGCTCATGAGAATAGCTACCATTTTTTTACAGAAGAATGATTTTAAGTTGATTCTTTTTGCAGATGATTAATAGAAAAATTCCTCACGTCCACCAGTTTATTTGAGAATTTTTGGAGTTACAGAAGTATTGGAAAGTTACAGATTGCTACAGACTGTTTTGTTTTTGACAGATTCTGTTTTCTATGTGTTGTTTGCTTATTTTCATGAATCTATGAGTAGTATCGGAGGGTATGAACCATAGAGAAGTTGGAATATAGAAGATATTACACCAATATGAATTTAGAATTAGTTCACAACAGTACCTAAGTGGTGGTTTTATTTTCTTATACTAACGGAGCTCACAAGTTTTCTGTTGAGTTTTGTGTTGTGAAGTTTTCAAGTTTTGGGTAAAGTTTCGATGGACTATGGAATAAGGAGTGGCAAGAGCCTAAGCTTGGGGATGCCCAAGGCACCCCAAGGTAATATTCAAGGACAACCAAGAGCCTAAGCTTGGGGATGCCCCGGGAAGGCATCCCCTCTTTCATCTTCGTCTATCGGTAACTTTACTCGAGGCTATACTTTTATTCATCACGTGATATGTGTTTTGCTTGGAGCGTCAATTTGTTTTATTTTGTTTTGCTTGCTGTTTGAATAATATCCCAAGATCTAAAATTCTTAGATGTTAGAGAGTCTTCACATAGTTACATAGTTATTCAACTACTCATTGATCTTCACTTATATCTTTCGGAGTAGTTTGTCATATTGCTCTAGTGCTTCACTTATATCTTTTTAGAGCACGGTGGTGGTTTTGTTTTGAAGAAATAGATTAACTCTCATGCTTCTCTTATATTATTTTGAGAGTCTATTAGAACAGCATGGTAATGTGCTTTGGTTATAAAACTAGTCCTAATATGATAGGCATCCAAGATTGGTATAGTAAAAACTTTCATATAAAGCGCATTGAATATGATGAAAAGTTTGATACTTGATGATTGTTTTGAGATATGGGGATGGTGATATTAGAGTCATCCTAGTGGGGTAATTATGAATTTGAGAAATACTTGTGTTAAAGTTTGTGATTCCCGTAGCATGCACATATGGTGAACCGCTATGTGACGAAGTTAGAGCATGAGGTATTTATTGAGTGCCAACCTTTGTGTGGAGGTCGAGGGCGCGCGATGGTTAACTCCTACTCCCTCCGTCTAGGTGAGTAAGTCATCTTAGGTTGTGCACCGTGACCAAGGCAGAGTGAAAAACAAGAGAAGTTAATGTTCATTTGCTAATTAATAGCATTGCATGTAATGAATTGACCACTGCATGTCGTGTTTGATAGCCTCAAGTCATTAAAAGCAGACACAACCCATATATCTTATTGGTTGATTCCTTTGTTTATGCCAAGAAACAAAAAACGAGGTGGGAGTTAATGTACCGCACCTAAGTGTTTTGGGATTATTTGGTTTTCGTAAGATGACTTACTCACCTAGACGGAGGGAGTACCAACCTCCCCCCTAGGAGCATGCGTTGATTACTTTGCTTTGATGACTCATAATTTTTTGCAATAAGTATATGAGTTCTTTATGACTAATGTTCAGTCCATGGATTATACGCACTCTCACCTTTCCATCGTAGCTAGCCTCTCTTGTACCGCGCAACTCTCGCCGGTACCATACACCCCCCATATACCTGCCTCAAAACAGCCACCATATCTACCTATCATGGCATTTCCATAGCCATTTCAAGATATATTGCCATGCAACTTTCCACCGTTCCGTTCATATGACATGCTTCTTATTGTCATATTGCCATGCATGATCATGTAGTTGACATCGTATTTGTGGCAAAGCCACCATCATAATTTTTCATACATGTCACTCTTGATTCATTGCACATCCTGGTACACCGCCGGAGGCATTCATATAGAGTCATACTTTGTTCTAGTATCGAGTTGTAATATCGAGTTGTAAATCAATAGAAGTGTGATGATCATCATTATTAGAGCATTGTCCCAAAGAAAAAAAAGAAAAAAAAAGAGAAGAAAGGCCAAAGAAAAAAGAAAGGCCCAAAAAAGAAAAAAAGAAAAAAAAGAAAAAAAGAAAAGAAAAAAGGGAGAATGCTACTATCTTTTTCCACACTTGTGCTTCAAAGTAGCACCATGATTTTCATGATAGAGAGTCTCTTGTTTTGTCACTTTCATATACTAGTGGGAATTTTCATTATAGAACTTGGCTTGTATATTCCAACGATGGGCTTCCTCAGATGCCCTAGGTCTTCATGAGCAAGCAAGTTGGATGCACACCCACTTAGTTTCTTTTGATGAGCTTTCATACACTTATAGCTCTAGTGCATCCGTTGCATGGCAATCCCTACTCACTCACATTGATATCTATTGATGGGCATCTCCATAGCCCATTGATACGCCTAGTTGATGTGAGACTATCTTCCTCTTTTTGTCTTCTCCACAACCACCCCTCTATTCCACCTATAGTGCTATATCCATGGCTCACGCTCATGTATTGCGTGAAAGTTGAAAGGTTTGAAAAAAATGAGTACAAAAATATTTGCTTGGCTGAAACCGGGGTTGTGCATGATATGAATATTTTGTGTGATGAAGAGGGAGCATAGCCAGACTATATGATTTTGTAGGGATAACTTTCTTTGGCCATGTTATTTTGAGAAGACATGATTGCTTTGTTAGTATGCTTTAAGTATTATTATTGTTATGTCAATATAGACTTTTGTCTTGAATCTTTCGGATCTGAACATTCATGCCACAATAAAGAAATTACATTTAGAATTATGTTGGTTAGCATTCCACATCAAAAATTCTGTTTTTATCATTTACCTACTCAAGGACGAGCAGGAATTAAGCTTGGGGATGCTTGATACGTCTCCAACGTATCTAAATTTTTTGATTGTTCCATGCTATTATATTATCCTTCTAGGATGTTTTTTGGGCTTTTATATACATTTTTATATGATTTTTGGGACTAACCTATTAACCTGGAGCCCAGTGCGAGTTTATGTTTTTCTCCTGTTTTAGGGTATCGCAGAAAAGGAATATCAAACGGAGCCCAATTGACCTGAAATTCAACGGAGGTGATTTTTGGACCAGAAGAAGCCCACGGAGTACCCGAGGAGGACCAGGAGATGCACGGGCTGCCCACGAGGGTAGGGGGCGCCCCCCTACTGGGCGTGCCCCCTGCCTCGTGGACAGCCCGGAGACCCCCTTTACTTTCCCCCAACTCCAACACCTCCTATATATACTGAAACCTCTGGAAAATAACCTAGATCGGGAGTTCCGCTGCTGAAAGCCTCTGTTGACACCAAAAACCAATCTAGACCCTGTTCCGGCACCCTGCCGGAGGGGGAATCCCTCTCCGGTGGCTATCTTCATCATCCTGACGCTCTCCATGACGAGGAGGGAGTAGTCCACCCTCGGGGCTGAGGGTATGTACCAGTAGCTATGTGTTTGATCTCTCTCTCTCTCTTGTGTTCTTGAGATGGCACGATCTTGATATATCGCGAGCTTTGCTATTATAGTTGGATCTTATGATGTTTCTCCCCCTCTACTCCCTAGTGAAGGATTGAGTTTTCCCTTTGAAGTTATCTTATCGGATTGAGTCTTTAAGGAGTTGAGAACACTTGATGTATGTCTTGCATGTGTTTATCTGTGGTGACAATGGGATATCACGTGATCTATTTGATGTATGTTTTGGTGATCAACTTGCGGGTTCCGTGACCTTGGGAATCTATGCATAGGGGTTGGCACACGTTTTCGTCTTGACTCTCCGGTAGAAACTTTGGGGCACTCTTTGAAGTTCTTTGTGTTGGTTGAATAGATGAATCAAAGATTATGTGATGCATATCATATAATCATACCCATGGATACTTGAGGTGACAATGGAGTATCTAGGTGACATTAGGGTCTTGATTGATTTGTGTCTTAAGGTGTTATTCTAGTACGAACTCTATGATAGATCGAACGGAAAGAATAGCTTTATGTTATTTTACTACGGACTCTAGAATAGATCGGTCAGAATTGATAACTTTGAGGTGGTTTCGTACCCTACCATAATCTCTTCGTTTGTTCTCCCCTATTAGTTACTTTGGAGTGACTCTTTGTTGCATGTTGAGGGATAGTTATGTGATCCAGTTATGTTATTATTGTTGAGAGAACTTGCACTAGTGAAAGTATGAAACCTAGGGCTTGTTTCCTACCATTGCAACACCGTTTATGCTCAGTTTTATCTTTATTTACCTTGTTGTTTTTATATTTTCGTATTACAAAAACCTATATCTACCATCCATATTGCACTTGTATCATCATCTCTTCACTGAAATAGTGCACCTATACAATTTACCATTGTATTGGGTGTGTTGGGGACACAAGAGACTCTTTGTTATTTGGTTGCAGGGTTGTTTGAGAGAGACCATCTTCATCCTACGCCTCCCACGGATTGATAAACCTTAGGTCATCCACTTGAGGGAAATTTGCTACTGTCCTACAAACCTCTGCACTTGGAGGCCCAACAACATCTACAAGAAGAAGGTTGCGTAGTAGACATCAACAGTTTGTCTATTCAAGCAACTATGACCGAATTGTTTGGTTTCCGAACATACCAAGTGTTTACCACAGGTGTAGTATTTGGAAACACTCCAACCTTTGGGTTTATGGAGGTTAAAGCGGAAGGTTGGCCATGACAATCTTTTTATAATTTCGGCCGGAGATAAGTTTGATGTTAAAAGTACATTGATACATAGAATGAAACGACTACTCTTTCTCTATTCCCTCTATAAGCATGTCTAGTCTATAGTCCTGTTGGGAAAACTTGGCAGATGTCTCCACTTGGTCATACACCAAGCTCACGGGGATTTCTTGTCCATCCAATCCTCGAGGTCCCACACGGGCCATATGATTCGGATCAATACATGTGTAACGTGTCTTCACCATGGCCCAGGCTTCTTGAGCACCCATGCGACATGCTGACGCTTTCCACAGTTCCAAGCGGCATCGAGCCCCTTTGAACAAGTCCGCCAAGTCCTCCATAGTTTCTGGAGGGGAATCGCCCGGCCATAAGGCCTTGGCCATATTCTTCATGGACTTCCGAGCTCGCTCGTGTA
Source organism: Secale cereale (assembly GCA_902687465.1). NCBI lineage: Eukaryota > Viridiplantae > Streptophyta > Magnoliopsida > Poales > Poaceae > Secale > Secale cereale. Next base: position 686,788,547 of record LR738711.1, on the reverse strand, counting down.
CTCTGGAAAGCTCTTGCAGTACGTCACCCTCAAAACCGGACACTTCCCTTTTGGGCTGCCCAGTTAACAAACCTGCAGGAATAGTTTTATGAAAAACTTCCAAAATAAGGGACTATAAGGAGAGCTAGGTATAAGGGACATACTGAATATGCCGCCTTTTAGCCTCCGGTTCTCTTCCATGGCATTTGAGAGTTGGGCTCTTACGTCCTTTAGCTCCTGTTCCAGCCTGACATTTTTATCATGCGCTTGGTTTCTTTTATCTATGGCTTGCGTTAATACATGCTTACCAGCAGCTGTCTCCCCTTCATCATATTTTTTGTCCGCCAGAGCAGCCCTTATCTCCTTCTCCCATTGGTCGGTCGGCCCTGTTGCTGTATTACAATCAATATGTACTTAAAGATCCGTGACCAGAACAAATATCATGTTGTTTGGACACCATTGTTCTTAGCACCAGTATCCTTTACGGATTTCTTCGAATTTTCCAATTCGATGGTGACAGTCGTCGGCGGGGTCCGGCACTCTTCCAGCTCCTTGGATAAGATGTAATTCTTTTCTTGGAGCACCTGCGAAAACACAACGATCCTCAAATCAGTTGGACCAACTGCTTTAAGTCTCGGTGGCTACTGGCATGGGAACATCAAAATTTACACTTACCCGCATATCCTTTGAAAGCTGGTGAGTGGCTCCACCGAGTCCGTCTTGAGTGGCTCGGATATAAGCATCTGCAGAACTGAGGGCATTAAACGCCTCCTCAAAAAAGGCTGGATCACGCATTGCTGCTTTTCGCCACCGGTGAACCATCGTGACCTCCACTTCGGAATTAGTGACCGACATTTCATCCGAATCCTCTTGAAGGGGACAATCCGATGCTGAATCCGCATTAACCCTTGTCCTCGTAGACGGGTCGGATGCCGGATTGGCTGGAGCTTGATCTGCAAGATTTCCGGAAACAGTCTGGCGTGTGTTCCTCCTAAAAGGAAAAACAAGGCGGAAAGTTGTAATACCGGCTTCACCACCCAGCATGTGTTAAAACAAACATACCTCTTTGAAGGCTCAGTGGTGTTTACGGTCCTGTTTCGCTTCAAGGCCTCACCCGACGCCGGCGTTGCCCTTTGGGATGATGATCTTCGCACAGTTCTATGTGCGGAGCACCGACCCTTTTGAGCATGGAAAAGTGTAGTGGGTAAGGCGCACTGGGAACCTTATCTTTGAGGAGGTATGTCCTGGGTACTTACGTGAGAAGAAGGAATGAGGCCAGGGTTATCGGCTACAATAGCCACCACGACGCCATCACGACAGGCTTGATAGAAGACTCCATCTTCTAGCTCTATGCCTATGTCCGGATCTTCATCATATCTGGGGCCCGCGTTTCGGAATTGGTCTTCTGGCTGTGGGGCGGGACTATTAATCCCCTCGACCACCTTCCTCCACTCCTATCGGGGCAAACCGAATTCAGTTCGGTCAATACATCATAACAATGAAAAAACAGGCAAATATAGTGGTCAAGAGAAAGACTTACCCAGTCAGGAGGATTGTACATAGAAAAACCCTCCCGACAGTTCAAGTGAAGAAAGTCTTGCTTCTCTCCCTTGTAAAGACCTTCTAGGATGGCGGCTAGAGCGGTAGGGTCGTCCGGACCCAGGCGTAAGCAGCGTGAGGCATCATTCTGGTCATTGTAATGCCACATATGAAATCCTCTTGCTTGGAGCGGCTGCACGCATCGCTTTATTGAAATCGCCATCACTTCAATTATTGACAGCCCCGAACTGGCAAGCAATCTAATCTTGCCGGCCAGTCTGCTGACTTCTGCGCTCTCTTCTTCTGTGGGACTGCGGGCACACCAGTTGAAAAGCTTCTTTGGAGGAGCGATGGAATATTTTGGGAGGCCTTGTCGAACTGGATCCGGCAGGGCAACCACTCCGAAGGCCACCCTTCGGATGTCTTCTTTGGAGTGCCGGATAGATAGCCTGTCCCTGCTATACGCCATACTTCGGCGCCACCAACTTCAAATATGGATCTCTTCTCGAAGCGAGGGATAAGGCCGAAGAACTTCCGCCACAGCTCGAAGTGAGGCTCGCAGCCCAGCAATAGTTCGCATAAAGCGACGAATCCCGATGTGCAAGATAGACCCCGACGTGAGATCATGGAATTGAAGACCATAGAACTCCAGGACCCCCCTAAGGAAGGGGTGGACGGGAAAACCTACGCCTCTTATAAGGAAGGGGATAAACCATACCCTCTCTCCATCGGAGGGGTTGGGAAAGTTCTCTGCCAGGGCTTGATTGTCGATGGAAGTTAGTCCGGCCCGGACGGCGACTAGATCTCGGGAGGAGGTATCCCTGCGCTTGAAGCTTTCTCAGATGCACATGGGATACGGAACAACTTTTCCAATCACCCGCTCAAGAGCCGTGAGGGCACGAGGAAGAGCTTGGATCGCCGACCATGTTTGAAGATTTGTTGCACGCGCTAGGAATTATTCCGCGTGGAATGGAATGGAGTGGCATCTGAGATATAGTCTCTTTATATAGGCGCCTTCCCTACACAGTCAAGGGGTAATTACAAAAATACCCAGACGGTTCGCATTCGCTGGACACGTGGAGGCAAAGGCGACGGCGGCGAGGAATCGACGGAATCCAATATTAAAAGAAGCCGAACTATCATCCAGAAGGACTCACCTTGCAAGACCGAAGACATGAAGCCGGACACAATCTCGTCCTTGAAGGAAAGTCTGGGGGCTACTGAGGGAGTCCTGTATTCATGGGTCCTCAGGTGTCCGGGTCGATGAAGCTGGGCCGTGTTGATGGGCCACGAAAGTAGAAGCAGAAGACTCTCCCCCGTATTCGGTCAGGACTCCTATGTACGTAGAAAGGCAAGCGTAGTGTCCGGATGTATCTATAACTTCCTCCCCAAGTCAACTTTGTAACCCTAGGCCCCCTCTGGCGTGTATATAAGCCTGAGGGTTTCGTCCGTAGAGGCTAACATCAGAATCATAACATCCTCATAGGCTAGGCTTTAGGGTTTAGCCATTACGATCTCGAGGTAGATCAACTCTTGTAACACATATTCATCAAGATCAATCTAGCAGGAAGTAGGGTATTAGCTCGATCGAGAGGGCTTGAACCTGGGTAAACATCGTGTCCCCAGTCTCCTGTTACCATCGATCCTTAAATGCATAGCTTGGGCCCCCCTACCCGAGATCTGCCGGTTTTGACAGCGACACACACCCACTAGTTGTCTTTTTGAGCTTTCATACACTTATAGCTCTAGTGCATCCGTTACATGGCAATCTTTACCCACTCACATTGATATCGATTAATGGACATCTCCATAGTCTGTTGATTTACCTAGTCGATGTCAGACTCCCCCCCCTTTGTCTATTACCACCATCTATTCCACCCATAGTGTTATATCCATGGCTCACGCTCATGTATTGCGTGAAGGGTTGAAAATGTTTAAGAATGTTAAAGTATGAAAACAATTGATTGATTGACACCGGGATAGGCATAATTTTTTACTTTATGTTAAGAAGAGGGAGCATAAATGACTTTATGATTTTGTAGGGATAACTTTCTTTAGCCATGTTATTTTTTGAAGCTTCATAGATTACCTTTTAGTGTGCTTGAAGTATTATTGTTTTGATATTGATAAACTTTTGTTTTGAGTCTTATGGATCTGAAAATTCATGCCACAATAAATAATATTGCATTGATAAATATGTTGGGTAGCATTCACATCAAAAATTCTGTTTTTATCATTTACCTACTCGAGGACGAGCAGGAATTAAGCTTGGGGATGCTTGATCCGTCTCCAATGTATCTATAATTTTTGATTGTTCCATGGTATTATATTATCTATCTTGGATGTTTTATATGTATTTATATTCTTTTTATACAATTTTTGGGACTAACCTATTAACCCAGAGCCTAGTGCCAGTTTCTGTTTTCCTTGTTTTTTGAGTTTTGCAGAAAAGGAATATCAAACGGAGTTCAAACGGAACGAAACTTCACGAGGATTTTTCTTGGACCAGAAGACATCAGATGGACTTAGAGTGCACGCCAGGGGAGCTCTGAGGCGGCCACATGGACGAAGGGCGCGCCCTGGGGGGTAGGTGATACGTCTCCAACGTATCTTTAAGTTTTGATTGTTCCATGCTATTATTTATGAAGTCTTGGATGTTTAATGGGCTTTATCATTCACTTTTATATCGTTTTTGGGACTAACCTACTAACCCAATGGCCCAGTCTAGATTGCTGTTTTTTGCCTATTTCAGGGTTTTGCAGAAAAAGAATATCAAACGGAATGAAACCTTCACGAGAGATACTTTTGGAGAAAATCACGCACGCGGAGCTTGAGAACCACGTCAGGGGATCAAAGGGTGGCCCACGAGGGTGGGGGGCACGCCCCCCTTCCCAGGGCGCGCCCCCTGCCTCGTGGCCCCCTCGAGCATCCCCTGGTGCCCTCCTTCTTCTTATATAAGTCTACGTACCCTAGACCCTCCGTGAACAGAGAGAAAACCCTAATTCCACTGCCGTACTTTCTGTTCCCGTGAAGATCCCATCTTGGAGCCTGTTCCAGAGCTCCACCGGAGGGGGATCCATCACGGAGTTCTTAATCATCATCATCATCGCCCTCACCATGAGTTGTGAGTAGTTTACCACAGACCTTCGGGTCCATAGCTAGTATCTAGATGGCTTCTTCTCTCTCTTTAAATCTCAAAACAAATTTCTCCTCGGTCTTCGAGGAGATCTATTTGATGTAATCTCTTTTTGCGGTGTGTTTGTCGAGATCCGATGAATTGTGAGTTTATGATCAAGGTTATCTATGAAATATATTTAGTTCTTCTCTGTACTTTTTATGTGTGCTCATAATATCCTTGCAAGTCTCTTCGAATTATTGGTTTGGTTTGGCCTACTAGATCTATAGTTCTTGCAATGGGAGAAGTGCTTGGCTTTGGGTTCAATCTTGCGGTGTCCTTTCCCAGTGACAGTAGGGGCAGCAAGGCACGTATTGTATTGTTGCCATCGAGGATAAAAATATGTGGTTTACATCATATTGCTTGAGTTTATCCCTCTACATCATGTCATCTTGGTTAAGGCGTTACTCTGTTCTTATGAACTCAATACACTAGATGCATGCTAGATAGCGGTCGATGTGTGGAGTAATAGTAGTAGATGCAGGCAGGAGTCGGTCTACTTGTCTCGGACGTGATGCCTATATACAAAGATCATGCCTAGATAGTCTCATAATTATTCGCTTTTCTATCAATTGCTTGACAGTAATTTGTTTACCCGTCGTAGAATATCGCTATCATGAGAGAAGCCACTAGAGAACACTATGGCCCCCGGGTCTATTCTCAACATATCAATCTACATCTACTTTACTTTTATCGCTTTTATTTGTTGTTCTTATAAACATAAAATACCAAAAATATAAAGTATCATCTCTATCAAATCTCACTTTCGTAAGTGACCGTAAAGGGATAGACAACCCCTTATCGCGTTTGCTGCGAAGTTCTTATTTGTTTGTGCAGGTGCGAGGGACTCGCGCATGGTCTCTGTAATACCCCAGATGTAACACTTTCCAATATTGGCATTATATGAAACTTTGTCTTCATCAATTCCATTATGGGCTCTTCCTTCATTTCGGGTTTCTTCATTTTGTCATGTGCGTGTGTGCATTTCATTCATGTCATGTTGTCATGTGCATTGCATTGCATTCGGGTTGTCACTTGCACCCGGTTCCACTCGCATCTTCCCGTTGTCCGTTTCGAGTTCCGATGCTCACACACGTGCCCGTGGCATCCCCGAGTTCTTCTTTTGTGTGTGGCCGTGTAACGTTTCCGGAATGAGGTGAGACTTGTTGTGCGTTGTTGTTTTGGTACGTGTAGGCCGCCTGTCAAGTTTCATCGCGTTTGGAGTTCGTTTGGTACTCCAACGGATAACCTAGTGGGCTAAAAGAACCTCTTATTTAAGGCCCAAGACCCCCTCCACAACAGCCCACAAACCCAGCACAACCACTTCCATCATCTAGGTCGTCGAATCGTGATCGTGTGGCCGAAAACCGCTCCTCATTTGGAGTTTCCTAGCTCCCAGAAACTATAAAACAGTCCACATCCCCGAAATCCCGATGCAACCCTAATTTTCCTCTTCCTCCGCGCGCCGGACACGTCCGCGCAGCCGCCGGACAGGTCCGACCCGCCGCCACCTCACTCCAACCAATCAGAGGCCGCCACGTCACCCCTGCCGCCACGTGGCGACCCCCGATTGGCTCCGCCACCTCACAGCACCCATCACCGCCACCTCTGCCGCGGGCCTCGCCGGACCCGTCGCCGGACCACCGCGACGCCTCGCCGGACCACCGCCGCCTCCTCGCCGGACCTCCGCCGCCGCCTTGCCGGACCCCGCCGCCAGACCACCGCGCCACCCGCCGGACCGCCGCGCCTCCATCCCGCCGGCTGCCGCCGACGCACCACCCGCCGGCGACAGCTGCCGCCGCGCGCGCGCCAAACCCCGCCGCCGGGCCGGGCCGCTCCACCGCCGCCGCTCCTCCGAGGGCCGCCTCCGGTGCGCCGCCCCGGTTGCCCTCGCTGCCGCACGAAGCTCCGCCGCCCCCGCTCCGGTCATCTTCCCCGCCTCCGGCCTCCACTCCGGTGAGCTCCGGTGGATCGGGACCACATCCACCGGGAGACGATCCAAACACCGCCCCGCAGCCCGAATCCCTCCATCCCGCTCGGATCCGTACCGGGTTGACTTTTTAGAGGGTATATTTTCACTAAGTCCCAATTTTTGCATATTTTGTTGGCATGTTCGCATGGCTGTAACTTTTAGTGTGCTGTCCAAATTGTGCATATGATATATCAAAATGATCGTGGTGAGATGCTCTACATTTTGTTCCATTGTGGCATGCTTGTTTGAGATCATCTAGAGGCGCTAATCTTCGTGACAAGAGTGCTACTTGTTATAAACTGTTGTTAATTGTTAACCTGATGTTATGTTTGCATGATGCCTCACTCAAATCCATGCTTGTTTTGGAGTGGCCAATGATCATTCCTTGTTGTCCATGTTTTTGTCTATCCATACATGCCCTCACTTGCACATATGGCTTGCTGTAGCTTATTTATTTCTTGCTCTCAAGTTGCTATAAATTATAACTGTCAGGTTTTTATCATCATGATTAATTCGGTGTAGCTTGTTGCTATTGATCCATGCCTCCTATGGAGTTGCTCCATTGGAGTTGTTTGCTTTAGGATATGTCTACTTCATGTCCATGCTTATTGTCATCATGTTTGGGTGTTTTAGAGTATATATTTCTTGCTCCAAAGTTGCTATGTGGCTGTTAATTTCAGTTTTGCATTGTATCTTGTTTCGTGTGTATGTGTCGAACCGTTGCTCCGTTTTGAGCGTGCCCTATATGAAACTTGTGTGATTTTGCATGTAGAATAATAATATCATGTTGTTTACATGTTTTGGGGTGTGTTTGCTTGATGTTTGGATGCATCTTGCACCGTTGCCTTGCTTGTCTTATTTTGCTCATATGTTCTAGACCGTAGCTCCGAATTAAACAAATTTTATATGAAACTGGACTAGAATTTTGTGTAGATCATCATGGTGCATGTTAACTTGCTGTTTAACAACTTTAACTTAAGGTTTGTTCAGATCTGGACCATTTTCAAAATATGCATACGAGGACTTACCGGATTTGCTATATGTTGATTCCGGCCTCGTTTAAACTTGTTGTTTTGTGTTGTTCTTGTGTGCTTCATCCCTTGCCATGAAATGCATCATACTTGCATCATGTTGATTGTGCATTGCACCTTGTTTGATGTTGTGCCATGTTGTGTTCTTGTGTTGAGTAGAGCCGGGAGCCGAGACCGAGTACGAGGTTCCTACCGAGGTTGAGTACGAGGAGCCGTCTTACGATCCCATCGACGACTCTACAGGCAAGATGACCTAACCCAGATATCATTACTATATTTGCCTATTGCTAGATGTCTCGCTCTTTAGCTTATTGCCTCGATGCCCATGTTTGTTTGTCAGCCTCCTATTGTAGCCATAAACCTCTCTAACCACCCAACCTAGCAAACCTTTGTTTGGCTACGTAAGCTTCGCTCAGCCCTTCTTATAGCATTGCTATTTGCAAGAGAAGATTTTGAAGATTCTTGCTCATGTTGAAGTTATTGTTGGGATATCACACTATATAATCTGTTAAACTAAATCATCTATATATTGGTAATGGGTGGAAGGCTAAGCCTCTCGCTTGGTGTTTTGTTCCACTCATGCCACCCTAGGAACCGTATAAACCGGTGTTATGTTCCTTGATTATGCGTTCCTAACACGGTTGGGGTTATGGGACCCCCTCGATAACCCGCTTAGAGCTAAAGCTTTTCCAGCGAGGCCCGACTTTGGTTTAAATTTGCCTAAACAACTAAAACTTGCCGAGGGAGTAATTAACCTGAGGATTTATTAATCAACCCCCTGGGCCAGTGCTCGACTTGAGTGTTGGTCCAAACTAGAGCCACTTGCGGTGCCACCCGGCTTGCTGGGGTCTTCGGTATCTGTACATAGTGCTCATCCGGTCGTGGCCTAAGACTAGATACACGCGGCTACTGTCAGGGTGTCGGCACGCCGGGAGGTCTTGCTGGATTAGTTTTACCTATGTCGGAATATCTTGAGCACGGGATTCTGAGAATACTCGGGCCTTCCCACCTTGGAGTTGCGACTCCGCGGATCGTGAACTTGTGATGGGCTAAGATGGGACACCCCTATAGGGTTTTGAACTTTCGAAAGCCGTGCCCGCGGTTATGTGGCAGATGGGAATTTGTAAATATCCGGTTGTAGAAAACTTGACACCATGTTCAGAATACACTACCAGCGTGAGTAACCGTGACGGTCATTTTCCGAAAGGGCTTCGGGAAGTGAACACGATGGGGTTATGATTGACGTGCTTAGATAGGATCACTTCGTGATCACTTTGACACTCGTGGCACTTCGCTTCTCGCTCTAAACACGTAAGCTAGTGCTAGTGCAGCTGCAACCTTTATTCTTCAGCCTTGTTCCACACCCAAGGCTTAGATAGTTTTGCTACCCAGGAACGGGATTGCCGAGTCCTCCGTGGCTCACAGATTCTACACAACACCAGATGCAGGTACTATGGTGAACTACACAGGTGATGGCACATAGTTGTACTGGGAGTTCGATGAAGAATATGGGCAATACTACGTGTCTTACCCAGAGGATCAGTAGTGGCTTCTACTAGGGGCGATTCGGACCTTGTGGCTTTATTTATTTGGAATCTTTCATTTGGATCTTCGTCCGTAGCCGGATTGTGATGTTATTTGGATGATGATTGCTTATGTAATGTATTGTGTGACGTGGCGAGTGTAAGCCAACTACTCTTTTGCAATTTCATCCCTATTTTTACATGAGTCGTGCAAAGATACCATACTTGAGATCATTCTAGTATGAGCTTATACCTTTAAGTCGTGCCTCGACACGTAGGAGGTATAATCTCATACCGAATGGGGGAGAAGTTTCAGAGAGTTTTGTGGAGAAGTTTAGAGAGTCATCTCTTCTTGCTTTGGTTTTGTTCCAAAGCTTTTGCATATCATGCGCACACATTTTTGTTGCATGGTGTGGTGATGCATAATTCCTTATATAAACTCTCTTGAAAGTGATTGTCATCAATTACCAAAATGGGGGAGATTGAAAGAACATGCGGTGCCCCCATGTTTGGTTTTGGTAATTGATGACAATATCTATGGACTAATGGTTGCCTTGAGTTATATTTGAAGGGTTTGTCCATAGGATTTTCTTGGAGTCCATTTGTTGGTTTCAAGGAGAGTTTCTGATGACCAATGTGTTATTAAGGAATTATCCAAAGATTGGTCTTGTGAGTGTTGAGTTATTGCAAGCATGTCTTGAATAAGAAAAGTGTGTGATCATTCATGTTTACCTTCAAGACATCATCCAAATGAAGAGAGTTGGAAAGATTCAAGGTTGATCAAGACTAAGTCAAAGAGTGAATCAAGCTAATCAACACACAAAGCATAGAAGATGTGCCGAGAGGGATCAAGCGATCCCATAGTATGGTAAGCATTGTTGATACGTCCAAAACGTATCTATAATTTCTGCTTGCTCCATGCCTCTTTTGTGTGATATTGCTATGATATTTATGCACTTCCATACACTTTTGATCATATTTGGACTAACCTATTAACTCAGTGCACCCCAGTGCCAGTTTCTGTTTTCTGCTGTTTTTGTATTTCAGGTTTTCCCATTACTTAAATTGCCAGAAAAATTCCGGGAAAAATATATAAAAAATCAGCGCTCCAGAAGCTTCCATGCGGCCGAAGTAGGGCCAGAGGGGGGCCACAGGGGCTCCAGGCGCCCTGTGGGCGCGGCCCCCCTCCTGGCCGCCGCGCCAGGCCGCCTGGACCCCCCTTACCTCCTCTAGTGACCCCCTTGGGCATATATTTACACCGCGTCACGGAAACCCTGATCCCGGACCCCTTTTCTCCAGAAGCAATTCCGATCTCCGCCGCCATTGCCACCAAGTTTCGGGGGACCAGAATTCCTGTGCTGGCACCCTGCCGGGACGGGGAAGTGCCCCCGGATTCATCTCCATCGACGTTGCTTCCTCCCTCCATGATGCGGGAGTAGTTCCTCCTCGGGGCTGAGGTTTCTACCAGTAGCTATGTGGTCAATTCTCTCTCCCATGATGTGATCTTCGTTGTGATCATAGGCCATGTTAATCTAGGGTGATCCCATGATATTTCCCCTTCCCCTATGTATTGGATTGATGTACCCACTTGTCTTTATCTAGTATAATCCCCGAGACCAAGGTGACAGCGGTCTATTGGACATGGATTAGAAGAATATTTTCATGAGTGATTTCCTCTTTTGTGTGTGGATTGAAGATTGAGAGTTTCTTGGTGCTTGTCTTTGACTATCCTTTAGATATGTTGTGGTGATTGTGGTACTCTCTTTGGATGGCCGCGGTGACATTGGGAAATCCATAGATTGAGAACTACGAACTTTGAGGTGTGCTTTTGTAGCCCTACATAATTCTCGTCCTCTCTTGACCACAAAGGAATGACCTCCGAGTGCGTCCCCCTTGCATGTTTTATGGGAAATATCATGTGATTCGATTATGTTAATGTTGTTGGGAGTTGCCACTAGTGAAAGTATGAAGCCTAGGCCTTGTTTCCACCATTGCAATACCATTTGTGCTCACGTTTACCACTTGTTTGCTTGCTGCACTTTTTATTACAGATTTATATTACTTTGCTTTGCCACTCCTATCATCCATATTTTACCATCTCTTCGCCGAACTAGTGCACCTATACAACTCCTAGTTGTATTAGGTGTGTTGGGGACACAAGAGACTTCTTGTATCTTAGTTGCAGGGTTGCTTGAGAGAGACCATCTTCGACCTCTACTTCCCTGAGTTCGATAAACCTTAGGTCATCCACTTGAGGGAAATTGCTGCTGTCCTACAAACCTCTGCGCTTGGAGGCCCAACATAGTCTACAAGAATAGAAGCGTGTGTAGACATCAAGCTATTTCTGGCGCCGTTGCCGGGGAAGTAAGTGCTTGAAGGTATATCTTTAGATCTTGCAATTAAATCTTTTCGTTTCTTGTTTTTAGTTTCACTAGTTATGTTTATGGAAAACCGCACTCTTAGTTCGCTGCTTGGGGAAGGCCGCTTTACCACACCCGTGGTAGAGAAGTCTCCTCCACCTACTGAATGTATCCCGTTCAAGATACCACTTGGGATAATTGAAATAATTAGGAATGATTGTTATGATGGGATAGTCAATCCTAGTATTCATTTGTTGAAACTTACAGAACTTTGTGAGTTGTTTAAGATTTCTGGTTTGACAAGAGATGGAGTCATGAGGAAATTATTTGCCTTGTCACTAAAACGAAAAGCATTGGAATGGTATAGGCTACTAGATGACTCTCACCTGCTGGATTGGGAAGAGACCCAGTCTCTCTTTTACTCCAAGTTTTATCCTCTTCATGAAGTCCATGAGAATAGGAATTATGTTTATAATTTCTATCCTCATGACGGAGAGAGCATAGCTCAAGCTTGGGGGAGACTAAAAACGTTAATGCTAAAATGTCCTAACCATGGGCTCCCCAAAGATATGATTATTACTAATTTCTATGCGAGGCTCTCTCGACAGGATAAAGATTTGCTCGATGCTTCCTCTATGGGTTCTTTCACAAACGAAAAGATTGATGCTAAATGGGAACTCCTTGAAAGAATTCAACGCAACACTGAAGATTGGGAGGTCGACAAAGGTAAAGAGTCAGGTATAATTTATGAGTATGATTGCGTTAAGTCCTTTGTTGAAACTACAAGTTTTAATAAGTTTAGTGCTAAGATTGGGATTGATTCTCAACTCCTTGTTGATTTCCTCAAATCTTTTGCTTCACATCTTAATATGCCTAAGGAGGATTGGATCAAGCATCATAAACCTTTTAAAGAGATTTGCAAAGAAAATGAAATTGTTCATGATGATTGCAACATGCATGATCTAATTGCTAAAAATGAAGTTTTATATAAGCATGTCAATTTTTGTGGAGTGGATAGACCTTGTGAAAGGCCTATGATTGAAGAAGAGAAGTATTGTAAGCAACATAAGCATATAAGAACAATCACTTGGGTCAGAGATTTAAATGAAATTGCTAGAGAATTGTGTGACCTTTATCCTTTTACTTGTGAACTTTGCTGTATAGAGGGTCACTTTAATTTTCAATGCATGCACTTTCAAAACATAAACCAGTTGTGTGATAACATGATCACCTCTGATCTTTATGATGAGCTTATGTTATTTTTGATGTGTGAAGAGTTATCAGAAAAGACTTCTTGGCTAGATGTTAATGCCATAGGAATAAAAAACACTTTGCAAAATTTCCATCTCTATTGTGTTGTTAATTGCAATGAAAATGATTACATAAGTAAGATTAGAAAGGAGGGAACTTTACCAAAGTATAAAAATGTCTCTTATATTTCTGCTAATAAAAAGGAGAGTTTCTCCCAAGTTTCCCCTATTGTTTCTAATGATAAACTAGGATATGTGGAGAAGCTTCATCTCCAACCACTCCCTCCTAAGGTGAAGAAGAAGAAAAAGAAGAGGAGGAGGAAGAGGAGCAAGAAGGAAGAAGAATGGGTATCAACCTGGCCTGAGCATATTCCTCCCATCAACTTTTATCCTAACGGTTGTAAGTTTAAAGAAGAAGGTGAAGTTTATTGCCTTAATTATCATCTTGATGATACGTCCTTAGGTACTATTGAAGATGATTTTGATTATGATATGCATGTTACTTATTGAGATTGGGAAAATGATGATAATGCTACTTATGATCTTGAAAATCTTTTTGGTACCAACTCTGAAAGTGATGATATGGAAAGCTCTAAGCTTGGGGATGATAGGATTGCAAATCCTTTACCCACTAGCGATGTGATAATTGATAATTCTTTTGCTAGTAATAATAAAGACAACATGTTTACAAATATAGTTGCTAGCAATGATAATGTTCTTCTCTATTATGATGATGTTATAGCTCCAATCTATAGTGATTATAAAGGTACCTATGACATAAGGAGAAATTATCCTTATGAAACTTGTCATACTCATGGAGGGAATTACTCCCTTGTTGAACACCATCTTCCTAATACACAATTAATCTATAGTGTTCAAGTTGTTTATGATAGTCCTACTCCCACTATTACCAATGAGAAAGATTATGCTTATGTGGAGAGTAAGAGTACCTTTTTGCATGTGGATCATGGTAACAAGGCTTTATGTGATGCTTATATTGTTGAGTTTATTCGTGATCCCACTGAAAATTATTATGAGAAGGGAACATATGCTTATAGATATTTCAATAATATCAAGTTCCCTCTCTTTATGTTGAAGGTTTTGAAGCTGCACTTGTTTTGTCTTCCTATTCTTATTGCTTTGTGCTTCAATGAATTATTCTATTGCAATATTCCTATGCATAGGAAGCATGTTAGGCTTAAATGTGTTTGGCATTTGCTTCTTAATGCTCTCTTTTGTTCTTCAGCTCTTATTCCTACGAGAGCATCATTAAAGTCTTAAGCCTATCTTTATGGCTATAAAAAAAGAGCTCTAGGGAGACAACCCTTGTTATCTTTGCTTTCAGTTTGTTCTTTCAGTTTTTAGTGGTCTTGATGTTTGTTACTACTGTAGCAACATCATTGTATCTTTATTTTTCAGCTTTGTGCCAAGTTTAGCCTCTGATTGCAAGAAAGTTCAAAAGTTGTGACGTGCTGTCCAGGAAACAGATTCTATCCTTGGACAGAAAAATTCGTATAAAATCACCAGATCATCTTTTTGGTCTGAATTTTTTCGACATCGTGCTCTATACAATTGGCTTTCGGGCGTCAGTTCTGAGTTTTTTGATTTGAGTTGCAAAAGTGCCCCGAAAAAATAATTTACTACCTGCTGGTCTGTTTTTCACAGATTCTGTCCTGTTTTGCCTTTTCTTCGTTTTGCAAACCTTGAGCTTGCTTTTTCTTTGCAAAAACCCTTTGGCAATCTTGAGAAACAGTAGCTCTTCAAGATTATCCTTATTTCCAGCAAGGAAAATTATTTTATTATGGATACTAACCTCGCTAATCAGATTATGATGAGTTATGTATGAAGGGAGTTTTCAAGTGTGCGAGGGAAGATGATAAAAAGATTCAGGAGGGTCAAACGCTCAAGCTTGGGGATGCCCCCGTGCACCCCCAAGAAATATTCAAGAAGACTCAAGCGTCTAAGCTTGGGGATGCCCCCGTGCATCCCCTTCTCCATCAACAATTATCAGTTCGTCTTTTGTTCCACTATATTTTAATCACTTCATGCGTTATGTGCTATGCTTGGAGCGTCTTGCTTTTAGTTTCCTTTTTAGTTTTCTTTAGCTTTGCTTGCTGTTCATAACGAGTTAAAACCCAGCTTTCTTTGTGTGGGAGAGAAACACGCTCCACTTCAACCTAGAACACAACATAGGATTTTCAAGATTATCTTTGCTGTGTATGTTCTTTGTCTTTCAATAGCTACTGTCATGTTTAGCTCTTAGTTTTCATGCTTTCCTTTTTAAAGAGCTTTTGCTTAGTTGGTTGCTTCTGGAACTCTCTTGAGTTATCATGCTTATCTTGTTAAGAGAGTTAGCTTCTGTTGCACTGGTTGATATGTCTATGATAAAAATGCTATGTGCATAATGGTGCTTAGTAGTTTATGTTTTCTTATGGTTAGTCTCAAATAGCTAGGGGTTCTTAATGTGTTATTGAAGTACCAGCATGATTTGTTTGCCTATGATGTGGTATGGTTTAGTGATATCTTCCTCCAAGAATTTATTTTGATTGACTTGGCATATGCTCACGCATATTTAAGACTGTAAAGAAAGTCTATCAAGCCTTGATGATCTTTAATTTCTGAGTAGCGATATAACTTCCATGCCCGATTCAATGTTGCTTTGTCGATCTGCATGATTATGGCCGTCATTGCTCTCTTAGTTGGTCGCTCCCAGTCTTTTGCTAGCCTTCGCCTGTACTAAGCGGACTGACTACTTGTGCATCCAAAATCCTTTAAACCAGTTATGCCATATGAGTCCACCATACCTTCCTATACATGGTATTTACTTACCATTCCTAACGAAGATTGTCTTGTACCATCTCGAAGTTATTCAAAAGCATTTCTCTTTTGTGCCTCTATTTTAGCTCATGAGGAAGTAGTAGTTAATTCATGATCTTTCTAAGTTGGACAAGTTTCACCCCGGGATTGCATGTCTAATCTGCAAACCCCTAATACGAGAAGGAACTGGCAAAGAGTGCGCCCGACTCATTAAAAAATATACAACAAACAAACCCTCCTTCACGCTTTGTTCATGAGAAATCAGAAAACTTTGGCAGTGATAAACAAAGGAGATTAAGGGGATGTGATCGTCCCCGTGCGGGAGCCGTTCCTCGAAACTTGTCCAGCTCGAGAAGTAATTGAGTTATCTACTAGCATTCGTTGACGAAATATGCATCTCCCAAAAATAATTTTTACCTCTGTTTTTTTTTAAACCAAGAGCTCTCGTACATGTTTAGTCTTTGTTTCCGACCACGGGTTTTCAACCTTGCCATCAAAAGCCACGGTTCGAGAGTCTCCACCTTCTTTCTTCAAAGCACCAACTATTGAGAGCATGATTGTTATTCTGAGTGTAATGTGCATTGTCCCAAAGTACCATTGTCTTCTGCGTGATTATGATATCGTTTATTCTGAAATCATTGTATCTAGTCGTCACTTAAAACTTCGGAGGTGCTCCTGCATTTATGTTTTGCTTCACTAAAGGGGGCAAGCAAGGTATCACTTTGTCATGTTTGCACACCATGCTCACTGCAAATCTAGTGGGTGTTTTTAGTATCATATTGTAAAACTTTCAGTTCTTTGTGATATTCTCATGAGGCAACTTAATTACTAAAGATTCATTGTCTCAGTAAGCATTTGTCATGTGACTGTGAAAAGTTCTTATATGGTAATAGCATGTCACCACAGAAATTATGCTTGTTATCATTTACCTACTCGAGGACGAGCAGGAATTAAGCTTGGGGATGTTGATACGTCCAAAACGTATCTATAATTTCTGCTTGCTCCATGCCTCTTTTGTGTGATATTGCTATGATATTTATGCACTTCCATACACTTTTGATCATATTTGGACTAACCTATTAACTCAGTGCACCCCAGTGCCAGTTTCTGTTTTCTGCTGTTTTTGTATTTCAGGTTTTCCCATTACTTAAATTGCCAGAAAAATTCCGGGAAAAATATATAAAAAATCAGCGCTCCAGAAGCTTCCATGCGACCGAAGTAGGGCCAGAGGGGGGCCACAGGGGCTCCAGGCGCCCTGTGGGCGCGGCCCCCCACCTGGCCGCCGCGCCAGGCCGCCTGGACCCCCCTTACCTCCTCTAGTGACCCCCTTTGGCATATATTTACACCGCGTCGCGGAAACCCTGATCCCGGACCCCTTTTCTCCAAAAGCAATTCCGATCTCCGCCGCCATCGCCACCAAGTTTCGGGGGACCAGAATTCCTGTGCCGGCACCCTGCCGGGACGGGGAAGTGCCCCCGGATTCATCTCCATCGACGTTGCTTCCTCCCTCCATGATGCGGGAGTAGTTCCTCCTCGGGGCTGAGGTTTCTACCAGTAGCTATGTGGTCAATTCTCTCTCCCATGATGTGATCTTCGTTGTGATCATAGGCCATGTTAATCTAGGGTGATCCCATGATATTTCCCCTTCCTCTATGTATTGGATTGATGTACCCACTTGTCTTTATCTAGTATAATCCCCGAGACCAAGGTGACAGCGGTCTATTGGACATGGATTAGAAGAATATTTTCATGAGTGATTTCCTCTTTTGTGTGTGGATTGAAGATTGAGAGTCTCTTGGTGCTTGTCTTTGACTATCCTTTAGATATGTTGTGGTGATTGTGGTACTCTCTTTGGATGGCCGCGGTGACATTGGGAAATCCATAGATTGAGAACTACGAACTTTGAGGTGTGCTTTTGTAGCCCTACATAATTCTCGTCCTCTCTTGACCACAAAGGAATGACCTCCGAGTGCGTCCCCCTTGCATGTTTTATGGGAAATATCATGTGATTCAATTATGTTAATGTTGTTGGGAGTTGCCACTAGTGAAAGTATGAAGCCTAGGCCTTGTTTCCACCATTGCAATACCATTTGTGCTCACGTTTACCACTTGTTTGCTTGCTACACTTTTTATTACAGATTTATATTACTTTGCTTTGCCACTCCTATCATCCATATTTTACCATCTCTTCGCCGAACTAGTGCACCTATACAACTCCTAGTTGTATTAGGTGTGTTGGGGACACAAGAGACTTCTTGTATCTTAGTTGCAGGGTTGCTTGAGAGAGACCATCTTCGACCTCTACTTCCCTGAGTTCGATAAACCTTAGGTCATCCACTTGAGGGAAATTGCTGCTGTCCTACAAACCTCTGCGCTTGGAGGCCCAACATAGTCTACAAGAATAGAAGCGTGTGTAGACATCAATTGTCAATTACGCTTTGTGTACTAACCCATGGTCTTTGTGAGAGTTCTATGTGGGGTTAGGTTATCTTCCATGGGCTTGCGTCAAGAGGTAGATCACATACAACCCATGGAGGATGACATCAAATCAAGGTTGTGGTGTGCAAGTTCAAGTGATGCATCACGAAGAGATCAAGTTCTTGAAGCTTCCCATTCATTGTGGTGACAATGAACTTGTGATGATGTGCCGAAGAGTGGCTCACCCATAGTGGATTATAGGGGAGCAATCTACTAGTATTCACCGAGCCAACGAAATCAAGAAAGGTGATCCAACTTGAGGAAGTCAAGATTGTCTACATCTAGCTCAAGTGGACTTTGTGCAAGGCAAAGGTTTGCCCTTGATATGTTCTCTATTTTACCGGTCTCATGGTCGTAGTTTGGAGACTGGATTATAGGATTGATTGTTGTACTATCAAGGAGGGCTCTCAAGTGGGTAGCTTGATCGTATCGTTCGTAGAGATCTCAAACCATTGCATGCTTGCATCATATTTCTTGGTTCTTGTTTGGTTTTCTTCTTGTGAGATTTTTAGCTTATGGTCATCTTCTTGACAAGCTTGAGTTCATCGAAAATGGAGTTAGCATGCTTCTTCTATTGCGTTTTCGGTATTGGAGGTTTTACCGGTCTCTTCCGAGGAAGGGTTCTCTCCATTTTATTATGGGCCTTTTCTCATTTGCTTCTTATTGTTATTTATATCAATATAGTTTTTGGTCATGTCGTTAGCTTTCCAACAAACTTGGTTTCGTTGAATTCGGAGTCCGTTTGCAAAAGTTGTGTCAGTTTTGGTGTCCTTAAAACGGCTGCAGCGGTACTACCACAAATGGGAGCGGTACTACCGCTTCGAGTGCATGTAATTTTTTACTTCCGTGGTTTACTTCCTCTCCAGACCAAAAACTCGTCATAAGTCCAATAGTGGTAGGCACGGATGTAATTTTTTAGTACCGCTCGCAAGCAGTGGTACCGCTACCCTTAGCAGTAGTACCGCTAATCCTAGCGGTAGTACCGTGAGGTCAAGCGGTACTTCCACTCTGACAGTTCTTTTGGCCTTTTTGCCTCCTCGTCGTTGTGTTTCAAAGGGCTACTACCGCCCTAGCGGTAGTACCGCTCGGTGTGGGCTGTGAGTATAACGGTTGGATTTTCTCCCACCTATAAAAGAGGGTCTTCTTCCCCAATGAACCCCATCCTTTGAGCTCGTGTTCTTCCCCCATTGTTGACCTTCTTCGAGCTTGCTATCTCTCAGTCCCTCCATGGATTCTTGCTAGTTTTGGGGGGAAAAGAGAGAGGAGATCTAGATCCACATTTCCACCAATCACTTTCTCCTCTTTGTGAGGGGAACACTTTGGATCTAGTTCTTGGAGTTCTTCGTGTTCTCTTCTTCGTTCTTCCTCTCATTTCCCTCCCTAGCATTAATTGCTTTGGTGGGATTTGGGAGAGAAGAACTTGGGCACTCCGTGTGCCCTTGCCATTGCATTTGGTACATCGGTTTGAGTTCTCCACGGTGATACGTGGAGGTTACAAGTTGAGAAGCTTATTACTCTTGGGTGCTTGGTACCCTTGAGCTTGTTCCTCTTGGGTGCTTTGGCGCCCTAGACGGTTGAGGTCACCTCAGAGCTGTATTCCATTGTGGTGAAGCTTCGTGGTGTTGTTGGGGGCCTCCAATTAAGTTGTGGAGATTGCCCCAACCTTTATGGTGTTTGGAGCTCAATCATTGTGGTGTAAAGCTCCGGGCAAGCGTCGGGGTCTCCAATTAGGTTGTGGAGATCGCCCCGAGCAATTTGTATGGGTTCGGTGACCGCCCCCAAGGGTTGCCATTTGTACGGGTTCGGTGACCGCCCCCAAGGGTCCCTTAGTGGAATCACGACATCTTGCATTGTGCGAGGGCGTGAGGAGATTACGATGGCCCTAGTGGCTTCTTGGGGAGCATTGTGCCTCCACACCGCTCCAAACGGAGATTAGCATCCGCAAGGGTGTGAACTTGGGATACATCGCCGTTTCCGCGTGCCTCGATTATCTCTTACCCGAGCCCTTCACTTATGCACTATGCTTTGTGATAGCCATATTGTTTCTTGTCATATATCTTGCTATCACCTAGTTGTTTCTTTTGCTTAGCATAAGTTGTTGGTGCACATAGGTGAGCCTAGTTTTTCTAGGTTTTGTGCTTGATAAATTAACCGCTAGGTTTATTCCGCATTTGTTCAAGCCTAAACCGTAATTATTTCAAAGTGCCTATTCAACCCCCTCTAGGCGACATCCATGATCTTTCAATTGGTATCAGAGCCTCGTCTCTCTTTATAGGGCTTAACCACCTAAAGAGTAAGGATGTCTACTAGGGGCTTAGGATTCTCTGACACTCTTAGTTTCGATGGCACAAATTTTGATGTTTGGGTAATTCACATGCTTAATCTCTTTAGGGTCATGGACCCAAATTTAGAGCGAATTGTAGATATGGGATTTTCTCCTCCAAAGGATCCGCAAAGATTATCTTTAGAGGATGAGAAAAACTCTTATCTCAATTCTCAAGCTTCAAATGTGCTTTTTGATGCTTTGAGCAATGTAGTTATATTTCAATTCATGTCGTTTCGGGATGCTCATGAGTTGTGGACAAAGCTTCAAGACAAATATGGTGTGTCCAAGATTTGTGGAGATGATTGTACTCCTTCCACCTTCGGTCGTATAGTATTCTCAACTTCTTCTACTTCACCTACATGTGGTTTGCCACACGGTAATGATATGGTGAGTAGTGGTGTTCATTGCAATGATTATAGTGAGCTTATAATTGATGATCCTTCATCACTTTATTATTGTAATGCTTCACCTTTGGACTTTAATACTTCGAGCACTCTAAATGTTTCACATGCTTGTGTTAAAATTTCTTGCATATCATGTAGAAATTTCTTGACTAAATCTCATGATGACATGTTTGCTATATCTCGTTGCGGTGATAAAAATGCATATATTTCCTCGAATTGTGATGCTAACAATGTAGAGGAAATCCAACACCCCATGGAACAAGACGTGGCCTTGAATGGTGCTTCGAGGGATCCAACATCATCATATATTGTGTTTTGCCTTATCGCTAAGGCTTCAGAGGTATCTCCCACTTTGAATCTGAATATATCTTGTGATGATGACAAGAATGATGATGATGTTGATAATGATGAAGAGAATGATAATGTTGCCTCCTTACAAATTAAGGGGGAAATGATTTTTAAAGCTCTTCTTAAGAATAAATTAGCTCGTTCCAACTTTATGGAAATCATATCTATTGCCATTGAGGGCAAGAAATATATTGATGAGCTGGAATCTTGTCTAGAGGAGCATGAGGTCACCATTTAGAAAATGGAAGGTCATGACCGTGATTACACTAATGAGATCGTCGACCTCTCGCAAGCTCTTGAACTTGAACAAACCACGAAAGAATCTCTTGAGGAGACTTTTGCTCTAGAACTATCTAGAATAAAGGAATCCCGTGATAGAGCTCTCGAGGAGGCTAATGATTTTGAAACTAAAAATGAGAAGCTTGAAGTTGCACATGCTAAACTCCTTGAGGATTTTGAGCACCTCAAAAATGGCTCAAGGGTCATTAAGAGTGAGCTCATCAAACTCACTGAGTCTCATGCTCAACTTAAAGCTTCATATTCTAAAGAGCTTGCCAAGTTGCCTTCTCCTCTTGCTATTATTAATGATGCTTGTGCTACTAACTCTATTTCTAGTGAAGCATCCATTTTGAAGGAGAATGTTGAGCTAACATATCAACTTGAGTTACTATCTAGCAATTATGGGAAATTGGAAGAAAGTCATGTAAAGCTCACAAGCTTTCATGATGATCTTCTAGTATCCCATAATGTGCTAAAGATAGCTCATGAGGCTATGAGTATCAAGGTAACATCTAGTGAGGCTCATGTGGATACTAGCACTACTACAAGTCAAAATGCTATCTTGCCATGTGCTAGTCCTCGTAATTCATCTACTCACAATGTTTCTACTTCTTGTGATAATTACTTTCCTTGCCTTGTTGCTCTAATGATGAAGCGTATACTTCCTCTAGTACTTTTATTGATACTAACCATGTAGAGGAAATCAAAGAGCTCAAGGCCCAAGTCATTTCTTTGAAGAAAGACTTGGAAAAGTGTCATGAAGGGAAGTCCACACTCAACAATATCTTGAGTGTGCAAAAATCTCCCAATGACAAAAGTGGACTTGGATTCAACTTCAACAAGAAGAAAAAGCCCAAGATCATTAACAAGAAGAAGGGCCAAGAACAACTCGAGAATTCGGCCAAGATTATTTGCTACAAATGCAAAATTGAAGGGTATCATGTTAGATCTTGCCCATTGAAGAAGAAGCCCATTAATGACAAGCAACAAGATAAGAGGCCACAAGTTCAATCACATTCTCAACCACAAGTTGAAGAAAGGCCACTTCCCAAGAATACTCAAGTTCATGCTTCTCTTGTTGAGAAATCAATGGAGAAGAAAATGAAGAGTAGACATTGCTACTTATGTCATGAGAAAGGTCACGTCGCTTCTTCATGCACTAGTGGTAACTTATGCAACCCAATTATTATTGATGATATCTATTCTCTTGGGAAGGATAAGGTTGGCAATGTGTTTTCCAAGTTTCTTGGGACTCAAAGTGGTGTCAAGAAAAGAACCATTTGGGTGGCCAAGCCTATAGTGACTAACCTCTTAGGACCCAACTTGGTTGGGGACCAACAAGCTAAAACTTGATCAATAGGTGTTGTTGGAGGGCATTGGAGACTTGGTTACATTATGAAGAATTAAGGGGTCTTCATCATTCATATTGTCTCAAGCCAAGTCATTCGGATTATCAAGTTTCTATCTTATATCCAATGTTCCTCCTTGCGGTAACTTGTGCTTAAATTGTTTACATTGAAAGTTACTTGCCCCTTATCATGTTGTGGTTTTGTACCTTGCATGTGCATGTATATGTTGTGCTTCCAATTTTCTTATCTTGAGAAATCAAGTATGTGTATGTTGGTTTGAACATCATGTACGTGTGTGTAGTGTGTTGAGCCTTTGTGCATCTTGTTTTATCTTAGTTGGCTCTTGTGAGAGATTAATGGAACATCCCATTTTGGGGGAGTGATGTGCTTTGTGAACTTCACAATCCTATAAATATGTGTACATGAGGATACTATCTAGTATTAATATTACAAGATTATATAGTCTCTATGTGGTATGTCTTCTCATGAGAAATTCAAATTCAATTTGGTCCATTAATTATCTCTTGGTGGTTCTCTTTTGCATCTTGTTAAGTTTTTCATTGGTATAACATTATGGGGGAGTAATATGCTATGTGTATATTACAAGCCTAGAAAATGTGTACATTTGATATATTGTCACCTAGAGTTGGTATTGTAAATTATCTTGTGCCAAGGTGACATGTTAGCTCTACAAGTTGCAAATTTGTTTGTGTGTTTGGTGTGAAGATGATGTTGGATATCTTTGCAATCTACCATCGAGAATTATTCCCAAATACTTCGTGTCTCTTGACAATGGGTAATCATTTATGTGGTAGAAATTATTGATCATCTTTACCTTGGTTTTTGCTTTCATTTGTCTTATTTCTTGCCAAGATTGTGTCGACTCCCATTGCCTTCCGTGCCACTTCACTACAACAAGAACATACATACACCAACACATGTTTAGCAACGGAGAGACATCATGCGTTGTTTGGCCGTGGCCTCAATCTCTCCCACCTCCCCACGAATAGCTAACCCCCTCCCCTTCCTTCCACTTAAAAAAAAGAAGCTAACCTCCTCCCCGTACCCACCTGCTCATCTTCCTCTTCGTCTCCACAATCATCTCTTCTCGACCCTTAACAAACCACCGTCTCTTGGTTGGTTTTTTGATCAAACGCAGATCATGTCTCCCGGTAGGCTTATCCCGAGCAAGGTACTGATACACGAGAAACGAATAAGAGACGCCAGCAAAAGCGCTCACCGTCACCGGCTTACCCAAATATTTCTTGCATGAAATTTTTGATTTGATTTCGAAGTACCTGGTGGTGCCGCCGGGGGGAGGGGCACGATCTGGGGCAACGGCGAGGACGTCTAGAACGCCGACCTATCCAATTTTGAGATGCGGTCCTGACTCGCATCTGGTAAGCCGTCCTCAACATTGCCAGAGCTGGATGCCGCCATCGCCGCCCAGTTCGAGTTCGAGGTATCCCTTCGCATCTGCCCCTGCCACCATAGCACCATCACCGTACGTACTGCAATCCTCCCTTTTCTCAGTCTAACCTTTCTCAGCCATGAAGTTCTTCCCTACGTCGATCTGATCCACCAGTTGATCACCAGACTCGTTCAATTAACTGCTTATTATCTCAAATTTATCCTAGTTGTGACCATGTCATCAAAGTGGATTCTTCAAGTATCAATAGGTCAAAATTATTAAGGATTGATGACATTTTGATTACTGTGAGGAGAAAAAGAGATGCCCTTATCAGTGTTATGTATCTCATTAATTTGTTTGACACACTTTGTACTAAAGGATTGAGTCCGACAGGCACATCTCTGCACATCTTAACTTATTCCTCTAGGTTATGTGTGTTTCTTGTCTCGCGCGCCACTTCTTATCTATTTTGGTGTCTGCATCATCAGTTACGCCAATACTAACCATCTGGTTGCCCTTCCAGGCCTCTACTATGATCATTTTTTAATTAGAATTTGGTTTAGTTGCCAACCTGCAGGGCAGGAACGATGGCTCCTTGATGGGATGTACATGCAGATGTTAGCTGTGTCTCCTTTATGGACAGCAGAGACTCGACTGCGCTATGCAGTGAATATAATGCAAGATGCAGAAGTGAGAAGGTATGTGGATATATGTAGTTATACTTGCAGCTATTGATTTTGGAAAAGTTAGTTCATGTACAGTACTACGGAAATTAAAAATGACATAATCACATGATGTTTTGTTTTTGCATTGCCCATCTTATTTAGCAATGTACTTTAAACTGACATGGTTTTCTTTTTTGCATCGGTTTTCTGGTTTAAACAACTATACGTTATTGAAGAAGTAGCATGCCTATTAGGATAGTAATCACTTACTTGAGATACTGAACCATGTCCCTTGAAAAAAAATCGATTTATTAAATATATTTTCAGCATACTAATGATGGGCCTCGAACCCCTCGTTGGTTACCCCAAGTGGAAGGTGTAAGATGCAGTAAGTAGAAGTGTTTTCCCCTAGCAAGGATGCCAAGGATCGATTCCCCAGAGACTCCTAGGTTCAACAAGTAGGTGTCAATTGCTACGGCGCCAGATTAGTAGCAATCAACGTGGACCTGCACACAGATACAAATAACTTTGCTCCCAACGAGTACAGAGAGGTTGTCAATCTCTCCGGCCTTGTAGTTCACAAAGGATTAAAAGCAATGATAGTAGTGATAGATAGTTTTTGCGATAGTAAATAATAACGAAAAGTAAATAGTGGATGTGATTAATGATGGTAATATGGACCGGAGTCTCATGATGTTCACTAGTGATGTCTCTCTCCCAAAAGACGATAAAACAGCTATGTGAGGTAAACAAATTACAGCCGGGCAATTGACAGGACCACGAACGCAAACCAATGCTGACTACATTGCAAGAAAGGTTGAGGTTCAAAGCATGGGCGGTACGCCAAAGTAAGTAGACCGAAATCCATCAATATCTACTACTAATCATCCACCTTGAGATATCTATCCAGAACATCTCGCTGGTATTAAGTTGCGAGTCCCACCCATAGTGTAAACTCAATGCAACAGACAACTGCATTAAAAGAACTTTGCGTAAAGTAAACAATCCTTACACCCGCGGGCACAAGCACCGTTGTTTTCCCCCTTGTGGCAACAGCACATCCCCTAGACTCATGTTTCTGTCACTCAAGCTAGTCATCGAGGGGCATGAACCCACAATCGAGCATAACGTTCCCTCTTGGAGTCACTACCTACTACTCGGCCAAAGCAATAAATAACAACGGAGAACATGCAAGAATTACTTATGAACTAAAATATAAAAGAGGTGAATCAAATATATTACTCAAGATCAATCTGAACATAATCTCATAATCCATCGGATCCGAGCAAACTCAACATAGCAACAGCATAAGGATTACATAGGTGCCTCGATCATGTAGGGCAGCTCACGAGGACTAATTAGTGAAGCACAAGAACGGGAGGAGAACATCACATAGCTACAGGTCATGGACTCATGGTCCAAGGGAGACTACTCACGAGTCATCCGGGAGGCGTCCATGGTGGTGGAGAAGCTCCCGGTGATGATCCTCCCCTCCGGCAGGGTGCCAGGAAGAGTTCTCCTGGTGCTCCCGATCTTGGAAGCGGCGGCGGCGGCGGAACAGAGATGGGATCGCGAAAAGAAGTTCTGTTCTGAGGGTTTTGGAGGTCCCTCTAAATATATGCCAAAGGGGGGCACCGGACGGGCTTCGGGGGGCCCAGGCGCCCCCCCCCCCCCCGGCGCGGCCCAGGGGGGGCGCGCCCACAAGGCGCCTGGAGCCCCTGTGGCCCCCCAGGCTGCCCTTCGGACGCAGTGTTGTTTCCGTATCGCTGATTTTTATATAATTTTTCTGGATTTTTCTGGGCAGTTCTCGAAACGTGAAAACCTGAAATACAAAAACAGCCGAAAACAGAAACTGGCACTGGGGTACACTGGATTAGTAAGTTAGTCCAAATATGATCAAAAGTGTATGGAAGTGTATGAATATCATAGCAATATCACCCAAAAGTGGCATGGAGCAAGCAGAAATTATAGATACGTTTTGGACGTATCAACATCCCCAAGCTTAATTCCTGCTCGTCCTCGAGTAGGTAAATGATAACAAGAATAATTTCTGTGGTGACATGCTATTAACCATATAGGACTTTCTCATAGTCATATGACAAAAGCTTACTGAGACAATGATTCTAAGGTAATTAAGTTGTCTCAAGAGAAAATCACAAATGACTGAAAGTTTTACAACATGAAACTGAAACATCAAAAAGATTTGCAATGAACATGATGTGCAAATATGATCAAGTGATATCTAGCTTTCCCCCTTTAGTGATGCAAAACATAAATGCAAGGGCACCTTCAAGTTTTAAGTGATGACTAGATACAATCATTTCAGAATAAACGATATCACAATCATGCAAAAGACAATGCTACTTTGGGACAATGCACATTACACTCAGAATGACAATCATGCTCTCAGTAGTTGGTGCTTGAAGTACTAGAGCTTTTTATTTTGGAAACATGGAAGCAATTGTGTCAACGGTAGTAGTACTTCATATGTGTCATGTATAAAACATCCTATAAGTTGCAAGCCTCATGCATCGAATACCAATAGTGCTTGCTCCTTGTCCTAATTAGCTCGGATCTCCATGGGTTATCATTGCATTGCATATGTTTTAACCAAGTGTCACAAAGGGGTACCTCTATGCCACATGTACAAAGGTCCAAGGAGATAGATCGCATTTGATTTCTCGTTTTGGATAGATCTCAACTTGAGGACATCCATACCGGGACAACATAGAAAATAGATGATGGACTCCTCTTTAGTGCATAAGCATATTCTCAAGAGAGATTGAGGATTAAGGTCCAAGCTAAAACTTCCACCATGATGCATGACTTTGGTTGGCGGCCCAATGTTCTTCTCTAAAAATATGCATATTAATTCAACCCATGGTAAATCACCCTTACTTCAGACAAGACGAACATGCATAGCAACTCACATGATATTCAACGAAAGTGTGACAGTTGATGGCGTCCCCAGAAACATGGTTACCGCTCAGCAAGCAACTTATAAGAAATAAGATACATAAGCAACATATTCTTTACCACAATAGTTTTTAGGCTACTTTCCCATGAGCTATGTATTGCATGGTTAATTTGCTTAGTACAGGTGGAGGTTAGCAAAAGACTGGGAGCGACCAACTAAGAGAGCAATGACGGTCATAATCATGCAGAGCGACAAAGCAATATTGAATCAGGCATGGTAGTTATATCGCTACTTAGAAATAAAAGATCATCAAGGCTTGACAGACTTTCTTTACAGTCTTGAATATGCGTGAGCATATGCCAAGTCAATCAAAATAAATTCTCAAAGGAAGATATTACTAAACCATACCACATCATAGGCAAACAAACCAAGTTGGTACTCCAATAACACATTGGAAACCCCCCAGCTATTTGAGATTAACCAAAAGAAAACCTGAACTACTAAGCACCATCATGAAAGTAGCATCTTTATCATAGACACATTAACCAATGCAACGGAAGCAATCTCTCTTAATAAGGTGAGCATGGTAATTAAAGAGAGTTCAAGCAACCAACTAAATAAAAGCTCTTGAAAAGATAAGCATGAATACTAAGAGCAGAGCACGATAGTAGCTATTTAAGAGACAAAGAACACACACATCATAGATAGACATGAAAATTCTATGTAATGTTCTAGGTAGAGGTGGAGCGTGTTTCTCTCCCACATAAAGGAATGTTGGGTTCCGACTCGTTATGAAAAACTAAAAGAAAACTAAAAGCAAGACGCTCCAAGCATAGCACATAACACATGAAGTGATAAAAATATAGCGAAACGAAAGACGAACTGATAATGTTGATGGAGAAGGGGATGCACGGGGGCATCCCCAAGCTTAGACGCTTGAGTCTCCTTGAATATTTCTTGGGGGTGCACGGGGGCATCCCCAAGCTTGAGCGCTTGACACTCCTGAATCTTTTTATCATCTTCCCTCGCACACTTGAAAACTCCCTTCATACATAACTCATCATAATCTGATTAGCGAGGTTAGTATCCTTAATAAAATAATTATACCTTGCTGGAAATAAGGATATTCTTGAAGTTCTACTGTTTCTCAAGATTGCCAAAAGGTTTTTGCAAAGAAAAAGCAAGTTCTTAATTTGCAAAGTGAAGGTAAGGCAAAACAGGACAGAATCTGTGAAAAACAAAAAAGCAGGTAGTAATTGATCTGTTCGGGATACTTCGGCAACTCAAATCAAAAAACTCAGAACAGATGCACGAAAGAAAATTATATAGAGAACTCTGTCGAAAAAATTCAGACCAAAAAGATGATATGGTGATTTTATACGAATTTTTCTATCCAAGGACAGAATCTGTTTCCTGGACAGCACCTCACAACTTTTGAACTTTCTAGCAATCAGAGGCTATACTTGGCACAAATATGAAAAGCAAAGATACAATGATGATGTTACTGTAGTAAACAAAATCAAGACACAACAAAAGCAAAATATAAAAATTTATTCATGTGGGCTGCCTCCCAAAAGCGCTTTCTTTTATGCCTTTAAGCTAGGCATAAGACTTTAATGATGCTCTCGTAGGAATAAGAGTTGAAGAACAAAAGAGAGCATCAAGAGGCAAACACCAAATACATTTAAGCCTAACATGCTTCCTATGCATAGGAATATTGCAATAGAATTATTCATTGAAGCAGAAAGCAATAAGCATAGGAAGACAAAACAAGTGCAGCTTCAAAACCTTCAACATAAAGAAAAGAAACTTGATATTATTGAAATATCTATAAGCATATGTTCCCTTCTCATAATAATTTTCAGTGGGATCACGAATAAACTCAACAATATAAGCATCACATAAAGCATTGTTACCATGATCCACATGCAAAAAGGTACTCTAACTCTCCACATAAGTATCATGAAGAGGATAAAACTTGGTATAAAAGAGAGACATAAGCTCTTGCCAATCAAGCAAGTGCGAGTTATCGAGAAGCTTATACCAATCTGAAGCCTTATCTATAAGTGATACGGCGAACAATTTCCTCATGACAAACTCCCTTGACACACCTGCAAGCTTAAATAATGAACATAGTTGTGACAGATATAGCAAGTGTTCACCGGGATGTCTGTCTCCTGCATAACGATTAGCCAAAACATAATTGATAATACCAGCTGGTATTTTATAGGGAACAATTTCAGTAGGGGGAGGAGCAACCACCACAGGTGTGGGGCGTCTTCCCACAAGCAACGATCCAATAATAGGGTTGTCCATAAGGACAACTAGTGAAAAGACATAAAGGAAACTGAAAGGTAAACTAACAAGACTAAAAGCAAAGGTAAAAGTGAGCGTGCAACTCCCCTATCCTGAAGGTGGAGTCCCCGGCAACGGCGCCAGAAAATACTCCTTGATGGGCCTCGAACCCCTCGTTGGTTACCCCAAGTGGAAGGTGTAAGATGCAGTAAGTAGAAGTGTTTTCCCCTAGCAAGGATGCCAAGGATCGATTCCCAAGAGACTCCTAGGTTCAACAAGTAGGTGTCAATTGCTACGGCGCTAGATTAGTAGCAATCGACGTGGACCTGCACACAGATACAAATAACTTTGCTCCCAACGAGTACAGAGAGGTTGTCAATCTCTCCGGCCTTGTAGTTCACAAAGGATTAAAAGCAATGATAGTAGTGATAGATAGTTTTTGCGATAGTAAATAATAACGAAAAGTAAATAGTGGATGTGATCAATGATGGTAATATGGACCGGAGTCTCATGATGTTCACTAGTGATGTCTCTCTCCCAAAAGACGATAAAACAGCTATGTGAGGTAAACAAATTACAGCTGGGCAATTGACAGGACCACGAACGCAAACCAATGCTGACTACATTGCAAGAAAGGTTGAGGTTCAAAGCATGGGCGGTACGCCAAAGTAAGTAGACCGAAATCCATCAATATCTACAACTAATCATCCACCTTGAGATATCTATCCAGAACATCTCGCTGGTATTAAGTTGCGAGTCCCACCCATAGTGTAAACTCAATGCAACACACAACTGCATTAAAAGAACTTTGCGTAAAGTAAACAATCCTTGCACCCGCGGGCACAAGCACCGTTGTTTTCCCCCTTGTGGCAACAGCACATCCCCTAGACTCATGTTTCTGTCACTCAAGCTAGTCATCGAGGGGCATGAACCCACAATCGAGCATAACGTTCCCTCTTGGAGTCACTACCTACTACTCGGCCAAAGCAATAAATAACAACGGAGAACATGCAAGAATTACTTATGAACTAAAATATAAAAGAGGTGAATCAAATATATTACTCAAGATCAATCTGAACATAATCTCATAATCCATCGGATCCGAGCAAACTCAACATAGCAACAGCATAAGGATTACATAGGTGCCTCGATCATGTAGGGCAGCTCACGAGGACTAATTAGTGAAGCACAAGAACGGGAGGAGAACATCACATAGCTACTGGTCATGGACTCATGGTCCAAGGGAGACTACTCAAGAGTCATCCGGGAGGCGTCCATGGTGGTGGAGAAGCTCCCGGTGGTGATCCTCCCCTCCGGCAGGGTGCCGGGAAGAGTTCTCCTGGTGCTCCCGATCTTGGAAGCGGCGGCGGCGGCGGAATATAGATGGGATCGCGAAAAGAAGTCCTGTTCTGAGGGTTTCGGAGGTCCCTCTAAATATATGCCAAAGGGGGGCACCGGACGGGCTTCGGGGGGCCCAGGCGCCCCCCCCCCCCCCGGCGCGGCCCAGGGGGGCACCCACAGGGCGCCTGGAGCCCCTGTGGCCCCCCCCAGGCTGCCCTTCGGACGCAGTGTTGTTTTCGTATCGCTGATTTTTTATATAATTTTTCTGGATTTTTCTGGGCAGTTCTCGAAACGTGAAAACCTGAAATACAAAAACAGCCGAAAACAGAAACTGGCACTGGGGTGCACTGGATTAGTAAGTTAGTCCAAATATGATCAAGAGTGTATGGAAGTGTATGAATATCATAGCAATATCACTCAAAAGTGGCATGGAGCAAGCAAAAATTATAGATACGTTTTGGACGTATCAACTAACATATCACTTTCTCGAGATTTTAGATTAAGTCAGATTTCATATGCAGTATATATATAGTCATTTTGAAAAATAGAAAAACAATTTGGGCTAGATCTGTGTATGGATAATGATTTATTGATGGCTGGCAGCTGATCTACAGTGTGTTTTGTAAGGGCAAAACTTAATTTTGTTTCTCCAGTTCACCAGGTGTTATTGGCTCAAGAAGGTTACCATTTGTCGATCATGAAAATTTAATGTCACCACACATATATTTGGTATTTTAAATTACCAATCCATATGTTGAATCTGTAGTTTACAAAAATTGGCTATATAATCTGCGTACAGAGCTACCATGGTGCCCCGCCATTGAAATTTTGTTGCTTTAACATGATTTTCTCTGCCATCAGTTACTCATTTCATTTATTTGTTATTTTAGATTTCCAAGAAGTTGATGATGCTTGGCTCAGGTGTTGATTGCAAAGTCGAGAATGTTCCCACTATTAGATAATTGGAATGTCATTTTCGGGGTCAACGTTTCAGCCATTGTAGTTGATTGCAAGATCAGCAATTAGGCTACTACTAGATAGTTTCACATCTTGTAATCTTTGGAATGTGTCTTTGTATGGAAACACAATCGATTGAATACTTGAGAATTTCTGTTCATTATATTGTGGCTCCTATTCACTACATCATAACTCTGGATGACAATGGATAAAATATCATTGATTGTTCATGCTATCTAACAAAGCTTTTATTCGTTAAAATGATCTCTAATCTCCATTTGAAAATCCTTTTGTGGAGGGTTGTCAGCAACGCATATGAAATGTTGTTTTGGTCTAATTTTATGTGTTGCTATCTTACAACGCTTCTACACGTCGTTTACCAACGCATGTATAAACGTTGTTGTAGACCTTTGCAACGCCACCAACGGCAACACATACTAACCCGTTGGTGTAGATGTCAGCAACATATATGTGGACATACAACAACGCATCGATGCGTTGCTAAAGGGGGGTTCCTGTTGTAGTGCTTGTGGATATTGTTGTTTTATTGATCTTGTCTAGTTTTTTCTAGATATAGTGAAAGTGGTGATCCCATCTTGTGCATTTTGTATTCAGACGCAAATTCTCTATAATGCACAACTCTTGGGGGAGCTATCCTATTTTCTATGAAACACTCATCTTGTGATCCATTTCAAATGTGTGTTGGTGGAAGGCAAGCCATTTCTTTTTGGTACTTTGTGCCATCATGAAACTTTATAGAGGGCTTGGTTTGTTTGGAACCATCCTCTCTTTTGGGAGTTTGATATCTTTCTTTTTGAGTGTGTCAATGGATATCTCATTCCTTGATGTATCTTTTAATGATATCTTCCGAGTGATGATTTCTCTATTTGGTATCCTATTTTCACTTGATATTTATTTTTCATTTGTTATCATTTCTTAAAAGTCTTGAGCATGCATACTTACTTCATCTAGTTTCTTTGGCATGCTTTCTTTCTTTGAACCAATATATAGGGGAAACTCCATCTAATCTCAATTTGGATGAGATGTGCATGAAATTCATTTTCATATATAGGGTGGGTCTATTCTCATAACACCCCTTAAGACCTTATTCTCATAACAAAAACCTTATTCTCATAACACCCCCACTTAAATAGGTTTCTAGCGCGGAGCGCTTCGAGGACAGCAACCACTGCCCCGCCTCCTACCCCCGCGCTGCCGCCCCGCCTCCTTCCCCCAGCACCGTCGCGCCGGCTCCTACCCTGATGCAGTGCGGTTTTCTTGTGCAGTTCGGAAGCGCAAAAAAACGCTCGCTGCCATTATTCGTCGGTCGCACCGTTTTCAAAACTGCTCTTAAACCGTGCGGAATCTCGAAAAGTGTTCAACATGGCAAAGTTGCGTCTACTCCATAGCTTTTCAACGGTATATTACACGCATAATTCCGATAAACGGTTAAAAAACTAGAGCAAAAAAGGTACCGAAAAACAACACGTACAGTTTTTTCAAACATGCAGTTCACCGTTTTCAAAACTGCTCTTAAACCATGCGGAATCTCGAAAAGTGTTCAACATGACGAAGTTGCGTCTACTCCATAGCTTTTCAACGGTATATTACACACATAATTCCGATAAACGGTTAAAAAAATAGAGCAAAAAAGGTACCCAAAAAACAACACGTACAGTTTTTTCAAACATGCAGTTCACCGTTTTCAAAACTGCTCTTAAACCATGCGGAATCTCGAAAAGTGTTCAACATGGCGAAGTTGCGTCTACTCCATAGCTTTTCAATGGTATATTACACGCATAATTCCGATAAACGGTTAAAAAACTAGAGCAAAAAAGATACCGAAAAAACAACACGTATAGTTTTTTCAAACATGCAGTTCACTGGTCTAAAAAACAAACAAATGCAGTGCACTTTGGTCTAAAAAAAGTTCATTGCAAAGGACTCTTTGAAGCTCACTTTGTACTCTCACGAAGTTGGCCATAAAAAACCTTTGTGGTTCACTTGGTGATCCAAAAACAAAAACACATCGGAAAGCAGCTCACTTCTCAACACTTTTCAATGCGCGTAAAAAATTAATTAGTACGAAAAAAGACAACAGCAAATCATGAGGTTCACTTTTGGTAGTGTTCCGCTTCACTTTCGGGAGTGTTGCGGTCCACTTTCCTTCGGAAAAAAAAGTTGGAAAAAAGACAACAAAACTCCTCTGAGAAAAATCTACGTCCAACAAAATAAATCATGAGGTTTGATTGACTGTCTGATGCAGTGCGTTTTTCAGTTTGAAGCAGTGCGCTTTTCTGTCCGATGCAGTGCACGCGTCGATTTTGTTGTCGCGAAAAATAGAGTTTCCGCGTTTTTGTAATTTCAAAACTGTTCTTAAACTGTAAGGAATTAGAGGGAGTGTTCTACATAAAAAAGTTGCGTCTCGACGATATCTTTCCAACAGTGTATCATTTGGATCATTTCGACCAATTTTTTGTAAAAATTTCACGAAAAAACGGCCGCTGCCCTTCGTAGTCAGCAACACGATTTTCAAATTTAACTAAAAACCGTAAGGAATCTCAAAAACATTTCAACATATGAAAGTTGCGCCTCGTTCGTAGCTTTCCAACGGTATATTACACGCCTTGTTTTGACAAACGGTTAGAAAACTGGAGTGAAAACAGTACCGAAAATTTAAAAAAATTCGAAAAACACAATTCCGCGATTTAGTAAATTCAAAAGTGCTCTTAAACCGTAGCGAATTAGAAAAAATAATAGATATGAAAAAGATGCGCGCCGACGATATCTTTCCAACAGTGTATCACATGTTTCATTCCGACGAGCGGTTTAGAAAAAAAACGCCAAAAAACGCTCGCTGTCATTCGTTGTGAGCCGCACGATTTTCGAAACTGCTCTTAAACTATGATGAAATTTGTAAAGTGTTCAACATGGCGAAGTTGCGTCTACTCCATAGCTTTTCAACGGTATATTACACGCATAATTCCGATAAATGGTTAAAAAACTAGAGAAAAAAAGGTACCAAAAAACAACACGTACAGTTTTTTTAAACATGAAGTTCGCTGGTCTTTGTGGTACAGTGCGCATAGCTTTCCAATGCAGTAACACAATGTAGTTCGGAAGTGTTATAAGAATATTATTCTCATAATGTTATGAGAATAGGCCGGCTGTATATATATATATATATGTGTGGAGTTTGTCCTATGTATTGGTGTTTTTAACTCTTTGGTCCCAATGAGTTTGGGTACCATTTTGTTTGTGTGGTTGTTCTAGGAACAATTGAAGATGCATTGGATGCTCGGCTCACTCACTAGAAAGGTGTTGTCACCATGTGCTTATTGGAGTCTAGCTAGGATGATCAATGAACTACTATCTACCTTCAATTGGTATCTTCTACATCATTCCAACGCTATCTCGGTAACAAGTATCATCATCTACTTCATGCACACATTTATTGCATCAACCTTGTGTAGGTTGTATCATGGCATGTAATTCATTCTTTCTTGTGATACTTGTTTCCTTTCTCAAAGCATCCCAACAATAATCTCTTGTTAGTAGTTGTGATGTCTTTGATGCTCGTGTCGTTGGAACTCATTTATATACAATAAGACCATATTTAGCCATGTGCTATGCCTTCAAGCAAATATCTTATTGGTATATTTATGACTTCCTTTTGGATATCTTATTTTTTTCCTTTTTGCAATAATTTTGTATGTACATCCTTCTTTGTGGATTGATATCATCATGATCTTCATCTACCTAGAATCTTATACACTTGAGAGAAGTTGCATATCTAATTGATATCCCCTTCTTTCACGTCCACCTTTTCTCTCTTGTATTAGTTCTTTGGTGGCTCCGTGAAGGTGTTGTCTTGAGTGTGGATCTTATATCGTTGCATCTTGATGCACTCTTCTGTGGTGAAGATCATTTTCCTCATGCTTGTCTTGACAAAGCTTGCCATTTAATTGGTATCCCTCTTCTTGATGAGGCTTTCATTTTCTATCTTCACCATGGGTTGTCACAAGCTTGGTTAATATTTCTCTTTTTAGTGAGCTTGTGAATCCATTTGCATGGTGTGTGTGGGAAGGACATGTCATGCACCTTGTATCTCAACTATTAAAGACTATGTTGATGCTGAATTCTCATTCTTATATTAGTCTTCTCAAGTGCTTTGCCATGACTCACACTCATCTTTTTGGTTGTACCTATTTCCAAGTTGCCTCTTTTATATGTTGCTCAACCATTTGTTTATTGCAAATGCTAGACTTTGTTTCCTACATGCTAACTTGCACTTGTTGTGAGTTTCTATTGATTTCGGGGGAGTGATGATCCTATTTTGTGCACTTGGTATCCTAATGCAAATATTCTAAGGAGTGCACAAATCATGAGGAGCTTCACTAGTGTCTTTTAGAACGCTCCGTTGGTTTCTTGCACTTGTCGTGAGGTTCTATTAATCTTGGGGGAGTGACGATCCTATTTTGTGCTCGTTATATCCAATTGCAAAACTAAATTGTGCACAAAATAAGGGAAGCTTCTCTAGTTTCTCTAGAACACTCATTTGCTCATATCATAATATCTTTTATTCATGTGGCACGTAGGATCATTAGTCTAGTTGGTTCAATTGGTATCTTATGATAGTTGCTTCAATTGGTATCCTTTGATTGATTGCGTGACTGCTTGTTTCTCTCTCT
Source organism: Secale cereale (assembly GCA_902687465.1). Lineage (NCBI taxonomy): Eukaryota > Viridiplantae > Streptophyta > Magnoliopsida > Poales > Poaceae > Secale > Secale cereale. The sequence continues at coordinate 686,751,440 of LR738711.1, read as the reverse complement.
CTCTGTTATGCCTTTGTGGCATATCATTCTTTTGGCAATCTTTGGGCCTCACTATAGCTTGTCTTCCTCCAAGTATTTACCGTTGGATATGTATATTGCATTCCACTCTCTAGTTGAGAAATGCACAATTTATGGAGGAACACAAGTTATATTGGCCTCCTAAGCCTTTCGCCCATTTTGTCAATCGATGCCAATGGGGGAGAAGTTTCAGAGAGTTTTGTGGAGAAGTTTAGAGAGTCATCTCTTCTTGCTTTGGTTTTGTTCCAAATCTTTTGCATATCATGCGCACACATTATTGTTGCATGGTGTGGTGATGCATAATTCCTTATATAAACTCTCTTGAAAGTGATTGTCATCAATTACCAAAATGGGGGAGATTGAAAGAACATGTGGTGCCCCCATGTTTGGTTTTGGTAATTGATGGCAATCTCTATGGACTAATGGTTGCCTTGAGTTATATTTGAAGGGTTTGTCTATAGGCTTTTCTTGGAGTCCATTTGTTTGTTTCAAGGAGAGTTTGTGATGACCAATGTGCTATTAAGGAATTATCCAAAGATTGGTCTTGTGAGTGTTGAGCTTATTGCAAGCATGTCTTGAATAAAAAAAGTGTGTGATCATTCATGTTTACCTTCAAGACATCATCCAAATGAAAAGAGTTGGAAAGATTCAAGGTTGATCAAGACTAAGTCAAAGAATGAATCAAGTTGATCAACACACAAATCATAGAAGATGTACCGAGAGGGATCAAGCGATCCCATAGTATGGTAAGCATTGTCAATTACGCTTTGTGTACTAACCCATGGTCTATGTGAGAGTTCTATGTGGGGTTAGGTTATCTTCCATGGGCTTGCGTCAAGAGGTAGATCATATACAACCCATGGAGGATGACATCAAATCAAGGTTTGTGGTGTGCAAGTTCAAGTGATGCATCACGAAGAGATCAAGTTCTTGAAGCTTCCCGTTCATTGTGGTGACAATGAACTTGTGAAGATGTGCCGAAGAGTGGCTCACCCATAGTGGAGTATGGGGGAGCAATCTACTAGTCTTCACCAAGCCAACGAAATCAAGAAAGGTGGTCCAACTTGAGGAAGTCAAGATCCGATGAATTGTGGGTTTATGATCAGATTATCTATGAATATTATTTGAGTCTCTAAATTCTTATATGCATGATCTAATATCTTAGTAATTCTCTTCGAACTATCAGTTTTGTTTAGCCAACGAGATTGATATTTCTTGCAATGAGAGAAGTGCTTTGTTTTGGGTTCAATCTTGCGGTGCTAAATCCCAGTGAGAGAAAGGGACATGACACGTATTGTATTGTTGCCATCGAGGATAGCAAGATGGGGTTTTCATCATATTGCTTGAGTTAATTCCACTACATCATGTCATCTTGCTTAAGTCGTTACTCTGTTCTTATGAACTTGATACTCTACATGCAGAATCGTTTAAGTCGATGTGTGGAGTAATAGTAGTAGATGCAGGCAGGAGTCGGTCTACTTGTCTCGGACGTGATGCCTATATTCATGATCATTGCCTTAGATGTCTTCATAATTATTCGCTTTTCTATCAATTGCTTAGCAGTAATTTGTTCACCCACCGTAATATTTGCTATCATGAGAGAAGCCTCTAGTGAAACCTATGGTCCCGGGGTCTATTTTACATCTTATAAGTTTCAGATCTACTATTTTGCAATCTTTTACTTTTCAATCTATAAACCAAAAACCGAAAAATATTTACTTTAGTTGTTCATCTCTCTCTATCGGATCTCACTTTTGCAAATAACCTAGAAGGGATTGACAACCCCTTTATAGCATTGGGTGCAAGTTGTTTGATTGTTTCTGCATGTATTTGGCGACTTGTGTGTAATCACCTACTGGATTGATACCTTGGTTCTCAAAACAGAGGGAAATACTTACTTCACTTTGCTGCATCTCCCTTTCCTCTTCAAGGGAAATCCCAACTCAAACTCGGGAAAGTAGCGAGGAAGCAATGATTAACCCCCTCACTAGCATCTGCAACTACAAGAAAAGTATTAAGATTAAATTCTAACCATAACATTAAACTTTTGGATCCAATCGGTCCCTTATGGAATAGCGCATAAACTAGGGTTTAAGTTGTTGTCACTCTCGCAACCCATCATCTAATAACTAACCCACAATGCATTCCCTTAGGCCCAAATATGGTGAAGTGTCATGTAGTCGACGTTCACATGACACCACCAAGGGAATCACAACATACATACTATCAAAATATCAAACACATATCAAGTTCACATGATTACTTGCAACATGATTTCTCCCGTGACCTCAAGAACAAAAGTAACTACTTGAAAGAACATGCGGTGCCCCCATGTTTGGTTTTGGTAATTGATGACAATCTCTATGGACTAATGGTTGCCTTGAGTTATATTTGAAGGGTTTGTCCATAGGCTTTTCTTGGAGTCCATTTGTTGGTTTCAAGGAGAGTTTGTGATGACCAATGTGCTATTAAGGAATTATCCAAAGATTGGTCTTGTGAGTGTTGAGCTTATTGCAAGCATGTCTTGAATAAGAAAAGTGTGTGATCATTCATGTTTACCTTCAAGACATCATCCAAATGAAGAGAGTTGGAAAGATTCAAGGTTGATCAAGACTAAGTCAAAGAGTGAATCAAGCTGATCAACACACAAAGCATAGAAGATGTACCGAGAGGGATCAAGAGATCCCATAGTATGGTAAGCATTGTCAATTACGCTTTGTGTACTAACCCATGATCTTTGTGAGAGTTCTATGTGGGGTTAGGTTATCTTCCATGGGCTTGCGTCAAGCGGTAGATCACATACAACCCATGGAGGATGACTTCAAATCAAGGTTGTGGTGTGCAAGTTCAAGTGATGCATCACGAAGAGATCAAGTGCTTAAAGCTTGCCGTTCATTGTGGTGACAATGAACTTGTGAAGATGTGCCAAAGAGTGTCTCATCCATAGTGGAGTATGGGGGAGCAATCTACTAGTCTTCACTGAGCCAACGAAATCAAGAAAGGTGGTTGATACGTCTCCAACGTATCTATAGTTTTTTATTGTTCCATGCTATTATATTATCTGTTTTGGATGTTTAATGGGGTTTATTATACACTTTTATATTATTTTGGGACTAACCTATTAACCCAAGGCCTAGTGCAAATTGCTGTTTTTTTTTGCCTATTTCAGCGTTTCGCAGAAAAGGAATATCAAACGGAGTCCAAACGGAATGAAACCTTCGGAAGAGTCGTTTTTGTAACAAATACAACACAGAAGACTTGGAGTACACGCCATGGAAGAAACGAGGCGGCCACGAGGGAAGGGGGCGCGCCCAGGTGGGTAGGCGTGCCCCCACCCTCGTGGGCCCCCTGTTGCTCCCCTGACGTCCCTCTTCCTTATATATATATATATATATATATATATATATATATATATATATATATATATATATATATATATATATACCCTGAAAACATCCGAGAGCACCACGAAACCCTAATTCCACCGCCGCAACCTTCTGTACCCATGACATCCCATCTTGGGGCCTGTTCCGGAGCTCCATTGGAGGGGGCATCGATCACGGAGGGCTTCTACATCAACACCATAGCCTCTCCGATGAGTTGTGAGTAGTTTACCTCAGACCTTCGGGTCCATAGTTATTAGCTAGATGGCTTCTTCTCTCTCTTTGGATCTCAATACAAAGTTCTCCTCGATCTTCTTGGAGATCTATTCGATGTAATTCTTTTTGCGATGTGTTGTTGAGATCCAATGAATTGTGGGTTTATGATCAAGATTATCTATGAACAATATTTGATTCTTCTCTGAAATCTTTTATGCATGATTTAAATATCTTTGCAAGTCTCTTCGAATTATCAGTTTGGTTTGCACTACTGGATTGATCTTTCTTGCAATGGGAGAATTTCTTTGCTTTGGGTTCAATCTTGCGGTGTCCTTTCCCAGTGACAGCAGGGGCAGCAAGGCACGTATTGTATTGTTGCCATCGAGGATAAAAAGATGGGGTTTGCATCATATTGCATGAGTTTATCCCTCTGCATCATGTCAACTTGCTTAAGGCGTTACTATGTTCTTATGAACTTAATACTCTAGATGCATGTTGGATAGCGGTCGATGTGTGGAGTAATAGTAGTAGATGCAGAATCATTTCTGTCTACTTGTCACGGACATGATGCCTATATACAATGATCATGCCTAGATATTCTCATAACTATGCACTTTTCTATCAATTGCTCGACAGTAATTTTTCACCCACCGTAGAAATCTGCTATCATGAGGGAAGCCACTAGTGAAACCTATGGCCCCTGGGTCTATCTTCTATCATATCAATCTTCCATCAACTATTTATCTTTACTTTACTTTTACTTTGCAATCTTTACTTTCAATCTATAAAACAAAATACCAAAAATATTATCTTATTATCTTTATCAGATCTCACTTTTGCAAGTGGCCGAGAAGGGATTGACAACCCCTTTATCGTGTTGGTTGCAAGGTTCTTATTTGTTTGTGTAGGTACGAGGGACTCGCGCGTGGTCTCCTACTGGATTGATACCTTGGTTCTCAAAAACTAAGGGAAGTACTTACGCTACTGTGCTGTATCACCCTTTCCTCTTCAAGGGAAAAACAACGCAAGCTCAAGATGTAGCATGCACGTATGGTGAACCGTTATGTGATGAAGTTGGAGCATGATTTATTTATTGATTGTGATCCTTTGTGTGGAGGTCGGGATCGCGCGATGGTTAACTCCTACCAACTCTTCCCCTAGGAGCATGCGTTGAATACTTTGTTTTGATAACTCGTAGATTTTTGCAATAAGTATATGAGTTTTTTATGACTAATGTTGGGTCCATGGATTATACGCACTCTCACCCTTCCACCATTGCTAGCCTCTCTAGTGCCGCGCAACTTTCGGTGATACCATACACCCACCATATACCTTCCTCAAAACAGCCACCATACATACCTATTATGGCATTTCCATAGCCATTCCGAGATATATTGCCATGCAACTTTCCACCGTTTCGTTCTAGCTTCGAGTTGTAAGTAAATAAAAGTGTAATGATCTCCATTACAAGATCATTGTCCCAGTGAGGAAAGGATGATGGACACTATGATTCCCCCACAAGTCTGGATGAGACTCCGGACAAAAAAAAAGAGGCCATAAAAAAAGATAAGGCCGAAAAGGAAAAAAAAGAAAAGAAAAAAAAAGGAGAAAAAGAAAAAAAGAGAAAAAGAGAGAAGGGGCAATGCTAGTATCCTTTTTCCACACTTGTGCTTCAAAGTAGCACCATGATCTTCATGATAGAGAGTCTCTTGTTTTTTCACTTTCATATACTAGTGGGAATTTTCATTATAGAACTTGGGTTGTATATTCCAATGATGGGCTTCCTCAAAATGCCCTAGGTCTTCGAGCAAGCGAGTTAGATGCACACCCATTCAGTTTCCATTGTTGAGCGTTCATACACTTATAGCTCTAGTGCATCCGTTGCATGGCAATCCCTACTCACTCACATTGATATCTATTGATGGGCATCTCCATAACCCATTAATACGCCTAGTTGATGTGAGACTATCTTCCTTTTTGTCTTCTCCACAACCACCACTCCATTCCACCTATAGTGTTATATCCATGGCTCACACTCATGTATTGCGTGAAAGTTGAAAAGTTTGAAAAAATTGAAGTGTGAAACAATTGCTTGGCTGAAACCGGGGTTGTGCATGATTTAAATATTTTGTATGATGAAGATAGAGCATAGCCATACTATATGATTTTGTAGGGATACCTTTCTTTGGCCATGTTATTTTGAGAAGACATGATTGCTTTGTTAGTATGCTTGAAGTATTATTATTATTATGTCAATATTAAACTTTTGTCTTGAATCTTTAGGATATGAACATTCATGCCACAGTAAAGAAAATTACATTAAGAATTATGTTGGGTAGCATTCCACATCAAAAAATTTGTTTTTTCATTTACCTACTCAAGGACGAGCAGGAATTAAGCTTGGGGATGCTTGATACGTCTCTAACGTATCTATAATTTTTGATTGTTCCATGCTATTATATTATCTATTTTGGATGTTTAATGGGCTTTATTATACACTTTTATATTATTTTTGGGACTAACCTATTAACCCAAGGCCCGGTGCAAATTGCTATTTTTCTGCCTATTTCAGTGTTTCGCAGAAAAGGAATATCAAACGGAGTCCAAACGGAATGAAACGTTCGTGAGAGTCATTTTTGGAACAAATACAACACAAAAGACTTGGAGTACACGCCAGGGAAGAAACGAGGTGGCCACGAGGGCAGGGGGCGCGCCTAGGGGGTAGGCGCGCCCCCACCCTTGTGGGCCCCCTGTTGCTCCCCTGACGTCCCTCTCCCTCCTATATATATCCACGTACACTGAAAACATCCGAGAGCACCACAAAACCCTAATTCCACCGCCGCAACCTTGTGTACCCGTGAGATCCCATCTTGGTGCCTGTTCCGGAGCTCCACCGGAGGGGGCATTGATCACGGAGGGCTTCTACATCAACACCATAGCCTCTCTGATGAGTTGTGAGTAGTTTACCTCAAACCTTCGGGTCCATAGTTATTAGCTAGATGGCTTCTTTTCTCTCTTTGGATCTCAATACAAAGTTCTCCTCGATCTTCTTGGAGATCTATTCGATGTAATTCTTTTTGCGGTGTGTTTGTCGAGATCCCATGAATTGTGGGTTTGTGATCAAGGTTATCTATGAACAATATTTGATTCTTCTCTGAAATCTTTTATGCATGAATTAAATATCTTTGCAAGTCTCTTCGAATTATCAGTTTGGTTTGTCCTACTGGATTGATCTTTCTTGCAATGGGAGAAGTGCTTAGCATTCGGTTCAATCTTGCGGTGTCCTTTCCCAGTGACAGCATGGGCAGCAAGGCACATATTGTATTGTTGCCATCGAGTATAAAAAGATGGGGTTTACATCATATTGCATGAGTTTATCCCTCTACACCATGTCATCTTGCTTAAGGCGTTACTCTGTTTTTATGAACTTATTACTCTAGATGCATGCTGGATAGCGGTCGATGTGTGGAGTAATAGTAGTAGATGCAGAATCGTTTCGGTCTACTTGTCAAGTGACGCGATGCCTATATACAATGATCATGCGTAGATATTCTCATAACTATGCGCTTTTCTATCAATTGCTCGACAGTAATTTGTTCACCCACCGTAGAAATCTGCTATCATGAGAGAAGCACTAGTGAAACCTATGGCCCCCGGGTCTATCTTCCATCATATCAATATTCCATCAACTATTTATCTTTACTTTACTTTTACTTTGTAATCTTTACTTTCAATCTATAAAAAAAATACCAAAAATATTATCTTATTCTTTATCAGATCTCACTTTTGCAAGTGGCCGAGAAGGGATTGACAACCCCTTTATCGCGTTGGTTGCAAGGTTCTTATTTGTTTGTGTAGGTACGAGGGACTCGCGCGTGGTCTTCTACTAGATTGATACCTTGGTTCTCAAAAACTGAGGGAAATACTTACGCTATTGTGTTGCATCACCCTTTCCTCTTCAAGGGAAAAACAACGCAAGATCAAGAGGTAGCAGTGGTCCAACTTGAGGAAGTCAAGATCGTCTACATCTAGCTCAAGTGGACTTTGTGAAGGCAAAGGTTTGCCTTGATAGGTTCTTTATTTTACCGGTCTCATGGTGGTAGTTTGGAGACCGAGTTATAGGATTGATTGTCGTACTATCAAGTGGGGCTCTCAAGTGGGTAGCTTGATCGTATTGTTCGTAGAGAGCTCAAACCATTACATGCTTGCATCATATTTCTTGGTTCTTGTTTGGTTTTCTTCTTGTGAGATTTGGAGCTTATGGTCATCTTATTGACAAGCTTGAGTTCATCGAAAATGGAGTTCACATGCTTCTTCTATTGCGTTTTCGGTGTTGGAGGTTTTACCGGTCTCTTTCAAGGAAGGGTTCTCTCCATTTTCTTATGGGCCTTTTCTCATTTGCTTCTTACTATTATTTCTATCAAGATTGTGTTAGGCCATGTCGTTAGCTTTCCAACAAACTTGGTTTCATTGAATTCAGAGTCTGTTTGCAAAAGTTGTGTCAGTTTTGGTGTCCTCAAAAGGGTTACAGTGGTACTACCGCAAATGGGAGCGGTACTACCGCTTGGAGCGGGTGTAATTTTTTTACTTATGTGGTTTACTTCCGCTCCGGACCAAAAACTCGTCATAAGTTCAGCTGTGGTAGACACGGATGTAATTTTTTAGTACCGCTACCCTTAGCAGTAGTACCGCTACCCCTAGCGGTAGTATCATGAGGTCAAGCGGTACTACCGCTCCGACGGTTCTTCTGGCCTTTTTGCCTCCTCGTTGTTGTGTTTCGAAGGGCTACTACCGCCCTAGCGGTAGTACCGCTCCTTGGAGCGGTAGTACCGCTCGGTGCGGGCTGTGAGCATAACGGTTGGATTTTCCCCACCTATAAAAGAGGGTCTTCTTCCCAATGAATCCCATCCTTTGAGCTTGTGTTCTTCCCCCATTGTTGACCTTCTTCGAGCTTGCTATCTCTCAAAATCTCCATTGATTGTTGCTAGTTTTGGGGGGAAAAGAGAGAGAAGATCTATGAAGGAAATATGCCCTAGAGGCAATAATAAAGTTATTATTTATTTCCTTATTTCATGATAAATGTTTATTATTCATGCTAGAATTTTATTAGCCAAAAACTTGATACATGTGTGAATACATAGACAAAACAGATTGTCACTAGTATGCCTCTACTTGACTAGCTCGTTGAATCAAAGATGGTTAAGTTTTCTAGCCATAGACATGAGTTGTCATTTGATTAACGGGATCACGTCACTAGGGAATGATGTGATTGACTTGACCCATTCCATTAGTTTAGCACTTGATCGTTTAGTATGTTGTTATTGCTTTCTTCAAGACTTATACATGTTCCTATGACTATGAGATTATGCAACTCCCGAATACCAGAGGAACACTTTGTGTGCTACCAAACGTCACAACGTAACTGGGTGATTATAAAGGTGCTCTACACGTGTCTCCTATGGTATTTTTTGAGTTGGCATAGATCGAGATTAGGATTTGTCACTCCGATTGTCGGAGAGGTATCCCTGGGCCCTCTCGGTAATGCACATCACTATAAGCCTTGCAAGCAATGTGACTAATGAGTTAGTTGCAGAATGATACATTACAGAATGAGTAAAGAGACTTGCTGGTAACGCGATTGAACTAGGTATGATGATACCGACGATCGAATCTCGCGCAAGTAACATACCGATGACAAAGGGAACAATGTATGTTGTTATGCGGTTTGACCGATAAAGATCTTCGTAGAATATGTAGGAGCCAATATGAGCATCCAGGTTCCGCTATTGGTTATTCACCGGAGATGAGTCTCGGTCATGTCTACATAGTTCTCGAACCCGTAGGGTCTGCATGCTTAACGTTCGGTGACGATCGGTATTATGAGTTTATGTGCTTTGATGTACCGAAGGTAGTTTGGAGTCCCGGATGAGATCGGGGACATGACGAGGAGTCTCGGAATGGTCGAGACGTAAAGATCGATATATTAGACGACTATATTCGGACATCGGAAAGGTTCCGATTGATTCGGGTATTTTTCGGAGTACCGGAGAGTTACGGGAATTCCCCGGGGAGTAGGGGGAGGGGCAGCGCCCCCTCCTTCCTTCTCTTCTCTTTTCCCTTTCCTTCTCTCCTACCCCTACTACTTGGAAGGGCTCCTAGTTCTACTAGGAAAGGGGGAATCCTACTCCCAGTGGGAGTAGGACTCCCCTAGGGCGCGCCATAGAGAGGGCCGGCCCTCCTCCTCCTCCTCCACTCCTTTATATACGGGGGTGGGGGCACCCCATGGACACACAAGTTGATCATTGAGCCTTTAGCCGTGTGCGGTGCCCCCCTCCATAGAAACACACCTCGGTCATATCGTTGCGGTGATTAGGCGAAGCCCTGCATTGGTAACTTCATCATCACCATCATCAAGCCGTCGTGCTGACGGAACTCTCCCTCGAAGCTCTACTGGATTGTGAGTTTGTGGGATGTCACCGAGCTGAACGTGTGCAGATCGCGGAGGTGCCGTACGTTCGGTACTAGGATCGGTCGATCATGAAGACGTACGACTACATCAACCGCGTTGTCATAACGCTTCCACTTACGGTCTACGAGGGTACGTGGACGACACTCTCCCCTCTCGTTGCTATACATCACCATGATCTTGCGTGTGCGTAGGGATTTTTTTTAATACTACGTTCCCAACAGTGGCATCATGAGCCAGGTCTATGCGTAGATGATATGCACGAGTAGAACACAAGTGAGTTGTGGACAATACTAGTCATACTGCTTACTAGCATGTCATACTTTGATTCAGCGGTATTGCTGGATGAAGCGGCCCGGACCGACATTACACGTACGCTTACACAAGATTGGTTCTACCGACGGGATTCACACACAGGTGGCTGGCGGGTGTTAGTTTATCCAACTTTAGTTGAATCGAGTGTGGCTATGCCCGGTCCTTGTGAAGGTTAAAACAACACATACTTAACGGAAAATCATTGTGGTTTTGTATGCATAGGTAAGAACGGTTCTTGCTAAGCCCGTAACAGCCACGCATAACTTGCAACAACAAAGTAGAGGACGTCTAACCTGTTTTTGCAGGGCATGTTGTGATGTGATATGGTCAAGACATGATGAGTTATACGTTAATTGTATGAGATGATCATGTTTTGTAAAGTTATCGGCAACTGGCAGGAGCCATATGGTTGTCGCTTTATTGTTTGAAATGCAATCGCCATGTAATTGCTTTACTTTATCACTAAGCGGTAGCAATAGTCGTTGAAGCAATAGTTGGCGAGACGACAACGATGCTACGATGGAGATCAAGGTGTCGCGCCGGTGACGATGGTGATCATGACGGTGCCTGGGAGATGGAGATCAAAGGCACAAGATGATGATGGTCATATCATATCACTTATATTGATTGCATGTGATGTTTATCTTTTATGCATCTTATTTTTCTTAGATCGACGATAGCATTATAAGATGATCTCTCACTAAATTTCAAGGTATAAGTGTTCTCCCTGAGTCTGCACTGTTGCGAAAGTTCGTCGTGCCGAGACACCACGTGATGATCGGGTGTGATAAGCTCTACATTCACATACAACGGGTGTAAGCCAGTATTGCACACGTAGAATACTCGAGTTAAACTTGACAAGCCTAGCATATGAAAATATGGCCTCGGAACACTGGAGACCGAAAGGTTGAGCGTGAATCATATAGTAGATATGATCAACATAAGATGTTCACCATTGAAAACTACTCCATCTCACGTGATGATCGGACATGGTTTAGTTGATATGGATCACGTGATCACTTAGATGATTAGAGAGATGTCTGTCTAAGTGGGAGTTCTTAAGTAATTTGATTAATTGAACTTTAATTTATCACGAACTTAGTTCTCGTAGTATTAGCATATCTATGTTGTAGATCAATAGCTCGCGATGTAGCTCCCTGTTTATTTTTATATGTTCCTAGAGAAATATAAGTTGAAAGATGTTAGTAGCAATGATGTGGACTAGGTCCGTGATCTAAGGATAATCCTCATTGCTGCACAGAAGTATTATGTCCTTGATGCACCGCTAGGTGACAGATCTATTGCAGGAGCACATGCAAACGTTATGAATGTTTGGCAAAGCTCAATATGATGTCTACTTATTAATTTAGTGCACCATGTTTTACGGCTTAGAACCGGGACTTCAAAAACGTTTTGAACGCCACAGAGCATATAAGATGTTCCAAGAGCTGAAATTAGTATTTCATACTCATGCCCGTGTCGAGAGGTATGAGACCTCTGATAGTACTTTGCCTACAAGATGGAGGAGAATAGCTCAACCAGTGAGCATGTGCTCAAATTGTCTGGGTACTACAATTGCTTGAATCAAGTGGGAGTTAATCTTCCAGATAAGATAGTAATTGACAAAGTTCTCTAGTCACCATCACCAAGTTAGTAGAACTTCATGATGAACTATAATATGCAAGGGGTGACGAAAGTAATTCTCGAGCTCTTCGCGATGCTGAAATCGGCGAAGGTGGAAATCAAGAAAGAGCATCAAAGTGTTGATGGTTGACAAGACCACTTGTTTCAAGTAAAGGGCAAAGGGATAGAAGGGGAACTTCAAGAAGAATGACAAGCAAGTTGTCACTCCCGTGAGGAAACCCAAAGCTAAACTCAAAGCCTGAAACTAGGTGCTTCTACTGCAAAGGAAATGGTCACTGGAAGTGGAACTGCCCTAGATACTTGGCGGATAAGAAGGATGGCAAAGTGAACAAAGGTATATTTGATATACAGATTATTGATGTGTACTTTACTAGTGTTCATAGCAACCCCTGGGTATTTGATACCGGTTCAATTGCTAAAATTAGTAACTCGATACGGGAGTTGCAGAATGAACAGAGACTAGTTAAATGAGAAGTGACGATGTGTGTTGGAAGTGGTTCCAAGATTGATATGATCATCATCGCACACTCCCTATACTTTCGAGATTAGTCTAGAACCTAAATAAATGTTATTTGGCATTTGCGTTGAGCATGAATATGATTTGATCATGTTCGCTGCAATACAGTTATTCATTTAAATTCATAGAATAATTGTTGTTCTGTTTACATGAATAAAGCCTTCGATGGTCATACACCCAATGAAAATAGTTTGTTGGATCGATCGTAGTGATACACATATTCATAATATTGAAGCCAAAAGATGCAAGGTTAATAATGATAGTGCAACTTATTTGTGGCACTGCCGTTTAGGTCATATTGGTGTAAAGCGCATGAATAAAATCCATAGTGATGGACTTTTGGAATCACTTGATTATGAATCACTTGGTGCTTGCGAACCATGCCTCATGGGCAATATGACTAAAACTCCGTTCTCCGGAGCAATGGAGCAGGCAACTAATTTATTGGAAATCATACATACTGATGTATGTGGACCGATGAGTGTTGAGGCTCGCGGCGAGTATCGTTATTTTCTGACCTTCACTGATGATCTGAGCAGATATGGGTATATCTACTTGATGAAACACAAGTCTGAAACATTTGAAAAGTTCAAAGAATTTCATAGTGAAGTAGAGAATCATCGTAATAAGAAAATAAAGTTTCTACGATCTAATCGTGGAGGCGAATATTTGAGTTACGAGTTTGGTCTTCATTTGAAACAATGTGGAATAGTTTCACAACTCACGCCACCCGGAACACCAAAGCGTAATGGTGTGTCCGAACGTCATAACCGTACTTGTTTAGATATGGCGCGATCTATGATGTTCCTTACCGATTTACCACTATCGTTTTGGGTTATGCATTAGAGACAGCTGCATTCACGTTAAATAAGGGCACCATCTAAATCTGTTGAGACGACGCCTTATCAATTATGGTTTGGCAAGAAACCAAAGTTGTCGTTTCTTAAAGTTTGGGGCTACGATGCTTATGTGAAAAAGCTTCAACCTGATAAGCTCGAACCCAAGTTGGGGAAATGTGTCTTCATAGGATACCCAAAGGAGACTGTCGGGTACACCTTCTATCACAGATCCGAAGGCAAGATATTCGTTGCTAAAAAAGGATCCTTTCTAGAGAAGGAGTTTTCTCTCAAAAGAAGTGAGTGGGAGGAAAGTGGAACTTGATGAGGTAATTGTACCTTCTCCTGAATTGGAAAGTAGTACATCACAGAAACTAGTTCCAGTGATTCCTACACCAATTAGTGAGGAAGCTAATGATGATGATCATGAAACTTTGGATCAAGTTACTGCTGAACTTCGTAGATCAACCAGAGTACGTTCCGCGCCAGAGTGGTACGGCAACCCGGTTCTGGAAGTCATGTTAATAGTCCATGATGAACCTACGAACTATGAGGAAGCGATGATGAGCCCAGATTCCGTAAAATGGCTTGAGGCCATGAAATCTGAGATAGGATCCATGTATGAGAACAAAGTGTGGACTTTGGTTGACTTGCCCGATGATCGGCAAGCCATTGAGAATAAATGGATTTTCAAGAGGAAGACGAACGCTGATGATAGTGTTACTATCTACAAAGCTCGACTTGTTGCAAAAGGTTTTTTTAACAAGTTCAAGGAGTTGACTACGATGAGTTTTTCTCACTCGTAGTGATGCATAAGTCTGTCCGAATCATGTTAGCAATTGCCGCATTTTATGAAATATGGTAAATGGATAACAAAACTGCATTCCTGAATAGATTTATTAAATAAGAGTTGTATATGACGCAATCAAAAGATTTTGTCAAACCTAAAAGTGCTAACAAAGTATGCAAGCTCCAGCGATCCATGTATGGGCTGGTGCAAGCATCTCGGAGTTGGAATATATGTTTTGATAAAGTTGATCAAAGCATATAGTTTTATACGGACTTGCGGTGAAGCCTGTATTTACAAGAAAGTGAGTGGGAGCACTACATCCTTTTTGATAAGTATATGTGAATGACATATTGACGATCGGAAATGATGTAGAATTTTCTGGAAAGCATAAAGGAGTGTTTGAAAGGAGTTTTTCAAAGAAAGACCTCGGTGAAGCTGCTTACATATTGGGCATTAAGATCTATAGAGATAGATCAAGACGCTTGATAAGACTTTCAATGAGTACATACCTTGATAAGATTTTGAAGTAGTTCAAAATGGATCAGTCAAAGAAGGAGTTCTTGCCTGATTTATAAGGTTTGAAGTTGAGTAAGACTCAAAGCCTGACCACGGCAGAAAAGTATCGAGAGAATGAAAGTCAATCCCTATGCTCAGCCATAGGTTATATAAAGTATGCCATGCTGTGTACCAAACCTGTTGTGCACCTTGCCATGAGTTTGGCAAGGAGGTACAATAGTGATCCAGGAGTAGATCACTGGATAGCGGTCAAAATTATCCTTAGTAACTGGATGACTAAGGAAATGTTTCTCGATTATGGAGGTGATAAAGAGTTCGTCGTAAAGGGTTACACCGATGCAAGCTTTGACACTAATCCAGATGACTCTAAGTATCAATCTGGATGCGTATTGAAAGTGGGAGTAATTAGCTAGAGTAGCTCCATGCATAGCATTGTAGACATAGAAATTTGCGAAATACTTACGGACCTGAATGTGGCAGACCCGTAGACTAAACTTCTCTCACAAGCAAAACATGATTACACCTTAGTACTCTTTGGGTGTTAATCACATAGTGATGTGAACTAGATTATTGACTCTAGTAACTCTTTGGATATTGGTCACATGGCGATGTGAACTATAAAGTGTTAAATCACATGAGAATGTGAACTATTGGTGTTAAATCACATGGTGATGTGAACTAGATTATTGACTCTAGTGCAAGTGGGAGACTGAAGGAAATATGCCCTAGAGGCAATAATAAAGTTATTATTTATTTCCTTATTTCATGATAAATGTTTATTATTCATGCTAGAATTGTATTAACCGGAAACTTGATACATGTGTGAATACATAGACAAAACATATTGTCATTAGTATGCCTCTACTTGACTAGCTCGTTGAATCAAAGATGATTAAGTTTCCTAGCCATAGACATGAGTTTTCATTTGATTAACGGGATCACATCATTAGATAATTATGTAAGTTGACTTGACCCATTCCATTAGTTTAGCACTTGATCGTTTAGTATGTTGCAATTGCTTTCTTCATGACTTATACGTGTTCCTATGACTATGAGATTATGCAACTCCCGAATACCAGAGGAACACTTTGTGTGCTACCAAACATCACAATGTAACTGAGTGATTATAAAGGTGCTCTACAGGTGTCTCCGATGGTATTTGTTGAGTTGGCATAGATCGAGATTAGGATTTGTCACTCCGATTGTCGGAGAGGTATCTATGGGCCCTCTCGGTAATGCGCATAACTATAAGCCTTGCAAGCAATGTGACTAATGAGTTAGTTGCAGAACGATACATTACAGAACGAGTAAAGAGACTTGCTGGTAACAAGATTGAACTAGGTATGGTGATACCGACGATAGAATCTCAGGCAAGTAACATACCGATGACAAAGGGAACAACGTATGTTGTTATGCGGTTTGACCGATAAAGATCTTCGTATAATATGTAGGAGCCAATATGAGCATCCAGGTTCCGCTATTGGTTATTGACCGGAGATGAGTCTCGGTCATGTCTACATATTTTTCGAACCCGTAGGGTCCGCACGCTTAACGTTCGGTGACGATCGGTATTATGAGTTTATGTATTTTGATGTACCGAATGTAGTTTGGAGTCTCGGATGAGATCAGGGACATGACGAGGAGTCTCGAAATGGTCGAGATGTAAATATAGATATATTGGACGACTATATTCGGACATCGGAAAGGTTCCGAGTGATTCGGGTATTTTTCGGAGTACCGGAGAGTTACGGGAATTCGCCGGGGAGTATATGGGCCTTATTGGGCTTTAGGGGAAAGAGAGAGGGGAGGCTGCGCGCCCCTCAAGGCTTAGTCCGAATTGGACTAGGGGGAGGGGCAGCGCCCCCTCCTTCCTTCTCTTCTCTTTTCCCTTTCCTTCTCTCCTACTCCTACTACTTGGAACGGCTCCTAGTTCTACTAGGAAAGGGGGATCCTACTCCCGGTGGGAGTAGGACTCCCCTAGGGCGCGCCATAGAGAGGGTCGTCCCTCCTCCTCCTCCACTCCTTTATATACGGGGGTGGGGGCACCCCATGGACACACAAGTTGATCATTGATCTTTTAGCCGTGTGCGGTGCCCCCCTCCACAGAAACACACCTCGATCATATCATTGCGGTGCTTAGGCGAAGCCTTGCGTCGATAACTTCATCATCACCGTCATCAAGCCGTCGTGCTGACGGAACTCTCCCTCGAAGCTCTACTGGATCGTGAGTTCGTGGGACGTCACCGAGCTGAACGTGTGCAGATCGCGGAGGTGTCGTACGTTCGGTACTAGGATCGGTCGATCGTGAAGACGTACGACTACATCAACTGCGTTGTCATAACGCTTCCGCTTATAGTCCATGAGGGTAGGTGGACGACACTCTCCCCTCTCATTGCTATACATCACCATGATCTTGCATGTGCATAGAGAATTTTTTTGAAATACTACGTTCCCCAACAATCTAGATCCACATTTCCACCAATCACTTTCTCCTCTTTGTGAGGGGAACCCTTTGGATCTAATTCTTGGAGTTCTTCGTGTTCTCTTCTCCATTCTTCCTCTCATTTCCCTCCCTAGCATTAGTTGCTTTGGTGGGATTTGGGAGAGAAGAACCTGGGCACTCTGTGTGCCCTTGCCATTGCATTTGGTGCATCAGTTTGAGTTCTCCACAGTGATACGTGGAGGTTACAAGTTGAGAAGCTTATTACTCTTGGGTGCTTGGTACCCTTGAGCTTGTTCCTCTTGGGTGCTTGGGCGCCCTGGACGGTTGAGGTCACCTCAGAGCCATATTCCATTGTGGTGAAGCTTCGTGGTGTCGTTGGGGGCCTCCAATTAAGTTGTGGAGATTGCCCCAACCTTTGTGGTGTTTGGAGCTCAATCATTGTGGTGTAAAGCTCCGGGCAAGCATGGGGGTCTCCAATTAGGTTGTGGAGATCGCCCCGAGCAATTTGTACGGGTTCGATGACCGCCCCCAAGGGTTGCCATTTGTACGGGTTCAGTGACCGCCCCCAAGGGTCCCTTAGTGGAATCACGGCATCTTGCATTGTGCGAGGGCGTGACGAGATTACGGTGGCCCTAGCGGCTTCTTGGGGAGCATTGTTCCTCCACACCACTCCAAATGGACATTAGCATCCGCAAGGGTGTGAACTTCGGGATACATCGGCGTCTCCGCGTGCCTCTGTTATCTCTTACCCGAGCCCTTTACTTATGCACTATACTTTGTGATAGCCATATTGTTTCTTGTCATATATCTTGCTATCACCTAGTTGTTTCTCTTGCTTAGCATAAGTTGTTGGTGAACATAGGTGAGCCTAGTTGTTGTAGGTTTTTTGCTTGACAAATTAACCACTGGGTTTATTCCGCATTTGTTCAAGCCTAAACCGTAATTATTTTAAAGCGCCTATTCACCCCCCTATTGGCGACATCCACGATCTTTCACTACTCAAAAATAATAAACATGCACAAGATCAGAGGGGTATTAAATTGCATAATGGATTTGAACATATAATCTTTCACCAAATAAACCATATAGTAATTAACTACTCAACACTACTAGTCACCCACGAGCACCAATCTATAGTTTCGGTACACAGATTGAACACAAGAGATGAACTAGGGTTTGAGATGAGATGGTGTTTTGAAGATGTTGATGGAGATTGCCCTCCCCAAGATGGGAGAGTTGTTGGTGATGATGATGATGATGATTTCCCCCTCTAGGAGGGAAGTTCCCCCGGTGGAATCGCTCCATCGGAGGGTAAATGTGCTCCTGCCCAAGGTCCACCTCGAGACGGCGGCGCTCCGTCTCGAAAGTCATTTCCTTATTTATTTTTCTAGGTCAAAATGACTTATATACCAGGAGATGGGCACCGAAGGTGGCCGGGCTAAGCACAACCCACCAGGGCGCACCCTGGTGTCTTGTGCTCACCAGGTGGCCTCCCTCCGGTGGTTATTTGCTCCAGTATTTATTATTTATTCCATAAAAAAACATCGTGAAGTTTCAGCTTGTTTGGACTTGTGCTGAATAGGTGGCTTGACGTAGCTTTTCCAGGTCCAGATTTCCAGCTGCCGGAATTCTCCCTCTTTGTGTGAACCTTGCATATTATGAGAGAAAAGGCATTAGAATTACTCCAAAAATTATTATTATGTATAAAAAGATCATAAATAACAGTAGGTAAACATGATGCAAAATGGATGTATCACGAACGTGCACTAAAGACATCATATAATTATCTCATGCCATCCCATTTAGTTAGTTATCATATCTTTGAATTATGTCATGCTATGCTATCCAGTTTAGATACACATCATATTTGTGAAATTATGTCATGCTCTCCTTTTTAGTTAAACAATATACATATGAACTATTTCATGCCCTCTTTTTTCCACACTATCTATCGCATCTGTCTCTCATACAACGTCCGTACATTCAACTATGTTTCTTGTTTATCAGCCATTTGAACTGGAGCGGGTGATGGCAGTATCTAGCGGAGTAAAAACACGGGCTTCAAATAAAACAGTGCTACCTCTTGGTGGAGATAGCACCCCGGTTGTACATGCACGAGAATGAGCCCTACCACACATAACCCAGACTCTCGCAGATTGTACACCTACTGCGATGGACAAAGAACCAGCTTCACCCAATCTAACCGCAACCTCAGCATATTGTAACCCAGTTCCAGTTGACACAGCACCATCTCCACCACAGAGCTCCCAAACAAGAGGAGTTGGTAAGGCAGCTCCAGTGTCCAAAGCGCCAACACTACTACGACAAACCCCAACTCCACCAGTCAGTACACCTATTCATGTGGACGAAGCACAACCAGCCATTCGTAGTTTAGCATCTATTTATTTGATGCTGTTAAATCCTATGTGCGTATCTTCCCATCACGGGAATATTATACTGAAGATGAAGGAAAATGCCAGTTGCAGGTGTTCGTCCATGAGTTACGTGTAAGTAATGTTATTCATGGCAATTACTTTGCTATGTCCCATACATTCTACCTTCATGCTGGTTATAACACAACAAATGTTCCCATTTTTCTTTATAGAGAAGGACCGATTTGGAAACTCGGGATGAGGTAACCTTTGCTAATACCTCAGCTGTCTTCAAGAATGCTTGGTGGTAGTACTGGAATTACCTGAAGAACACGTACATCACTGTCAAAGAAACTCATCAAATTCTCTTACGTTCTCCCGAGACACATTTACAGGATGATGACTAGGAATGCCTTGTTTTGTATTGGTCTCGAACCAAGAATGTGGTGAGGTCTATGAGCTCACTTTTTAATTTTGAAGTATTGTATCCTTCGTCTTACTGTACTCTGTTCGTGTAAAACGAGTGCTTAAGACTAAAGAACAACTGTTCTCATTTAAGATTCCATTACTATGGTGCATACTTTCTTGCTCTTGTATCACTGTATTGACTCATACAAACTTATTTTTAAATTGAAGGGTCCAATCGAAACTCCAATGGCACAACATGTATGTTTAAGCATGTTTGCTTTTCTAAATTGCTCTGTTGATTTCAATTTCAATTGTGTATACAATTGACTTCTCATATCGTGCACATTACTAGCATCACAACAGAGCCAATAGTGTTGTTGTACATGTTCACCCGCGGTACCCATCTGAAATCTTGTTGTGCCGTGTAGTTTCCCACACTTGAATTCTTTCAATGTTGCTTTGTCTTGAACTGATATGATTTGGACTATTTTAATTTGAACTATTTTGATTTGTCAAGACAATGTAGTGACCATAGGACATAGATATATGTTAGTTTGATGCTTTTATTATGTACTACTTGGTAATAGAAGACTTGGTAGTTTAATCCTATCCACTATACTACTCAACTGGTTCACCGAAATGAGCTTCATATACTACATGCTAAACCTGTTTATGTGTCTGCTTGTTTCTTCTTTTAGAATGCTAACAGAATATTGGGGAAGAGTACCTTATTAAGCAATGGTAAATGAAGTAATGCAGATAAGGTTCAGGATAGTGAGACATCCTTGTTGGTCTCCATAAAAGCTGATAAAACAGCTAAGGAAAACTATCTTAAAGACAATGAGACAACCCCAAAGTCCTGTCTTGGTGTAGTGTTCGAGTTACTCGCCACTACTGCTCGCACAAGCTCCTCGAACTCACTGTCTGAATCAGTTCGGTTTCTTGAGTCTCAACTATAAGCTGAAAGACATCGATCGGATGTGTTGTGACAAGAAGCTGAAGGTCCGTGGAAGTCCCTGGAGAATTCAGATGCATACTTTCTGGTGCAACAGGAAGCGCTGGAGGATTTAAGCGCCAAACAAGATAAAGCTAATAAGCTTGCTAAGCGTCTTGCTAGCATGGTGGATATCCAGGATATTGTTTCTTGAGCTCTTGTGAACTGGTTTCAGTTCTAGACTTGTTTTGCTGCAGCATTTATTTGCACTGGCCGCCAACTTTTGACAACCAATGTATGTAATATGCTACTTTGTTCCCCTTATTTGCACTGGTGGCGAACTTTGATGCCCAGTGGTTGTAATATGTGTAATAGCCGTAATAGCCTAGCGTATGTTGCTTGCTTATTTTTTTCCTTGTTGTCTTGCTTATTTGTTTGCTTGTTGTTAGTGCAGTTCTTTTTCCGCGGTGCGCTAGTGGCCGCAATAACCTATTATTTAAAACTAGGCCACAATAACCATGGGCAACATACGGACCGTTGTCACCATGGTCCTGTTATCTGCTGTAGTGACCATGGGCCAACTACGGGCCTTCTACATGCCGTAGAATCAATGGGCCTTCTACAAGTCGTATGACCGATTGGTCAAACACGGGCCAATAATGGACCGCATTATGGGCCGTAAATGGGCTAGAGTGGCAGTCGTCCGTTCATGGGCCGAGCATAACGGTCATCTAAGAGGTCGACGAGTATAACAAGCTTAATTCTATCGACAAGCATAACATGTTGTTAATGGGCCGTATTTGATGACGCTATGAAAATGGCCCAACGGATTAACGGGCCACAAACAGGCCGACTATAACCATGGGCTTAATTTGGCCCACAAGCGGAAAAGGCCAGCAACTGGCCGTAAGCTACCGAATGCTACAAATCAGCCCAAGAATAAATGGGCCCTTAAAAGGTTGAAAGTTAATAGGGGCTGGGAACGGCCTAATGCAGTAATGCGCCGTTAATGGGTATTAAGCGATATATTGTTCATCCTAGGCCAGTTTCAATGTAGGTCGTTAATGGGCCACGATTTACAAAGGGCCTCATATGGGCCGAAAGACGTCATGGACCGTACATGGGCCGGAAGTTACAACAGGCTGGAATCATATTTGACGGCCCAGATGAAGCTAGTGGGCCAAATTCCGAAAGGCCATAATGGGTCGTAAGTTATCGGGCATGAATGGGCTATATGCGAGCAGGCCGTTGTCACGCTTTTGATGGACCGGTCCGTTATCCTTTGACCAAGTCAAACGGGTCGGCCTTTTGACCTGAATGGGCCAGTGTTGGGCCGTGCCACGTGTCGACGTATCACTGGTGCCTCCTGTCCATTGGTTGGTTGACATATGTCCGTACGTGGAGCTGACACGTGGTTACTTTGGCCAATGAGAATTTTACACGTGGAAAATTCCCATTGGTCCTTACTATAGCGGGTTATCGGATCCAAAACCAGACCCGATAGCTTAACGACGACCCATTACGGTGGATGCCACGTGTCAGTTACCCTTGACGATTGCATTTATCGTCATGGAAGTGAACACTTCCGTGATGATAATTTTGGTATTGCCATGAAACACTTCTACGAGAGCACAGGTATGACTACCTTAATTATGTCATAAAATCGTCATGGATGTACATGCATGACAGAAAACGTGACCTACTTTGACAAACACGTATTATCACGGAAGTGTTTTTTTTATAATGAGGAGAGATGGATTGGTGGATATATAGATCTAGATCTCACCAAAGAGTGTTACCTTTGGGATAAAATCAGTGTCCTTGACTCACTTGTGGTTTCTCGTACCTTTACTTATGTTGTATGATTGATGGCTTGTTAATTAGATTGTTGCCCAGTATATCTTGACTCTAGCTTGCTTGCCATATAGGTTGTTCTCACATAGTTGCATCTAATTGTTTTTACTTTATCCACGCTGCCCTAAAATTGGAAGTTAAACTTAAAACTTGTAGTCTCCTGTTCACCCTCTCTGGACGACCTCTCGATCCTTTCACGCATTGAGAAGCACATATTTACTTTCGCCAGAAGCTCCGGAAAAAGAATTGTGCTTCCATGAGAATCATACAGTTGCTTCTCATGGAAGCACACTTTTGCGTTCGCGAGAAGCACAACTGTGCTTCTCCGAAAAATGGGAAATCATAGCATGTGCTAAAACAAATTATGAAAAACTACAGCCATGCTTCCGGGCCTCCGGGTTTTGGTATTCGTTTTTTCTACGCGAACCTCTTTTCCGTTATTTTGTTGGTATTTATTTTTTATTTTTGTTTTCTAGAAAAAAAAGTTCACCAAAACCTATTCACATAGGATCTAGTTTCGAAAATCTCGATGTAAGAAATCCAACGGTGAAGATTGTTCGAGATTTGGGCACACGGTTGAAAAACTAAAATGTTTTGACTAATTTACGAGAAAGGAAAATGCCTA
>LR738711.1:686660089-686728050 GCA_902687465.1 Secale cereale | reverse complement strand
AAAAGTAAAATACTCGGATGTGTGATCCATTCGCCCACTGAGCACTTCTTTTTTCCTTTTTTCATGCACTCATATCCCTAAATATATTTAAGTCCTTCACAAATGTTTTAGCATGCACGGCGTGCTTGATTTTGTGTTGGGTTTTGTGTTGCTCATGTCCTTCCTGTACTCATATGGATGAACCTTTCGCAAAAAAAAATATGCAATTAATATACAGGTTGAACAAACTAGGACACTGATTATAAATAAATAATATTTTCGTTTGAGAGAATTTTAGGTCACCTACATTCCAAAAATAAAATAAAATGTAGGGCTGCTTGAGTGGTCATGTGGGAATTCTAGGATTTCTAGAAGTATCTTTCCTTTCAAAATAAAGCAACGATGCGGGTTGTATCCTACAATGAGAATGCACTAATACAAACATAATGCTAAATATAATACAAATGCACGAGAATATACTAATACAAGCGCAATGTGTAATACAAGCATAGTGAGAAATATAACACAAATGCATGGTAGCATGTTTAAAATTCAATCAGAGTGGAGGTGAAAGTGAGTTGGAGGTAGGAGGCGAAAATAGTGGTCAAGGAACAAGAACAAGAATGGTTTATAATGGTAACAAAAGCCATAAATGCCGCTAAAAGAAGATGTATATCTACATTGCAACGCACAAGCACTTGACTAGTAACAATGAAAATTGGCAATCCAACATTTCGGTTAACCGGTTTATTTAGTTTGGTGTTCAGTTTACATGGAACGAGTTGTTCACATGCTTCACTATTTCCTATATTACCCCATCTCGTTATGTAGCTGAATTTTGTGCTTCCTCTTCTCTAGCTCGACGGTGTGGGACTAGCGTTAGGGTGCATGGTATGAGCAGAAAAGCTGGGCGGCCGGAACCAAACACTCAAGCAAATTTGGGCATTGGTGGTCTACTCAGCCCACATTGTACATGGAAACCTGCTAGTCAACGCCTTAAGTCCGGCTAGTAGAACCAGCGCCCACACGCCAGCATTCTAGTCCGACTCAGTACCATTGCTACATTGTCGCTCGTCCTAGGGTCACCTTCGTTCTCTCGGTCACGGTTGACCAGTTGACCGACCAATCGTTTACATTTGGGGAAAAAATGAAAAAAGTACAAAAAAGTTCCATAATTCAAAAAAGTCCAAGGATTTGAAAGATAGTTCATGAAATCAAAAAAATTCCATCAATTTCCAAAAGAAATTTTCGATTTTTTAAAAAATATCATGAATTCAGAAAAGTTCGCGGTGATTTAATGAAACATGAATTTGAACTTCCATCGACTTTCGAAAAAAGTTCATGAATTTGAAAAAGTTCATCAATTTTAAGAACAAAATTCATGGATGAATAAGGTTCTTGGTTCATGGGTTTAAATAAGTTCATCAATTTTAAGAACAAAATTCATGGATGAATAAGGTTCTTGGTTCGTGGGTTTTGAAAAAAAAAGCCAGGAATTTGGAAAAAGCTCATCGATTTTCAAAAAATGTTCACAAATTTGGAAAATTTCACGGGTTTGAAAAAATAGTTCGTAAAAGTTGACACGGGTCTGTGGATTTGAAAAACATTAATGCATTTGAAAAAAAATAGATTTGGGAAAAGGTTAATGGGTTAGGAAAAAAACTTCATGAATTTAAGAAAATGTTTGCGATTTAAAAAAAGTCCTTGAATTTTTAAAAAGAAAAGAAAGTAAAAATGGAAAGAAGAAGAAGAAATATCAGCCAAACAAAACCGAAAAAGCAAAGTAACAGGAAAACTGCTGTGTTTTTGTTAGCGCTATATTTGCAGATGAAAAAAGAAGTAAACTGTCCTACTTGGTTGCCGCGGTTCGTACTAAGATAAGAAAAATGTAAAATGGGCCGGCCCAGGGCGGATGGAGGGTGTGCTCCGGTTGGTGAAATAGCCTACATCGATCTCTTATAAGTTGCCTAGAAAAAATCAATCGCTTAAGGCATGGATTTGGATCGGGGTCGTATGTGTGCGCGCCACGGGAGTGCCTCGTTGTCGCCTTCAGCGCCCAATACATGGACCGGCGGTCGTGCACGCTGCTAGCAGGTCATGGCCCATAGCTCGCTCCACCTCTGTTGTTTCGATCGCTCGAGGCGGTGCTGCTTCTCTAGGTGGGTTTTCCCTCTAGTTTTTTCTTCTGCTAGTAATCATGCACGTGCAATATAAAAGAGACACACTATGTGTCTATACCATATATACTCTATATTGTGTATGTAAGAACTAAAAAGTGACATTCAGCTGAATCATAAGATGTCTTGTAGAGGCGTGCATGCACGTGCAAGGCTACTAGTCAAATTAAATGTGAATATGCTTCCCTTAAAAAATATGAATGTGCTCAAATTACCCGAAATTTAAAACCCATGGCCTAGTATAATATTTAATAAATGTTCATAAATGGTAATATATATATAAGTATTCTAGAATGAGCTTTCGTAGATAAACTATAGTTGGACATAAGAATCTTAACATTCCTTTCAAAATACGATAAATACATTCAGTAAACACCATGCAAGGTGTATGCCAAGTGCACTTCACGGAGTTTTACATTCGGCGAACACTATGCCGAGTACATATCTGCCTTTGCAGGGTGCTCAGCATAGAATGTTTTTTCTGTAGTGGATTTGCGCAAAGAAAAATTACAACATCACAAAACTGCAGGCTCCTCATAGAGAAAGATCGGTTTGATAATACTGAAGAGGTATTTAATATTAATGTGCAAATAAATGAGGTTACATCTGCTGTTAACATGGTATATAGATACAATCCACCTAATACAAATAGGACTATTCAAATAAGACTTCAAATCATAATCTGCTAATAAGGAGGTGCACTTAACTTTGGTGGCAAACAGAGCACATAACAAATCCGACCTGAATAATCATATGCATGTGTGCAAATGCACATACAAACTAATGCACATAATTTTTTTCATATATTAATAGACCTGCTTATTCAATATTCAAGCTCGTACTATGTATAAATAACCAAGTCAAAAAATATTGCAGGGCCATCGAATACTAGAAATCACTGAAAAACAGGGCAATGAAGCAGGAATACACCAACACTGGATGTCTCCAAGCAGCTCAATGCAAAATCCTGTCGGACAATGACCTCACTACGCGTGTCACTGCTGTCGGTGGCGTCTTTGTCTTCCATGACATAAGCAACTTATATGGGGCATGAAGATGACAATAACTGTTTCACGGGCATGGTCCCAAGCTAAGCTACGCCTGCCTGAATTAGAATTTGGCGAAGAGCATTGTTGTATCATCACTTGTGTCTGAGTTAAAATATATGGTAATCGTCTTGCAAACAGAATATTCGGTTTCTCTGTTTCTCTAAGAAAAATAAAAAATCACAATGCATCAGTGTGTAATTCCATCTATCAACAGAAGGCCATAAATTTTATTTTAACTTTGAATCCAGATTGACCTTTTTTGCGAGAAATTTTCAATATATTCATCTTCAATCATGGTAATACCACGAACATCAGAAATAATAAAAAGTTATATCTAGATTCGAAACAGCAGCGGGGAGCGAGCTATGGGCCACAACCCCATGCTGCTTCTCTAGGTGGGTTTGTTTGCTAGTTTTTTTTTCTGTATTGGCACATGTGAAATAAATCTGCTGGTTTTTCTAAAAGGGTTTCAGTTTCCCCTATTAAATTGAAAAGTGCATGAACTTGGAAAAAGTTTATCAATTTTAAAAAAAAATGCAGAATTGAAAAAATATTCATCAATTAGAAAAAGAAAATGTGAATTTGAACAAAGTATATGAATTTCGAAAAAAGGATTTTCGAAATGCGATATGTCCTGGTTAGTTACCGCAGGTGGAGAGAAACCTGGAGGTTGGATTTTCAAATCTCACTTGGCTCACCTTTTGCTGACTTTGTGTAGTTCGTTAGCTGCATCTCAACCATACTCGGTTTTCGGTTAACCGTAAACGGGCGGAAATAAAATCGCATGAGAAAAACCGAACTGGCCGAAATAAAACTGGTTAGTACTCCCTCTGTAAACTAATATAAGAGCGTTTAGAATACTACTTTAGTATTCTAAACGCTCTTATATTAGTTTACGGAGGGAGTAGATCTAAAAACAAAACAAAAAATGTACTAACAAAAACAAAAACAAATTTCGTTTTTCCGGTTCGGTCTCCAGTTTGTCGGTTTTAATGCCCACACCTAACGCGAGACATGCCCCTGAATTAGCTGAACAAGGAAGGGTATCACTATTCACTCTTCGTCACGCATTGGCAAAAACAACATTGGAGTACTACATTCAAACACTCTACACATTTCAAATCCAAAACTCATCATCGATAGACTAGTCTCGCAGATCCTTGCTAAAAGATCCTGCAGAATAGATTACACGCTTACAACAACAGCATAAGAAGAAAACGAATGAAAAAAATAGGGCCTTCAGCAGCTCACAGAACAAGAACCCTAGTCAAGCATAGTTAGTATGTCGTCGCAGGACCGCTGTTGTTTTTCCACCTTGTCCACACTAGGACTTCCAGGGTGATGATGGTGATCAGAAGGATGGCCAGGTTGAAACCATAGCCGATCTTCCACGAGTTACCCGCGCCTCCAACTTTGATCCCCAAGACAATGTTGACTGCTGCAAAGAAGAGCACAAGCCTGCCTACCCAATGGTGATACCAGTTCCAGTATTTCCGGTACTTCGACTCTTTGTTGGGCCGTAGGAAGAACGCTAGAATCTGCAAAGTTACACATACATTCAGATCCATACATAATGCCTTCAGTTGACAAGATTTTACTGCTAAAATTTTCCATGACATTAGTTCTTAGAGCAGCTTTTTTTTTTACCTCTGCTGCATAACTAATGACTGTGACATGATTGTTGCAAGAGGGAAGCAGATATCACATACCTGGAGGATACCCAGCACAAGCACAAATATGCCAAGGCCTCTATGTGCCGGAACATCTGCTTGGATCTTGCCGTACAGTGACACTCCAGCCACAACGCCGGCCAGACCGAGGATGAAGCCGACGAACTGAATGCCGCCATGAAGGTAGAACCACAGAGGGTCCCAACCCCTGCAGTACCGAGCGATAATGGCACCGATAGGCAGGAGGACACCCCAAGCGAACAGGTTGAGTGCCCCATGAGTCCTTTTTAGGCCACTCGGGAAGGAGGAGCCTGACGAGCTGCCTGCAAACAAGTGCCAAATTGTTTTCAAGAAAATAATGACTTTTGGTGACTGAGTCGTCATTGCACTAATGGTTAAAATGCCCTCCTCAATTGATCTGTCAAAGATATGGTACCTGATTCGATCAGCACAGATCGATCACACTGAACTGTCACAAGCAACTTTTTACAATTTAGTTACATTTTGTCAGTAGCTGATTAAATTTACTGAAGCAACAGTTTCAAACAGACATGTAATGAGATGTGCATTAATCATGCACGAGGTGACAAAGTAAAATCCGTTTATATTTCCATTCGGTAAGTTAAGTTTGCATTAGATAACGAACACGACTCACCTGTGGTGAAATCAAAGGTCATGGACGTTTTGTCCTGGTGCTCGGCCAGGCGGTCGCTGACAGGGATGGCAGAGCCGAAGGCGAAGAGCACCTGCTGCTTCTTGAGCTGCGAGTCGAACTTGAGCTGGAAGGCGAGGTAGATCTTGGCCTGCTTGACGAGGACGGTGTGGTCGTGGTCGTTGGAGACGAGGAAGCCCCTGTCAGCGACGACCATGGAGGGCGCCTTGCCGTTGAGGGCAAACTGCTTGACGTGGGCTTGCCCCTTCTTGCCGACCCACCCGACCATGGCGCTAGAGCCCACCATGAGGCCGTCCTTGGAGAAGGCCATCCCCACCCACCCGGAGCTGTACATCGCCGAGAGCACCACCCGCAGCACGTTGTCGCCGCCCTGCGCGTACTGGAGGAGACAGCACAATCGGTTCAGTGGGAGGTAATTAATCAAGAACGCTCCCGGTCCCCCTCAAGATCACCCGGATCTACAGCCTACTGGCTCGCGGCGGCGCTTACTTACCCGGAGCACGAAGTTGTTCCACACGGGGCTGCAGGCCATCCCGGAGTAGTTGCCGACGAGCTCCGGCGGCAGCGCGTCGTCGCAGCTGCCGGTCTGCGCCGTCACTGCCGGCGCGAAGAAGGCCGACACGACGACGAGCATCGCAGCGCCGACGCCGAACGCGCGCGCCATTGCTGCTAGCCGATGATCCACCGACGCCGTGAAAGGCCGATCTGTATCACCTGGGAGCCAGTAACCGGACGGCAAGCTGAATTACTAGCTGGAAAGCCAAGCAAGTGCTGATTCTTTTTTGTCCTCTCTCCTCTGCCCCTTTGATGTGGTGGTGGCTCTAGTGGTGGTGGGTGGCGACTGCAACTGGACGGACGCAGCTCGTGATTGTATGCTTAAGATATTCTTTGCCGGTGAGAGCATTGTTAATAATATAGCCACTACTGGCTATATGATGTTGCCATGTCACATATAGCCAAGCTTATAGCCAACAAATACAATAGCTAGATATAAATATGTACTACTTTGTTGATACATGGCCCACCCCACTCTCTCACAAAATACCTAGGAGCACATGCTGCAGCCGGCTGTTAACTAGTAGCTCGCTTCTCTTCTCTCTCCTCTTCTCTCTCTACCAAATAAGCAAAAATATAATATTTAATGTCTTACAACCCGCCTACATCACCTTATTGTACTTGCTCTGAGCTGGGTCTGAAGGCAGCGGCAGGGAGCTTTTTGTCTTGTGACGAGCACTGTCACTGGATCTGGAACCAAACCGCAGCACGAGGGTGGCAAAAATGCCATCCCCCATGTGTGCGCATGCGCTGCTTCTCTGCCTCCTCGCCTTTTTTTAACTGGCGGCCTCGATCCATTCCCCCATGCGGTTCACGACGGAGAGCCGAGAGCGCAACGCCGTAGCCGCGACGTATTGGATCGGTCATCACAGTAGTAAGAGATTTTCTCGTAAGAGTTTTTGCGGAATTATTGTGTATCTCGGTTTGGTCTTGCAAACAAATGGGTTCCTATCTTATTGACTGGGAAATAAATCTTCGTATACGTGCAAGCACGTTCTGGCCCCAATTGTCAAAGCGCTGAAACGCGTCGCTAAACCACAAAACAAGTAGACATACTGACGATTTTCTTGAGCCTTTGTGTAGCACACGACGACGGAGCTTCGGACCATCATGTATGTTAATCTCCAGCCCGGTACTGCACACCATCCAACAAACGCTGGTTGGATCTGATATGGTCATATGAGAATAGAGTACCGTCTTAAGCAAGATGACATGATGTAGAGGGATAAACTCAAGCAATAAGATAGTAAACCTCATTTTTTTATCCTTGATGACAACAATACAATATGTGCCTCGCTACCCCTTCTGTCACTGGGTAAGGACACCGCAAAATTGAACCCAAAACTAAGCACCTCTCCCATTGCAAGAACTATCAATCTAGTTGGCCCAACCAAACCAATGATTTGCAGAGAAATACAAAGATATCAAATCATGCATATAAGAATTCAGAGAAGATTCAAATAATACTCATAGATAATCTGATCATAAATCCATAATTCAACGGATCTTGACAGACACACCACAAAATAAGATTACATCGGATAGATCTCCAAGAGCATCGAGGAGATCATTGTATTGAATATCAAAAAGATAGAAGAAGATAACTAGCTACTAGCTATGAACCTACTTGGTAAACTACTCACGCATCATCGGAAGGGCAGCAAGGTTGATGTAGAATCCCTCCGTGATCGAATCCCCCTCCGACAGAGTACCGAAAAAGTCCTCCAGATTGGATCTAACAAGGTCAGAGACCTACGG
Source organism: Secale cereale (assembly GCA_902687465.1). NCBI lineage: Eukaryota > Viridiplantae > Streptophyta > Magnoliopsida > Poales > Poaceae > Secale > Secale cereale. The sequence goes on along the minus strand of LR738711.1, from coordinate 686,720,189 downwards.
CGGTGGAAAAGTATTTTCGTGAACGCTTTTGGTCGTTTGAGAATATTTCTGAATTTATAGGCCAAGAATTAGGGTTGGAGGAGTCTCGTGGGGCCCACAAGCCAGGGGAGCGTGCTCCCCTAGGGCATGCCCCGAGGGCTTGTGGAGCCCTCGGGACTCTTCTGACTTCATCTCCAAGTCCTACGTGTGTCTTCTGGTCCAAGAAAAATCATCACAAAAGTTTTATTCTATTTGGACTCAGTTTGATACTCTTTTTTTTACGAAGCTCAAGAAGAAGAAGAAAAACAGGAACTGGCAGTGGGCTCTAGGTTAATAAGTTAGTCCCAAAAATAATATTAAATAGCATATTAATGCATATAAAATATCCAAAGTTAATAATATAATAGCATGAAACAATAAAAAATTACAGATACGTTGGAGACGTATCAAGCATCCCCAAGCTTAATTCCCGCTCGTCCTTGAGTAGGTAAATGATAAAAACAATTTTTTTGATGTGGAATGCTACCTAGCATATTTAGCAATGTATTTCTTCTTTATTTGTCATGAATGTTTGGATCCATATGATTCAAAACAAAAGTTCATTGACATCAAGACAATAATACCTCAAGCATACTAGAAAGAAAATTATGAAGCTTTGAAAATAATATGGCTAAAGAACGTTATCCCTACAAAATCATATAGTCTTGTTATGCTCGCTCTTCTTAGCACAAAGTATAAATCATGCCCACCCCGGTGTCAGCCAAGCAATTGTTTCATACTTTTTAACGCACTTCAGATTTTTCAATTCTTCACGCAATACATGAGCGTGAGCCATGGACATAGCACTATAAGTGGAATAGAATGTGGTAGTAGACAAAAGTAGGGAGAAAGTCTCACATCAACTAGGCAAATCAATGGACTATGAGTATGCCAATCAATCGATATCAATGTGAGTGAGTAGGGATTGCCATGTAACATATGCACTAGAGCTATAAGTGTATGAAAGCTCAAAAGAACTAAGTGGGTGTGCATCCAACTTGCTTGCTCATGAAGACCTAGGGCATTTGAGGAAGCCCATAGTTGGAATATACAAACCAAGTTCTATAATGAAAATTTCCCACTAGTAATATATGAAAGTGTCTAAATAGGAGACTCTCTACAATGAAGAACATGATGCTACTTTAAAAGAACAAGTGTGGAAACATATAGTAACATTGTCCCTTTTCTCTTTTCTCTCTCATTTTTTAGACTCCTCTTCTTTGGAGATTTTTTTCTTTTTTTCTTTTGGGCTCTTTGGCCTCTTTTATTTGGGTTCTTTTACCTCTTTAATTTATAACCTCACATGGGACAATGTTCTAATAATGATGATCATCACAGTTTTATTTACTTACAACTCAAAATTACAACTCGATGGTAAACTTAAACATGATGACGAAACGGTGGAGTTACATGACAATATATCTCGGAATGGCTATGAAAATGCCATAATAGGTAGGTATGGTGGTTGTTTTGTGGAAAGGTATAAGGTGGGTTTGATGCACCGGCGAAAGTTGCGGGGTACTAGAGTGGCTAGCAATGGTGGAAGGGTGAGAGTGCGTATAATCCATGGACTCAACATTGGTCATAAAGAACTCACATACTTATTGCAAAAAGTTTATTAGCCCTCGAATCAAAGTACTACTATGCATGCTCCTAGGGGAGAGGTTGGTAGGAGTTAACCATCTCGCGCCCCTGACTTTCACAACTTCATCACATAACTAGAAGACCATACATGCATGTTACGGGAATCACAAACCTTAACACAATTATTTCTTTAACCACACAAATTACTACTATCATGACTCTAATATCACTATCTTAATATCTTAAAACAATTGCAAGGAATCAAACTTCACATATATTCAATGCTCTTTATGAAAGTTTTTATTATACCCTCTTTGGATGCCTATCATATTAGGACTAAATTCATAACCCAAGCAAATTACCATGTTTTTTAGAGACTCTCAAAATAATATAAGTGAAGCATGAGATTTCATAAATTTCTTCAAAATAAACATCACCGACGTGCTCAAAAAGATATAAGTGAAGCACTAGAGCAACTACCCTAGCTCAAAAGATTTAAGTGAAGCACATATAGTATTCTAATAAATTCACGATTAATGCGTGTCCCTCTCAAAAGGTGTGTACATCTAGGACGATCGTGGCAAACTAAAAAGCAAAGACTCAAATCATACAGAATGCTTCAAGCAAAACACATATCATGTGGTGAATAAAAATATAGCCTCAAGTAAATTTACCGATGGATTGGAGACGAAAGAGGGGATGCCATCCAGGGCATCCCCAAGCTTAGATGCTTGGTTGTCCTTGAATATTACCTTGGGGTGCCTTGGGAATCCCAAGATTAGGCTCTTGTCACTCCTTATTCCATAGTACATGCAATCTTTACCCAAAACTTGAAAACTTCACAACACAAAACTCAACAGAAAACTCGTGAAATTCGTTAGTGAAACAAATTCAATCCTTACTTGTAGGTACTGTTGTGAAATCACTCTTATTTATTTTGGTGTAATATCTACCGTATTCCAACTTTTCCACAGTTCATACCCCCCGATACTAGCCATAGATGCATCAAAATAAGCAAACAACACAATGAAAACAGAATATTTCAAAAACATAACAGTCTGTAAAGATGCGAATTAAGGTGAAACTTCTGTATCTCTAAAAAATGGAACAATTAGGACAACGTGGGAAATTTATAGATCAGAAACGTGTAAAAAATTCAGAGTTGTTTCACGTTCCAGCAACCAGAAACAATTCTGACACTGGACGCAAAAGTTTTTGTTTTCCAGAAAAAACCAATCTACTATTTTCCAAATCATCCCAAAGGTCTTGCTTAGCACAAAGACTAAATTAAAACATGAAAACACATCTAACCAAAGGCTAGATGTAGATTTATTCAAAAACATCAAGAAAAAATAAAGAAAAAAAAATTAAAGTTGGGTTGCCTCCCAACAAGCGCTATTGTTTAATGCACTTAGCTAGGCATAAATCAACGATCTATGAATTGTCATGTTTGGTACTCAAACCATAAGTAGCCCTCATAATAGATCCATATGGCAACCTTATTTTCTTTCTAGGAAAGTGTTCCATGCTATTCCTTAATGGAAATTGAAATCTAATGTTTCCTTCTTTCATATCAATAATTGCACCAATCGTTCTAAGGAAAGGTCTACCAAGAATAATAGGGCATGTTGGATTGCAATCTACATCAAGAATAATATCCACGGGCACATAATTCCTATTTGCAACAATAAGAACATCATTAATCCTTCCGATAGGTTTTTTAATAGTGGAATCCGCTAGATGCAAATTTAAAGAACAATCATCAAGTTTATGGAAACCTAACACGTCACATAGATTTTTCGGAATTATGGAAACTCTAGCACCCAAATCACACAAAGCATTACACTCATAATCTTTAATCTGATTTTAATAGTAGGTTCCCAATCATCATAAAGTTTTCCAGGGATTGAAACTTCCAACTCAAGTTTTTCCTGAAAAGATTTCATCATAGCATCAACAATATGTTTCATAAAAGCCTTATTTTGATTATAAGCATGAAGAGAACTTAACATGGATTGCAACGAGGAAATACAATCTATCAAACAGCAACTATCATAATTAAATTCCTTGAAATCCAAAATAGTGGGTTCATTGCTAGCTAAAGTTTTGACCTCTCCAATCCCACTTTTTCACTTTTTTCACTAAGATCATTATTCTCCAAATTATCGGGACGCCTTTTATCTAAAGTTGACTCATCTCTAGTCCCTTATTTTCAAGATATATATTAGCAAACAAAGATTCAATAGGAGTCAAACCAAGCATCTTAAGATCTTCATCATTAGTATCGCAAAAACTAGAAGAATGCGTCTTTTCTAGTAATTCTCTTTTAGCACGCAACCTAGCCGTTCTTGCTTTGCACTCATTAATAGAAACTTGCATAATTTTTAGAGACTCATTAATATCATGCTTTGGTGTCATAGATCTAATTTTCAAAGAATCAATCTCATGAGAAATTCTATCAATGTTCCTAGCCGAATCATCAATCTTAAGCAATTTTTCTTCTACCATAGCATCGAAAACATTTTGGGAATTTATAATTTCCTTAATTGTACTCTCAAGATCATAAGGTATTTTATTAGAATTTCCATAAGAATTGTTGTAGGAATTACCATAATTATTAGAGGAATTACTAGGAAACGACCTAGGGTTGAAATTACTTCTATACGCGTTGTTATCAAAATTGTTCCTACCAACAAAATTCACATCCATAGATTCATTATTATTCTCAAGCAAGGCAGACAAAGGCATATCATGAGGATCCATAGAAGAACCCTTGCTAGCAATTAATTTCATAAGATCATCCATCTTTTCACTCAAAGTATTAATTTCTTCAATTGCATGCACTTTTTTACTAGTAGATGATCTCTCGGTATGCCATTGAGAATAATTTACCATAATATTATCTAGGAGTTTAGTAGCTTCTCCTAATGTGATTTCCATAAAAGTACCCCCCGCGGCCGAATCTAAAAGATTTCTCGAAGCAAAATTCAATTCGGCATAATTTTTTGTATGATCATCCATAAACTTAAACCATGAGTAGGGCAATTTCTTATCATTAATTTCATCCCTTCCCATGATTTTGCAACATGATCATGATCTAGTTGTTTAAAATTCATTATATCAATGTGAGTGAGTAGGGATTGCCATGCAACGGATGCACTAGAGCTAAATATGTATGAAAGCTCTACAAACGAAACTAGTGGCTGTGCATCCAACTTGCTTACTCATGAAGACCTAGGGCGTTTGAGGAAGCCCATCGTTGGAATATACAAGCCAAGTTCTATAATGAAAATTCCCACTAGTATATGAAAGTGACTAAACATGAGACTCTCTATCATGAAAAACATGGTGCTACTTTGAAGCACAAGTGTGGAAAAAAGATAGTAGCAATTGTCCCTTTTTTGGGGGCCTTCCTTTTTTTCTATTTTTTTTGTGTGTGGAGGGGCTTTATTGATTTAGCCTTTCCTCCCATGGGACAATGCTCTACTATGATGATCATCACACTTTCATTACAACTCAATATTACAACTCGATACTAGAACAAAGTATGACTCTATATGAATGCCTCCGGTGGTGTACCGGGATGTGCAATGAAACAAGAGTGACATGTATGAAAATTTATGCATGGTGGCCTTGCCACAAATACAATGTCAATTACATGATCATGCATGGCAATATGACAATATGAAGCGTGTCATATGAACGGAACGGTGGAAAGTTGCATGGTAATATATCTCGAAATGGCTATGGAAATGCCATGATAGGTAGGTATGGGGCTGTTTTGAGGAATAATATGGTGGCTGTTTTGAGGAAGGATATATAGTGGGTGTATGGTACCGGCGAAAGTTGCGCGGTACAAGAGAGGCTAGCAATGGTGGAAGGGTGAGAGTGCGTATATTCCATGGACTCAATATTAGTCATAAGAACTCATATACTTATTGCAAAAATCTACGAGTCATCAAAACAAAGCAATCAACGCATGCTCCTAGGGGGGAGGTTGGTAGGAGTTAAGCACCGCGCGCCCCCGACCTCCACACAAAGGTTGGCACTTTACAAATACCTCATGCTCTAACTTCGTCACATAGCGGTTCACCATACGTGCATGCTACGGGAATCACTAACCTTAACACAAGTATTTCTCAATTTCATAATAAATCCACTAGCATGACTCTAATATCAATATCCTCATATCTCAAAACAATTATCAAGCATCCAACTTCTCATCATATTCGATGCACTTAGTGTGAAAGTATTTACTACATTGATATTGGATGTCTATCATGTGAAGACTAGTTTTATAGCCTAAGCACATTACCATGCTGTTTTAATAGACCCTCAAATGGATATAAGTGAAGCATGAGAGATCAACTATTTCTTCAAAATATTATCACCACCGTGCTCTAAAAGATATAAGTGAAGCACTAGAGCAAAAACTATCCAAGTCAAAAGATATAAGTGAAGCACCTAGAGTGTTCTATCAATTCCTAGGCCATATTTAACTCTCTCAAATAGGTGTGTCCATCAAGGACAATTGTGGCAAACTAACAAGCAAAGACTCAAATTATACAAGACGCTCCAAGCAAAACACATATCATGTGGTGAATAAAAATATAGCTCCGAGTATAGTTACCGATGGATGAAGACGAAAGAGGGGATGCCTTCCCGGGGCATCCCCAAGCTTAGGCTTTTGGTTGTACTTGAATTTTACTTGGGGTGCCTTGGGAATCCCCAAGCTTAGGCCCTTGCTACTCTTTGTTCCATAGTCCATCAAAGCAATACTCAAAACTTGAAAACTTCACAACACAAAACTTAGACAAAAATCTCGTGAGCTCCGTTAGTATAAGAAAGCAAATCACTACTCAAAGGTACTGTAATGAATTCATTCTTTGTTTATATTGGTGTTAAACCTACTGTATTCCAACTTTTCTATGGTTCACACTTCCCAATATTACTCATAGATGCATTGAAATAAGCAAACAACACACGAAAAACAGAATGTGTCAAAAACAGAACAGTCTGTAGTAATTTGCAGGTTTCACATACTTTTGTAACTCCAAAAAATTCATACTAAATTGGTAGACGTGACGAATTCGTCTATTAATCATCTTCAAAAAGAATCAACTAAATAGAACGCTCCAGTAAAATCTGATGACCATTCTAGCGAGCGCTAACGATTCTGTTTTTCATAGCAAGATCATATAAACTTCACACAAGTCTTCCCAAAGGTTCTACTTGGCACAAACACTAAACAAAACACAAAACCACATCTAAACAGCATCTAGATGCAATATTTATTCCCTAACAGCATCAAAAAAAATTGGGTTGCCTCCCAACAAGCGCTATCGTCTTACGCCCCTAGCTAGGCACGATACATGGATAGTTCTAGGTATTGCCATCTTTGGAAGGCAATCCGTAAGTGGCTCTCATGATAGATTCATATGGTAATTTGATTTTCTTTCTAGGAAAGTGTTCCATGCCTTTCCTTAATGGAAATTGGAATCTAATATTTCCTTCCTTCATATCAATAATTGCACCAATCGTTCTAAGGAAAGGTCTACCAAGAATAATAGGACATGAAGGATTGCAATCTATATCAAGAACAATGAAATCTACGGGTACATAATTCCTGTTGGCAACAATAAGAACATCATTAATTCTTCCCATAGGTTTCTTAATAGTGGAATCCGCAAGATGCAAATTTAAAGAACAATCATCAAGCTCATGGAAACCTAGCAAATCACACAAAGTTCTTGGGATAATGGAGACACTTGCACCCAAAACACACAAAGCATAGCATTCATGATCTTTAATTTTTATTTTAATAGTAGGTTCCCACTCATCATAAAGCTTTCTAGGGATAAAAACTTCTAACTCAATTTTTTCTTCATAAGATTACATCAAAGCATCAACTATGTGTTTGGTGAAAGCTTTATTTTGACTATAAGCATGCGGAGAATTTAGTACGGATTGCAACAAGGAAATAAAATCAATCAAAGAGCAATTATCATAATTGAATCCCTTGAAATCCAAAGTAGTGGGTTCATCACTATGCAAAGTTTTAATCTCTTCACTCCCACTCTTAATAATTTTAGCATCAAGATCTAAAAACTCCGAATCATTGGGACACCTTAAAGTAGAATCACTTCCAATCCTATCTTCATCAAGATTTATACTAGAAAACAAGGGTCTAATAGGAGACACATCAATAACTTTCAGATCTTCATCTTTATTTTCATGATAACTAGAAGAACACGCTCTTATATAATTTTCTCTTTTAGCACGCATCCTAGCGGTTCTTTCTTTGCATTCATCAATGGAAATTCTCATGGCTTTGAGAGACTCATTGATATCATGCTTAGGTGGGATAGATCTAAGTTTCAAAGAATCAACATCAAGAGTAATTCTTTCCACACTTCTAGCCAATTCATCAATCTTAAGCAATTTCTCTTCAAGCATATCATTGAAATTCTTTTGCGAAATCATAAACTCCTTAACACTAGTTTCAAATTCAAAAGGCATCTTTCCATAAGAGTTGTTGTAGGAATTACCATAATTATTAGAGGAATTACTAGGAAAAGGCCTAGGATTAAAGTTCCCTCTATAAGCATTGTTACCAAAATTATTCCTACCAACAAAATTCACATCCAAAGATTCATTATTATTTTCAATCAAAGTGGACAAAGGCATATCATTAGGATCAGAAGAAGCACTCTTAGCAGCAAATAATTTCATAAGTTCATCCATCTTTCCACCCAAAACACTAACTTCTTCAATAGCATGCACTTTTTTACTAGTAGATCTTTTGGTGTGCCATTGAGAATAATTAAGCATAATATTATCTAGGAGTTTGGTAGCTTCTCCTAAGGTAGTTTCCATGAAAGTGCCTCCGGCAGCCGAATCTAAAAGATTTCTAGAAGCAAAATTCAAGCCAGCATAAAAGTACTGAATAATCATCCATAGATTCAAACCATGTGTAGGGCAATTACGTATCATTAGTTTCATTATCTCCCAAGCTTGTGCAACATGCTCATGATCTAGTTGCTTAAAGTTCATAATATCATTTCTACGAGAGATGATCTTAGCAGGAGGGAAATACTTAGAGATAAAAGCATCTTTGCACTTATTCCACGAATCAATACTATTTCTACGCAAAGAGGAAAACCAAGTTTTAGCACGATCTATAAGTGAAAACGGAAATAACTTCAATTTAACAATATCGTTATCCGTATCCCTTTTCTTTTGCATATCACACAAATCAACAAAGTTGTTTAGATGGGCAGCAGCATCTTCACTAGGAAGGCCGGAGAATTGATCTTTCATGACAAGATTCAACAAAGCAACATTGATCTCACAAGATTCAGCATCGGTAATAAGAGCAATCAGAGTGCAAATAAAATCATTATTGTTGGTATTGGAGAAGTCACACAATTTGGTATTGTTCTGAGCCATAGTGACAAGCAAGCAATCCAACACACACAAGCAAACAAGAAGCAAGCGAACGATAAACACACGACAGAAGAAGGGCAAACAAAACGGCAAGGGTGAAGTGGGGGAGAGGAAAACGAGAGGCAAAAATGTAATGCGAAGGATAAGGGTTTGTGATAGGTACTTGGTATATGACTTTTGCGTATGCCTCCCCGGCAACGGCGCTAGAAATTCTTCTTGCTACTTCTCGAGCTTGCGTTGTATTCCCTCGAAGAGGAAAGGGAGATGCAACACAGTAGCGTAAGTATTTCCCTCAGTTTCTGAGAACCAAAGTATCAATGTAGTAGGAGACCACGCGCGAGTCCCTCGCACCTGCACAAACAAATATGAACTTCGCAACCAATGCGACAAGGGGTTGTCAATCCCTTTACGGTCACTTACGAAAGTGAGATCTGATAGAGATGATAGTTTATATTTTTGGTATTTTTGTTTATAAGAACATAAAGTAAAAGCGGAAAAAGTAAAGTAAGTGTAGATTGATATGTTGAGAATAGACCCGGGGGCCATACTATTCTCTAGTGGCTTCTCTCATGATAGCGATATTCTACGGCGGATAAACAAATTACTGTCGAGCAATTGATAGAAAAGCGAATAATTATGAGACTATCTAGGCATGATCATTGTATATAGGCATCACGTCAGAGACAAGTAGACCGACTCCTGCGTGCATCTACTACTATTACTCCACACATCGATCGCTATCCAGCATGCATCTAGTGTATTGAGTTCATAAGAACAGAGTAACGCCTTAAGCAAGATGATATGATGTATAGGGATAAACTCAAGCAATATGATATAAACCCCATCTTTTTATCCTCGATGGCAACAATACAATACGTGCCTTGGTGCCCCTACTGTCACTGGGGAAGGACACCGCAAGATTGAACCCAAAACCAAGCACTTCTCCCATTGCAAGAACTATAGATCTAGTAGGCCAAACCAAACCAATAATTCGAAGAGACTTGCAAGGATATTATGAGCACACATAAAGAGTTCAGAAAAGAACCAAATATTTCTCATAGATAATCTTGATCATAAATTCATAATTCATCGGATCTCGACAAACACACCGCAAAAAGAGATTACATCAAATAGATCTCCCCGAAGACCGAGGAGAACTTTGTATTGAGATCCAGAGAGAGAGAGAGAAGAAGCCATCTAGATACTAGCTATGGACCCGATAGTCTGTAGTAAACTACTCACAACTCATGGTGAGGCGATGATGATGATGTAGAAGCACTCCGTGATGGATCCCCCCTCCGGTGGAGCTCTGTGATGGCTTCTCGCCCCTCGTTGGTTACCCCAAGTGGAAGGTTTGAGATGTAGCGTAGCGGCAAATTTCCCTTGGCAAAGATACCAAGGATCGAATCCCGTGAGACTCCGAGGGTCGACAAGAAGGTGTCAATAGCGCCAGAAACTTTTGCTTGACAGGACCTGCACACAGATACAAATAACTTTGCTCCCAACGAGTACAGAGAGGTTGTCAATCCCTCCGGCCTTGTCGTTTACAAAGGATCAAACGCAAGAGATAATAGTGATACTGCAACTAGGAAATAAGAACAGGAAGTAAATAGCGGGTGTGATCAGTGATGGTAATATGGACCGGGGTCCCATGATGTTCACTAGTGATGTCTCTCTCCCAAAAGACGATAAAACAGCTAAGCGAGGTAAACAAATTACAGCTGGGCAATTGACAGGATTATGTGCGCAAACCAATGCTAACTATGATGTAAAGAAAGGTAGAGGCTCAAAAGCATGGGCGGTACGCCAAGGCAAGTAGACCGAAATCCATCTGCATCTACTACTAATCATCCACCTTGAGATATCTATCCAGAACATCTCGCTGGTATTAAGTTGCGAGTCCCACCCAAAGTGTAAACTCAAAGCAACAAACAACTGCATTAAAGGAACTTTGCGTAAAGTAAACAATCCTTGCACCCGCAAGTACAAGCACCGTTGTTTTCCCCCTTGTGGCAACAGCACATCCCCTAGACTCATGTTTCTGTCACTCAAGCTAGTCATCGAGGGGCATGAACCCACAATCAAGCATAACGTTCCCTCTTGGAGTTACTACCTACTACTCGGCCAAAGCAATAAATAGCAACGGGGAACATGCAAGAATTACTCAAGAACATAAATATAAAAGAGGTGAATCAAATATATTACTCACACACAATCTGAACATAATCTCATAATCCATCGGATCCCAGCAAACTCAGCATAGCAACAACATAAAGATTACATATGTGCCTCGATCATGTAGGGCAGCTCACGAGGTCTAATCCATGAAGAACAAAGAGGGGAGGAGAACATCACATAGCTACTGGTCATGGACCCATGGTCCAAGGGAGACTACTCACAACTCATCCGGGAAGCGTCCATGGTGGTGGAGAAGCTCCCGGTGGTGGTTCTCCCCTCCGGCAGGGTGCCGGGAAGAGTTCTCCTGGTGCTCCCGATCTTGGAAGCGCGGGTGCGGCGGAACAAAGATGAGATCGCGAAAAAGGGTTCCGTCCTCGAGGGTTTCGGGACGCGTGCAATATATATGCCAAAGGGGGTCACCAGAGGCCGAGGTGGGGCCCCAGGCGCCCCCTGGCGCGGCCAGGGGTGGGGCCGCGCCGGGTGGCCGCCTGGGCCCCCCAGGCTCCCCTCTGGCCCTGCCTTGGTTTTTCCGGAAGCTCCCGATACGCTGATTTTTCCTGTATTTTTCCCGGAATTTTTAGGGCACTTTTAATATGGGGGAAACCTGAAATAGAAAAACAGCAGAAAACAGGAACTGGCACTGTGGTGCACTGAGTTAATAGGTTAGTCCAAATATGATCAAAAGTGTATGGAAGTGCATAAATATCATAGCAATATCACACAAAAGAGGCATGGAGCAGGCCGAAATTATAGATACGTTTTGGACGTATCAACATCCCCAAGCTTAATTCCTGCTCGTCCTCGAGTAGGTAAATGATAACAAGCATAATTTCTGTGGTGACATGCTATCAATCATATAAGAACTTTTAAGTAAGGCAATCAAGGCACGTAATCCAATTCAAGTCATAACAAGCAAGAGTCTATATTAGCATTGTAACAAGCAACATAAGAACATAAAGGTGCAAGAGCTCTCGCTGTCCGTGACTCGAATGTCTCCAAATGGTGTTTGCGTGCAAGAAAGGGGATAGGGATATATGAGAGAGTAAAACATAGTTTTTATATTGTTGAGAACTTAATCTACTAAAGTTTCACACTTGGTCTTCTTTGGAATCTTATCTTGACTCATCCCCAGACCGTCAGCCAGGTACAAGTCAAAATGATCCACTCCCTTTCGATATTTTGAGCACTCATGCAATGGATGAGCGTAAGCAAGAAAGTCGACACTTAGGATGGCAAAGAGAGAAAAATGATAGAGGGGGAAGACAAAAAAGGTGTGAAAGGCTCACATCAATGAGGACAATCATCGGCGAGAGAAAGCCAAATGATAGATATGATGTGAGGAGTAGGGATTGCCATGCAACAGATGCACATATGAGCTAAGGTAAGCTCTCCAATGGAACTAGTGGGGGTGCATCCAACTCGCTTGCTCAAGAAGACCTAGAGCTCTTTTGAGAAGGCTCATCATTGGAATATACAAGCCAAGTTCTATAGTGTAAAGGTCCCCACATAGCTATATGCATAAATGATAATCTCTATGGAGCACAAGGTATAAGATGGAGTACGAGTGTGGATCTCTCAAAAGAAAATAGTAGTGTGCCCCCTTCTCTCTTTTTATTTCTTTTTCTCTTTTTTTTCTATTTTTTTTATTTTTTTGTGGCCTCAATGGCTCTTTCTATTTATCTCTCATTTGTCCTCTTTGGGATCTTTTGATTTTGTCCTCTTTGGGATTTTTTGATTTATCCTCTTTGGGATCTTTTCCTCACTTAAAGGGCAACACTCTATGTATTACAGGAAGTATAGAAGATCTTTCACACTTTACAAAAGTACTCAACATAAAGAAAATGGAACTATCATGATGTATGCAAATGTATGCCTCTGCGAGTGTAGCAGGATGTGCAATGATACTAGCGCGTCATGTAGCAATGATTAGGGCAAGGCCCAACTAGCATGCGGCTCATCGATCAAGCAAAAAGCATGTATGGCATGAAGATCAAGTCATGAGAAGATGGATGTTGCATGGCAATGTATCTCGGAAAGGCTATGGAAATGCCTTAATAGGTAGGTATGGTGGCTGTTTTGAGGAAGGATATAATGAGGCTTATGATGACAGAGCGTATCATGCCAAGGATTTGGATACACCGGCGAAGTATGCGCCAACTCTCGAGGTGAGAAAGGGCAATGCACGGTACCGAAGAGGCTAGAAAAATATGGTTAGGTGGAAGTGTCAACCTTCGAATACTCACATTAGTCCGAAGAACTCATGCACTTATTATTGGTAACTCTCAATCTAATTAGGAGGTTCTCAAAGAGACAAGTACCCCGAGGAGGAGTGTATGGGGATTTGGTTATCCTTGCGCATCCTCGACTCATGATACGTGAGTGTACTCTAATATTCGATCCCTCCAAAGATTAGTGATCCATTTAGTAGCTAAAGTTCTCAACTATTTTGTAGGTTTTCGAAAATAAACACGGATTGCCCAAAATACGACATCTATCACTAATAGGCTAAAGCTCTTGACACCAAAAGTTCAGACATTACTCATGGCAATACCTCAAAACTATTGCAAGTTACTACTAAAATTAAATAGCAACCTCAATTACCTACTTTAAGTTAAGACACACAACTCAGTGCAACAGACAAACTCTCTTAACAAGATAAACATGAAAACTCAAGAGAGTTCAACAACCAACTAATCAAAAGCTCTTTAAAAAGAAAAGCATGAAAACTAAGAGCTAAACATGACAGTAGCTATTGAAAGACAAAGAACACACACAACAAAGATAAGCATGAAAATCCTATGTTGTGTTCTAGGTTGAAGTGGAGCGTGTTTCTCTCCCACACAAAGAAAGCTGGGTTCTAAATCGTTATGAACAGCAAGCAAAGCTAAAGAAAACTAAAAAGGAAACTAAAAGCAAGACGCTCCAAGCATAGCACATAACGCATGAAGTGATTAAAATATAGTGAAACGAAAGACAAACTGATAATTGTTGATGGAGAAGGGGATGCACGGGGACATCCCCAAGCTTAGATGCTTGAGTCTTCTTGAATATTTCTTGGGGGTGCACGGGGGCATCCCCAAGCTTGAGCGTTTGACCCTCCTGAATCTTTTTATCATCTTCCCTCGCACACTTGAAAACTCCCTTCATACATAACTCATCATAATCTGATTAGCGAGGTTAGTACCCATAATAAAATAATTTTTCCTTGCTGGAAATAAAGATAATCTTGAAGAGCTACTGTTTCTCAAGATTGCCAAAAGGTTTTTGCAAAGAAAAAGCAAGCTCAAGGTTTGCAAAACGAAGAAAAGGCAAAACAGGATAGAATCTGTGAAAAACAGACCAGCAGGTAGTAAATAAATTTTCGGGGCACTTCTGCAACTCAAATAAAAAAACTCAGAACAGACGCCCGAAAGCCAATTGTATAGAGCACGTTGTCAAAAAAATTCAGATCAAAAAGATGATCTGGTGATTTTATACGAATTTTTCTGTCCAAGGACAGAATCTGTTTTCTGGACTGCACGTCACAACTTTTGAAGTTTCTTGCAATCGGAGGCTAAACTTGGCACAAAGCTGAAAAGAAAAAAATACAATGATGATGCTACTGTAGTAACAAACATCAAGACACAACAAAAGCAAAATAAAACTTTATTCGTTGTGGGCTGCCTCCCAAAAGCGCTTTCTTTTATGCCTTTAAGCTAGGCATAATGCAAAAAGAGAGGATCAAGTTTTATCAAGAGTAAAAGAATAGCTAGCCCGTGTAACGGACTCAAAAGGTAACTTAATCTTCTTTCTAGGGAAGTGTTCCATCCCTTTATTGAGAGGAAATTGGAATTTTATATTCCCCTCTTTCATGTCAATGATAGCACCAACGGTGCGAAGAAAAGGACGTCCCAAAATAATTGGACATGAAGGTTCACATTCAATATCCATAATAGTAAAATCAACGGGAACATAATTGTCATTGACAATGATAAGAACATCGTCGATCCTCCCCAAAGGTTTCTTTATGGAAGAATCAACGAGACGAACACCAAAAGAACAAGGATCAAAAGGTTTCAATTTAAACATGTCATATATTCTTTTGGGCATAACGGAGGTACTAGCTCCAACATCACATAAAGCATAGCAAGAGAAGTTATTCAACTTAATTTTAATCATAGGATCCCAACCATCTTCTAGCTTTCTAGGTATGGAGGCTTCTACCCTAAGCTTCTCCTCCCTAGCTTTGATGAGAGCATTAGTGATATGTTCCGTGAAGGCAAGGTTAAGTGTGCTAGTGTGGGGATCTCTAGACATCTTGTGAAGAAAATCAATAACTTCAGAAAGGGTGCAATTATCAAAATCAAGGTCACTACTATCAAGTAAAGTGGTAGTGGTGTCCTTTAGGCTCACTTGTTTGGTAGCTTCTATGGTCATAGGAGTTTCTACGGTTGAGGTCATAGCATCACCATTAATAGGTCCAGTGGGACCAGGAGTGCATTGGGTGCTAAGAGTTTGGATATCCTCAACAACTTGATAGTAGCAACAGTGTGGTGGGAGGAAGGCTCTTAATTCTATCCTCTTCCTCCTTCAGGGGTGCAACCACTTCGGGTTTAGCTGCCATTTGGTTTATCAAAGTGGCTTGTGTGTGGGACATATTGGAAACTTGGGCCTCAGTGATAGTGAGCCTAGTCTGGAGGTTAGAAATCTCAATATTTAGGCTCTCCAGTTGTCTACCAATGTCTTGCAAGATAGCATTATGCTCGTCTAATTGCCTCGAGAAGGTCTTGTTTTGTTCATATTGGGTGTGCATGTAGTTCTTAGTGGCCTTCTCTATTTCTAGAAGTTTTTCATAACTAGGCATGTCTCTATCTCTTTGGGTGGAGTTCTTGGTGCTAGGATAAGCATTGTTGTTCCCATAGGAATTAGAGGGGAACGGTTTAGGGTTGCTACCAAAATTACTCCTATAAGCATTGTTATTGAAATTGTTTCTACAGATAAAGTTCACATCTACTTGATCTCGAGCAATCAAAGAATTTAAAGGATCATTATGAGGATCAATAGAAGATTGCTTGGAAAGTAGAGACATGATCAAGTCAACTTTTTCATTTAGGGAGGAAATCTCCTCGACAGAGTTTACCTTCCTACCCGTTGGAGCGCGTTCGGTGTGCCATTGGGAATAGTTGGTCATCATCTCATCGAGAAGCCTCGTGGCAGCACCAAGTGTAGTTGACATAAAGGTTCCTCCCGCGGCCGAATCCAACAAGTTCCGCGAGGTAAAGTTCAAGCCTGCATAAAAAGTTTGGATAACCATCCAAGTAGTCAAACCATGAGTAGGGCAGTTCTTGACAAGAGATTTCATGCGTTCCCAAGCTTGGGCAACGTGTTCATTATCCAATTGTTTATAATTCATTATGTTACTCCTTAATTGGATAATTTTAGCAGGGGGATAGTACTTCTCAATAAAGGCATCCTTGCACTTGTCCCAAGAATCTATGCTATTCCTAGGCAAGGATTGAAACCATATTTTAGCTCCTCCTCTCAAGGAGAAAGGAAAAAGCTTAAGCTTAACAATATCACCATCTACTTCTTTGTACTTTTGCATATCACAGAGTTCAACAAAATTATTTAAGTGCAAAGCAGCATCGTCTCCAGCACCGGAGAATTGATCTTTCATAACTAGGTTCAGTAAAGCAGGTTTAATTTCATAAGAAGGTGCTGAAGTGGCAGGTGTAGTAATAGGCGTGCAGATAAAGTCATCGTTGTTATGACTAGTGAAGTCACACAACTTGGTGTTCTCGGTGGAACCCATAGCAGCAGCAAGCAAGATAACTATTTTTGTGATTTTTGGTAAAGGAAACTAAAGCAAAAACTGAAAGGTAAACTAACAAGACTAAAAAGCAAAGATAAAAGATAGCGTGCAACTCCCCTATCTTGAAGAGTGGAGTCCCCGGCGGCGGCGCCAGAAACTTGCTTGATGGCTTCTCGCCCCTCGTTGGTTACCCCAAGTGGAAGGTTTGAGATGTAGCGTAGCGGCAAATTTCCCTTGGCAAAGATACCAAGGATCGAATCCCGTGAGACTCCGAGGGTCGACAAGAAGGTGTCAATAGCGCCAGAAACTTTTGCTTGATAGGACCTGCACACAGATACAAATAACTTTGCTCCCAACGAGTACAGAGAGGTTGTCAATCCCTCCGGCCTTGTCGTTTACAAAGGATCAAACGCAAGAGATAATAGTGATACTGCAACTAGGAAATAAGAACAGGAAGTAAATAGCGGGTGTGATCAGTGATGGTAATATGGACCGGGGTCCCATGATGTTCACTAGTGATGTCTCTCTCCCAAAAGACGATGAAACAGCTAAGCGAGGTAAACAAATTACAGCTGGGCAATTGACATGATTATGTGCGCAAACCAATGCTAACTATGCTGTAAAGAAAGGTAGAGGCTCAAAAGCATGGGCGGTACGCCAAGTCAAGTAGACCGAAATCCATCTGCATCTACTACTAATCATCCACCTTGAGATATCTATCCAGAACATCTCGCTGGTATTAAGTTGCGAGTCCCACCCAAAGTTTAAACTCAAAGCAACAAACAACTGCATTAAAAGAACTTTGCGTAAAGTAAACAATCCTTGCACCCGCAAGTACAAGCACCGTTGTTTTCCCCCTTGTGCAATAGCACATCCCCTAGACTCATGTTTCTGTCACTCAAGCTAGTCATCGAGGGGCATGAACCCACAATCAAGCATAACATTCCCTCTTGGAGTTACTACCTACTACTCGGCCAAAGCAATAAATAGCAACGGAGAACATGCAAGAATTACTCAAGAACATAAATATAAAAGAGGTGAATCAAATATATTACTCACACACAATCTGAACATAATCTCATAATCCATCGGATCCCAGCAAACTCAGCATAGCAACAACATAAAGATTACATATGTGCCTCGATCATGTAGGGCAGCTCACGAGGTCTAATCCATGAAGAACAAAGAGGGGAGGAGAACATCACATAGCTACTGGTCATGGACCCATGGTCCAAGGGAGACTACTCACAACTCATCCGAGAAGCGTCCATGGTGGTGGAGAAGCTCCCGGTGGTGGTTCTCCCCTCCGGCAGGGTGCCGGGAAGAGTTCTCCTGGTGCTCCCGATCTTGGAAGCGCGGCGGCGGCGGAACAGAGATGAGATCGCGAAAAAGGGTTCCGTCCTCGAGGGTTTCGGGACGCGTGCAATATATATGCCAAAGGGGGTCACCAGAGGCCGAGGTGGGGCCCCAGGCGCCCCCCTGGCGCGGCCAGGGGTGGGGCCGCGCCGGGTGGCCGCCTGGCCCCCCCCCCACCAGGCTCCCCTCTGGCCCTGCCTTGGTTTTTTCGGAAGCTCCCGATATGCTGATTTTTCCTGTATTTTTCCCGGAATTTTTAGGGCACTTTTAATATGGGGGAAACCTGAAATAGAAAAACAGCAGAAAACAGGAACTGGCACTGTGGTGCACTGAGTTAATAGGTTAGTCCAAATATGATCAAAAGGGTATGGAAGTGCATAAATATCATAGCAATATCACACAAAAGAGGCATGGATCAAGCAGAAATTATAGATACGTTTTGGATGTATCACTCTGGAACAGGCCCCAAGATGGGATCTCACGGGAACAGAAGGTCACAGTGGTGGAACTAGGTTTTTTTTCTTCTCCTTTGATGGTTTCGGGGTACATAGGATTATATAGAAGGAAGGAGGGCACCGGGGCCTTATGAGGGGCCCACGAGGCAGGGGTGCGTGCCCCCCACCCTTGTGGGCACCTCGTGGCCCCTACTCCGTGGTTCCCAAGTCTCCCGTGCGTGATTTTCTCCAAAAATATCTCTCCCAAAGGTTTCATTCCGTTTGGACTCCGTTTGATATCCTTTTCTGTAAAACCCTAAAACAGGCAATATACAGCAATCTGGACTGGGCATTTGGGTTAGTAGGTTAGTCCCAAAAATAATATAAAAGTGTATGACAAAGTCCATTAAACATCCAAAACATCATAAATAATAGCATGGAACAATAAAAAATTATAGATACGTTGGAGACGTATCAGGATGCAACATGCATCTTCATTAGGACTACCAAAAAATTGTTCTTTCATAAGAAGATTCAATAAAGCGACACTGATTTCGTAAGATTCCACACTAGTGGCGGGAGCAATCAGAGTACTAATAAAATAATTATTAGTAATATTGTAAAAATCACACAACTTAGTATTCTCTAGATTCATTGTGACAAAGCAAGCGATGTAGCATATGAGCAAACAAAAAGACGAACGAAAAAAGGGCGAATAAAAAGGCAATATTATTTTTATTTTCTGAAAATGTTTTAAAAGTGGAGGAGATGAAAATGAGAGGAAAATGGCAAATAATGTAAGTGCAAGAGATGAGATTTTATTACAAGCACTTGGTAGGCTTGATGTAGACCTCCCCGGCAACGGCGCCAAAAATACTTCCTTCTACTTCTTAAACTTGCGTTGATTTTTCCCTTAAAGAGGAAAGGGTGATGCAGCAAAGTAGAGATAAGTATTTCCCTCAGTTGAGAACCTAGGTATCAATCCAGTACGAGGTACAAGCAACTGTCCAATATATGCACCTGCACAAACTAACAAACACTTGCACACAACACGGAAAAGGGGTAGTCAATCCCTTCAACGTCACGAACAAGAGTGAGATCTAATAGAGATAGATTTAAAACTAAAGTAAAAATCTAAATAAAGTAAACAAAAAATAATTGCAGCAAGGTATTTTTGGGTTTTTGGTTTTATAGATTTGGAAATAGTAGATGGGAAATAGACCCGGGGGCCATAGGTTTCACTAGAGGGTTCTCACTTGAATAAAGCATACGGAGGGTAAACAAATTACTGTCGAGCAGTTAATAGAAAAGAGCAAAGTTATGACGATATCTAAGGCAATGATCATGAATATAGGCATCACATCCGTGACAACTAGACCGACTCCTGCCTGCATCTACTACTATACTCCACACATAGACCGCTATCCAGCATGCATCTAGAGTATTAAGTTCATAAGAATAGAGTAACGCCTTAAGCAAGATGACATGATGTAGAGGGATAAACTCAAGCAATATGATATAAACCCCATATCTTTATCCTTGATGGCAACAATACAATACGTGGCTTGCTACCCCTTCTGTCACTGGCTGAGGACACGACAAGATTGAACCCAAAACTAAGCACCTCTCCCATTGCAAGAACTACCAATCTAGTTGGCCCAACCAAACAAGTATTTCGAAGAGAAATACAAAGATATCAAATCATGCATATAAGAATTCAGAGAAGATTCAAATAATATTTATAGATAATCTGATCATAAATCCATAATTCATCGGATCTCGACAAACACACCGCAAAAGAAGATTGCATTGAATAGATCTCCAAGAACATTGAGGAGAACATTGTATTGAAAGTCAAATAGAGAGGGAATAAGCCATCTAGCTACTACCTATGGACCCGTAGGTCTGTGGTAAACTGCTCACGCATCATTGGAATGGCAGCAAGGTTGATGTAGAAGCCCTCCGTGACCGAATCCCCCTCTGGCAGAGTACCGAAAAAGGCCTCCAGATGGGATCTAACGAGGTCAGAGACCCGCGGAGGTGAAAAAGTATTTTCCTGGACGCTTCTGGTTGCTTGGGAATATTTCTGAATTTGTAGGCCAAGAATTAGGGTTGGAGGAGTCCCGTGGGGCCCACAAGAGAGGGGCGCCCCCTAGGGCGCACCCTGAAGGCTTGTGGAGCCCTCGGTACTCTTGTGACTTCATCTCCAAGTCCTACGTGTGTCTTCTGGTCCAAGAAAAATCATCGCAAAAGTTTTATTCCGTTTGATATTCCTTTTTTGCGATGCTCGAAAACAAGGAAAAAGCAGAAACGGGCTCTAGGTTAATAAGTTAGTCCCCAAAAATAATATAAAATAGCAAACTAATGCATATAAAACATCCAAAGTTGATAATATAATAGCATGGAACAAAAAAAAATATAGATACGTTGGAGACATATCAATCACCGGCGAGTGTCCTTGAGGAGGCAGGGAAGCGGAAAGACAAAAACCAAACATAAATGTTTATAAACCCCATTTTCTTCGTGATACATTACTTATCTCAAAAAAAATGAAGTTTATTCAATAAAGAACAATGTTAGTAACTTAAAATGTAGCATAAAAAGAATAGGACGCAAATGAGCGATATCCAACATCTGCATAGTTATGATGCACACAATCTAAATTGATAGCCTCAGTTTGATATAAGTAAAGAAATCGACACATTGGCAACAGTAAAATCATATTGGACCAACGCTATGTTTATGTCCACAGGCTGGTGGACCGATCCGAAGATTATGTCGCCATCTATATTGAGTAAAAACATCTCAGGCCACTCGTGACAACTGCATACATAGTACCTTGAACAATGGTTGAAACTCCATTCGGTGAAGGTGAGGATAGACGGCATACAACGACTGTGTGTACAACAAAAAATAACCTTAGAAACTTACCGTTAGACACGAAATCATTTCTACATAGTCAAAGCGGTCATAATAAGGTAGACGCTCCCACTCTTATTAGTGCGCTAAAGCTACTTGGTATTTCGGCAAGTCAATGACCATATATTGACAATGCTTGAGGGTGGATACAAGTTGGTCGCTATTTGGATGACCGACTATGTAGAACGAGGAAACTTACATTGGAAGAAAAAGTGTCCGATTGTATTTTTTTGAGTATAAAAACTACACATATTAGTTCCATGGGAGTTGTGACGAGTGACATTGTCTTTAATTAGAACAACTCCACTCCGAAAACACCACATGCATATCTTGATTTTTAGTTTTAACATCAATTTCAAAGTATCTTTATTTGTTTTGCGCTCGAATATCTGTGTGCATGAGAACACATAGAGTTGACGATGAAGGACCTTGATGTAGTTAGATTTGAGAGAACCATGTCTCATCCTTGCATCAAGTAAATTGAATCCAAATGGAATAAGAGATGATGCCATGACATAAGAAGGGGGCGATCAAATTATGCATGAATGTCACATCTATTGGGGAACATAGTATTTCAAAATTTCCTACGATCACACAAGATCTATCTAGGAGAAGCATAGCAACGAGCGTGGAGTGTGTCCACGTACCCTCGTAAACCGAAAGCGGAAGCATTTAGTAACGCGGTTGATGTAGTCGAACGTCTTCACGATCCAACCGATCCAAGTACCGAACATAGGGCACCTCCATGTTCAGCACACGTTCAGCACGATGACGTCCCTCGAGCTCTTGATCCAGTTGAGGATGAGGAAGAGTTTCGTTAGCACGATGGCGTGGTGATGGTGATGACGAAGTTACCAGCGCAGGGCTTCGCCTAAGCACTACGACGATATGACCGAGGTGTGTAACTGTGGAGGGGGGCACCGCACACGGCTAAGAGATTGTCTGTTGTGCTTTTGGGGTGCCCTCTGCCCACGTATATAAAGGAGGGAGGGAGAGAGGCCGGCCTCCTAGGGCGTGCCAAGAGTAGGAAGTCCTACTAGGACTTCCAAGTCCTAGTAGGAAACCCTTTCCTATTCGGAGTAAGAGAGAAGAAAAGAGGGAAAGAGAGAGGGAGTAGGAAAAGGCAAGGGGGCACCGCCCCCTTCCCCTAGTCTAATTCGGACCCATGGGGAGGGGCGCCACCTCCCCTTGGCTTGCCTCCTCCTCTTCTCGTATGGCCCAATAAGGCCCATTACTTCTCCCGGCGAATTCCCGTAACTCCTCGGTACCCCAAAAAATATCCGAATCACTCGGAACCTTTCCGATGTCTGAATATAGTCTTCCAATATATGAATCTTTAACTCTCGGCCATTTCGTCATGTCCGTGATCTCATCCGGGACTCCGAACAAACTTCGGTCATCAAATCACGTAACTCATAATACAAATCATCATCGAACATTAAGCGTGCGGACCCTACAGGTTCGAGAACTATGTAGACATGATCGATACACATGTGCAAAACTATCTTACACCCGTTGTATTTGAACGTAGAGCTTATCACACCCGATCATCACATGGTGTATCGGCACGACGAACTGTCGTAATGGTGCATACTCAGGGAGAACACTTGTACCTTGAATTTTTTTAGTAAGGGATCATCTTATAATGCTACCGTCGTTCTAAGCAATATAAGATGCATAAAAAGATAAACATCACATGCAATCAAAATATGTGACATGATATGGCCATCGTCATCTTTGTGCTTTTGATCTCCATCTCCAAAGCATCGTCATGATCTCCATCGTCACCGGCTTGACACCATGATCTTCATCATAGCGTCGTGGTCGTCTCGCCAACTATTGCTTCTACTTCTATCGCTAACTCATAGTGATAAAGTAAAGCAATTACATGGCATTCACAATTCATACAATAAAGAGACAACCATAAGGCTCCTGCCGGTTGCCGATAATTTACAAAACATGATCATCTCATACAATTACGTACAACTCATCACGTCTTGACCATATCACATCACAACATACCCTGCAAAAACAAGTTAGACGTCCTCTACTTTGTTGTTGCAAGTTTTACGTGGCTGCTACGGGCTTCTAGCAAGAACCGTTCTTACCTACGCATCAAAACCACAACGATTTTTCGTCCACTGTGTTGTTTTAACCTCCATCAAGGACCGGCCATAGTCACACTCGATTCAACTAAAGTTGGAGAAACTGACACCTGCCAGCCACCTGTGTGCAAAGCACGTCGGTAGAACCAGTCTCATGAACGCGGTCATGTAATGTCGGTCCGGACCGCTTCATCCAACAATACCGCCGAATCAAAGTAAGACGTTGGTGGTAAGAAGTATGACTATTATCGTTTACAACTCTTTTTGTTCTACTCGTGCATATCATCTATGCATAGACCTGTCTCATGATGCCACTGTTGGGGGATGTAGTATTTCAAAATTTCCTACGATCACGCAAGATCTATCTAGGAGAAGCATAGCAACGAGCGGGGAGAGTTTGTCCACGTACCCTTGTAGACCGAAAGCGGATGTGTTTAGTGACGCGGTTGATGTAGTCAAACGTCTTCACGATCCAACCGATCCAAGTACCGAACGTACGACACCTCCGTGTTCAGCACACGTTCAGCACGATGACGCCCCTCGAGCTCTTGATCCAGTTGAGGATGAGGGAGAGTTTCGTTAGCACGACGGCGTGCTGACGGTGATGATGAAGTTACCGGCGCAGGGCTTCGCCTAAGCACTACGACGATATGAACGAGGTGTGTAACTGTGGAGGGGGGCACCGCACACGGCTAAGAGATTGTCTATTGTGCCTTTGGGGTGCCCTCTGCCCACATATATAAAGGAGGGAGGGAGAGAGGCCGGCCTCCAAGGGCGCGCCAAGAGTAGGGACTCCTACTAGGACTTCCAAGTCCTAGTAGGAAACCCTTTCCTATTCGGAGTAAGAGAGAAGGAAAGAGGGAAAGATAGAGGGAGTAGGAAAAGGTAAGGGGGGCGCCGTCCCCTTCACCTAGTCCAATTCGGACCCATGGGGGAGGGCGCGCGTGATACGTCTCCAACGAATCTATAATTTTTGATTGTTCCATGCTATTATTTATGATGTTTTGGATGTTTAATGGGCTTTGTCATACACTTTTATATTATTTTCGAGACTAACCTACAAACCCAAAGGCCCAGTCCAGATTGCTGTTTTTTGCCTGCTTCAGGGTTTTACAGAAAAGGGATATCAAACGGAGTCCAAACGGAATGAAACCTTCGGGAGAGATATTTTTGGAGAAAATCACGCACGGGAGACTTGAGAACCACGGAGTAGGGCTTACGTGGTGCCCACGAGGGTGGGAGGCGCGCCCCCTACCTCGTGGGTCCCACATATGGCCCCCGGTGCCCTCCTTCCTCCTATATATGCCTATGTACCCTGAAACCAACAGAGCAACAGAGAAAACCCTAGTTCCGCCGCCGTAACCTTCTGTTCCCGTGAGATCCCATCTTGGGGCCTGTTCCGAAGCTCCGCCGGAGGGGGGATCTACCACGGAGTGCTTCTACATCATCATCATCGCCTCACCATGAGTTGTCAGTAGTTTACCACAGACCTTCGGGTCCATAGCTAAAATCTAGATGGCTTCTTCTCTCTCTTTGGATCTCAATACAAAGTTCTCCTCGGTCTTCGAGGAGATCTATTCGATGTAATCTCTTTTTGCGGTGTGTTTGTCGAGATCCAATGAATTGTGGGTTTATGATCAAGATTATCTATGAGAAATATATGGTTCTTCTCTGAACTCTTTATGTATGATTATAATATCCTTGCAAGTCTCTTCGAATTATTGGTTTGGTTTGGCCTACTAGATCTACAGTTCTTGCAATGGGAGAAGTGCTTGGCTTTGGGTTAAATCTTGCGGTGTCCTTTCCCAGTGACAGTAGGGGCAGCAAGGCACATATTGTATTGTTTCCATCAAGGATAAAAATATGGGGTTTATATCATATTGCTTGAGTTTATCCCTCTACATCATGTCATCTTGCTTAAGGCGTTACTCTGTTCTTATGAACTCAATACACTAGATGCATGCTGGATAGCGGTCGATGTGTGGAGTAATAGTAGTAGATGCAGAATCGTTTCGGTCTACTTGTCTCGGATGTGATGCCTATATATAATGATCATGCCTGGATAGTCTCATAATTATTCACTTTTCTATCAATTGCTCGACAGTAATTTGTTTACCCGCCGTAGATCGCTATCATGAGAGAAGCCACCAGAGAACACTATGGCCCCCGGGTCTATTCTCAACATATAAATCTACACTTACTTTACTTTTTTCCGCTTTTACTTTCTATTCTTATAATTAAAAATACCAAAAATATCAAACTATCATCTCTATCAGATCTCACTTTCGTAAGTGTCCGTAAAGGGATTGACAACCCCTTATCGAGTTGGCCGCGAAGTTCTTATTTGTTTGTGTAGGTGCGAGGGACTCGTGCATGGTCTCCTACTGGATTGATAGCTTGGTTCTCAAAAACTGAGGGAAATACTTACGCTACTGTGCTGCATCTCCCTTTCCTCTTCGAGGGAATACAACGCAAGCTCGAGAAGTAGCAAGAAGAATTTCTGGCGCCGTTGCCGGGGAGGCTTACGGAAAAGTCATATATCAAGTACCTATCACAAACCCTTATCCTTTGCATTACATTTTTTGCCTCTCGTTTTCCTCTCCCCCACTTCACCCTTGCCGTTTTATTTGCCCTTCTTCCGTCGTGTGTTTATCGTTTGCTTGCCTCTTGTTTGCTTGTGTGTGTTGGATTGCTTGCTTGTCACTATGGCTCAGAACAATACCAAATTGTGTGACTTCTCCAGTACCAACAATAATGATTTTATTAGCACTCCGATTGCTCCTATTACCGATGCTGAATCTTGTGAGACCAATGCTGCTTTGTTGAATCTTGTCATGAAAGATCAATTCTCCGACCTTCCTAGTGAAGATGCCGCTACCCATCTAAACAACTTTGTTGATTTGTGTGATATGCAAAAGAAAAGGGATACGGATAACGATATTGTCAAATTGAAGTTATTTCCGTTTTCACTTAGAGATCGTGCTAAAACTTGGTTTTCCTCTTTGCCTAGAAATAGTATTGATTCGTGGAATAAGTGCAAAGATGCTTTTATCTCTAAGTATTTCCCTCCTGCTAAGATCATCTCTCTTAGAAACGATATTATGAATTTTAAGCAACTAGATCATGAGCATGTTGCACAAGCTTGGGAGAGAATGAAATTAATGATACGTAATTGCCCTACACATGGTTTGAATTTATGGATGATTATTCAGAACTTTTATGTTGGCTTGAATTTTGCTTCTAGAAATCTTTTAGATTCGGCCGCAGGAGGCACTTTCATGGAGACTACCTTAGGAGAAGCTACCATACTCCTAGATAATATTATGGTTAATTGTTCTCAATGGCACACCGAAAGATCTACTAGTAAAAAAGTGCATGCTATTGAAGAGATTAGTGTTTTGAGTGGAAAGATGGATGAACTTATGAAATTATTTGCTGCTAAGAGTGCTTCTTCTGATCCTAATGATATGCCTTTGTCCACTTTGATTGAAAGTAACAATGAATCTTTGGATGTGAATTTTGTTGGTAGGAATAATTTTGGTAATAATGCTTATAGAGGGAATTTTAATCCTAGGCCTTTTCCTAGTAATTCCTCTAATAATTATGGTAATTCCTACAACAAATCTTATGGAAAGGTGCCTTCTGAATTTGAAACTAATTTTAAGGAGTTTATGATTACGCAAAAGAATTTCAATGATATGCTTGAAGAGAAATTGCTTAAGAATGATGAATTGGCTAGAAGTGTGGATAGAATTACTCTTGATGTTGATTCTTTGAAACTTAGATCTATCCCACCTAAGCATGATATCAATGAGTCTCTCAAGGCCATGAGAATTTCCATTGATGAATGCAAAGAAAGAACCGCTAGGATGCATGCTAAAAGAGAGAATTATATAAGAGCGTGTTCTTCTAGTTATCATGAAAATAAAGATGAAAATCTGAAAGTTATTGATGTGTCTCCTATTAGATCCTTGTTTTCTAGTATAAATCTTGACGAAGATAGGATGGGAGATGATTCTACTTTAAGGTGTCCCAATGATTCAGAGTTTTTAGATCTTGATGCTAAAATTGTTAAAAGTGGGAGTGAAGAGATTAAAATTTTACATAGTGATGAACCCACTACTTTGGATTTCAAGGGATTCAGTTATGACAATTTCTCTTTGATTGATTGTATTTCCTTGTTGCAATCCGTACTAAACTCTCTGCATGCTTATAGTCAAAATAAAGCTTTTACCAAACACATATTTGATGCTTTGATGAAATCTTATGAAGAAAAACTTGAGTTAGAAGTTTCTATCCCTAGAAAGCTTTATGATGAGTGGGAACCTACTATGAAAATAAAAATTAAAGATCAGGAATGTTATGCTTTGTGTGATTTGGGTGCAAGTGTCTCCACTATCCCCAAAACTTTGTGTGATTTGCTAGGGTTCCATGAGCTTGAAGATTGTTCTTTAAATTTGCATCTTGCGGATTCCACTATTAAGAAACCTATGGGTAGGATTAATGATGTTCTTATTGTTGCCAATAGGAATTATGTGCCTGTAGATTTCATTGTTCTTGATATAGATTGCAATCCTTCATGTCCTATTATTTTTGGCAGACCTTTCTTAGAACGATTGGTGCAATTATTGATATGAAGGAAGGAAATATTAGATTCCAATTTCCGTTAAGGAAAGGCATGGAACACTTTCCTAGAAAGAAAATCAAATTACCATATGAATCTATTATGAGAGCCACTTATGGATTGCCTTCCAAAGATGGCAATACCTAGATCTATCCTTGTATCGTGCCTAGCTAGGGCCGTAAAACGATAGCGCTTGTTAGGAGGCAACCCAATTTTATATATTTTTTGTTTTTGCTTCTGTTTAGGAATAAATGTTGCATCTAGATTCTATTTAGATGTGGTTTTGTGTTTTGTTTAGTGTTTGTGCCAAGTAGAACCTTTGGGAAGACTTGTGTGAAGTTTATGTGATCTTGCTGAGAAAAACTGAATCGTTAGCGCTCGCTTGAATGGTCACCAGATTTTACTCGAGCGTGCTATTTAGTTGATTCTTTTTGCATATGATTAATAGACAAATTCCTCACCAGATTTTAGTGGAACTATTGGCAAGCATCCGCAACTACTAACGTTCATTAAGGTAAAACCCAACCATAGCATTAAGATATATTGGTCCCCCTTCAATCCCGTATGCATCAATTTCTACGCTAGGTTGAAGCTTCTGTCACTCTTGCCCTCCAATACGTAGTCCTATCAACATACAACTAACCCTATGGTGTGATCCACGCGCGCGCTCATATCATGGGCACCAAAGGAGAGCAACATAACCACAAGCAATTTAAACCAATCATAGGAATTCACCAATCACCGATAGGACAACGAAAATCTAGTCAAACATCATAGGATGGCAACACATCATTGCATAATAATATGAAGCATAAAGCACCATGTTCAAGTAGAGGGTACAACGGATTGCAGGAGAGTGGACCGCTGTAGATAGATGGGGGAAGGTGATGGAGATGTTGGCGAAGATGACGGAGGTGTTGGTGTAGATCGCCGTCACACGATGATGGCCCCGATGGCACTCCGGTGCCACCGGAAGCGAGGGGGAGAGAGCCCCCTCCTTCTTTTTCTTCCTTGACCTTCTCCCTAGGTGGGAGAAGGGTTTCCCCTCTGGTCCATGGCCTCCATGGCGGCGGAGGGGCGACAGCCCCTTCGAGATTGGATCTGTCTCTCTGTCTCTCTTCGTTTCTGCGTTCCCAGATTCTGCCCCTTCACCGTTTCTTATATTCCCGAAGATCCGTAACTCCGATTGGGCTGATTTTTTGACACGATTTTTATCCAGATATTAGCTTTCTTGCGGTGAAAGAAGGGCATCAACCGGCTTACAGTGTGGCCACGAGGGCCCAGGGCGCGCCCCCTGCCTCGTGGCCCACTCGGGCATCGTTTCATGTTGGTTCCGCTTCCCAAAATTCACATATATTCCCAAAAATATATTCTCCGTCCGTTTTTATTCCGTTTGGACTCCGTTTGATATAGATATTCTGCGAAACAAAAAACATGCAACACATAGGAACTGTCACTGGGCACTGGATCAATATGTTAGTCCCAAAAAATAGTATAAAAAGTTGCCAAAAGTATGTGAAAGTTGTAGAATATTGGCATGGAATAATCAAAAATTATAGATACGGCAGAGACGTATCAGCATCCCCAAGCTTAATTCCTGCTCGTCCTCGAGTAGGTAAATGATAAAAAGATAATTTTTGATGTGGAATGCTACCTAGCATAATCTTGATCATGTAATCTAATCATGGCATGAATATTAAGACACGAGTGATTCAAAGAAATAGTCTATCATTTGACATAGAAGAATTTAATACTCGGGCATCCCAACAAACAATCAAGTCTTTCATAATATCAATGCTAAAGAACGTTATCCCTACAAAATCATATAGTCTTTTATGCTTCCCTTTTATTAACACAAGGTACCCCTCATGCCCATTCCGGTGTCAGCCGAGCAATTGTTCTCATACTTTAATTTTTGGAACCTTTTCAATTCTTCACGCAATACATGAGCGTGAGCCATGGATATAGCACTATGGGTGGAATATAAGGTGGTAGTAGACAAAAGTAGGGAGAAAGTCTCACATCAACTAGGCGTATCAATGGGCTATGGAGATGCCCATCAATAGATATCAATGTGAGTGAGTAGGGATTGCCATGTAACGGATGCACTAGAGCTATAAGTGTATGAAAGCTCAAAAGAAAACTAGTGGGTATGCATCAACTTGCTTGCTCATGAAGACCTAGGGCATTTGAGGAAGCCCATCGTTGGAATATACAAGCCAAGTTTTATAACGAAAAATTCCCACTAGTATATGAAAGTGACAACATTGGAGACTCTCTATCATGAAGAACATGGTGCTATGATGAAGCACAAGTGTGGAAAAAGATAGTAGCATTGCGCCCTTTTTTTCTTTTTCTTTTTTTTTCTTTTTTTGGGCCTTCCTTTTTTTATTTGGCCTTTCTTTTTTTTCCTTTTTTTTCTAGGGACAATACTCTAATAATGATGGTCATCACACTTCTATTTACTTATAACTCGATATTACAACTCGATACTAGAACTAAAATATGACTCTATATGAATGCCTCCGAGGTGTACCACGATGTGCAATGATCTAGCGTAGCAATGACATAAAAAAATGGACAAGCCATGGAAACATCGTGCTAGCTATCTTACGATCATGCAAGGCAATATGACAATAATGGTGCGTGCCATAATAAACGGAACGGTGGAGTTACATGGCAATATATCTTTGAATGGCTATGGAAATGCCATAATAGGTAGGTATGGTGGCTGTTTTGAGGAAGGTATATGATGGGTGTATGGTACCGGCGAAAGTTGCGTGGTACAAGAGAGGCTAGCAATGGTGGAAGGGTGAGAGTGTGTATAATCCATGGACTCAACATTAGTCATAAAGAACTCACATACTTACTGCGAAAAATCTATTAGCCCTCGAAGCAAAGATACTACGACGCATGCTCCTAGGGGGGGAGGTTGGTAGGAGTTAACCATCGCACGCCCCCGACCTTCACGCAAAGATAAACAATCAAAATGCAATGCGCGCCAATTTGGTTACATAGTTAGGAGACCATACATGCATGCTTCGGGAATCACAAACCTTAACACCAATATTTTTACTAAATCATAATCATTCACTAGCCCACATATTAGCATCTCTATATTGCAAAACTATTGCAAGGAATCAAACATATCATATTCAGCGATCTACAAGTTTATGTAGGATTTTATGACTAACCATGTGAATGACCAATTCCTGTCAACTCTCTAAATAGATATAAGTGAAGCAAGAGAGTTTTAATTCTTTATACAAAAGTTATGCCCACGCTCTAACAATTATAAGTGAAGCAAAAGAGCATTCTACAAATGGCGGTTTTCTATGTGAAGAGAAACAGGAATCCAAACTTCAAATGATATAAGTGAAGCACATGAAGCTTTCTATAAAGCCATACTCAAAAGATATAAGTGAAGTGCAAAGAGCATTCTATAAATCAACCAAGGACTATCTCATACCAGCATGGTGCATTTATTAAAATAAAAATAAAAAGCACACGACGCTCCAAGATCTGCACATATCACATGAATGAAATGAATCCGAAAACATATCGATACTTGTTGAAGAAAGAGGGGATGCCTTCCGAGGCATCCCCAAGCTTAGACGCTTGAGTCTCCTTGAATATTTACTTGGGGTGCCTTGTGCATCCCCAAGCTTGAGCTCTTGCCTCTCCTTCTTCTCCTCACATCGAGACCTCCTCGATCTTCGAACACTTCATCCACACAAAACTTCAACAGAAAACTCGGTAAGATCCGTTAGTATAATAAAGCAAATCACGATTCTAAGTACTGTTGCAAGCCAATTCATATTTTGTTTTTGCATTGTAGCTACTGTAATATAACTTTTACATGGCTTAATCCACTGATAGAAATTGATAGTTTCATCAAAACAAGCAAACTATGCATCAAAAAGAGAATCTGCTTAAAATAGAGCAGTCTGTAATAATATGAACATTCACCATACTTATGATACTTTAAAAATTCTGCCAAAATTAGGAAAAATAAACAATTTGTATAGAAATACAGTGCAAAAAGTTTCAGAACCATTTGACGTTCCAGAAAAAATTGTAAAATCGCGTACTACAGCCAAAGTTTCTGTCCTGCACCGCACAAACCAACAAGCATTGTAAACATCCTAAAGGCAAACCTTGGCACATTATTTTTATAATACAATGGAATTTAACAAGGGGATAATTATTTTTGTTGAAAATTTTCTGTAATTAAGATTCACAAAGTTTCCATGGGCATGAACAAAGTTCAAGGACGCCCCCCACTTTCAATGCTCGTCTATCTCACTTTCACTTTTCTTTTTGAAAATTTTGGGTTCCCCTCTTTTTTTTAAACTTTATAAAAGCACACAACAAAAATAAATGACTCTCTAAAACTTCCGGGTTGTCTCCCTGGCAGCGCTTTCTTTAAAGCCATTAAGCTAGGCATATAGTGCTCAAGTGATGGATTCACCCGGATCCCAAGGTATATCAAAGCCAATTTTAATTAACAATGATTTGGCATTTAGTAGTGATTAAAAAGTGATATATATCATGCAACAATGAAGTCTAACTCTCTTCCTATGCATCGGCATGTCATAAAAGAACAATTCATGCACATCAAGTAAAGGCCAATGCATAGAATAAGCAGTTTCTTGCAATTTTATCGTGTTGGAAACATAGAGAGGCGTCACATGAATGAAATGAATCCGAAAACATATCGATACTTGTTGAAGAAAGAGGGGATGCCTTCCGAGGCATCCCCAAGCTTAGACGCTTGAGTCTCCTTGAATATTTACTTGGGGTGCCTTGTGCATCCCCAAGCTTGAGCTCTTGCCTCTCCTTCTTCTCCTCACATCGAGACCTCCTCGATCTTCGAACACTTCATCCACACAAAACTTCAACAGAAAACTCGGTAAGATCCGTTAGTATAATAAAGCAAATCACGATTCTAAGTACTGTTGCAAGCCAATTCATATTTTGTTTTTGCATTGTAGCTACTGTAATATAACTTTTACATGGCTTAATCCACTGATAGAAATTGATAGTTTCATCAAAACAAGCAAACTATGCATCAAAAAGAGAATCTGCTTAAAATAGAGCAGTCTGTAATAATATGAACATTCACCATACTTATGATACTTTAAAAATTCTGCCAAAATTAGGAAAAATAAACAATTTGTATAGAAATACAGTGCAAAAAGTTTCAGAACCATTTGACGTTCCAGAAAAAATTGTAAAATCGCGTACTACAGCCAAAGTTTCTGTCCTGCACCGCACAAACCAACAAGCATTGTAAACATCCTAAAGGCAAACCTTGGCACATTATTTTTATAATACAATGGAATTTAACAAGGGGATAATTATTTTTGTTGAAAATTTTCTGTAATTAAGATTCACAAAGTTTCCATGGGCATGAACAAAGTTCAAGGACGCCCCCCACTTTCAATGCTCGTCTATCTCACTTTCACTTTTCTTTTTGAAAATTTTGGGTTCCCCTCTTTTTTTTAAACTTTATAAAAGCACACAACAAAAATAAATGACTCTCTAAAACTTCCGGGTTGTCTCCCTGGCAGCGCTTTCTTTAAAGCCATTAAGCTAGGCATATAGTGCTCAAGTGATGGATTCACCCGGATCCCAAGGTATATCAAAGCCAATTTTAATTAACAATGATTTGGCATTTAGTAGTGATTAAAAAGTGATATATATCATGCAACAATGAAGTCTAACTCTCTTCCTATGCATCGGCATGTCATAAAAGAACAATTCATGCACATCAAGTAAAGGCCAATTCATAGTATAAGCAGTTTCTTGCAATTTTATCGTGTTGGAAACATAGAGAGGCGGAGATGTAGTGCCTCTCTCATAATAATTGCAAGTAGGAGCAGCAAGCACATGGATATTATATTCATCAAAATCATCATGTGTAACGGAAAAAGGCAACCCATCAATATAATCCTTAATAAGTGCAAACTTCTCCGATATAGTGTAGTTTGGAGAATTCAAAAAGATAATAGGACATCAATATTGGAGTTATATTCATAATTCAAATAGCAATATTTCAATATAGCAAGATTTTCAGGCCTAGAAACATCATCATCAAAAGCATCATTCTTTTTAAACAGAGATTCAATTTCATAAGCACCCTTAAAAGCAACGAATTCTTCTATTTGTTCCACATCATAATAATCATATATACCATTAGCATAAGAAGCTAAGGTTTCATTATCATTAAATTTGCATGAAAAGGGAAGGTGTGGAGCCTTCATCCTAGAGCAACAAGTATAATCATATCTCAAGCATAGTTGCCGAGCATACCAATGCAACAAATGAATTTGATCCCATAACAGTTTCCCTTTTTGTGTCAAGCGATAATCCCTAAAGTATTCATGTTGATCCAACGTTAATCCCATTACATAGTTAAATGGGGTTTTCTCAGGATTATCAAAGTAGTACATAATATCTTTCACATACTGAGCATCGAGGGTTTTAGGAGGTTCCCCATCTCCATGAGTAGCAAGTACACCTAAGTTTTTTGGTATTTCGTGTTCCATATCCATAACTAAAGATAGAGAACAACTTAGAACAACAAATAAAATCTACTTAGTGATAAAGCAAACAAGCACACACGAGAATATTCACCCCACGCTATTGCTCCCCGGCAACGGCGCCAGAAAAAGGTCTAGATAACCCACAAGTGTAGGGGATCAGTTGTATCCTCTTTCGATAAGTAAGAGTGTCGAACCCAACGAGGAGCTAAAGGCAGAACAAATATTCCCTCAAGTTCTATCGACCACCGATACAACCCTACGCACGCTTGATGTTTACTTTACCTAGAACAAGTATGAAACTAGAAGTACTTTGTAGTTTTTGTGGGATAGGTTTGCAAGAATATAAAGAGCACATAAATAAAACTAGGTTGTTAATATAAAGAAGCAATAAAGTTAATATAGCGAGTGTGAAAAAGTGGTGGTAGGAGTTGCAAAATTGCCCCTAAGCAATTGACTACGTTACTAGACCGATAGCAAGTTTTATGTGGGAGAGGCCACTGCTAGCATGTCATCCCTTACTTGTAATTCTATGCACTTATGATTGGAACTATTACAAGCATCCGCAACTACTAACGTTCATTAAGGTAAAACCCAACCATAGCATTAAGATATATTGGTCCCCCTTCAATCCCGTATGCATCAATTTCTACGCTAGGTTGAAGCTTCTGTCACTCTTGCCCTGCAATACATAGTCCTATCAACATACAACTAACCTTATTGTGTGATCCACGCGCGCGCTCATATGATGGGCACCAATGGACAACAACATAACCACAAGAAATTTAAACCAGCCATAACAATTCACCAATTACCGATAGGACAACGAAAATCTACTCAGACATCATAGGATGGCAACACATCATTGCATAATAATATGAAGCATAAAGCACCATGTTCAAGTAGAGGGTACAACGGGTTGCGGGAGAGTGGACAGCTGTAGATAGATGGGGGAAGGTGATGGAGATGTTGATGAAGATGACGGAGGTGTTGGTGTAGATCACCGTCACACGATGATGGCCCCAGTGGCACTCTGATGCCATCGGAAGCGAGGGGGAGAGAGCCCCCCTCCTTCTTCTTCTTCCTTGACCTTCCCCCTAGGTGGCAGAAAGGTTTCCCCTCTGGTACATGGCCTCCATGGCAGAGGAGAGGCGAGAGCCCCTCCGAGATTGGAGCTGTCTCTCTGTCTCTCTCTGTTTCTGCGTTCCTAGATTCTGCCCCTTCACCGTTTCTTATATTTCCGGAGATCCGTAACTCCGATTGGGCTGACTTTTTGACCTGATTTTATCCAGATATTAGCTTTCTTGTGGCGAAAGAAGGGCATCAACCGCCTTACGGTGTGGCCACGAGGGCCCAAGGCGCCCCCCCCTTCCCAGGGTGCGCCCCCTGCCTCGTGGCCCACTCGGGCATCGTTTCATGTTGGTTCCGCTTCCCAAAATTCACATATATTCCAAAAAAATCTCCGTCCATTTTTATTCTGTTGGACTCCGTTTGATATGGATATTCTGCGAAACAAAAAACATGCAACAAACAGGAACTAGCACTGGGCACTAGATCAATATGACAGTCCCAAAAAATAGTATAAAAAGTTGCCAAAAGTATGTGAAAGTTGTAGAATATTGGCATGGAACAATCAAAAATTATAGATACGACGGAGACGTATCAGGGGCGCGTGATGGTTAAATCCTACCAACCTCCCCCCTAGGAGCATGCGTTGATTGCTTTGTTTTAATGACTCGTAGATTTTTGCAATAAGTATATGAGTTCTTATGACTAATGTTGAGTCCATGGATTATACGCACTCTCACCCTTCCACCATTGCTAGCCTCTCTTGTATCACACAACTTTCTCCGATACCATACACCCACTATATATCCTTCCTCAAAATAGCCACCATATATATTCCTCAAAACAGCCACCATACCTACCTATCATGGCATTTCCATAGCCATTCTGAGTTATATTGCCATGCAACTTTCCACCGTTCCGTTCATATGACACGCATCATATTGTCATATTGCCATGCATGATCATGTAGTTGACATTGTATTTGTGGCAAGGCCACCATGCATAATTTTTCATAGATGTCACTCTTGATTCGTTGCACATCCCGGTACACCGCCGGAGGCATTCATATAGAGTCATACTTTGTTCTAGTATCGAGTTGTAATTCAATGAAAGTATGATGATCATCATTATTAGAGCATTGTCCCATGTGAGGAAAGGCTAAATCAATAAAGCCCCTCCAAAAAAGAAAAAAGAAAAAAGAAAAAAAGGCCAAAGAAAAAAAGAAAGGCCCAAAAAAAAGAAAAAAAAGGAAAGAAAAAGGGACAATTGCTACTATCTTTTTCCACACTTGTGCTTCAAATTAGCACCATGTTCTTCATGATAGAGAGTCTAATGTTTAGTCACTTTCATATACTAGTGGGAATTTTCATTATAGAACTTGGCTTGTATATTCCAACGATGGGCTTCCTCAAATGCCCTAGGTCTTCATGAGTAAGCAAGTTGGATGCACACCCACTAGTTTATTTTGTTGAGCTTGCATACATATTTAGCTCTAGTGCATCCGTTGCATGGCAATCCCTACTCACTCACATTGATATCTATTGATGGGCATCTCCATATCCCGTTGATACGCCTAGTCGATGTGAGACTATCTCCCTCCTTTTTTGTCTTCTCCACAACCACCTCTCTATTCCACCCATATTACTATGTACATGGCTCACGCTCATGTATTGCGTGAAAGTTGAAAGGTTTGAAAGAATAGAGTATGAAAACAAGTGCTTGGTTGAAATCGGGGTTGTGCATGATATGAATATTTTGCGTGATGAAGAGGGAGCATAGCCAGACTATATGATTTTGTAGGGATAACATTCTTTAGCCATAGTATTTTGAGAAGAGATGATTGCTTTGTTAGTATGCTTGAAGTATTATTATTTCTTATGTCAGTATAGACTTTGTCTTGAATCTTTCAGATCTGAACATTCATGCCACAATTAAGAGAATTACATTGAAAAACTATGTTGGTTAGCATTCCACATCAAAAATTCTGTTTTTATCATTTACCTACTAGAGGACGAGCAGGAATTAAGCTTGGGGATGCTTGATACGTCTCCAACGTATCTGTAATTTTTGACTTTTCCATGCTATTATTTATGATGTTTTGGATGTTAATGGGCTTTGTCATACACTTTTATATTATTTTTGGGACTAACCTACTAACCTGAAGGCCCAGTCCAGATTCCTGGTTTTTGCCTGTTTCAGGGTTTTACAGAAAAGGGATATCAAACGGAGTCCAAACGGAATGAAACCTTCGGGAGATATATTTTTGGAGAAAATCACGCACGGGAGACTTGAGAACCATGGAGTAGGGCTTATGTGGTGCCCACGAGGGTGGGGGCGCCTCCCCCTAGGGCGCGCCCCCTGCCTCGTGGGTCCCACGTATGGCCCCCGGTGCCCTCCTTCCTCCTATATATGCCTACGTACCCCGAAACCAACAGAGCAACCGAGAAAACCCTAGTTCCACCGCCGTAACTTTCTGTTCCCTTGAGATCCCATCTTGGGGCCTGTGCCGGAGCTCCGTCAGAGGGGGGATCTACCACGGAGTGCTTCTACATCATCATCATCGCCTCACCATGAGTTGTGAGTAGTTTACCACAGACCTTTGGGTCCATAGCTAATATCTAGATGGCTTCTTCTCTCTCTTTGGATCTCAATACAAAGTTCTCCTCGGTCTTCGAGGAGATCTATTCGACGTAATCTCTTTTTGCGGTGTGTTTGTCGAGATTCGATGAATTGTGGGTTTATGATCAAGATTATCTATGAGAAATATTTGGTTCTTCTCTGAACTCTTTATGTATGATTATAATACCCTTGCAAGTCTCTTAGAATCATTGGTTTGGTTTGGCCTACTAGATCTATAGTTCTTGCAATGGGAGAAGTGCTTGGCTTTGGGTTCAATCTTGCGGTGTCCTTTCCCAGTGACAGTAGGGGCAGCAAGGCACGTAT
The DNA here is from genome assembly GCA_902687465.1 of Secale cereale. NCBI lineage: Eukaryota > Viridiplantae > Streptophyta > Magnoliopsida > Poales > Poaceae > Secale > Secale cereale. The sequence continues at coordinate 686,681,178 of LR738711.1, read as the reverse complement.
TGTATTGTTGCCATCGAGGATTAAAAGATGGGGTTTATATCATATTGCTTGAGTTTATCCCTCTACATCATGTCATCTTGCTTAAGGCGTTACTCTGTTCTTATGAACTCAATACACTAGATGCATGCTGGATAGCGGTCGATGTGTGGAGTAATAGTAGTAGATGCATAATCGTTTCAGTCTACTTGTCTCGGACGTGATGCCTATATATAATGATCATGCCTAGATAGTCTCATAATTATTCGCTTTTCTATCAATTGCTCGACAATAATTTGTTTAACCGCCGTAGAATATCGCTATCATGAGAGAAGCCACTAGAGAACACTATGGCCCCCGGGTCTATTCTCAACATATCCGTCTACACTTACTTTACTTTTTTCCTCTTTTACTTTTTGTTCTTATAATAAAAAATATCAAACTATCATCTCTATCGGATCTCACTTTCGTAAGTGACCGTAAAGGGATTGACAACTCCTTATCGCGTTGGCTGCAAAGTTCTTATTTGTTTGTGGAGGTGCGAGGGACTCACGCGTGGTCTCCTACTGGATTGATACCTTGGTTCTCAAAAATTGAGGGAAATACTTACGCTACTGTGCTGCATCTCCCTTTCCTCTTCGAGGGAATACAACGCAAGCTCGAGAAGTAGCAGCGCGCCACCTCCCCTTGGCGTGCCTCCTGATCTTCCCGTATGGCCCAATAAGGCCCATTACTTCTCGTGGTGAATTCCCGTAACTCCCCGGTAACCCAAAAAAATACCCGAATCACTCGAAACCTTTCCGATGTCTGAATATACCTTCCAATATATGAATCTTTACCTCTCGACCATTACGAGACTCCTCGTCATGTTCGTGATCTCATCCGGGACTCCGAACAAACTTCAGTCATCAAATCACATAACTCATAATACAAATCGTCATCGAACGTTAAGTGTGCGGACCCTACGGGTTCGAGAAGTATGTAGACATGATTGAGACACATCTCTAGTCAATAACCAATAGCGGAACCTGGATGCTCATATTGTCTCCATATATTCTACCAAGATCTTTATTGGTCAAACCGCATAACAACATACGTTGTTCCCTTTGTCATCGGTATGTTACTTGTCCGAGATTCGATCATCGGTATCATCATACCTAGTTAAATCTCGTTATCAGCAATTCTCTTTACTCATTCCGTAATACATCATCTCGTGACTAACTCATTAGTCATTTGCTTGCAAGGCTTATTATGATGAGTATTACCGAGAGGGCCTAGAGATACCTCTCCGACACTCAGAGTGACAAATCCTATTCTCGATCTATGCCAACACCACAAACACCTTTGGAAACACCTGTAGAGCATCTTTATAATCAACCAGTTACGTTGTGACGTTTGATAGCACACAAGGTGGTCCTCCGGTACTCAGGGGTTGCATAATCGCATAGTCACAGGAACATGTATAAGTCATGAAGAAAGCAATAACAATAAAACTAAATGATCATAGTGCTAAGCTAACATATGTGTCTTTTCCATCACATCATTCACTAATGATGTGATCCCGTTCTTCAAATGACAACACATGTCTATGGTCAGGAAACATAACCATCTTTGATTAACGAGCTAGTCTAGTAGAGGCATACTAGGGCACTCTGTTTTGTCTATGTATTCACACATGTACTCAGTTTCCGGTTAATACAATTCTAGCATGAATAATAAACATTTATCATGATATAAGGAAATATAAATAACAACTTTATTATGGCCTCTACGGCATATTTCCTTCAACATCCGGGTGGGGGAGCTAAGCACGTGCACAAGAGTATCATCCTTATTGTGAACACTGCAATATGGTGTTGGACATTGATCCAAGAGGGTGGAATTGCCTAGCCACTTTATATTCCTAGAATCTCCGAGCCTTGTTTTATAATGAAAGATCTAAAGCGAAAATGATGTTTATTTGCCGCCATCAGAAAAGCTCGGAAATGTGAATCCTCGTGCTTCCAAAATTTTGTAGACATTATGTTTTGGCGTAGATACTTATTGTGTAGTAGAGTTTGTCAAACGTCATCTTCAACAACTGTCTTGAAGAACCAGTTACTAAGTAATGCATCGTTCTTGGCCTGGAGGTCCAGAATGCCTAAAACTTCCTGGTGCTTTAATAAATAAAAACATGATCCATCTGATTGGCCCGTATTTTTTTTCGCCATCTCCTTGCCAAATTGAATCTGAATATTAAATAATCTAGCCTTTGCAAGATCCCTTTGAAAGTTGAAAAAAATGAAAGCATGCAGAGAACCATATTTACGAGAACGGTTTAATCAAAACCATGCTAATCGAGCATGCATACAAAAAATATGATAACATAAAATAGTGTATCGTTAAAAAAATCTTAACACTACTGAAAATATAATAGCGCAAGAGAAAATGGACCGTCTACTCTAGTGTGATAGCAGTACTAGAAAAGGACATACTGTCTTAACATTACTTAATAGGTTTAGCCATCAATACATCAGTGCGGACAATAGCATAAAATGTGACCAATAGAGATAAATATTCATGAGGCATCTTGAAAGAACTACTATTCATCAGGTTCAACAGGCATTAAGACGAGGAAACTAAAATTCCTTGCACGGCCATGGTCGAGCACAAAGATCATCATGTCTTTGGTTTTCATGGTGTACACCTTCAGTAGTTTCCTCCACCCATTAAGAATGATGCGTTTATTGTCTACTAGTGAAGTAGAGTATGTAGTCGATTTCATATTGATGCTAGTTTGGAAAATAATGACAAGCTCACCATTTGCATTCATCAATGTAGGCACCACGCATTTTGGAGTTCTGATGCAAGAAAATAGTTTGAACACAACAATCTATTTAATTATAAATAGTGTGTGAAGAAATGAACTACATACAATTGCAAGCACAAGTTTGTTGTCAATGTTGGTCTTCTTCAAAGTGTACAACAGAGGCATGCATGAATGAACTCTTAGTAGAGCCTTGTAATGGCACAAACCTCCAAATTTGATCAACAAAGGTGATATCAAACAGAATGGACATGGATGTCGCCTAGAAGGGGGTGGTGAATATGAGCTATACAAAAAATTATAGTTTAGGCTTGAACAAATGCGGAATAAAATAAGCCTTTAATTGGTCAAGCATAAAATATAAATATACTAGGCTCAACTATATACACCAACAACTTATGCTAAGCAAGATAAACAACTATGTGATAGCAAGATATATAACACGAGTTCCTATGGCTGTCACAAAGTAAGTGCATAAGTAAATGGCTCGGGTAAGAGATAATCAAGTCACGTGGAGACAACGATGTGTCCCGAAGTTCATATCCTTGCGAATGCTAATCTCCGTTAGAGCGGTGTGGATGCACAATGCTCCCCCAAAATATCACTAGGGCCATCGTCTTCTCCTCGCGCCCTTGCATAGTGCATGGTGTCGTGACTCCACTAAGGGACCCTTGAGGGGGGTCACTAAACTCATACAAATGGCAACCCTTGGGGGCGATCACCGAACCCGTACAAATGGCAACCTTTGGGGCGGTCACCAAATCCGGTTAAATTGCGCGGGGCAATATCCATGACTTAATTGGAGACCTTGAAGCTTTCTCGGAGCTTTACAACATAATGATTGAGCTCCACGACACTACCAACCTTATAGGGCACCCAATCACCCAAGAGGACCAAGCTCTAGGGTGCCCAAACACCCCAGAATAATAAGATCCTCGACTTTAACTTCCACATATCACCGTGGAGAACTCAAACCGTTGCAACTAATGTGATGGCAAGAACACGTGAAGTGATCAAGTCCCACAGTCTCAAATCCCACCGAAGAAACAAAAGATATGGAGGAATATGAGAGGAAGAACAAGGAGAAGAAAAAACAACTCCAAGATCTAGATTCGCAAGGTTCCCCTCACTAAGAGGAGAGATGGATTGATGGAGAATGTGGATTCAGATCTCCTCTTTCTTTCCCTAAGAAAGATGCAAGAATTATGGGAGGAATAGAGAGAAAGCAAGCTCCAAGAAGTCAACAATGGTGGGAAAAAACTTGCTCAAGAATATTAGGGGCATTGGATAAGAATACCCCCTTATATAGGCTCCCACGAATCTAACCGTTATGTTCCAGAACTGGCTTAAGCGATACTACCACTCGGGGAAGTGGTACTCTGCTAAGCACAATGAAGTAGCTGAGACCCATAGTGGACCATCACGGAACTGGCGCGGTAGCACTGCCGGAGCGGTACTGCCACTTCTAATAAGTGGTACAACCATGAATTAGACGACGAGTAACAGAAACTTCCACGGTAGTACATGCGGTACTCCAGCAGAAGTACCGCCAGGAGCAAGCAGTACTACCGCGAATTCCATACGGGTAACAGAGAAACCCACGGTAGTGCGCACTGTACTTCAATGGCACTACCACACAAGCGGTACTACCGCTAAGAGTAGGCAGTACTACCGTGAATTCCTAGAGAGTAACAGAGACCTCCACAGTAGTAACCATGACAAACTGATGAAAGTACCGCAGAAGTGGTACTACCGTGGTGGCCAGCGGTACATACTGCCAACTACCAGTCAGGAAAGCCATAAAGATAAATTAAGTCATGTTGGTAGGAGCATCTAGGTGCCAAGTAAATAATAGAAGGTATTACCGCCAAGTACGAGCAAGAAGCTAACATGTACAAGCATAGAAATATTTATTGGGCCCTTCCCAATATGGAAAAATTCAGGGAGGTAAATTAAGTCTAGATAGAACATGAATATTTTACGGAGTCCAAGCCCATGCGTTTAGTTTTCTTGGTAAGAGTATCTAGGTGTCGGATCATTAATGGATGTGGCTAGTTCTTAGTCGACTAAGATTTTACTAAGTCTTAGCCAAGTGACATAATATGTAAGAGAGAACAAAGAAAATTTGAAAAAATAATTTTGCACAGATCTTAAAGTAAGATCTCATGGATATAGCACCAATTGAGACTTAATGAAGTCTTAATCGACTCAGACTTAGCAAGACTTTAGGAAAATCCTTGATTAGTTGACATAAGGTAGGAGAGTCTGTTTAAATCTTGGTTGGTTACGTAGGTGTGTGTGTCGCCTATATAATAGGCTGGCTCCAACCATGTACGGGAGATAGTTTTTAGTTTTATTTCAAGTTATGAGATATATAGAAAAACGTGAGAGTTATGGCGGTCATATCTTATGTATTATCTGTGATTTTCTCACTGCGAAAATTTATGAGTGACAAAAGATTGATCATCATATTGATGCCTAGGTGTTGATCCAAGGAGATCATTATCTTTGCACGTGTACTAATCGTGCCTGGTTGAAAAAAAATCAAGGAGGTTGCGAGGAGGAACTAGGAAAAAAAATGTTGATCAAGCATTACTGTGAAAGATCGGGTCGTCTATACGCACGAATTAGCGTCTCACTAGCTTACACCTCATCACCACTCATTCGAGAGCCTTTCTTGATAGTATGTCAATTAATCCTATAACCCAGTATTCCAACTAATACGATGAGACCAGTAAAATAGATAATATCTGTTAGGGTCAAACCTTTTCCTAAGCTTGCACATAATCCATTTGAGCTTGATGATGACGATCTTGACATCCTCAAGTTGGACCACCTTTTTTGATAGCGTCGTCTTGATGAAGACTAGTGAATTGCTCCCCCATACTACACTATGGGTGAGACTCTGTTAGGCACATCTTCACATGTCCATTATCACAAGAATGAACGACAAATTTTAAGCATGTGATTTTTTCTTGATGCTTCACTTAAACTTGCACAACGCAACCTTGATTATGATCACCAGTTGATGTAATCCTTCATGGATCATATGGAGGTCTTCCTTTTGATGCACCCACATGGAAACATACCTAACCCCCAAAAGAATCCTCACATATACCATGGGTTAGTACACAAAGCATAATGGACAAGGCTTACCATACAACGGGATCACTTGATCCCACTCGATACACTTCTACGCTTTATGTGTTGATCAACTTGCATCACTATTTGACATAGTCTTGATCATCCCTGTATCTTATCTTATCTCTCATAAATATGATGTCTTGAAGGTAAACATGAATGTTCACATAATCTTCTTTTTCAAGACCTGCTTCCAATAGGCTCAACTCTCACATGACCAATCTTTGGTTAACTCCCTGAATAGCACCTTGGTCACACATAATCTCCTTATTATAACCTTGAAACTAACAAATGGTCTTAAATCAATGCCTATGTACAAACTCTTCAAATATAGCTCAAGGCACATTACTCCATATGGATTTTCAATCAATACCTAAATCAAACATGGGGGCATGCTACTTCTCGAGCTTGCGTTGTATTCCCTCGAAGGGGAAAGGGAGATGTAGCACAGTAGCTTAAGTATTTCCCTCAGTTTTTGAGAACCAAGGTATCAATCCAGTAGGAGACCACGCGCGTGTCCCTCGCACCTGCACAAACAAATAAGAACTTCACAGCCAACGAGATAAGGGGTTGTCAATCCCTTTACTGCCACTTACGAAAGTGAGATCTGATAGTTTATATTTTTGGTATTTTTGTTTATAAGAACATAAAGTAAAAGGGAAAAAGTAAAGTAAGTGTAGATTGATATGTTGAAAATAGACCCGGGGGCCATAGTGTTCTCTAGTGGCTTCTCTCATGATAGCGATATTCTACGGCGGGTAAACAAATTACTGTCGAGCAATTGATAGAAAAGCGAATAATTATGAGACTATCTAGGCATGATCATTGTATATAGGAATCACCTCTGAGACAAGTAGACCGACTCCTGCCTGCATCTACTACTATTACTCCACACATCGACCGCTATCCAGCATGCATCTAGTGTATTGAGTTCATAAGAACAGAGTAACGCCTTAAGCAAGATGACATGATGTAGAGGGATAAACTCAAGCAATATGATATAAACCCCATATTTTTATCCTCGATGGCAACAATACAATATGTGCCTTGCTACCCCTACTGTCACTGGGAAAGGACACCGCAAGATTGAACCCAAAGCCAAGCACTTCTCCCATTGCAAGAACTATAGATCTAGTAGGCCAAACCAAACCAATAATTCAAAGAGACTTGAAAGGATATTATGAGCACACATAAAGAGTTCAGAAAAGAACCAAATATTTTCATAGATAATCTTGATCATAAATTCACAATTCATCGGATCTGGAAAAACACACCGCAAAAAGAGATTACATCGAATAGATCTCCTCGAAGACCGAGGAGAACTTTGTATTGAGATCCGGAGAGAGAGAAGAAGCCATCTAGATACTAGCTATGGACCTGAAGGTCTATGGTAAACTACTCACAACTCATGGTGAGGTGATGATGATGATGTAGAAGCACTCCGTGATGGATTCCCCCCTCTGGTGGAGCTCCGGAACAGGCCCCAAGATGGGATCTCACGGGAATAGAAGGTTACAACGGTGGAACTAGGATTTTCTCTTCTCCTCCGATGGTTTCTGGGTACGTAGGGTTATATAGGAGGAAGGAGGACACCGGGGGCCTTACGAGGGACCCACGAGGCAGGGGGCGCGCCCCCCACCCTCGTGGGCACCTCGTGGCCCCTACTCTGTGGTTCTCAAGTGTCCCGTGCGTGATTTTCTCCAAAAATATATCTCCCGAAGGTTTCATTCCGTTTGGACTCCGTTTGATATCCCTATTCTGTAAAACCCTAAAACATGAAAAAAAAACAATCTGGACTGAGCCTTTGGGTTAGTAGGTTAGTCCCAAAAATAATATAAAAGTGTATGACAAAGCCCATTAAACATCGAAAACATCATAAATAATAGCATGTAACAATAAAAAATTATAGATACGTTGGAGACGTATCAGGGCACCATGCTCTTTCAAAAAATCCATGTCTTCCGAGCTTACTGCAGTGCAATCATTAACCTCGACATTGTTTACAAAATATAATGTTAAAATATCCTATGTGTAATGTGTTGTCAAATTATATAAGGAAGATTAATTAAATCTAGCAATATTTTTTAACTTTTTTTTAGAGAAACAACAGAACTCTGGTGCCTATTTTTATTGCTTTTCGAATAAATAGTACAAGGGGTGTTGAACCAGAAATGTTCAACCAAGAAAAAGACGGAGTTGTACATCAAAGGAAAAATAAAACCTAAGAAAACTATAAAGAAACAAAACTAAACTAAACCTAGTGAAATAAACTATATATATATATATATATAAATATAAGTCACAGTCTTGTCTTCAGTCCACTATCTAAAAGAGTGCACCCAAGATTGAAAATTGTGATAGGAAAGCCTTTTGGCTCTAAATAGGGCCCATTTCAATTCCACCTTAAATGTCTTTCTGCATATCTAAATACTTGGTTGGATTCTTATGGATATGTAATCTTTTCTAGTAATCCATATCACCCATGAAGCTAGGATGATTAGCTCAAGAGCAAAAGGAACATTCAACAAAGATTTTAGCTGCTCAATTTCCTTCTAAATCCCTTGGTTAGATGGCCTCCAGGTAGGACATAGGCATGACCACTACGCTTGAGCAAAGGGGCAATTCAAGAATAAATGGTCTCTGGTTACTTAATTATTGCAAGGTTTGTGTAAGAAAACTTACACGGATGGGTGACATGACGATCGGTCAATTGCACCCGAATGTGATGGTTAGGTGGTGACCTAAACAGAGGCACACTTCCATACCTACTTCGAGTTGCTACACTTTGGCAGATTCTTTTCAAGTAGGTCTGGTAAAAAGGTTATATCTTCTTGATATGTCTTAGACGTATCAATATTTTTTGTACAATCCCTGCTATATTGATATAAAGTATAAACACTTTTGGCATACTTTTTGTTGGACTAACATTTTAATCCAATGCTAGTTTTGGTTTTGTAGTTTTTTTCCAGGAAAATACCTAGAAAACTCCGAGGAAAAATCAAACGGAATTTTTTTGGAAGTTTTAAGAAACCAGAAGGCCATGGAGGCTTGGCCCCACACCTGGAGAGCCCCACAGCCCCTAGGTGGCCTAGGGCTTGGGGCGCCTACATGTTGTGGTCCCCTGGATGGTCTCCAGTACCCGATGGCCTCTACAGACCCCCATTTTCACCTCTGATTTATCGAGCATTATTTTTGCCACTGTCACATCACATTTCAAGGCGATCTTTGTTTTCAGCCCAGATCCAAAACTCCATTGGAGGGGAATACATCTTCATTATCATCAACATCCGTCCTCGTGCTCCAAGATGAGTTGTTAGTAGTCCACCCCCCTAGAAAACGGGTTCACGAAAATACCCAAAGTTGTAATCTCTCCATCTAGATGTGTTTTTTATGTTTAATGTATTAGCCATATGAGCTTCCCTACATGATTATGGTTTACCTTATCTTTTTGTGGCGATGATATTAATCAGTCCACTAAGAAACACCATCACACTTTATCCAGATATAGTGGTTGCAAACCCTAGAACTTTGGAGTTGCAAACCATTCCCCTCAAAACCATAAATGCACTTAGCAAACCTTCCATTGCCCTTTCAAAATCTCCGACAACCCCTCGTTTGGAATTTTCGAAGTGGTTACTGGTAATCCCCAAGTGCAAGGAATCATCATAGCACTTTACAGTGATGGAGGTGGTAAGTATGGAGTGTCGAACCTACAAGGAGCTAAAGGTAGGATCAATATTCTGTTAGGTCTTATTTGTCACTGATACAACCCTATGTATACCGAGTGTTTGTTTTATCTAGAAATAAGAAATGAAACAACGAAGTGGGTTTGAAAGGATAGGTTTGCAAGATAACAAATAACGTAAATATAAAAGATAGGTGATGCATAAGTAAATATACAATATAATACAAATAACAAAGAGTGGTGGTATGGTGTGTGGAATTGTCCCAAGGAAATTAGCTAAGTTACTAAACCGATAGGAACAATATAAAATAGAAACTAGCACTGGGCACTAGATTAATAGGTTAGTCCAAAAAATAATATAAAGTTGTATCAAAACCATAGTATAATTGATTTTAATATAACATGAATACTTCATAAATTATGGATACATTGAAGACGTATCACTTACAAAGAGTGTACCTCTTCCTTGATAGTTGCCTCCGGGCCTTCGAATGCCATCTGTTCAGTCTGACCAAGTGATCTAAAATTTTCCACTTTTGTACAGGGCGGAGCCTCTGAGCTGGTCACTTTGGAGCTTCCAAGCCATGTTAATAAGTTGTAACTGCCAGGTTCCTGGTCCAGTCTATTTATACCCCCATCTATCCCACATGTTCATTCGAAGCAAACTTCACTCATACCCTATGTTCTAGGAGAGAACCCCCCACCTCCTTGCACTGATTTCAAAAGGATTTCTACTCCAACCATCCAAGACAATCCTTTGAGACGTAATCCATCTTTACTTTCCACTCCTACTTCTCTAAGGGCATGTTTGGATGACCACCAAAATTTCTTCTACCATTATTTTGGTCAAGTCTAAATTGTTGGTATTTGTTTGCTTGGTTGCTAGTATTTGGCAAGTAGGTGTCTATCAGGCCATTCTAGTTCATTCTTCTTGCTTATGTTGGTAAATTCACGAGCAATCAAATTTTCAACTAAAATTTTGGCTAGCCAAATATTTGATAGACGCATGTGGAACCAAACATACTTCTAGAGCTGCATTATTTAGTAGTATCACACTATGATATTATCTTGTACCGGCGTGAATTTATAGGTCAAGAGGTGTGCATCCTTAGGATTGTCCCTTCGAAGAAAAGGTAACCCCTATAAGAGCATCTCTAGCAGACCCCTTATAGTCGTGCAAACTGTAAAAATCCGGCGACTATATGGGTTTGGCCCGTGTTTTGGGTGAGACTAGAGCCCGTATTGTCACCCGTTAAGATAATTCAAACACTCAAGATGCGAAGTTGTTTTCTCCATTGTTTAGATAGTTGTATTATCTTATATCCATGTTGATTGAGGCTTCAGCCATAGTTTTTAGAATCGCAAGGATCCCGGTTGTGTCACTCACCTAATGGCTCATCAAGTATAACCAATGTGTTCCATACCTTGCACCAAGAAGCTTCACGGAGGGGTAGATCTTGTTGGGGTACATGATACACTACGCATGTGTGAAACAACTTTTTTCCTACCACGCGAACTAGGAACATGATGCGTTTAAGATGACACCAGCACAAAACAACTAAGAGACGAGCATGAACCAACCGTGAGACGCCCCACCCCCTTTGGGGGTGGGGACACTGGCGAGAACGCCGATGAGGGGAGACAGGGGGAAATGGCCTGCACGGTCTACTTCAGATCAGATCTCTCGAGTTTTTAGGATTTCCAAATGATGCACAACTTCATAGTCTGTACACATTGTTGGAGTTGTGTCAAATATTGTGTACAAGGTAGGTTACAGTTGTACTTATAGTTGTATTGTGTTTAGATAGGATATAGAGTTGTATCCAAGTAGGACTCTTGTATCCTAGGCCTCTCATATATAGCAGGGGTAGACACACGATGTAACCTATGCCAACATAATAGCACATGAATGCAGGGGAAGTCGGCGGCATGTGCCGGCGTTCGGGGCGACCGGTGCAGTATAGTAGCCGTATCATGGGGAGGAGCGCCCATAGTCAGGCCCCGGGGATATAGCCAGATCGATGAACCTCGTTAACAAATCTCGGTGTCGTGCTAGTGTGATTGCTTGGTTCTCGGATGATCGATGGTGGCCTCGGATTTATTCTAAAAGTGGTATCAGAGCTAGGTTGTTCGAAGGCTATGGATATTGATCTAGAGGAATTATCGAGTTTAAGATGCAATCAGATGCGTGTGGTCCTCCACGTGATTGGAAAAAGCAATCGGAGCAGAGGCTGTGACGAAGCCATGAGATCGACGGCATGTGCGGCAGTCAGATCAAATTAGATCGTATCTAGCGTGCTCGCGGACTTGCAGTAGTCCCGATTGGCGCCGTGGGGGCGCTGGTGTGTAGCTGGAGCAAGAGACTAGCCCAGGCAGGCAGCCTTGTGCACCGACCGGCCAGGGAGCAGGGAAGGCCAGGCGGAGGCATGCATGTTTCGGTCCAGCTGCATGCAGTTGTCTTGGCACTAGAAGCTCGTCGTTGGTGGCTTGTACATGCACGTACGGGAGAATTGTTGAAAACAATACTTTGGCACAAGGACTAGTCAAGACTGTGATGCTATCAAGAAGAAAGAAAGAAGATAAGTCCAGTAGCTATATAAGTATGGTGTTCATACGGTAAGTCTATGAGGATTGCTTCAGTTTTCTTTGTTGGTACACTTTTGTGTATGGATGGCGTTGGATACAGTGAGGCTTGAGGAGTCTGGAATGTGTTGTGCAGTCGAACAAGTTTGACTGGGTTGGACTGGACAGTCTGATGGATCGACGTGAGTTGATTGATACAGAAGAGGGTGGTGGAATCGGCGACAGCGACATCGGAGCGTGATGCTAATGGTGACCGACTTCTAGGGCGTGGAAACATGTGGCGCAGGCCCGAGGGCTTGTGTGACTTCGACAAGACTATGGCGAGGGGTTGATTCAAGGTGTTGTACACACGGAGCTTGAACTCGATGGGGCGCGAGGGTGGACTGATCATCTACCATCAGTCATGTTGAAGGTGGAGCTGGATTGAGGGGCCACAGTGTAAGGATCCAGAGAATCGAAGCCTATTTTAGTGGGGAAAATGTGAGGGACATGTAATTCGGACTGGAGCCCAGTGGTCTGAAGGAAGCGTAAAACTCAACATCGGTCGGTGATGATCGGCGGTACTCTGCAGTGGGGGCTGAGTGGTGTGGGTTCGCGACTTTGAGACTCGACCGGGACAGCGAAGGCCCAACGCGGTAATAGCGGCGAGGTGTGCGGTAGCACGGGACATGGAGATGGGCCAGGGCTCTGGTGGTCATACATGTGGTGAGATGATAACCCACAAGTATAGGGGATCGCAACAGTATTCGAGGGTAGAGTATTCAACCCAAATTTATTGATTCAACACAAGGGGAGCCAAAGAATATTATAAAGTATTAGTAGCTGAGTTGTCAATTCAACCACACCTGGAAAATGTAATATCTGCAGCAAAGTAGTATGGAAGTAACGGTAACGGTGGCAAGAGTAAAAGTAGCAGTTTTAACAGAGTTTGATAAACTGAAAGTGATAAAGAAAATCTTTTACAAACTATGTTTGATATTCTTGTTCTAAATATGTAAAGCCAACATTCAAGTTTTCAGCAAAGATTATAAACTAACCATATTCACAATAACACTTAGGTCTCACATTTACTCATATCAATAACATGATCAACTAGCGAGCAATAATAATAAATCTCAGATGACAACACTTTTTCAAAACAATCATGATATAATATGACAAAGTGGTATCTCGCTAGCCGTTTCTGAGACCGCAAAACATAAATACAGAGCACCTGAGAAGATCAAGGACCGGCTAGACATTGTAATTCATGGCTAAAGAGATCCAGCCACACTCATACTCAACATTAGTTAATAACAAAGCATATAAATGACAGATGTGCTCTTCAATTGGTGCTTTTTATAAGAGGATGATGACTCAGCAATAAAAGTAAATAGATAGGCCCTTCACAGAGGGAAGCAGGAATTTGCAGAGGTGCTAGAGCTCAAGTTTTAAAATCGGAGATGAATATAATTTTAGCGGTATGCTTTCGTTGTCAATGCTACGACCAAGAGTTCTCAATATCTTCCATGCTACAATACATTATAGGCGGTTCCCAAACAGAATGGTAAAGTTTTACCCCCCCTCCAACATCAAACACACTCCACGGCTTATCCGAAACAACATGTGCCATCCAAACCAACAACAGTCCTGGGAGAGCTTTGTTTAATTATTTGCAATTTTGTTTTTTTGATCTTTTGATCATAGGACTGGGCATCCCGATTAGCAGCCATTTTCTCATGACTGACAATCGGAGTCCACTCATCGTAAGAATAACCCACCTAGCATGGAAGATAAATACAACCCCCAATCGCCACATGAGCGGTTTGGGCATACAAAACAGAATTTTATTTGAAGGTTTAGAGTTTGGCACATGCAAATTTACTTCGAATGACAGGTAAATACCGCATATAGGTAGGTATGGTGGACTCATATGGAAAAACTTTGGGTTTATGGAAGTGGATGCACAAGCAGTATTCCCGCTTAGTACATGTGAAGGCTAGAAAGAGACTGGGAAGCGACCAGCTAGAGAGCGACAACAATCATAAACATGCCTTGAGATTAACCAACATTGAGTGTAAGCATGAGTAGGCTATAAATTACCATGAACATAAATATCATGAAGGCTATGTTGATTTTGTTTCAACTACATGTGTGAACATGTGCCAAGTCGAGCCACTTAAATCATTCAAAGGAGGATACCATCCTATCATACTACATCACAACCATTTTAAAAGCATGTTGGCACGCAAGGTAAACCATTATAAGCTCCTAGCTAATTAAGCATGGCATGAGTAATTATAATCTCTAATTGACATTGCAAACATGTTTCATTCATAATATGCTGAATCAGGAATGACAAGCTAACCATATTTACAAAAACAAAATAGGTCGAGTTCATATCAGCTTTTCTCCATCTCAATCATTTCACTTGGACTAAGCGGTGAACACCGACAAACTGGAATGAATGTGTGAACATGAATGTAATGTCGGTGGGAAATACGTACTCCCCCAAGCTTGGGCTTTTGCCTAAGTTGGTCTAGGCCACGGCTCAAAGTATCCCTCTCCTGGGTACTAAGGTGGATCCCGAGGGTTCCACTGGTTTGTGAGCTCCTGCGGCTCCCACTGAAAGATAGGCTCGTGATACAGATCAAGGGCTGGTGCTGACTCATGTACTGAGGGTTGTGGAAGTCCCCAAAATCTATAGATGCCCTCGGGCCAAATACTGTACCTGCCTGAATGAATATCGAACAGAGAAGGTGCAGACAAAGTAATAGTCTGAAAGGTATCCTTGCTAAATATCAAGTTATAAACAAGTCTCTTTTCCTCATCATAGCAAATAAAATTATGTGCTACCATGTTGTCATAATCTAAGTAAATAGTTGGTAGCAATTTCTCTTCTTTTTCGTAATACCTAATAGGTATCTCGAAGTGTTCAGCAAGGCGAGAAGCGAAAATGCCTCCAAAAATAGGACCCTTCGAACGGTTTAAACTCAACCGTTTAGCAACCATAGCACCCAAACTAAAATTTCTATCGTGAAGCAAAGCATGGCGCAAAATGGCAAGGTCGGGAGCACTAAGGCCCTCACTCTCCCCACGACCAATTAAACATCTCCCAGCAAATAATGAGTAATAGCATAAAACGGGAAAATGTAAACTAGCAACTCTCGCTTCTGACACCTTTCTCCCTTCCCCTATGGTAACTGCATCAATAAAATCGTCCACGTCTCTAGGGCGTGCTTCATCGACATTGCCTTCATAAGGTAGTTTGCATACCTCACAAAAGTCATAAAGTGTCATCTCCTTATGCACATCATATAAATCAAATTCTACCATAGGTGGTGCTTTCCTAGCATGGAAGTAGAAGTTTCGCACAAAGGTATTAGCGAGAAGGAGGTGTTGATCACACTTATCATGGATGAAGTTGGTGATGCCTGCATTCTCCGCCAAATAATAAAATTCCTCATAAATTATGTCTGCCCTCAATAATGCATCACATGGCCGCACTTCCACGGTGCGAGGAAGGTTGTACTTGGGCTTCTCCTTCTCCTCATTTTCTTTTTTCCTTCGAACCCTGGATCGAAGAGCCTCTCAACAATCTCCTCATCATTTTCTTTCTCGAAGATCAATCCCCCAAGACAGTTTTGCGAATGATGGTTTGAGCAAGGAGATCGAAAATGGCAGCAAAACGAGCTGGAGCACGGGTTTGAGCTATGGGAGGATTTTTTTTCTGGAGGAAGAAGAAGAGGATGGGTGCTGGAATAAGTGGAAGGGGGCCACGTGGGGCCCACAAGGACATGGAGAGCACCCAGGGGGGTAGGGCGCGCCCTCCACCCTTGTGGCCCACGGGTGCATCCCCTTGGTGCATTCTAAGTGCTAGAAATTCTTAAATATTCCACAAAAAATCATATTAAATTTTCACGTCATTTGGAGAACTTTTATTTTTGGGACATTTTTATTGCAAGGATAATTCAGAAAACAGACGGATAATACTATTTTTGCTTTATTTAATCTAAATAACATAAAGTAACAGGTGGGTATAGAAGGTGGTGCTATACAAACGGTTTTTAACCCCTTTCCGCGACGGCATTTGGAACCGTCGCCTAGTGAGTGTGGGCGATAGGGGGGGGGGGTCCTTCCCACACGACCCAGAAACCGTCGGGGATATGCCCTCCTGGCACACATGCTTGGCGAAATGGGGTCGTGTGCGACCGACAGGCGCTCAAATACGGAAATACGTACAGTAGAGCTAAAAAACAATTATAAAGGTGAAATTTTTTCCCGTCGCAAATTCATCCCACAGAGTCTGTCCCCGCTAAATGTTGTACATCCCACACAGTCGCTCCAAGGAAAACGTTTCAGTTCACAGGTACATCACACATAATTTTTCCTGTTAAATCATATATGATAGGGTTGCCATTCCACACGATATTAACAATTTTATCGTTTGCGTTATTGAATGTATCACACACGGTGCACAGAAGAAAATGTGTGGCAAAGGCAGTCCATAACACACTGT
The DNA here is from genome assembly GCA_902687465.1 of Secale cereale. NCBI lineage: Eukaryota > Viridiplantae > Streptophyta > Magnoliopsida > Poales > Poaceae > Secale > Secale cereale. The sequence goes on along the minus strand of LR738711.1, from coordinate 686,664,489 downwards.
TTTTATGTGGTAAAGGTTTGCGCAATGTGGCTTAACGCAAACAGCTTTCAAGAGAAGGTCGTGTGTGATTGTTCATTGATCCAACACGGTTTATTCCTAGGAACTGTGTGCATTGCCTGTGCTCATCGCCCACGGTAGTTTCTCAATAACCGTTTGCAATAGCAAAACCCAATTGGCGGGCTAATTGCCCTATTATTAATAATCCATCTATTAATTTAATAGACATTCATATTAAGCACATAATATATTTCATTTCCATATTAAGGAATCGGGATTTCATAATTGAAATACATCAGAGTACAACATGATATAGCTTCAGCACTCAGCTACCCCATTACACAACTGCACCAGCACCAAGTTTCACATGAAACATGTAGAACCTTTCAAAATTAGCATCATAGATGGTATATAGACAGATGCATCTCATCTGGAAAACTGCTGAAGCGGAAGGCAAATATTGATCCTTCATTCATGTTGAAGGTCTTTGCAACTTTAGGCCGGTGCCTATGGATGATTGACCGTCCGTCCTTCGTCCTCTTCAGAAACACTTCCTCGCCTCGTGACCATAGAGGTGGTTTGAGAGGTAATCATCAGTGAACTGCTTTGGAAAGGCCTGAAAAGAAGGATATGCATAAATATCTTCTCTATATTGGAAATGGGGCAAAGGAATAAAAAAGGCAAGGTATAATAGTTAGTACTATCTTGTAGTGAACTGATGTCTTCTTCACAGTGGGTCAGAACCTCTGATAGCAGGACCTACATGTGCAAGACCAAATTGTTAAAAACCTAAATATTAGAATGGTTCCTGCAATTGCACAATAATGTGATATTAGACAACGGACCATGCACGTGCAGTTAACTAAACACCACAAAAAATGAACCAAACGTTAACTAAGCACCACATTGCACAATATAACATACTCCTAATCGAAGATCAGATAGTTAACCAAACCAAGCATGCTTAAAAACTTGGAAATATAGCAATTGTATTTGTTTCTCATGTATTTAGTACAACCAAATTCAATTTATTTCTCACATGGTATACAATAACAGAATGCACCCACAACAATTGAACATCGCATGGCAGAATTGAACCAAATAGTTAACTGAACACCACTGTTCAAGAATTCACCCGATTAATCAGTTAATGGGCCAGTTAATCGTTACTCATGGCATGGACGAATCGAATAACACATATCCCTCGCGTTAACTTGGTAGGCCGATTAATTGGGCAGTTAGACCGATTAATCAATTGTCATGCCGATTAATCCATGCTGGCTCATTAATGGGTGGCCAAACAAAATCCAATTTTTTGGCTCGTAACCCCTTTTGGCCCCATGCCGCTCCTTAATAGCTAGGTTTAACAATTTTACCACCTCTCTATGTTTTTCATATGTGTATGGGAATGTGTTTTAGTATAGTACATAGCTGGGAGCATGAGAGTATGGTATAATACATTAAAAATATATAGATATATGTTGGCAAGTTCCTATTCAATCTACCGATTAATTGTCGACCGATTGGTCCAGTTAATAGGCCGATTCACCGATTAATCCCTACTCCTAAACCGATCGAGCAGCTACCAGTTAACGATTTATTGAACATTGCTAAACACCACAACAAAAGAACCAAACGTTAACTGAGCACCACATTGCACAATATAACATACTTCTAATAGAAGATCGGACAATTAACCAAACCAAGCATGCTTGACAACTTGGAAAATTGCACCCTGAAGAATTGAACGTCGCATTTGCAGAATTGAACCAAACAGTTAACTGAACACCACATTGCACGACATATAGAACATATATTCTAGAGCAAAAGATTGCATGGTAAAAGTAGATAGCACAATTCACTAGAATTCGTTAAGGAAAGGCAGTAGCTAGCAAACTGAACATGGGTCCTTATAGTGAGCTAATAAGACAAGCTACTCCTCATTGTCGGAGATATCGATGACAATTGGCTCCTTGGACATGGAAGAGGGCGAGGCCTCCGCTTCATGGGTGCCCTCGTCGTAGTGGTGAGTTGCCTGAGCCGCTCTGGGCAATAACCTGCTGGCTCTCGAGATGAGGTAAGCACGTGCACGCTGATAAAACACCTCGTAGTATTCATCGAAGGCACCGACGGTGGCCTTGAGAAAACACCACGAACTATCATTTCAAGTAGCCAACTGCGTCGCGGCGGTGATATGTCTCCAACGTATCTATAGTTTTTGATTGTTCCTTGGTATTATATATTCTGTTTTGGATGTTTAATTGGCTTTATTCTTGATACATCCATTTTGCATCATGCTTTTAAGTTGATATTTATTGCATTATGGGCTGTTCATACATGTTTTGTCACAATACTTATGCCTTTTCTCTCTTATTTTGCAAGGTTTACATGAAGAGGGAGAATGTCGTAAGCTGGAATTCTGGGCTGGAAAAGGAGCAAACTCTGGAAACCTATTCTGCACAAGTCCAAAAGCACTGAAACTCCACAGAACATTGTTTCGGAAAATATAAAAAATATCTAGCGAAAGAATCTTACGAGAGGGGCCACTGGCTGGCCTCGAGGGTGGGGGCGCACCCCCCTGCCTCGAAGGCCAGTCGATGGGCCCCTGGTGCCCATCTTCTCCTATATGAAGCGTTTTGACCTGGAAAAAATCAAGAGGAGGCTTTCGGGACCAGACGCCGCCGTCTCGAGGCGGAAACCAATCTAGGGCTCCGGCAGAGCTGTTCTGCCGGGGATACTTCCCTCCGGGAGGGGGAAATCGTCACCGCCGTCATCACCAACAACTCTCTCTTCTTGGGGAGGGCTATCTTCATCAACATCTCCACCGGCACCATCTCCTCCCAAACCCTAGTTCATCTCTTGTATCCAAACCTCAGATTGGTACCTGTGGGTTGCTAGTAGTGTTGATTACGCCTTGTAGTTGATGCTAGTTGGTTTATTTGGTGGAAGATCATATGTTCAGATCCATTCTGCATATTAATACCCCTCTGATCATGAACAATATTATGTCTTGTGAGTAGTTACTTTTTTTCCTGAGGACTGATGGGCCTCTAACCCCTCGTTGGTTACCCCAAGTGGAAGGTGTAAGATGCAGTGTTGTGGAAGTTTTTCCCTTAGCAAAGATGCCAAGGATCGAATCCCCAGAGACTCCTAGGTTCAACAAGTAGGTGTCAACTGCTAACGACGCCAGATATTAGCAATCAACGTGGACCTGCGCACAGATACAAATAACTTTGCTCCCAACGAGTACAGAGAGGTTGTCAATCCCTCCGACCTTGTAGTTTACAAAGGATCAAACGCAAGTGATAATAGTGATAGATATTGCTGCAATAGTAAGTAAAAGTGTAAATTAAATAGCGGATGTGATCAATGATGGTAATATGGACCGGAGTCTCATGATGTTCACTAGTGATGTCTCTCTCCCAAAAGACGATAAAACACCTATGTGAGATAAACGAATCACAGCTGGGCAATTGACAGGACCACGAACGCAAACCAATGCTGACTACATTGCAAGAAAGGTTGAGGTTCAAAGCATGGGCGGTACGCCAAAGTAAGTAGACCGAAATCCATCAATATATACTACTAATCATCCACCTTGAGATATCTATCCAGAACATCTCGTTGGTATTAAGTTGCGAGCCCCACCCATAGTGTAAACTCGAAGCAACAGACAACTGCATTAAAAGAACTTTGCGTAAAGTAAACAATCCTTGCACCCGCGGGCACAAGCACCGTTGTTTTCCCCCTTGTGGAAACAGCACATCCCCTAGACTCATGTTTCTATCACTCAAGCTAGTCATCGAGGGGCATGAACCCACAATCAAGCATAACGTTCCCTCTTGGAGTCTACATATTACTTGGCCAAAGCAATAAATAACAACGGAGAACATGCAAGAATTACTTACGAACATAAATATAAAAGAGGTAGATCAAATATATTACTCAATCACAATCTGAACATAATCTCATAATCCATCGGATCCCAGCAAACTCATCATAGCAACAGCATAAGGATTACATATATGCCTCGATCATGTAGGGCAGCTCACGAGGACTAATTAGTGAAGCACAAGAACGGGAGGAGAACATCACATAGCTACTGGTCATGGACTCATGGTCCAAGAGAGACTACTCACAACTCATCCGGGAGGCGTCCATGGTGGTGGAGAGGCTCCCGATGATGATCCTCCCCTCCGGCAGGGTGCCGAGAAGAGTTCTCCTGGTGCTCCCGATCTTGGAAGCGGCAGCGGTGGCGGAACAGAGATGAGATCGCGAAAAAGAGTTTCCGTCCTGAGGGTTTCGAAGGACGCTCTAAATATATGCCAAAGGGGGGCACCAGACGGGGCTCGGGGGCCCAGGCGCCCCCCCGGCGCGGCCCAGGGGGGGCGCGCTGCCAGGGC
>LR738711.1:686606552-686659989 GCA_902687465.1 Secale cereale | reverse complement strand
CCCGGCTGTACTTCGGACGCAAGGTAGGTTCTGGAACACTGATTTTTTATATAATTTTTCTGGATTTTTCCTGACAGTTCTCGTAATGTGAAAACCTGAAATACAAAAACAGCCGAAAACAGAAACTGGCACTGGGGTGCACTGGATTAGTAGATTAGTCCAAATATGATCAAAAGTGTATGGAAGTGTATGAATATCATAGCAATATCACCCAAAAGTGGCATGGAGCAAGCAGAAATTATAGATACGTTTTGGACGTATCAACATCCCCAAGCTTAATTCCTGCTCGTCCTCGAGTAGGTAAATGATAACAAGAATAATTTCTGTGGTGACATGCTATTAACCATATAGGACTTTTTATAGTCATATGACAAAAGCTTACTGAGACAATGATTCTATAGTAATTAAGTTGCCTCATGAGAAAATCACAAATGACTGAAAGTTTTACAATATGAAACTAAAACATCAAAAAGATTTGCAATGAACATGATGTGCAAATATGATAAAGTGATGTGTAGCTTGCCCCCTTTAGTGAAGCAAAACATAAATGCAGGGGCACCTTCAAGGTTTAAGTGATGACTAGATACAATGATTTCAAAATAAACGATATCACAATCATGCAAAAGACAATGCTACTTTGGGACAATGCACATTACACTTAGAATGAAAATCATGCTCTCAGTAGTTGGTGCTTGAAGAAAGAAGGTGGAGACTCAACATAAAAGTAAAAGAATGGTTATGTGCTAGAGCTTTTTATTTTGAAAACATAGAAGCAATTTTGTCAACGGTAGTAGTACTTCATATGTGTCATGCATAAGACATCCTATAAGTTGCAAGCCTCATGCATCGAATACCAATCGTGCTCGCACCTTGTCCTAATTAGCTCGGATTTTCATGGGTTATCATTGCATTACATATGTTTCAACCAAGTGTCACAAAGGGGTACCTCTATGCCACCTGTACAAAGGTCCAAGGAGATAAATTGCATTTGATTTCTCGTTTTTGATAGATCCCAACTTGAGGACATCCATACCGGGATAACATAGAAAATAGATGATGGACTCCTCTTTAATGCTTAAGCATATTCTCATAAGAGATTGAGGATTAATGTCCAAGCTAAAACTTCCACCATGATACATGGCTTTGGTTGGCGGCCCAATGTTCTTCTCTAACAATATGCATACTCATTCAACCCATGGCAAATCACCCTTACTTCAGACAAGACGAACATGCATAGCAACTCACATGATATTCAACAAAAGTGTGACAGTTGATGGCGTCCCCAGAAACATGGTTACCGCTCAGCAAGCAACTTATAAGAAATAAGATACATAGGCAACATATTCTTTACCACAATAGTTTTTAAGCTACTTTCCCATGAGCTATGTATTGCAAAGTTAGTCTGCTTAGTACAGGTGTAGGTTAGCAAAAGACTGGGAGCGACCAACTAAGAGAGCAATGACGGTCATAATCATGCAGAGCGACAAAGCAACATTGAATCAGGCATGGTAGTTATATCGCTACTCAGAAATAAAAGATCATCAAGGCTTGACAGACTTTCTTTACAGTCTTAAATATGCGTGAGCATACGCCAAGTCAATCAAAATAAATTCTCAAAGGAAGATATCACTAAACCATACCACATCATAGGCAAACAAATCATGTTGGTACTCCAATAACACATTGGGAATCCCCCAGCTATTTGAGACTAACCATAAGAAAACATGAACGACTAAGCTCCACCATGCACGTAGCATCTTTATCATAGACATATTAACCAATGCAACGGAAGCAAACTCTCATAATAAGATAAGCATGATAATTAAAGAGAGTTCAAGCAACCAACTAAACAAAAGCTATTTGAAAAGATAAGCATGAATACTAAGAGCTGAACATGATAGTAGCTATTAAAAGACAAAGAACACACACAACAAAGATAGACATGAAAATTCTATGTTATGTTCTAGGTAGAAGTGGAGCGTGTTTCTCTCCCACATAAAGAAAGCTGAGTTCCGACTTGTTATGAAAAACTAAAAAGAAAACTAAAAGCAAGACGCTCCAAGCATAGCACATAACACATGAAGTGATAAAAATATAGTGGAACGAAAGACGAACTGATAATGTTGATGGAGAAGGGGATGCACGGGGGCATCCCCAAGCTTGGACGCTTGAGTCTCCTTGAATATTTCTTGAGGGTGCACGGGGGCATCCCCAAGCTTGAGCGCTTGACACTCCTGAATCTTTTTATCATCTTCCCTCGCACACTTGAAAACTCCCTTCATACATAACTCATCATAATCTGATTAGCGAGGTTAGTACCCTTAATAAAATAATTGTTCCTTGCTGGAAATAAATATATTCTTGAAGTTCTACTGTTTCTCAAGATTGCCAAAAGGTTTTTGCAACGAAAAAAGCAAGCTCTTGGTTTGCAAAATGAAGGAAAGGCAAAACAGGACAGAATCTGTGAAGAACAGAACAGCAGGTAGTAATTGATTTGTTCGGGGTACTTCTGCAACTCAAATCAAAAAACTCAGAACATACGCACGAAAGAAAATTATATAGAGAACGCTGTCGAAAAAATTCAGACCAAAAAGATGATCTTGTGATTTTATACGAATTTTTCTATCCAAGGACATAATCTGTTTCCTGGATAGCACCTCACAACTTTTGAACTTTCTAGCAATCAGAGGCTATACTTGGCACAAATATGAAAAGCAAAGATACAATGATGATGCTACTGTAGTAAACAACATCAAGACACAAAAAATCAAAATACAAAAATTTATTCATGTGGGCTGCCTCCCAAAAGCGCTTTCTTTTATGCCTTTAAGCTAGGCATAATGCATATTGATCAAGTTTTATCAAGAGTAAAAGAATAGCTAGCCCTTTCAACGGACTCAAAAGGTAACTTGATCTTCTTTCGAGGGAAGTGTTACATCCCTTTCTTGAGAGGAAACTGAAATTTTATATTACCCTCTTTCATGTCAATGATAGCACCAACGGTGCGTAAAATAGGACGTCCCAAAATAATTGGACATGAAGGATCACATTCAATATCCATAATAGTGAAATCAACGGGAACATAATTATCATTAACAACGATAAGAACATCGTCGATCCTCCCCAAAGGTTTCTTTATGGAAGAATCAACGAGACGAACACCAAAAGAACAAGAATCATAAGGTTTCAATTTAAGCATATCATATATTCTTTTGGGCATAACAAAGGTACTAGCTCCAACATCACATAATGCATAGCAAGAGAAGTCATTCAATTTAATTTTTATCATAGGATCCCAACCATCTTCTAGCTTTCTAGGTATGGAGGCTTCTACTCTAAGTTTCTCCTCCCTAGCTTTGATGAGAGCATTAGTGATATGCTCTGTAAAGGCAAGGTTAAGCGTGCTAGTGCGGGGGTCTCTAGACATCTTGTGAAGGAAATCAATAACTTCGGTAAGAGTGCAACTATCAAAATCAAGGTCATTAGCATCAAGTAAAGTGGTAGTGGTGTCCTTTAGGTTCACTTGTTTGGTAGTTTCTATAGTCATATCATCACCATTAATAGGTCCATTGGGACCAGGAGTACATTGGGTGCTAAGTGTTTGGATATCCTCGACAACTTGGATAGTAGCAACAGTGTGGTGGGTAGGAAGCCTCTTAATTCTATCTTCTTCCTCCCTTTCTCTAGCCCATCTCTCTTTAAGTTTAGCCATCATCCTAATGTTTTCATTAATTTGCACTTGAGTAGCATTTATAGGAGTGACTTCCCTCTCCTCAAGAGGAGAAGTTTTAATTTTTAGCAATTTTACCTCATTGGCTAAATGGTCTACCTTAAAAGAAAGATCATCTAGTTTATGTAGTTTTTCTTCTACACTCTTATTAAAGGCTTTTTGGGAAGTGATGAAATCTTTAAGCATAGTCTCTAGTTCAGTAGTGGAGTTCTTGGTGATAGGATAAGCATTGTTGTTCCCATAAGAATTAGAGGGGAACGGTCTAGGATTGCTACCAAAGTTACTCCTATAAGCATTGTTGTTAAAATTGTTTCTAGAGATAAAGTTCACATCTACTTGTTCTTGAGCAATCAAAGAATTTAAAGGAACATCACGAGGATCAACAGAAGATTGCTTCGAAAGTAGAGACATGATCAAGTCAACCTTTTCATTTAAGGAGGAAATCTCCTCGACAGAGTTTACCTTCCTACCTGTTGGAGCGCGTTCGGTGTGCCATTGGGAATAGTTGGTCATCATCTCATCGAGAAGCTTTGTGGCAGCACCAAGTGTAGTTGACATAAAAGTTCCTCCCGCGGCCGAATCTAACAAGTTCCGCGAGGTAAGTTCAAGCCTACATAAAAAGCTTGGATAACCATCCAAGTAGTCAAACCATGAGTAGGGCAGTTCTTGATAAGAGATTTCATACGTTCCCAAGCTTGGGCAACATGTTCATTATCCAATTGTTTAAAATTCATTATGTTACTTCTAAGTTGGATAATTATAGCAGGTGGATAGTATTTTCCGATAAAAGCATCTTTGCACTTGTCCATGAATCTATGCTATTTCTAGGCAAAGACTGAAACAAAATTTTAGCTCCTCCTCTCAAGGAGAAAGGAAAAAGCTTAAGCTTAACAGTATTACCATCTATTTCGTGGTACTTTTGCATATCATAAAGTTCAACAAAGTTGTTTAAGTGTAAAGCAACATCATCTCCAGCACCGGAGAATTGATCTTTCATGACTAAGTTCAGTAAAGCAGGTTTAATTTCATATGAAGGTGCTGAAGTGGCAGGTGTAGTGATAGGTGTGCTGATAAAGTCATCGTTGTTGTGACTAGTGAAGTCACACAACTTGGTGTTCTCGGTGGAACCCATAGTAGCAAGCAAGCAAGATAACTATTTTTGTGATTTTCGATAAAAGGTACTAAAGCAAAAACTGAAAGGTAAACTAACAAGACTAAAAAGCAAAGGTAAAAGATAGCATGCAACTCCCCTATCCTGAAGAGTGGAGTCCCCGGCAACGGCGCTAGAAAAACTCCTTGATGGGCCTCTAACCCCTCGTTGGTTACCCCAAGTGGAAGGTGTAAGATGCAGTGTTGTGGAAGTTTTTCCCTTAGCAAAGATGCCAAGGATCGAATCCCCAGAGACTCCTAGGTTCAACAAGTAGGTGTCAACTGCTAATGACGCCAGATATTAGCAATCAACGTGGACCTGCGCACAGATACAAATAACTTTGCTCCCAACGAGTACAGAGAGGTTGTCAATCCCTCCGGCCTTGTAGTTTACAAAGGATCAAACGCAAGTGATAGTAGTGATAGATATTGCTGCAATAGTAAGTAAAAGTGTAAAGTAAATAGCGGATGTGATCAATGATGGTAATATGGACCGGAGTCTCATGATGTTCACTAGTGATGTCTCTCTCCCAAAAGACGATAAAACAGCTATGTGAGGTAAACGAATTACAGCTGGGCAATTGACAGGACCACGAACGCAAACCAATGCTGACTACATTGCAAGAAAGGTTGAGGTTCAAAGCATGGGTGGTACGCCAAAGTAAGTAGACCGAAATCCATCAATATCTACTACTAATCATCCACCTTGAGATATCTATCCAGAACATCTCGCTGGTATTAAGTTGCGAGCCTCACCTATAGTGTAAACTCAAAGCAACAGACAACTGCATTAAAAGAACTTTGCGTAAAGTAAACAATCCTTGCACCCGCGGGCACAAGCACCGTTGTTTTCCCCCTTGTGGCAACATCACATCCCCTAGACTCATGTTTCTGTCACTCAAGCTAGTCATCGAGGGGCATGAACCCACAATCAAGCATAACGTTCCCTCTTGGAGTCACTACGTATTACTTGGCCAAAGCAATAAATAACAACGGAGAACATGCAAGAATTACTTACGAACATAAATATAAAAGAGGTAGATCAAATATATTACTCAATCACAATCTGAACATAATCTCATAATCCATCGGATCCCAGCAAACTCATCATAGCAACAGCATAAGGATTACATATATGCCTCGATCATGTAGGGCAGCTCACGAGGACTAATTAGTGAAGCACAAGAACGGGAGGAGAACATCACATAGCTACTGCTCATGGACTCATGGTCCAAGGGAGACTACTCACAACTCATCCGGGAGGCGTCCATGGTGGTGGAGAGGCTCCCGATGATGATCCTCCCCTCCGGCAGGGTGCCGGGAAGAGTTCTCCTGGTGCTCCCGATCTTGGAAGCGGCGGCGGCGGAACAGAGATGAGATCGCGAAAAAGAGTTTCCGTCCCGAGGGTTTCGAAGGACGCTCTAAATATATGCCAAAGGGGGGCACCAGACGGGGCTCGGGGGGCCCAGGCGTCCCCCCCGGCGCGGCCCAGGGGGGGGGGGCGCCGCCAGGGCGCCTGGGGCCCTGGTGCCCCCCCCCCCGGCTGTACTTCAGGCGCAAGGTAGGTTCTGGAACGCTGATTTTTTATATAATTTTTCTGGATTTTTCCTGACAGTTCTCATAATGTGAAAACCTGAAATACAAAAACAGCCGAAAACAGAAACTGGCACTGGGGTGCACTGGATTAGTAGGTTAGTACAAATATGATCAAAAGTGTATGGAAGTGTATGAATATCATAGCAATATCACCTAAAAGTGGCATGGAGCAAGCAGAAATTATAGATACGTTTTGGACGTATCAAGGACATGGGAGAAGTCTTGTTATTAGTAGTCATGTGAGTTTGGTCTTCGTTCGATATTTTGATGAGATGTATGTTGTCTCTCCTCTAGTGGTGTCATGTGAACGTCGACTACATGACACTTCACCATTATTTGGGCCTAGAGGAAGGCATTGGGAAGTAATAAGTAGATGATGGGTTGCTGATACGTCCAAAACGTATCTATAATTTCTGCTTGCTCCATGCCTTTTTGTGTGATATTGCTATGATATTTATGCACTTCCATACACTTTTGATCATATTTGTACTAACCTACTAATGGTTGCAAAAGTGCATAATGTTCATGTTTTACACTTTATTGTGTAGGAATTACTTGGAAATTGACAAAAACGCAAAAGGAGTCGTATTGGAGTAGGACTCTGACTTTCCTGAAATATGTCTGAGAACGTTTTTTTAAGATGTTCACGTTCCGGCCCGAAGACGACGTCAAACGGAAAAAGTCTAGTTGCGAAAGTTGTGGGGAATTTCGAGGCGATGCTTCTCGATATAAAATTCGTCCAAATCGGAGTCCGGACGGCCGAGTAAAGCCCGTTTTACTGAGGCCCAAAATCTGATGACGGGAATCCGAGAGTCTATATAAAGAGAGGAAACCTAGGTCACCAAGGGCCACGAATTTTCGTCCTCCCAAGCAGCCGTCTTGGAGGGGAGGACCAGCACCATTGCAGCACCATCCACAAGGAAGAAGGGGGGCCAAGGAGCCACTGCCCCTAGGGCCGCCGCCGCCCCCAAGGGCCGCCGCCGCCCCCTAGGGCCGCCGCCGTCTCCTCCTCGCCGACACCGCCTCCGTGGCCGCCGCCGGCCGCCGCCTCCTCGCGGGGCTGCACCTCTCCATCAACACCATCATCAACCTCCTCCTCACCATGTCCATGTGTGAGTAGTCTTCTCCGGGGCCGAGGGCTCGTACGTGTAGCTATGTGGTTATCTCTCTCTCCCATGATGTGATCTTCGTTGTGATCATAGGCTATGTTAATCTAGGGTGATCCCATGATATTTCCCCTTCCTCTATGTATTGGATTGATGTACTCACTTGTCTTTATCTAGTATAATCCCCGAGACCAAGGTGACAGCGGTCTATTGGACATGGATTAGAAAAATATTTTCATGAGTGATTTCCTCTCTTGTGTGTTGATTGAAGATTGAGAGTCTCTTGGTGCTTGTCTTTGACTATCCTTTAGATATGTTGTGGTGATTGTGGGACTCTCTTTGGATGGCCGCGGTGACATTGGAAAATCCTTAGATTGAGAACTACGAACTTTGAGGTGTGCTTTTGTAGCCCTACATAATTCTCGTCCTCTCTTGACCACGGAGGAATGACCTCCGGGTGCGTCTCCATTGCATGTTTTATGGGAAATATCATGTGATTCGATTATGTTAATGTTGTTGGGAGTTGCCACTAGTGAAAGTATGATCCCTAGGCCTTGTTTCCACCATTGCAATACCATTTGTGCTCACGTTTACCACTTGTTTGCTTGCTGCACTTTTTATTACAGATTTATATTACTTTGTTTTGCCATCCATATCACTTGCCATTTAACATCTCTTCGCCGAACTAGTGCACCTATACATCTAACAAGTGTATTAGGTGTGTTGGGGACACAAGAGACTTCTTGTATCTTAGTTGCAGGGTTGCTTGAGAGAGACCATCTTCAACCTCTACTTCCCTGAGTTCGATAAACCTTAGGTCATCCACTTGAGGGAAATTGCTGCTGTCCTACAAACCTGTGCGCTTGGAGGCCCAACATAGTCTACAAGAGTAGAAGCGTGTGTAGACATCAAGTTATTTCTGGCGCCGTTGCCGGGGAGGTGAGTGCTTGAAGGTATATCTTTAGATCTTGCAATTAAATCTTTTTGTTTCTTGTTTTTATTTTCACTAGTTTTGCTTAATGGAAAACAACAAAAATATGAGAGAGCTTTATAAGCTCTACCTTGAACTTGGACATGATGTGTTCGAAGAGAAAATTAAAAAACCTTTGGAACTTTATTATTTTCATAACAATCATGATGGTGGTGATGTTATTAGTATGTTTTTATTTAATATCAATATTGCTAATGACATGGAAAGCTCTAAGCTTGGGGATGACACGTTTGATGAACATGATATTTTTAGTCCCCCAACTTTTGAGGAGAAAATTTACTTTGATGATACTATGCCTCCTATATATGATGATTACAATGATGAATATGATATTTTCAGTCCACCTACTATTGAGGATAAAATTTATTATGATTATGATATGCCTCCTAAATACGATGATTACCATGATGGTTATGATAGTCTTACTCTCACTATTCCTAATAAGAAAGATTTTGCTTATATGAAGAGTAATGACACATTTATGCTTTTGGATCATGGAAATAATGCCTTATGTGATAGTTATATTGTTGAGTTCATCCATGATGCCACTGAAATTTATAATGAGAGAGGGAGACATGGTTCTAAATATCTTAATAATAAGAAGTTTCCTCTTTTTATGGTGAATATTTTGAAGTTATGCTTGTTTTGCCTTCCCATGCTTATTGCTTTGTGCTTCAATGAATTATTCTATTGCAATATTCCTATGCATAGGAAGCATGTTAGGCTTAAATGTGTTTGGTATTTGCTTCTTGATGCTCTCTTTTGTTCTTCAACTCTTATTCCTACGAGAGCATCATTAAAGTCTTATGCCTAGCTTAAAGGCATAAAAAAACGCTTTTGGGAGGCAGCCCACAATGAATAAAATTTTATTTTGCTTTTGTTGTGTCTTGATGTTGTTACTACAGTAGCATCATCATTGTATCTTTACTTTTCAGCTTTGTGCCAAGTGTAGCCTCTGATTGCAAGAAAGTTCAAAAGTTGTGACGTGCTGTCTAGGAAACAGATTCTGTCCTTGGACAGAAAAATTCGTATAAGATCACCAGATCATCTTTTTGGTCTGATTGTTTTCTACAGCGTGCTCTATACAATTGGCTTTCGGGCGTCTATTCCGAGTTTTTTGATTTGAGTTGCAGAAGTGCCCCGAAAAAATCATTTACTACCTGCTGGTCTGTTTTTCACAGATTCTGTCCTGTTTTGCCTTTTCTTCGTTTTGCAAACCTTAAGCTTGTTTTTTCTTTGCAAAAACCTTTTGGCAATCTTGAGAAACAGTAGACCTTCAAGAATATCCTTATTTCCAGCAAGGAACAATTATTTTATTAAGGGTACTAACCTCGCTAATCAGTTTATGATGAGTTATGTATGAAGGGAGTTTTCAAGTGTGCGAGGGAAGATGATAAAAAGATTCAGGAGTGTCAAACGCTCAAGCTTGGGGATGCCCCCATGCACCCCCAAGAAATATTCAAGGAGACTCAAGCGTCTAAGCTTGGGGATGCCCCCGTGCATCCCCTTCTCCATCAACATTATCAGTTCGTCTTTCGTTCCACTATATTTTTATCACTTCATGTGTTATGTGCTATGCTTGGAGCGTCTTGCTTTTAGTTTCCTTTTTAGTTTTCTTTAGCTTTTCATAACGAGTCGGAACTCAGCTTTCTTTGTGTGGGAGAGAAACACGCTCCACTTCTACCTAGAACATAACATAGAATTTTCATGTCTATCTTTGCTGTGTGTGTTCTTTGTCTTTCAATAGCTACTATCATGTTTCGCTCTTAGTTTTCATGCTTATATTTTTAAAGAGCTTTTGTTTAGTTGGTTGCTTGAACTCTCTTTAGTTATCATGCTTATCTTATTAAGAGAGTTTGCTTCTGTTGCATTGGTCATTATGTCTATGATAAAAATGCTACGTGCATAATGGCGCTTAGTAGTTCATGTTTTCTTATGGTTAGTCTCAAATAGCTGGGGAGTTTCCAATGTGTTATTGGAGTACCAACATGATTTGTTTGCCTATGATGTGGTATGGTTTAGTAATATCTTCCTTCAAGAATTTATTTTGATTGACTTGGCGTATGCTCACGCATATTTAAGACTGTAAAGAAAGTCTGTCAAGCCTTGATGATCTTTTATTTCTGAGTAGCGATATAACTTCCATGCCTGATTCAATGTTGCTTTGTCGCTCTGCATGATTATGACCGTCATTGCTCTTTTAGTTGGTCGCTCCCAGTCTTTTGCTAACCTTCGCCCGTACTAAGCGGACTGACTGCTTGTGCATCCAAAATCTTTTAAACCAGTTATGCCATATGAGTCCACCATACCTTCCTATACATGGTATTTACCTGCCATTCCTAACGAAGACTTTCATGTGCCATCTCGAAATTATTCAAAAAAAAAATGCATTTCTATTTTGTGCCTCTGTTTTAGCTCATGAGGAAGTAGTAGTTAATTCATGATCTTTTTAAGTTGGACAAGCTTCACCCCGGGATTGCATGTCTAATGTGCAAACCCATAATACGAAAAGGAACTAGCAAAGAGTGCGCCCGACTCATTAAAAAAATATACAACAAACAAACCCTCCTTCACGCTTTGTTCATGAGAAATCAGAAAACTTTGCCAGTGATAAACAAAGGAGATTAAGAGGATGTGATCGTCCTCATGCGGGAGCCGTTCCTCGAAACTTGTCCAGCTCAAGAAGTGATTGTGTTATCTGCTAGCATTCGTTGACGAAATATGCATATTTTAAAAAAAATTATTACCTCTGTTTTTAAAACCAAGAGCTCTGGTACATGTTTAGTTTTTGTTTCCGACCACGGGTTTTTAACTTTGCCAACAAAAGCCATGGTTCGAGAGTCTCCACCTTCTTTCTTTAAAGCACCAACTATTGAGAGCATGATTGTCATTCTGAGTGTAATGTGCATTGTCCCAAAGTACCATTGTCTTTTGCATGATTATGATATCGTTTATTCTGAAATCATTGTATCTAGTCGTCACTTAAACTTTGGAGGTGCCCCTGCATTTATGTTTTGCTTCACTAAAGGGGGCAAGCAAGATATCACTTTGTCATATTTGCACACTATGTTCACTACAAATCTATTTGATGTTTCAGTATCATATTGTAAAACATTCAGTTCTTTGTGATTTTCTCATGAGGCAACTTAATTACTACAAATTCATTGTCTCAGTAAGCTTTTGTCATGTGACTGTGAAAAGTCCTTATATGGTTAATAGCATGTCACCACAGAAATTATGCTTGTTATCATTTACCTACTCGAGGACGAGCAGGAATTAAGCTTGGGGATGTTGATACGTCCAAAACGTATCTATAATTTCTGCTTGCTCCATGCCTTTTTGTGTGATATTGCTATGATATTTATGCACTTCCATACACTTTTGATCATATTTAGATTAACCTACTAATGGTTGCAAAAGTGCATAATGTTCATGTTTTACACTTTATTGTGTAGGAATTACTTGGAAATTGACAAAAACGCAAAAGGAGTCGTATTGGAGTAGGACTCTGACTTTCCTGAAATCTGTCTGAGAACGTTTTTTAAAGATGGTCACGTTCCGGCCCGAAGACGACGTCAAACGGAAAAAGTCTAGTTGCAAAAGTTGTGGGGAATTTCGAGGCGATGCTTCTCGGTATAAAATTCGTCCAAATCGGAGTCCGGACGGCCGAGTAAAGCCCGTTTTACTGAGGCCCAAAATCTGATGACGGGAATCCGAGAGTCTATATAAAGAGAGGAAACCTAGGTCACCAAGGGCCACGAATTTTCGTCCTCCCAAGCCGCTGTCTTGGAGGGGAGGACCAACACCATTGCAGCACCATCCACAAGGAAGAAGGGGGGCCAAGGAGCCGCTGCCCCTAGGGCCGCCGCCGCCCCCAAGGGCCGCCGCCGCCCCCTAGGGCCGCCGCCGTCTCCTCCTCGCCGCCGCCGCCTCCGTGGCCGCCGCCGGCCGCCGCCTCCTCGCGGGGCTGCACCTCTCCATCAACACCATCATCAACCTCCTCCTCACCATGTCCATGTGTGAGTAGTCTTCTCCGGGGCCGAGGGCTCGTACGTGTAGCTATGTGGTTATCTCTCTCTCCCATGATGTGATCTTCGTTGTGATCATAGGCTATGTTAATCTAGGGTGATCCCATGATATTTCCCCTTCCTCTATGTATTGGATTGATGTACTCACTTGTCTTTATCTAGTATAATCCCCGAGACCAAGGTGACAGCGGTCTATTGGACATGGATTAGAAAAATATTTTCATGAGTGATTTCCTCTCTTGTGTGTTGATTGAAGATTGAGAGTCTCTTGGTGCTTGTCTTTGACTATCCTTTAGATATATTGTGGTGATTGTGGGACTCTCTTTGGATGGCCGCGGTGACATTGGGATATCCTTAGATTGAGAACTACGAACTTTGAGGTGTGCTTTTGTAGCCCTACATAATTCTCGTCCTCTCTTGACCACGGAGGAATGACGTCCGGGTGCGTCTCCATTGCATGTTTTATGGGAAATATCATGTGATTCGATTATGTTAATGTTGTTGGGAGTTGCCACTAGTGAAAGTATGATCCCTAGGCCTTGTTTCCACCATTGCAATACCATTTGTGCTCACGTTTACCACTTGTTTGCTTGCTGCACTTTTTATTACAGATTTATATTACTTTGTTTTGCCATCCATATCACTTGCCATTTAACATCTCTTCGCCGAACTAGTGCACCTACACATCTAACAAGTGTATTAGGTGTGTTGGGGACACAAGAGACTTCTTGTATCTTAGTTGCAGGGTTGCTTGAGAGAGACCATCTTCAACCTCTACTTCCCTGAGTTCGATAAACCTTAGGTCATCCACTTGAGGGAAATTGCTGTTGTCCTACAAACCTCTACGCTTGGAGGCCCAACATAGTCTACAAGAGTAGAAGCGTGTGTAGACATCAAGCTATTTCTGGCGCCGTTGCCGGGGAGGTGAGTGCTTGAAGGTATATCTTTAGATCTTGCAATTAAATCTTTTTGTTTCTTGTTTTTATTTTCACTAGTTTTGCTTAATGGAAAACAACAAAAATATGAGAGAGCTTTATAAGCTCTACCTTGAACTTGGACATGATGTGTTCGAAGAGAAAATTAAAAAACCTTTGGAACTTTATTATTTGCATAACAATCATGATGGTGGTGATGTTATTAGTATGTTTTTATTTAATATCAATATTGCATAACAATCATTTATGGATGCCGATGTTTTCCGTGAGTTTAGCACTAAAGATGGACTTGACTCTAAGATAGTAGCTTCTTTCTGTGAATCCTTTGCTACCCATGTTGATCTCCCCAAGGAGAAGTGGTTTAAATACCATCCCCCTATTGAGGTAAAAGCAGTTGAACCTATTAAAGTTGAAGAAAATACTATCACTTATAATGTTGATCCTGTCATTCCTACCGCTTATATTGAGAAACCACCTTTCCCTGCTAGAATAAAGGATCATGCTCAAGCTTCAGTTGTAGTTCGTAAGAGTAATACTAGAACACCTACACCCTCTGAGCAAATTAAAGTTGAACCTAGTGTTGCTATGGTTAAAGATCTCTTGGTAGAAAATTTAGATGTACATGTTATTTATCTCCAAGAGGAGTCTGCTAGAATAGCCAAACCCAATGCTAGGAATAGACATAAACCCGTTGTAGGCTTGCCTGTCATCTCTATTAAGATAGGAGATCATTGCTATCATGGTTTATGTGACGTAGGTGCTAGTGCGAGTATTATCCCTCTTGATTTGTATAACGAGATTATGCATGATATTGCACCTGTTGAGTTAGAAGGGAATGATGTTACTATTAAGCTTGCTAATAGAGATACCATTTCACCAGTTGGGATTGTTAGAGATATTGAAGTCTTGTGTGGGAAGGTTAAATACCCTTCTGATTTTCTTGTTCTTAGTTCCCCACAAGATGCTTTCTGTCCCATTATATTTGGTAGACCCTTCTTGAATACCGTTAATGCCAAGATAGACTGCATGAAAGACATTGTCACTGTTGGATTAGGGGATATGTCTCATGATTTTAACTTTGCTAAATTCCGTAGAAAACCCCTTGAAAAGGCATCACCTAGTAAAGATGAAATTATTGGTCTTGCTTCTATTGCCGTGCCACCTAATGACCCTTTAGAACAATACTTGCTAGACCATGAAAATGATATGCATATGAATGAGAGAAGGTAGATAGATGAAATATTCCTTACACAGGGACCCGTATTGAAAAACAACTTGCCTGTTGAAATCCTAGGGGATCCTCCTCCACCCAAGGGTGATCTCGTGTTTGAACTTAAACCTTTGCCTGATAATCTTAAGTATGTTTATCTTGATGAAAAGAAGATATATCCTGTTATTATTAGTGCTAACCTTTCAGAGCAGGAAGAAGAAAGATTATTGAAAACTCTGAAGAAGCACCGAGCTGCTATTCGATATACTCTGGATGATCTTAAGGGCATTAGTCCCACTATATGTCAACACAAGATAAAATTGGAAGAAAATGCTAAACCAGTTATTGATCATCAGCGGCGGTTAAATCCTAAGATGAAAGAAGTGGTAAGGAAGGAAATTCTAAAGCTCCTAGAGGCAGGTATTATCTATCCCATTGCTGATACCTAGTGGGTAAGTCATGTCCATTGTGTTCCTAAGAAAGGAGGTATGACTGTTGTACCTAATGATAAGGATGAATTGATCCCGCAAAGAATAGTTACATGTTATAGGATGGTAATTGATTTCCGTAAGTTAAATAAAGCTACTAAGAAAGATCATTACCCCTTGCCATTTATTGATCAAATGCTAGAAAGGTTATCCAAACATACTCATTTCTGCTTTCTAGATGGTTATTCTGGTTTCTCTCAAATACCTGTGTCAAAAGGGGATCAAGAAAAGACCACGTTTACTTGTCCTTTCGGTACCTTTGCTTATAGACGTATGCCTTTTGGTTTATGTAATGCACCTACTACCGTTCAAAGATGCATGATGGCTATATTCTCTGATTTTTGTGAAAAGATTGTTGAGGTGTTCATGGATGATTTCTCCATTTACGGAACTTCTTTTGATGATTGCTTGACCAACCTTGATCGAGTTTTGCAGCGATGTGAAGACACTAATCTGGTCTTGAATTGGGAGAAGTGCCACTTTATGGTTAATGAAGGCATTGTCTTGGGACATAAAATTTCTGAAAGAGGTATTGAAGATGACAAAGCTAAAGTTGATGCTATTGAAAAGATGCCATGCCCTAAGGATATCAAAGGTATACGAAGTTTCCTTGGTCATGCTGGGTTTTATAGGAGGTTCATTAAGGACTTCTCCAAAATCTCCAGGCCTTTGACTAATATTTTACAGAAAGATATCCCTTTTATCTTTGATGATGATTGTCTAGAAGCATTTGAAATACTTAAGAAAGCATTGATCTCTGCACCTATTGTGCAGCCTCCTGACTGGAATTTACCCTTTGAGATTATGTGCGATGCTAGTGATTATGCTGTAGGAGCTATTTTGGGGCAAAGAGTTGATAAGAAATTGAATGTTATCCAGTATGCTAGTAAAACTCTAGATAGTGCCCAAAGAAATTATGCTACCACTGAGAAAGAATTTTTAGCAGTTGTATTTGCTTGTGATAAGTTTAGACCCTATATCGTTGATTATAAAGTAAGTATTCACACGGATCATGCTGCTATCAAATACCTTATGGAAAAGAAAGATGCTAAACCTAGACTTATTAGATGGGTCCTCTTGCTGCAAGAATTTGACTTGCATATTATTGATAGAAAGGGAGCTCAGAACCCCGTAGCAGATAACTTCTCTAGGTTAGAGAATATACTTGATGACCCACAACCTATTGATGATAGCTTTCCTGATGAACAACTAGCTGTCATAAATACTTCTCGTACTGCTCCATGGTATGCTGATTATGCTAATTACATTGTTCCTAAGTTTATACCTCCTAGCTTCACATACCAGCAAAATAAAAAGTTCTTCTATGATTTGAGACATTACTTTTGGGATGACCCACATCTTTATAAAGAAGGAGTAGATGGTATTATTAGACTTTGTGTACCTGAGAATGAACAGGAACAGATCCTACGCAAGTGCCACTCCGAAGCCTATGGAGGACACCATGCGGGAGACAGAACTGCACACAAGGTATTGCAATCCGGTTTTTATTGGCCTACTCTCTTCAAGGATGCCCGTAAGTTTGTCTTATCATGTGATGAATGTCAAAGAATCGGTAATATTAGTAGACGTCAAGAAATGCCTATGAATTATTCACTTGTTATTGAACCATTTGATGTTTAGGGCTTTGATTATATGGGACCTATTCCTGCCTCTAATGGGTACACACATATCCTAGTTGCTGTTGATTACGTTACTAAGTGGGTAGAAGCTATTCCAACTAGTAGTGTTGATCATAACACCTCTATTAAGATGCTTAAAGAAGTTATATTTATGAGGTTTGGAGTCCCTAGATATCTAATGACTGATGGTGGTTCACACTTTATTCATGGCGCTTTCCGTAAGATGCTTGCTAAGTATGATGTCAACCATAGAATTGCATCATCTTATCACCCACAGACTAGTGGTCAAGTAGAATTAAGTAATAGGGAGTTGAAATTAATCTTGCAAAAGACAGTTAATAGGTCTAGAAAGAATTGGTCCAAGAAACTAGATGATGCATTTTGGGCCTATAGAACTGCATACCAAAATCCTATGGGTATGTCTCCATATAAGATGGTATATGGAAAAGCTTGTCACTTACCTCTTGAGCTAGAACATAAGGCATATTGGGATATCAAAGAGCTCAATTATGATTTCAAACTTGCCGGTGAAAAGAGGCTATTTGATATTAGCTGTCTCGATGAATGGAGAACCCATGCCTACGAGAATGCCAAGTTATTTAAAGAAAAGGTTAAAAGATGGCATGACAAAAGGATACAAAAGCGTGAGTTTAACGTAGGTGATTATGTTTTGCTATTCAACTCTCGTTTAAGACTTTTTGCAGGAAAACTTCTCTCCAAGTGGGAGGGACCTTACGTTATCGAGGAGGTCTATCGTTCCGGTGCCATAAAAATCAACAACTTCGAAGGCACAAATCCGAAGGTGGTGAATGGTCAAAAGATCAAACATTATATCTCAGGTAATCCTATAAATGTTGAAACTAATATTATTGAAACCATAACCCCAGAGGAATACATAAGGGACACTTTCCAGAACGATTCAGCCTCCGAAAAGGAAGAGGTACGTGATACGGTAAGTAAACCGACTCCAAAATAGTTCTAAAGGCAATTTTTCTCCGTTTTGGAATATTTAGACAAATAGAAAAATAAACCGCAGTCCGGAGGAGACACGGGGTCTCCTCGAGGGTAGGGGCACGCCCCCCTTCCCAGGGCGTGCCTGCTGCCTCGAGGGCACCTCGTGTGTCCCCTGGACTCCGTTTTCTTGTGGGTTACTCCTTTCGTTCGGGAAAAAATTCATTATATATACTCCCGAAGGTTTTGACCTCTGTATCACGCAGAAATCCTTTGTTCTTGTTTTGAGCTACTGTTTTTGACAGATCTAGATCATCATGGCGTCCTCCAACACCCCCAAGGACAAGTTCTTCGAGAAGGTCATCAACCCCTACCTTGCGGAGGTGCTGCACCATCCCAAAACCATGGAGTTGCATGAGGGGGTGCTGCACATCCGTGATGTTGAGGGGCCGAGAAGGTCCAGAAGCGTGGAGACAAGACTCGAAGCAATGGAGCAACACGTTTTCAAGTGCCAAGGTATGGTGGAACGAGGACTCGACGCCAACCACATGATGATCTCGGAGCTTGCCAACAACCTCAAGATGGACTCGAGGATCTTCGGGGAAGACATCTCTAATCTTCAAGAGAAGATCGATCACCTCCAAGCCCAGATCTATGACCTGCAGAACCAAAATTGTGAGTATGAATATAGATTCAAGAACATGAGTTTGGCTGCAGATTTGAGTATCCCAGAGACTTGATCATCCTTCTACGATGGTGAGCCCATGCCTTGGAAGACGAACAACAAGCCTACATCATCAACAACTCCATCATCACCAACCCCGAAGAAGGAGACATAATCTTATGGGTATGGGCACCCCCCTTGGCATCTGCCAAGCTTGGGGGAGTGACCTCAGTATCATATCACCATCACTCCTATCCTTACCATTTTACTTAGTTCGATCCTTTTGGTAGTATCTTGATCTATTAGAATAAAGTTAGCATGATCTAGTTGTGAGCTTTTGCTTTGTGAGCTTTATCCTTTGTAATCGAGTCCGTGAGCTATATAATAAAGATTAGTGTTGAGTCAAGGGCTTGATTTCCTCACTTGGGTCATGATAAAAAGAAAGAAAACGAAAAGAGTATCAAAGAGATCATATCGATCTTATGGGAAGTAATGACCTCACATACAAGAGTATGATAAATAAAAGTTGTTGGGAAGTGACAAACATAGTTTTGGTCATCGTTGCAATTAATAGGAAGTAATAAAGGAAGAGAGGCTTCACATACAAATATACTATCTTGGACATCTTTTATGATTGTGAGCACTCATTAAAGTATGACATGCTAAAGAGTTGATGTTGGACAAGAAGACAACATAATGGGTTATGTCTTCTTATATCCGAAATAAAGTATATTGTCATGGATCTTCCAACATGTTGAGCTTGCCTTTCTCCCTCATGCTAGCCAAAACTCCTTGCACTAAGTAGAGATACTACTCGTGCTTCCATATATCCTTAAACCCAGTCTTGCCATGGGAGTCCACCATACCTACCTATGGATTGATAAAGATCCTTCCAAGTAAGTTGTCATGTTGCAAATCCGCTAAAATATGTATGAGTTATTAGTGTGGGAGAAATTAGCTTTATACGAGCTCGTGATATGGAAGTAATAAAAGCGACGGACTGCATAATAAAGGTCCTTATCACAAGTGGCAATATAAAGTGAAGTTCCATTATGCTAAGTGTCAAGGTGAAATCCACCTTTCCTTTTACATTTTATCCTTTGGTAAGCACATTGTGTTGGAAAGATCCTGACATATATACCCACTTGGATGTAAGTTTTCATGATATATTACTGTTGACATTACCCTTGAGGTAAAAGGTTGGCAGGCAACACCATAAGCCCCTATCTTTCTCTGTGTCCGATGAAAACTTCATAAACATAAGTATTGCGTGAGTGTGAGCAATTGTGAAAGACTATTTTATAGTTGAGTATGTAGGCTTGCTGAAAAGCTCTTATATTGACTCTTTCCGATGTTACGATAAATTGCAATTGCTTCAATGATCGAGACCAAAGTTTGTTAGTTTCCAATGAAGTTTATGATGCATACTTGATATTGTGGATGAATTGTTACTTTAGCATAATGATCATATGACTATATTTATATAAGTTGCTGTTACGAGAATGATCATGATGCCCTCATGTCCGTATTATGTTTTTATCGACACCTCTATCTCCAAACATGTGGACATATTTTTCGATATTGGTTTTCGCTTGAGGACAAGCGAGGTCCAAGCTTGGGCGAGTTGATACGTCCATTTTGCATCATGCTTTTAAGTTGATATTTATTGCATTATGGGCTGTTCATACATGTTTTGTCACAATACTTATGCCATTTCTCTCTTATTTTGCAAGATTTACATGAAGAGGGAGAATGCCGGCAGCTGGAATTCTGGGCTGGAAAAGGAGCAAACTCTGGAAACCTATTCTGCGCAACTCCAAAAGCCCTGAAACTCCACAGAACATTGTTTCAGAAAATATAAAAAATATCTCGTGAAAGAAACCCACGAGAGGGGCCACTGGCTGGCCTCGAGGGTGGGAGGCGCGCCCCCCTGCCTCGAGGGCCAGTCGTTGGGCCCCTGGTGCCCATCTTCTCATATATGAAGCGTTTTGACCTGAAAAAATCAAGAGGAGGCTTTCGGGACCAGATGTCGCCGTCTCGATGCGGAACCGAGGCGGAAACCAATCTAGGGCTCCGACAGAGCTGTTCTGCCGGGGATACTTCCCTCCGGGAGGGGGAAATCGTCACCGCCGTCATCACCAACAACTCTTCCATCTTGGGGAGGGCTATCTTCATCAACATCTCCACCGGCACCATCTCCTACCAAACCCTATTTCATCTCTTGTATCCAATCTTTGTATCCAAACCTCAGATTGGTACCTGTGGGTTGCTAGTAGTGTTGATTACGCCTTGTAGTTGATGCTAGTTGGTTTAGTTGGTGGAAGATCATATGTTCAGATCCATTATGCATATTAATACCCCTCTGATCATGAACAATATTATGTCTTGTGAGTAGTTACTTTTGTTCCTGAGGACATGGGAGAAGTCTTGCTATTAGTAGTCATGTGAGTTTGGTCTTCGGTCGATATTTTGATGAGATGTATGTTGTCTCTCCTCTAGTGGTGTCATGTGAACGTCGACTACATGACACTTCACCATTATTTGGGCCTAGAGGAAGGCATTGAGAAGTAATAAGTAGATGATGGGTTGCTAGAGTGACAGAAGCTTAAACCCTAGTTTATGCGTTGCTTCGTAAGGGGCTGATTTGGATCCATATGTTTCAGGCTATGGTTAGGTTTACCTTAATACTTCTTTTGTAGTTGCGGATGCTTGCATTAGGACTTAATCATAAGTGGGAGGCTTGTCCAAGTAAGGGCAGCACCCAAGCACCGGTCCACCCACGTACCAAATTATCAAAGTACCGAACGCGAATTAGATGATCGTGATGAAAACTAGCTTGACGATAATTCCCATATGTCCTCGGGACGCTTTACCTTGCATAAGAGTTTGTCCAGGCTTTTCCTTTGCTACAAAAAGGATTGGGCCATCTTACTGCACCTTATTTACTTTTACCTTTTGTCACTTGCTACCAATTATCTTATCACAAAACTATCTGTTACCTATAATTTCAGTGCTTGCGGAAAATACCTTACTGAAAACTGCCTATCATTTCCTTCTGCTCCTCGTTGGGTTCGACACTCTTACTTATCGAAAGGACTACGATAGATTCCCTACACTTGTGGGTCATCAATTCTACACTTTTATGATATTTTCGGGACTAACCTACTAACCCAAGGCCCAGTACAAATTGCTGTTTTTTTTGCCCATTTCAGTGTTTCGCAAAAAAGGGATATCATACAGAGTCCAAACGGAATGAAACCATTGGGAGAGTTATTTTTGGAACCGTATCTACCCAGAAGACTTGGAGTACACGCGAGGGAACAAGAGAGGTGGCCACGAGGGTCCAGGGAGCACCCCCTCACCCTGGGCGCGCCCCCACCCTTGTGGGCCCCCTCTGGCTCCCCCGATGCCCTCCTTCCTCCTATATATATCCATGTACCCTAAAAAAATCGAGGCAACAGAGAAAACCCTAATTCCACCACCGCAACCTTCTGTTCCGGTGAGATCCCATCTTGGGGCCTGTTCCGGAGCTCCGCCGGAGGGGGGATCTACCATGGAGTGCTTCTACATCAACGCCATAGTCTCACCAATGAGTTGTGAGTAGTTTACCACAGACCTTCGGGTCCATAGTTATTAGCTAGATGGCTTCTTCTCTCTCTTTTTGGATCTCAATACAAAGTTCTCCTCGATCTTCGAGGAGATCTATTCGATGTAATCTTTTTGCGGTGTGTTCGTCGAGATCCGATGAATTGTGGGTGTATGATCAAGATTATCTATGAACAATATTTGATTCTTTCCTGTAATCTTTTATGTATGATTATAATATCCTAGCAAGTCTCTTCGAATTATTGGTTTGGTTTGGCCTACTAGATCTATAGTTCTTGCAATGGGAGAAGTGCTTGGCTTTGGGTTCAATCTTGCGGTGTCCTTTCCCAGTGACAGCAGGGGCAGCAAGGCACGTATTGTATTGTTGCCATCGAGGATAAAAAGATGGGGTTTATATCATATTGCTTGAGTTTATCCCTCTACATCATGTCATCTTGCTTAAAGCATTACTCTGTTCTTATGAACTTAATACTCTAGAAGCATGCTGGATAGCGGTCGATGTGTGGAGTTATAGTAGTAGATGCAGAATCGTTTCGGTCTACTTGTCACGGACGTGATGCCTATATACACTGATCATGCCTAGATATTCTCATAACTATGCGCTTTTATATCAATTGCTCGACAGTAATTTGTTCACCCACCGTAGAATTTTGCTATCATGAGAGAAGCCACTAGTGAAACCTATGGGCCCCGGGTCTATTCTCAACATATTAATCTTCCATCTACTTTACTTCGCTTACTTTCTGTTCTTATAACAAAAAAATACCAAAAATATTATACTATCCTATCTATCAGATCTCACTTTTGTAAGTGACCGTAAATGGATTGACAACCCCTTATCGCGTTGGCTGCGAAGTTCTTATTTGTTTGTGCAGGTGGGAGGGACTCGCGCGTGGTATCCTAGTGGATTGATACATTGGTTCTCAAAATCTGAGGGAAATACTTACGCTACTGTGATGCATCACCCTTTCCTCTTCGAGGGAATACAACGCAAGCTCAAGAAGTAGCAAGAAGAATTTCTGGCGCCGTTGCCGGGGAGGCTTAAGCAAAATTCATCTACCAAGTACCTATCACAAACCCTTATCCTTCGCATTACATTATTTGCCCTCGTTTTCCCCTCCCCCACTTCACCCTTGCCGTTTTATTCGCCCTTCTTTTTCCATGTGTTTACCGTTCGCTTGCCTCTTGTTTGCTTGTGTGTTGGATTGCTTGCTTGTCACTATGGCTCAAAACAATACCAAATTGTGTGACTTTTCCAATACCAACAATAATGATTTTGTTAGCACTCCGATTGCTCCTATTACCGATGCTGAATCTTGTGAGATCAATGGTGCTCTATTGAATCTTGTCATGGAAGATCAATTTTCTGGCCTTCCTAGTGAAGATACCGCTACCCATCTAAAAAACTTTGTTGATTTGTGTGATATGCAAAAGAAGAGGGATACGGATAATGATATTGTTTAATTAAAGCTATTTCCTTTTTCACTTAGAGATCGTGCTAAAACTTGGTTTTCCTCTTTGCCTAGAAATAGTATTGATTCATGGAATAAGTGCAAAGATGCCTTTATCTCTAAGTATTTTCCTCCCGCTAAGATTATCTCTCTTAGAAACGACATTACAAATTTTAAGCAATTAGATCATGAGTATGTTGCACATGCTTGGGAGAGAATGAAATTAATGATACATAATTGCCCTACACATGGTTTGAACTTATGGATGATTATACAATTTTTTATGCTGGCTTGAATTTTGCTTCAAGAAATCTTTTAGATTTAGCCGCGGGGGGCACTTTCATGGAAACCACCTTAGGTGAAGCTACCAAACTCCTAGATAATATTATGGTTAACTACTCTCAATGGCACACTGAAAGATCCACTAGTAAAAAAGTGCATGCTATTGAAGAGATTAGTGTTTTGAGTGGAAAGATGGGTGAACTTATGAAATTATTTGCTACTAAGAGTGCTTCTTCTGATCCTAATGATATGCCTTTATCCACGTTGATTGAAAATAATAATGAATCTTTGGATGTGAATTTTGTTGGTAGGAATAATTTTGGTAACAATCCTTATAGAGGAAACTTTAATCCTAGGCCTTTTCCTAGTAATTCCTGTAATAATTATGGCAATTCGTACAATAACTCTTATGGAAATTTTGGTAAGATGCCCTCTGAATTTGAAACTAGTGTTAAAGAGTTTATGAATTCGCAAAATAATTTCATTATTTTGCTTGAAGAAAAATTGCTTAAGATTGATGAGTTGGCTAGAAACGTGGATATAATTACTCTTGATGTTGATTCTTTGAAACTCAGATCTATATTCCACCTAAGCATGATATCAATGAGTCTCTCAAAGCCATGAGAGTTTCCATTGATGAGTGCAAATAAAGAACCGCTAGGATGCGTGCTAAGAAGATTGCTTTATGAAAGCGTGTTCTTCTAGTTATCATGAAAATAAAGATAAAGATCTGGAAGTTATTGATGTGTCTCCTATTATATCCTTCTTTTCTAGTATGAATCTTGATAAAGATGGGACTGGAGATGAGTCTACTTTAGCTAAAAGGCGTCCCAATGATTCAGAGTTTCTAGATCTTGATGCGAAAATTATTAAAAGTGGGATTGAAGAGATTAAAACTTTACATAGTGATTAACCCACTATTTTGGATTTCAAGGGATTCAATTATGATAATTGCTCTTTAATAGATTGTATTTCCTTGTTGCAATTCGTACTAAATTCTCCGCATGCTTATAGTTAAAATAAGGCTTTTACCAAACACAGAGTGGATGCTTTGATGCAATCTTATGAAGAAAAACTTGAATTAGAAGTTTCTATCCCTAGAAAGCTTTATGATGAGTGGGAACCTACTAAAAAAATTAAAATTAAAGATCATGAATGCTTTGCTTTGTGTGATTTTGGTGCAAGTGTTTCTACAATTCCAAAAGCTTTGTGTGATATGTTAGGTTTCCATGAGCTTGATGATTGTTCTTTAAATTTGCATCTTGCAGATTCTAACATTAAGAAACATATGGGAAGGATTAATGATGTTCTTATTGTTGCCAATAGGAATTATGTGCCCGTAGATTTAATTGTTCTTGACATATATTGCAATCCTTCATGTCCTATTATTCTTGGTAGACCTTTCCATAGAACGATTGGTGCAATTATTGATATGAAGGAAGGAAATATTAGATTCCAATTTCCGTTAAGGAAAGGTATGGAACACTTTCCAAGAAATAAAAACAAATTACCATATGAATCTATTATGAGAGCCACTTATGGATTGCCTACCAAAGATGGCAATACCTAGATCTATTCTTGTATCGTGCCTAGCTAGGGGCGTTAGACGATAGCGCCTATTGGGAGGCAACCCAATTTTATTTTATTTGTTTTTTGCTTCTATTTAGGAATAAATATTGCATCTAGCTTCTGTTTAGATGTGGTTTTGTGTTTTAATTAGTGTTTGTGCTAAGTAGAACCTTTGGAAAGACTTGTGTGAAGTTTATATGATCATGCTGTAAAAAACAGAAACTTTAGTGCTCACGAGATTGGCTGTAATTTTTTACTGCAGAGTGCTATTTAGTTGACTCTTTTTGCAGATGATTAATAGACAAATTCCTCATGTTTAACAATTTATTTCAATTTTTTGGAGTTACAGAAGTATTCTAAAGTTACAGATTACTACAGACTGTTCTGTTTTTGACATATTCTGTTTTTCGTGTGTTGTTTGCTTATTTTGATGAATCTATGAGTAGTATCGGGGGGGTATGAACCATAGAGAAGTTGGAATACAGTAGGTTTAATACAAAAATAAACTAAGAATGAGTTCATTACAGTACCTTTGAGTGGTGGTTTGTTTTCTTATACTAACGGAGCTCACGAGATTTTTGGCTAAGTTTTGTGTTGTGAAGTTTTCAAGTTTTGTGTATGGCTTTGATGGACTATGGAACAAAGAGTGGCATGAGCCTAAGCTTGGGGATGCCCAAGGCACCCTAAGGTAAAATTCAAGGACAACCAAAAGCCTAAGGTTGGGGATGCCCCGGGAAGGCATCCCCTCTTTCGTCTTCGTCTATCGGTAACTATACTTGAGACTATATTTTTATTCACCACATGATATGTGTTTTGCTTGGAGCGTCATGTATGATTTGAGTCTTTGTTTTTTAGTATGCCACAATTATCCTTGCTGTACACACCTTTTGAGAGAGATAAATATGATTTAGAATTTATTAGCACACTCTATGTGCTTCACTTATATCTTTTGAGCTAGATAGTTTTGCTCTAGTGCTTCACTTATATCTTTTAGAGCACGGTGGTGGTTTTATTTTATATAAATTGTTGAACTCTCATGCTTCACTTATATCTATTTGAGAGTCTTTTAGAACAGCATGGTAATGTGCTTTGGTTATAAAACTAGTCCTAATATGATAGGCATCCAAGATGGGTATAGGAAAAACTTTCACATAAAGTGCAATGAATACTATGAGAAGGTTAATTCTTGATGATTTTTTTGAGATATGAGGATGGTGATATTATAGTAGAGTATTTGTGAATTTGAGAAATACTCGTGTTAAGGTTTGCAAGTCATGCAGCATGCACGTATGGTAACCGCTGTGTGACAAATTTGAAGCATGAGGTATTTCACTGAGTGTCATCCTTTGTGTGGAGGTCGGGATCGCGCGATGGTTAACTCCTACCAACCCTTCCTCTAGGAGCATGCGTGTAATACTTTGCTTTGATGACTTGTAGATATTTGCAATAAGTATGTGAGTTCTTTATGACTAATGTTGAGTCCATGGATGATACACATTCTCACCCTTCCACCATTGCTAGCCTCTCTTGTACCGCGCAACTTTCGCCGGTACCATACACCCACCTTATAACTTCCTCAAAACAGCCACTATACCTACCTATCATGGCATTCCCATAGCCATTCAGAGATATATTGCCATGCAACTTTCCACCGTTCCGTTTGCTATGACACACTTCATCATTGTCATATTGCCATGCATGATCATGTAGTTGACATCGTATTTGTGGCTAGGCCACCATGCATAATTTTTCATACATGTCACTCTTGATTCATTGCACATCCCGGTACACCGCCGGAGGCATTCATATAGAGTCATACTTTGTTCTAGTATCGAGTTGTAAATCAATATAACTGTGATGATTATCATTATTAGAGCATTGTCCCAAAGAAAAAATAGAAAGGCCCCAAAAAAGAAAAAAAAAAGAAAAAAAGGAAAAGAAAAAGGGACAATGCTCCTATCTTTTTCCACACTTGTGCTTCAAAGTAGCACCATGATCTTCATGATAGAGAGTCTCTTGTTTAGTCACTTTCATATACTAGTGGGAATTTTCATTATAGAACTTGGCTTGTATATTCCAATGATGGGCATCCTCAAATGCCCTAGGTCTTCGTGAGCAAGCAAGTTGGATGCACACCCACTTAGTTTCTTTTGTTGAGCTTTCATACATTTATAGCTCTAGTACATCCGTTGCATAGCAATCCCTACTCACTCGCATTGATATCTATTGATGGGCATCTCCATGGCCCATCGATACGCCTAGTTGATCTGAGACCATCTTCCTCTATTTGTCTTCTCCACAACCACCACTCTATTCCACATAGTGCTATGTCCATGGCTCATGCTCATATATTGTGTGAAAGTTAAAAGACTTTGAAAAAATTTAAGTATGAAACAAGTGCTTGGCTAAAACCGGGGTGGTGCATGATTGGAGTATTTTGTGTGACGAAGATGGAGCATAACCTAACTATATGATTTTGTAGGGATGAACTTTCTTTGGCCATGTTATTTTGAGAAGACATGATTGCTTTGTTAGTATGCTTGAAGTATTATTATTCTTATGTCAATATAGACTTTTATCTTGAATCTTTCGGATCTGAACATTCATGCCACAACAAAGATAATTACATTGAGAATTATGTTGGTTAGCATTCCACATCAAAAATTCTGTTTTTATCATTTGCCTACTCGAGGACGAGCAGGAATTAAGCTTGGGGATGCTTGATACGTCTCCAATGTATCTATAATTTTTTTTATTGTTCCATGCTATTATATATTCTGTTTTGGATGTTTAATGAGGTTTATTCTACACTTCTATATTATTTGTGGGACTAACCTACTAACCCAAGGCCTAGTGCAAATTGCTGTTTTTTTGCCTATTTCAGTGTTTCGCACAAAAGGGATATCAAACGGAGTCCAAACGGAATGAAACCTTCGGGAGAGTAATTTTTGGAACTGTATCTACCCAGAAGACTTGGAGTACATGCGAGGGAACAAGAGAGGTGGCCACGAGGGTCCAGGGCGCGCCCCCTAACCCTGGGCGCGCCCCTCCCTCATGGGCCCCCTCTGGCTCCCCCGATGCCCTCCTTCCTCCTATATATATCCAGGTACCCTAAAAACATTGAGGCAACAGAGAAAACCCTAATTCCATCACCGCAACCTTCTGTTCCTGTCATGGAATTAACACGGCAGATGTCCGGTTTAACGGACTTAGTTGAGGAACCATCGCGCGGGTTAGCTTGAAGGGGTTAAAAGCACACAAAGGACACAGAGGGTTTATACTAGTTCGGCCCCTTCGAGGAAGGTAAAAGCCTACGTCTAGTTTGGTTTGGTATTGCTTGGGCGTCGATGAACAGGGAGCGGATTGCTTGCCTGTGTCTCGACGGGTTGTCTCTCTCCCTTGAACCGTCGCCGGGCTGTCCCTTTATATAGAGGTGATGCCCGGTCCGGTTTACAGAGTCCCGAGGCCGGCTCATATTTGTGTCCGCCTCGGTCTCTGTTCTTTCTTCCTTGTCTCTCAAGTTACATGACCAGGCGGTTTACAAACCGTAACTCTATACATGGGCCCTAATCCTTCATGGGCCGTAACCTCTACTGGGTATTACAATTATACAACTACATTATCATAATCCAGTTTACACTAGCCGGTTTATACCTGCTAGTAATATCCCTGACAGTTCCCGTGAGATTCCATCTTGGGGCCTGTTCCGGAGCTCCGCCGGAGGGGGGATATACCATGGAGTGCTTCTACATCAACGCCATAGCCTCACCAAATGAGTTGTGAGTAGTTTACCACAGACCTTCGGGTCCATAGTTATTAGCTAGATGGTTTCTTCTCTCTTTTTGGATCTCAATACAAAGTTCTCCTCGATCTTCGAGGAGGTCTATTCGATGTAATCTTTTTGCGGTGTGTTTGTCGAGATCCGATGAATTGTGGGTTTATGATCAAGATTATCTATGAACAATATTTGATTCTTTTCTGAAATCAATTATGTATGATTATAATATCCTTGCAATTCTCTTCGAATTATTGGTTTGGTTTGGCCTACTAGATCTATAGTTCTTGCAATGGGAGAAGTGCTTGGCTTTGGGTTCAATTTTGCGGTGTCCTTTCCTAGTGACAGCAGGGGCATCAAGGCATGTATTGTATTGTTGCCATCGAGGATAAAAATATGGGGTTTATATCAAATTGCTTGAGTTTATCCCTCTACATCATGTCATCTTTCTTAAAGCATTACTCTGTTCTTATGAACTTAATACTCTAGAAGCATGCAGGATAGCGGTCGATGTGTGGAGTTATAGTAGTAGATGCAGAATCGTTTCGGTCTACTTGTCACGGACGTGATGCCTATATACAATGATCATGCCTAGATAAACTCATAACTATGCGCTTTTCTATCAATTGCTCGACAGTAATTTGTTCACCCACCGTAGAATTCTGCTATCATGAGAGAAGCCACTAGTGAAACCTATGCCCCCCGGGTCTATTCTCAACATATTAATCTTCCATCTACTTTACTTTGCTTACTTTCCGTTCTTATACCAGAAAAATACCATATTATACTATCCTATCTATCAGATCTCACTTTCGTAAGTGACCGTAAAGGGATTGACAACCCCTTATCGTGTTGGCTGCGAAGTTCTTATTTGTTTGTGCAGGTGCGAGGGACTCGCGCGTGGTCTCCTACTGGATTGATACCTTGGTTCTGAAAAACTGAGGGAAATACTTATGCTACTGTGTTGCATCACCCTTTCCTCTTTGAGGGAATACAACTCAAGCTCGAGAAGTAGCAGGTGACTGCGCGCGAGGCATCGAGGGTGTCCTCAACGGCAAGGTGCTCCTCCAAGATCTGGGGGTCGGCACGAATGGCAGCCATCGCGACCTCATCCGCGCGTGCGGCCACGATTTGCTTCTCCGCTGCCAAATGCTTCTTGAGATCCTGGCTATACTGCGTGCACCATGGCTTAGGGCGGCGCTTATATGGTGGAGGGGTCGGTGATTTGGGTGGAAGGTGGCACGCTCGCGCCAGCGGTCGGGGTATGTGGGATGTGGACGAAGGAGGAGGATCGGGGTCGGGTGTGGATTACCTACCTGGATAGACGAGGCTGAGAAGTGTGAAGGTGGGTCACCGGCAGGGAGGTGGCTCTGCAAGCAAGGAGTGAAGGTTTCAACTTGGAAAGGAAGGCGGAAACAGGGGAAATGTGGCGTTTGATAAGGGGGATGGGTGGAGAGGGGGCGGGGAGGTAGATATTTCCGCGGAAGCCGAAAATTTGGAATCGCTTCAGCGAAAAAACTAGGGCGCAAAGTGTCATCGGACACGGTCCCTTATTCAGAACTGTGTACAATATGTGAACATCACAAACGATTCAGATAGGTTAACCCGTGTGTAATTAGTTTGAACCTCAGAAATTTTGGTTCGAATTTCCATGGTTACAGTGGTCATCCACGTCATTGCATAATTTGGGTACACAAAGGAGGGTACAGCACACCCACACTTCTTAATCGAGCAAGTTCAGAAATTAAATAGAGCTAGCTGACGTAAACATTACTCTAACAAATTAAAGACCGGCACTCTCAATTAAACAAAACAAAGAGTCCTACTACGGCTGGTGCTCGTCGATCTGCGCCGCCGCCGCCATGTCCATCTCGCGCCCGATGGTCCCCTAGGGAAGGGGCTCCATGGCATCAATCGCACCATACTCGACAAGCATCTTACCATCCGTGTCTGCCATATCTTTGGAATAGGCCACCACGAGCTGGGCGTGGGCAGCCACGATCTGGGTTTGGTGGGTGATGGGCCTCTAACCCCTCGTTGGTTACCCCAAGTGGAAGGTGAAAGATCCAGTGTTGTGGAAGTGTTTTCCCTTAGCAAAGATGCCAAGGATCGAATCCCCAGAGACTCCTAGGTTCAACAAGTAGGTGTCAACTGCTAACGGCGCCAGATATTAGCAATCAACGTGGACCTGCACACAGATACAAATAACTTTGCTCCCAACGAGTACAGAGAGGTTGTCAATCCCTCCGGCCTTGTAGTTCACAAAGGATTAAATGCAAATGATAGTAGTGATAGATAGTGTTTGCAATAGTAAATAATAGCGAAAAGTAAATAGTGGATGTGATCAATGATGGTAATATGGACCGGAGTCTCATGATGTTCACTAGTGATGTCTCTCTCCCAAAAGACGATAAAACAGCTATGTGAGGTAAACGAATTACAGTTGGGCAATTGACAGGACCACGAACGCAAACCAATGCTGACTACATTGCAAGAAAGGTTGAGGTTCAAAGCATGGGCCGTACGCCAAAGTAAGTAGACCGAAATCCATCAATATCTACTACTAATCATCCACCTTGAGATATCTATCCAGAACATATCGCTGGTATTAAGTTGCGAGCCCCACCCATAGTGTAAACTCAAAGCAACAGACAACTGCATTAAAAGAACTTTGCGTAAAGTAAACAATCCTTGCACCCGCGGACACAAGCACCGTTGTTTTCCCCCTTGTGGCAACAACACATCCCCTAGACTCATGTTTCTGTCACTCAAGCTAGTCATCGAGGGGCATGAACCCACAATCAAGCATAACGTTCCCTCTTGGAGTCACTACGTATTACTTGGCCAAAACAATAAATAACAACGGAGAACATGCAAGAATTACTTACGAACATAAATATAAAATAGGTAGATCAAATATATTACTCAATCACAATCTGAACATAATCTCATAATCCATCGGATCCTAGCAAACTCATCATAGCAACGGCATAAGGATTACATATGTGCCTCGATCATGTAGGGCAGCTCACGAGGACTAATTAGTGAAGCACAAGAACGGGAGGAGAACATCACATAGCTACTGGTCATGGACTCATGGTCCAAGGAAGACTACTCACAACTCATCCGGGAGGCGTCCATGGTGGTGGAGAAGCTCCCGGTGGTGATCCTCCCCTCCGGCAGTGTGCCGGGAAGAGTTCTCCTGGTGCTCCCGATCTTGGAAGCGGCGGCGGCGGCGGAACAGAGATGAGATCACAAAAAAGAGTTCCCGTCCCGAGGGTTTCGAGGGACGCTCTAAATATATGCCAAAGGGGGCACCGGACGGGCTTCGGGGGGCCCAGGCGCCCCCCGGCGCGGCCCAGGGGGGGGCGCGCCGCCAGGGCGCCTAGAGCCCTGGTGCCCCCCCCCCCCCCGCCCGGTTGTACTTCGGGCGCAGGGTAGGTTCCGGAATGCTGATTTTTTATATAATTTTTCTGGATTTTTCCTGACAGTTCTCGTAACGTGAAAACCTGAAATACAAAATCAGCCGAAAACAAAAACTGGCACCGGGGTGCACTGGATTAGTAGGTTAGTCCAAATATGATCAAAAGTGTATGGAAGTGTATGAATATCATAGCAATATCACCCAAAAGTGGCATGGAGCAAGCAGAAATTATAGATACGTTTTGGACGTATCAACATCCCCAAGCTTAATTCCTGCTCGTCCTCGAGTAGGTAAATGATAACAAGAATAATTTCTGTGGTGACATGCTATTAACCATATAGGACTTTTTTACAGTCATATGACAAAAGCTTACTGAGACAATGATTCTATAGCAATTAAGTTGCCTCATGAGAAAATCACAAATGACTGAAAGTTTTGCAATATGAAACTGAAACATCAAATAGATTTGCAATGAACATGATGTGCAAATATGATAAAGTGATATCTAGCTTGCCCCCTTTAGTGAAGCAAAACATAAATGCAGGGGCACCTTCAAGGTTTAAGTGATGACTAGATACAATGATTTCAAAATAAACGATATCACAATCATGCAAAAGACAATGCTACTTTGGGACAATGCACATTACACTCAGAATGACAATCATGCTCTCAGTAGTTGGTGCTTTTAAAAGAAGGTGGAGACTCAACATAAAAGTAAAAGAATGGTTATGTGCTAGAGCTTTTTATTTTAAAAACATAGAAGCAATTTTGTCAACGGTAGTAGTACTTCATATGTGTCATGCATAAGACATCCTATAAGTTGCAAGCCTCATGCATCGAATACCAATAGTGCTCGCACCTTGTCCTAATTAGCTCGGATTTCCATGGGTTATCATTGCATCACATATGTTTCAACCAAGTGTCACAAAGGGGTACCTCTATGCCACATGTACAAAGGTCCAAGGAGATAAATTGCATTTGATTTCTCGTTTTTGATAGATCTCAACTTGAGGACATCCATACCGGGACAACATAGAAAATAGATGATGGACTCCTCTTTAATACATAAGCATATTCTCATAAGAGATTGAGGATTAAGTCCAAGCTAAAACTTCCACCATGATACATGGCTTTGGTTGGCGGCCCAATGTTCTTCTCTAACAATATGCATACTCATTCAACCCACGGCAAATCATCCTTACTTCAGACAAGACGAACATGCATAGCAACTCACATGATATTCAACAAAAGTGTGACAGTTGATGGCATCCCCAGAAACATGGTTACCGCTCAGCAAGCAACTTATAAGAAATAAGATACATAGGCAACATATTCTTTACCATAATAATTTTTAAGCTACTTTCCCATGAGCTATGTATTGCAAAGTTAGTCTGCTTAGTACAGGTGTAGGTTAGCAAAAGACTGGGAGCGACCAACTAAGAGAGCAATGACGGTCATAATCATGCAGAGCGACAAAGCAATATTGAATCAGGCATGGAAGTTATATCGCTACTCAGAAATAAAAGATCATCAAGGCTTGACAGACTTTCTTTACAGTCTTAAATATGCGTGAGCATACGCCAAGTCAATCAAAATAAATTCTCGAAGGAAGATATTACTAAACCATACCACATCATTGGCAAACAAATCATGTTGGTACTCCAATAACACATTGGGAATCCCCCAGCTATTTGAGACTAACCATAGGAAAACCTGAACTACTAAGCGCCATTATGCATGTAGCATCTTTATCATAGACATATTAACCAATGCAACGGGAGCAAACTCTCTTAATAAGGTAAGCATGATAATTAAAGAGAGTTCAAGCAACTAACTAAACAAAAGCTCTTTGAAAAGATAAGCATGAATACTAAGAGCAGAGCATGATAGTAGCTATTAAAAGACAAAGAACACACACAGCAAAGGTAGACATAAAAATTCTATGTTATGTTCTAGGTAGAAGTGGAGCGTGTTTCTCTCCCACATAAAGGAATGCTGAGTTCCGACTCGTTATGAAAAACTAAAAAGAAAACTAAAAGCAAGACGCTCCAAGCATTGCACATAACACATGAAGTGATAAAAATATAGCGAAACGAAAGATGAATTGATAATGTTGATGGAGAAGGGGATGCACGGGGGCATCCCCAAGCTTAGACGCTTGAGTCTCCTTGAATATTTCTTGGGGGTGCACGGGGGCATCCCCAAGCTTGAGCGCTTGACACTCCTGAATCTTTTTATCATCTTCCCTCGCACACTTGAAAACTCCCTTCATACATAACTCATCATAATCTGATTAGCGAGGTTAGTACCCTTAATAAAATAATTGTTCCTTGCTGGAAATAAAGATATTCTTGAAGTTCTACTGTTTCTCAAGATTGCCAATAGGTTTTTGCAAAGAAAAAGCAAGCTCTTGGTTTGCAAACTGAAGGAAAGGCAAAAATGGACAGAATCTGTGAAAAACAGAACAATAGGTAGTAAATGATTTGTTCGGGGTACTTCTGCAACTCAAATCAAAAAACTCAGAACAGACGCACGAAATACAATTATATAGAGAACGCTGCCGAAAAAATTCAGACCAAAAAGATGATCTGGAGATTTTATACGAATTTTTCTATCCAAGGACAGAATCTGTTTCCTGGACAGCACCTCACAACTTTTGAACTTTCTAGCAATCAGAGGCTATACTTGGCACAAATATGAAAAGCAAAGATACAATGATGATGCTACTGTAGTAAACAACATCAAGACACAACAAAAGCAAAATAAATTTATTCATTGGGCTGCCTCCCAAAAGCACTTTCTTTTATGCCTTTAAGCTAGGCATAACGCAAAAAGGTCAAGTTGTATCAATTGAACCATCATCAAGATCATCAAAAAGCTCTTCAATAATACAACTAGTCTTAAGAGGACTCTCAAATAAAGGCCTCATAGAGATACTCCTAGGTAGAAGACCAAAAGGATAAAAGTCAAGGGAAGATTCATTTAAAAATTTATCAAAGACAGGTGTTTCTTCCAAGGTCTTTACAGTTTCAACCCCTTTGGCAATAGATGGATTACTTTTAGAACGGGGAGCCTTTGGAACGTGAACGAACTTAGGCTCCCTCTCTGCCGGAGTTTCTACCTTTTTGGTTTTGATCGAGGAGAAGGTAGTTCCTAGGGTATCAAATATTTCCTCAATCTTATCTATCCTAGAAGATTCCAAGTCATGGAATTTGACGGTCTCCAAAATTTTAAATTTTTTATGCATGGAGCTATCAAGTCTATTCAAATTCCCTTGGATCTTACGATCCAACTCATTTATCTTATTAGTGCTTGGCATCTCTAGCTCTATCTTTTCAAGTTTTTTCATAATGTGAGCTAGGGTGATGTCCTCTCGAATGCTAACAACAGGGAGATTCCCAACAAGATTTTCAATAATACTAAGAGACTCCCAAACTGGGGCCTCTAGGAAATTCCCATTGATAGCAGTATCTATAATAAACCTATTCCAAGAAGTAATTCCAACATAAAAAATTCTAAGCAAGATAGTAGTAGGTTGCTTCTTGGTGGCTCTTTTTTGTGAATCATTAATTCTATACCAAGCATCTTTCAAACTTTCCCCACCTCTTTGTTTAAAGGTGAGAACTTCTGCCTCGTCAAAGACAAAAGGACCCGACATAATGACAACTAAAGAACGAGATAACTATTTTTGTGATTTTCGATAAAAGTGTGTGTAATGCCCCGGATGTAATACTTTCCCTTTTGGGTATATAATAAATCTCCGGCTTCATCTATTTCCATTTCGGGTTCTTTGTCTTTCGGGCTTTCGTCGTTTTGTTGTGTGAGTGTGTGGCATTCATTCATATCATGTAGTCATGTGCATTGCTTTGCATTTGTGTTGTGGGTTGCTTCCGGTTCGTGGCGTTTCTTCCCGTTGTCCGTTTCGTGTTCCGGAGCTCCCTCACGTGTCCGTGACGTCCCGTAGGCCTACTTTGTTGTTCGGGCGTTTTTCGTTACCGGTGTGCCGCGAGGTTGTGTTGTGTGTTGTTGTTTTGTTGTGTGCAACCCGCCTCTCAAATCTCGTCTCGTTTGGACTCCGTTGACTTTTCCCTCCGTTGTCCGTGTGGGCCCGAAGTGCCTTCGCTTCGTGTCCCGAAAATACCCCTACTGCATTCTTTTATCTCCGTCTGGTCCTTTTAAATCATCCCCGCGATCGGATCCGTTGGATCCCGATCGGAGGGCTCCTAAACATCCCTAGTCCCCAAACCCTAGTCTAAACTGCTATAAATAGACCCCTAGTCTATTTGGCATGTCCCCTTCTTCTTCCTCCTTCCCCTCTTTTTTTTTCCTTTTATTTCAGATCCAATCCTCCTTTTTTTTCTCTGGATCCCGAAGGGATCCCTCGATCTACCAGCGCAGCCGACCGGTCCCTCGATCGAGGCAAGGTCAACGCCGTCGCCGCGTCTTCGCTCCTTCGCTGGGTCCTCGAGCGACCGAGCCGGCCTCAGCCTCGACCGCGCCAGGCCCGGGTCGCCATCGCCCGACGCGCTGGGCCGTACGCCGCGCCAGCCCAGGGGAGGTCCCCACTTCACCGCCATTACCGCGCGGGCCGCATCGCCCTCGTGGGCCTCGCCACCGCGGGCTCCCACTCCCGTACGTCGCCGCCAGCCGCCGCCGTGGGCCTCCGCCCGAGCGGCCCGTACACCGCTCCACCGAGGCCGCCGCGCCCGGGCCACTCGCCGCCAACCCGGCCCAGCTCCGCGCGCCGCCTGGGCCTCCAGCCCCGCAGGCCGCCGCCCGGGCCCTCCGAGCACCGCCTCAGCCGGCCTTCCTCCTCTGCGGGCCGAGGCGCCCAGATCCGGCCCGTTTTGTTTACTGTTCCAGATCTGATCCTAGGTTGACTCTTTTCTCCTTCT
Organism: Secale cereale; assembly: GCA_902687465.1. Classification (NCBI taxonomy): domain Eukaryota; kingdom Viridiplantae; phylum Streptophyta; class Magnoliopsida; order Poales; family Poaceae; genus Secale; species Secale cereale. Next base: position 686,622,499 of record LR738711.1, on the reverse strand, counting down.
AAGTACCAGTTTCCTAATCTGTGATGCTATCTTCCAACGTGCATAACTTTTTGTCTGTAGATCCGTTTTGCGCGTGTAGCATGTCCAGATGTTCGTGGAGATGTCCTCTACGTTTTACCTGTTGTAGTCATGCATGTTAGAGGTCATCTAGGGGCTTGTTTTGCTGTTGCAAGAGTGTATGATGATATAAACTGCTGTTATGTGTTATTTTCATGCCACCTTTGACATGTGATATCTTTTAGCTCGTTTGTCCAAACGATGCAAATGACATGTCCACGTGTTCGTCTTGCCACGAACTACGTGTTGCTTGTGATAGGTTGCATGGTAGATTTTTCATTTCCTTGTTATCATCGTTGCAAGATGCCATGTTCACATGTTGTGTTTTCACTTGTTATGAAATGCCATCTTGTTGAGCTCGTTGTAATCGGTGTGTTCACCACAATGATGCATGCTTGTGTGTTTCGGGATCACCTTCATATGTATTTTGATGAGGTGCTTACCCTTTGCCATGTTTAGTTTCGAGGTGTCTTAAACATGATCTTTTTGATGCTATGATGATGTTGCTGTTTTAGGACTTAGTGAAATTTCACTAAGTCTGAAATCTGTAACGTTCCGATGCCATGTTCGTGTGATGTTCTAGGAAAATGCATGATAGTTTTGGGGTGGATTTTGATTGTTCCTTGAAGTATATATTGTTGTCTTTCCATCCATGTCCTCACATGCCCATTTGAGTGGCTGTAGCATGTTTATCTTTTGCTCCAAACTTTCAATAAAATTCTGCTGCCAGAATTTTATTTCAAAGTTCAATATGTCCAAGATCATTGCTTTTGATCCGTGACTCCGTTGGGGGTGCACTTTGGACCTAGTTGCTGTACATTATATCTAGTTTGTGTTCAAGTCCTTTGCCATGCTTTTTGGGTGCTGTAGATTAATTATTTTGAGCTCCCAAGATGCTATGTTGCTGTAATTTGCAGTTTTCGCTCAAATCTTGTTTCGGGCATAACTTTTAGCCCGTAACTCCGATTTCAGCGATTCTTATATCAAACTTGGGTGATTTTCTGTGTAGATTAATAATATCAGCTTGTTATCTTGTTTTGAGGTGTTTTGCTTGAGTGATGTTTTACGTGCTCCATGTGCATCACTAGTGCATCCATCATGCATACATGTTTTCGAGTGCGCATTGCATTTTGTTGATTGGTGTGTTTGTCTTGTTTAGAGCCGGAAGTTGAGCACGAGTTTTCCAACGAGGTTGAGCACGAGGTTTCCAACGAGTTTGAGCACGAGGACCCTTCTTTCGATCCGAACGTCTTCTCTTCAGGCAAGATGACCGAACCCCGATAACATTACTATCTTTGCCTATTGCTAGTAGTCTCGATCTATAGTTTTGCCTCGATGCCCATGTTCTTCTTGTCAGCCTCCTACTTGTAACCAATTGCCATGTTTAACCACCCTACCTATGCAAACCGTTGCTTGGCTAAGTACGCTTCGCTCAGCCCTTCTTATAGCGTTGCTAGTTGCAGGTGAAGTGAAGATGCTTGCTTCATGTTGAAGTTTGGTTGGGTTATATCACACTATATAAATGCTTTAATTGAAATCACATATATATTGGCAAGGGTGGAAGGCTAAGCCTTTTGCTTGGTGATTTGTTCCACTCATGCCGTTAGGATCCGTATAAGCCGGTTTATGTTCCTTGATTATGCGTTCCTAACACGGTTGGGGTGTATGGGACCCCCTCGGTAAACCGCTAAGTGCTAAGTCTTTTCCAGCAAATCCCAACATTGGTACTATTTGCCTAATAACAAACTAAACATGCATAGGGAGTAATTAACCCTCTTTCTTAATCAACAACCCCGGGCCAGTGCTCCACATGAGTGTTGGTCCGAAACGAGCGGACTGCGGGGCCGCCTTGGGGCAACCTGAGGTATTTGGCATACACCTGTAGGACGTCTCATCCGGTCGTGTCCTGAGACCTAGATACGCGCGGCTACGATCAGGGTGACGACACGCCGGGAGGATTTGCTGGATTAGCCTTACCTTAGTTCGGTTTAACTTGAGCACGGGATTCCGAGGATACTCGGGTCTTCCCACTTTGGAGTTGCGACTCCGCGGATCGTGGGCTTGTAATGGGTCAAGTTGGAACACCCCTGCAGGGTTTGAACTTTCGAAAGCCGTGCCCGCGGTTATGTGGCAGATGGGAGCTTGTTAATTCCGGTTGTAGATAACTTGACACAATGATACTAATACACTACCAGCGTGTGTTCCGTGACTGTCAATTTCCGAATAGGGATTCGGGAGTTGAACACGGAGGGGTTATGCTTGTGAGCTTGTAGCTAGGATCACTTCGTGATCACTTCTCGCGATGCCTTCTCTTCTCGCTCTCACTTGCGTAAGCTAGATGCTAGTTGCTGCTGCAGACTTATTCTTTCTTCAGCCTTTTCCTCACCCAAAGGCTTTGATAGTTCTGTTACCCGGGAACGGGATTGCTGAGTCCTCTGTGGCTCACAGTTACTTCACACCAGATGCAGGTCCAGCTGTGAGCTATCCAGGTGATGGCACCGAGCTGGATTGGGAGTACGACGAGGAGCGTAGTCGTTACTACGTGCGCTACCCGGACGATCAGTAGTGGAGTCTCTTACTAGGATTCGATCCGCCTGTGGTTGTTTTATTTATCTGAGTTTGGTACTTTGACATTTGGCTTTTGCCCTTAGAGGGTTGTAGTGGTCTTTTTGTATGATGTTTGAGACTTGTACTGTTATTCTGTGACGTGGCGATTGTAAGCCAACTATTTTTCAGTTTACTATCCCTCTTTTACATGAGTTGTGCAAAGATTACCAAACTCGAGATCATTCTAGGATGGACTTATGCCTTTAAGTCGTGCCTCGACACGTAGGAGGCATAATTCCATCATGGGCATTACAAGTTGGTATTCAGAGCCTTCTCCGACCTAGGAGCCCCCACTGTTTGATCGAACCGTTGACGGTTGAGTCTAGGCACACACTGAAAAACTTTTTGAGTCCTATATTATATCGGAGAGTAGGATTTCTTGCTTCTCATCCCCTTTCTCTCTGGTGAGGACTCCTGACGTCTACTCTTGTCTCTCCTATTTTCAAAATTTGCACAAATTTTTTTTTAGGAATCCCGCGAGTATTCTGGGATTGTTTCGATGTTCTTGTGACAAGGATATTGTTCCCGATGCCTCCTGTTACCGAGGAGTTGAGCTTCGGGGTATCATTGTAACAAGCATATCGCGACAGTACTAAATACTTAAGACGGCCGACATCGAAAATCTCCCCTATACGGCCAGTGGCAAGATAACCCCGACATCACCCAGTACTGGGGAGGTAGTTCGGGAGTATTGCCATAGCTTGTTATAGTGGATGCTTTTCGAAGGTCCGAGGTACACAGTTTCCGAGAAAGACTGGTTATGTGTTGAAGGATGGATACACCTGGATGTAGGTTAGAGTTGATTGCGCGGTGCTTCCCGTGTATCCCCAACACCTGATTGCATAACTGGAATCTTTCGGAAAGCTATAGGTGGGTTTTATCCAGTAGATCGTAGGCATTCTTCCAACGAATGCAGGTTAGTGAGTTCGGGGTTCGACATTGAGTGAAGGAGTTATATGACCGATGTTACTATCAGGAGTTGCATCTTAAAGGGTCCTTGGCTATGCTGATCCGGGGATTGCAAACCTTTTCGTAACGCGTTCATATGCTTTCAGCACAAAGATGTTAGAACGATACTCCTCTCTTGTGTTTGTTCCTTTCCGTACCTTGTTGTTTTATTATTTTATCCTTTTTGATCCCTATGTGGCTTCTCGTGAAGACTGATGTTATCAATTAACTAAGAAATTCATTCGTTCCTCTTGTTCGGATGATTTCATTCGTTCTTATTGTTCGAATGATTATTCTGAAGACTTGTTGCAATTCATTCCATTGATTCAGCTTATTCCTTTTGTCAATCAATTGCTGATTCGTGGTCATCTCTTAACAGGATGGCTCCGAAAAAGGTTCCGAATGCCAACCCAGAGGTGGAAGAGGTCCCAGAGCATCCTCCTTCACCTCCTCCTCCGCCTGAGGCTTGGAGAGCAATTATGCAGACTACTGCTCAGAACACTCAGTTGATGATGCAGATGATGCAGATGATGCAAGCTAATCAAGCTAATCAAGCTAATCAGGGCGTTCCAATGAACCAAGGAAACTTCTTCCAGCAGCACCATGCTACTCTCAACCAGTTCCTGGCTAACAATCCTAAAGCTTTCAGTTACTGTGTCGACCCTCTTGATGCTGAGGATTGGTTGACCGACATCAAGAAGCATTTTGAGTGCAGTAACGTGAAAGAAGATGACTATGTGAAGTTTGCAGCCTTCCAACTGAAAGATCAAGCAGCTGATTGGTGGCAGCAGTACAAAGACTCAAGGCCGGGTCAAGTGATCTCGTGGGAGAATTTCTGCAAGGATTTCCGCTCGCATCACATTCCTACAAGTGTCATTGAGGGTATGCATGAGCAATTCCGCAACCTCAAGCAGGGCTCCATGACAGTCTATCAGTATAATGTCAAGTTCCAAAACCTCGCTCGTTATGCAAAGCAAGACATTCCTGATGCAAAGAGCAAAATCTATCAGTTCCGTGGAGGTCTCAAAGATGAACTTCAGCTTGCTCTCACCTTGTTCGAGCCAGACGAATTCGATAAGTTCTATAATATGGCTTTGAAACAAGAAGCGGCTCAGCTTAAGATGGAGGCTTCTAAGAAGAGAATTCGAGATGCTGTTCACTCTACCTCATCGTCTCAGTTGGCTGCGAAACAACAGAAATTCTGGCTTCCTCCTCCTCCAATGATTCGAGCTCCATACAACAACTCCAGCAACTTCAACAACTCCAACAACAAGAACTCTAGTGGTCGTGGTTTCTCCCACCCACCCAACCCAAGCAACCAGTCGAAGAAGCAGTTTCAGTCTCAAGGCTCCAAGTCCAGTGGCTCTCAGTTCCGTCCTCTCTCAGAAGTGACTTGCAACAAATGCACTCAGAAAGGTCACTATGCCAACAGATGCCCGAATCCGAAGCGTCTTCCTCCTCCTCCTCCTGTCGGTACCGCAATGGTCAAGCATGATCCAAAGGCTGCAAGGGTCAATCTGATGAATGCAGCACAAGCAGAGTCTTCTTCTGATGTCATTTTGGGTAACCTTCCAGTGAACTCTTTTCCAGCTAAAGTGTTATTTGATTCGGGTGCATCATGCTCTTTCATGTCTCAACCATTTGCATCCAAGCACAGTATTGCCACTTCAAATTTGCCTCAGAAGTTGCAAGTTGTTTCTCCAGGCAAGATTATGACTTCTAGTGTTTATGCTCCGGATGTTTCTATTCGCATGGGAGATTATCGTTTTCTGGCTAAACCGGTGATTCTTGGTCATTCTGACATCGACCTCATTCTCGGAATGGATTGGCTTTCTCAGCACGATGCTCACATTGATTGTGCTCAAAAGGAAGTCAAGTTGACTCATTCTGATGAAGATGTGATTATCTTCGCCTCCAGGGATAATACTATTCGGCTTTTCTCTCTTAATGATAAGGGTGAAATTAATGCCATAGAGCAAATTCCAGTGGTGAATGAATATCAAGACGTCTTTCCAGAAGAACTTCCAGGCATGCCTCCACACCGTCAGGTGGAGTTTGTCATTGAACTCGAGCCGGGCACCGAACCTGTTTGCCGGCGTCCATACAAGCTCTCTTCAGATGAATTGAAGGAATTGAAGAAACAGTTGGATGAACAGGAGCGTATGGGTCTCATCAGACCGAGTACATCTCCGTGGGGCTGTGGTGTCTTATTTGTCAAGAAGAAAGATGGCACGGAGCGTCTCTGTGTTGACTACCGGCCACTGAACAAGAAGACGATTAAGAACAAGTATCCGCTCCCCAACATCAACAAACTCTTTGAGCAGCTCAAAGGAGCTAAAGTGTTCTCTAAGCTTGACCTCCGAATGGGCTATCATCAAATTCGCATTCGCGAGGAAGACATTCCCAAGACGGCCTTCAGAACGAGCTACGGTTCATATGAGTATACCGTCATGTCCTTCGGTCTCGCCAATGCTCCTCCTACCTTTTCAAGGATGATGCATTACATCTTCAACCCCTATACAGGCGAATTCGTGCTTGTGTATCTGGATGATATTCTGGTGTTTTCCAAGAATGAAGAAGATCACGAAAAGCACTTGCGTCTGGTTCTTGATCGACTCAGAGAGCATAAATTCTATGCCAAGTTCTCAAAGTGCGAGTTTTGGCTCGATAAGGTTCTCTACCTGGGCCACATCATCTCAGCTGACGGTATTGCGGTTAATCCCGAGAAGGTTGAAGCAATTGTCAACTGGGAAGCTCCTCAGAACGTCAAGCAGCTCCGCAGTTTTCTGGGTCTTGCCAGCTATTGCAGAAGGTTTGTGGAGAACTTCTCCAAGATTGCCAAGCCTCTTTCCAACCTCCTTCAGAAGAATGTCAAATACTTTTGGTCTCCCGAGTGTGAAGTGGCTTTCAAAACCCTCAAAGAGATGCTTGTTTCCGCTCCAGTTCTGATTCCTCCAGATGAATCCAAGCCCTATGAATTGTTCTGTGATGCTTCTCTTCAAGGCCTTGGTGGTGTGCTTATGCAAGAGAAGAGAATCGTGGCATACACTTCACGTCAGCTAAAGCCAGCTGAGAAGAACTATCCCACACATGATCTCGAGCTAGCAGCTGTGGTACATGCTCTGATTACGTGGAGACATCTGTTGTTGGGCAGAAAGGTCGACATCTTCACTGATCACAAGAGCTTGAAGTACATCTTCACACAGCCGCATCTGAACCTCCGCCAGACTCGTTGGGTCGAGATGATCCAAGAGTACAACCCCAGCATTGAGTACACTCCAGGCAAGGCGAATGTGATTGCAGATGCTTTGAGCAGAAAGGCATATTGCAACAGCCTTCTTATCAAGCCACACCAGCCTGAGCTTTGTGAAGCATTCAGGAAGCTCAACCTTCAGGTTGTTCCGCAGGGTTTTCTTGCAAATCTCCAAGTTGCTCCTACCTTGGAAGATCAAGTCCGTGAGGCTCAGCTCAGTGATACCATGGTGAAGAAGGTGAAACATGGGATTGCAAAGGGCACTCCAAAATACAAGTGCTCCCGTGTTGATGAGAGAGATACCTTGTTCTTCGAGGACAGACTCGTTGTTCCCAAAGGTGATCTCAGGAAGCTCATAATGGAAGAAGCTCATGACTCTCTCCTTTCCATTCATCCTGGCAGTTCCAAGATGTATCAAGACCTCAAGCAATCTTACTGGTGGACACGCATGAAAAGGGAAATTGCCCAATTCGTGAATGAATGTGATGTATGCAGAAGAGTGAAAGCAGAACATCAACGTCCAGCCGGTCTTCTCCAACCTCTTCCTATTCCTGAGTGGAAGTTCGACCACATTGAAATGGACTTCGTCACTGGTTTTCGTAAATCCAAGCGAGGCAATGATGCTATCTTTGTGGTGATTGACAAGCTTACCAAAGTTGCTCACTTTCTTCCAGTCAAAGAATCAATCAATGCAGCTCAACTTGCAGAGCTGTACACTTCCAGAATTGTGTCCCTACATGGCATTCCTCAAGTGATATCCTCAGACCGTGGCAGCTTGTTCACATCAAAGTTCTGGGACTCCTTTCAGTCCGCCATGGGCACGAAGATCAGGTTCAGCACTGCCTTTCACCCTCAGACTAGTGGTCAAGTCGAGCATGTGAATCAGATCCTTGAAGATATGCTCAGAGCCTGTGTCATCTCCTTCGGTATGAAATGGGAAGACTGTCTTCCATTTGCCGAATTCTCTTACAACAACAGCTTCCAAGCAAGTGCAGGCAAAGCACCGTTTGAAATTCTCTATGGCAGAAAGTGCCGTACCCCTCTCAACTGGTCTGAAACAGGCGAACGCCAACTTCTTGGCAATGATTTGATCTCTGAAGCCGAAGAAATGTGCAAAGTCATACGTGAGAATCTCAAGGCCGCTCAGTCGCGTCAGAAGAGCTACTATGATGGAAAGCATCGTGAGTTGGCTTTCGACATCGGTGATCATGTCTATCTCCGAGTTTCTCCGATGAAAGGAACCCAAAGGTTCGGTATCAAAGGAAAACTTGCTCCTAGATACGTCGGGCCTTTCAGGATTCTTGGCAAAAGAGGCGATCTAGCCTATCAGCTCGAGCTCCCTTCCAACTTTGCAAATGTTCATGATGTCTTCCATGTGTCTCAGCTTCGCAAATGCTTCAAGGCACCTGAGCGCATGATTTCGTTTGAGGAGATTGATCTTCAACAAGACCTTTCCTACCGAGAGCATCCAGTTGCAATTCTCGAAGAAACCGAACGCAAGACTCGCAACAAGTCCATCAAGTTTCTGAAAGTCAAGTGGTCACATCACACAGACCGAGAAGCTACCTGGGAACGAGAAGATCATCTTCGTTCCGAGTACCCTTCCTTTTTCCAGTCCTAGATCTCGGGACGAGATCTTTTTGTAGTAGAGGAGAGTTTGTAATGCCCCGGATGTAATACTTTCCCTTTTGGGTATATAATAAATCTCCGGCTTCATCTATTTCCATTTCGGGTTCTTTGTCTTTCGGGCTTTCGTCGTTTTGTTGTGTGAGTGTGTGGCATTCATTCATATCATGTAGTCATGTGCATTGCTTTGCATTTGTGTTGTGGGTTGCTTCCGGTTCGTGGCGTTTCTTCCCGTTGTCCGTTTCGTGTTCCGGAGCTCCCTCACGTGTCCGTGACGTCCCGTAGGCCTACTTTGTTGTTCGGGCGTTTTTCGTTACCGGTGTGCCGCGAGGTTGTGTTGTGTGTTGTTGTTTTGTTGTGTGCAACCCGCCTCTCAAATCTCGTCTCGTTTGGACTCCGTTGACTTTTCCCTCCGTTGTCCGTGTGGGCCCGAAGTGCCTTCGCTTCGTGTCCCGAAAATACCCCTATTGCATTCTTTTATCTCCGTCTGGTCCTTTTAAATCATCCCCGCGATCGGATCCGTTGGATCCCGATCGGAGGGCTCCTAAACATCCCTAGTCCCCAAACCCTAGTCTAAACTGCTATAAATAGACCCCTAGTCTATTTGGCATGTCCCCTTCTTCTTCCTCCTTCCCCTCTTTTTTTTCCTTTTATTTCAGATCCAATCCTCCTTTTTTTTCTCTGGATCCCGAAGGGATCCCTCGATCTACCAGCGCAGCCGACCGGTCCCTCGATCGAGGCAAGGTCAACGCCGCCGCCGCGTCTTCGCTCCTTCGCTGGGTCCTCGAGCGACCGAGCCGGCCTCAGCCTCGACCGCGCCAGGCCCGGGTCGCCATCGCCCGACGCGCTGGGCCGTACGCCGCGCCAGCCCAGGGGAGGTCCCCACTTCACCGCCAGTACCGCGCGGGCCGCATCGCCCTCGTGGGCCTCGCCACCGCGGGCTCCCACTCCCGTACGCCGCCGCCAGCCGCCGCCGTGGGCCTCCGCCCGAGCGGCCCGTACACCGCTCCACCGAGGCCGCCGCGCCCGGGCCACTCGCCGCCAACCCGGCCCAGCTCCGCGCGCCGCCTGGGCCTCCAGCCCCGCAGGCCGCCGCCCGGGCCCTCCGAGCACCGCCTCAGCCGGCCTTTCTCCTCTGCGGGCCGAGGCGCCCAGATCTGGCCCGTTTTGTTTACTGTTCCAGATCTGATCCTAGGTTGACTCTTTTCTCCTTCTAAGTACCAGTTTCCTAATCTGTGATGCTATCTTCCAACGTGCATAACTTTTTGTCTGTAGATCCGTTTTGCGCGTGTAGCATGTCCAGATGTTCGTGGAGATGTCCTCTACGTTTTACCTGTTGTAGTCATGCATGTTAGAGGTCATCTAGGGGCTTGTTTTGCTGTTGCAAGAGTGTATGATGATATAAACTGCTGTTATGTGTTATTTTCATGCCACCTTTGACATGTGATATCTTTTAGCTCGTTTGTCCAAACGATGCAAATGACATGTCCACGTGTTCGTCTTGCCACGAACTACGTGTTGCTTGTGATAGGTTGCATGGTAGATTTTTCATTTCCTTGTTATCATCGTTGCAAGATGCCATGTTCACATGTTGTGTTTTCACTTGTTATGAAATGCCATCTTGTTGAGCTCGTTGTAATCGGTGTGTTCACCACAATGATGCATGCTTGTGTGTTTCGGGATCACCTTCATATGTATTTTGATGAGGTGCTTACCCTTTGCCATGTTTAGTTTCGAGGTGTCTTAAACATGCTCTTTTGTGTGCTATAATGATGTTGCTGTTTTAGGACTTAGTGAAATTTCACTAAGTCTGAAATCTGTAACGTTCCGATGCCATGTTCGTGTGTTGTTGTAGGACAAAGCATGATAGTTTTGGGGTGGATTTTGATTGTTCCTTGAAGTATATATTGTTGTCTTTCCATCCATGTCCTCACATGTCCATTTGAGTGGCTGTAGCATGTTTATCTTTTGCTCCAAACTTTCAATAAAATTCTGCTGCCAGAATTTTATTTCAAAGTTCAATATGTCCAAGATCATTGCTATTGATCCGTGACTCCGTTTGGGGTGCACTTTGGACCTAGTTGCTGTACATTATATCTAGTTTGTGTTCAAGTCCTTTGCCATGCTTTTTGGGTGCTGTAGATTAATTATTTTGAGCTCCAAAGATGCCATGTTGCTGTAATTTTCAGTTTTCGCTCAAATCTTGTTTCGGGCATAACTTTTAGCCCGTAACTCCGATTTCAGCGAATCTTATATCAAACTTGGGTGATTTTCTGTGTAGATTAATAATATCAGGTTGTTATCTTGTTTTGAGGTGTTTTGCTTGAGTGATGTTTTACGTGCTCCATGTGCATCCCTAGTGCATCCATCATGCATTCATGTTTCTCGAGTGCGCATTGCATCGTGTTGATTGGTGCTTGGTGTGTTTGTCTTGTTTAGAGCCGGAAGTTGAGCACGAGTTTTCCAACGAGGTTGAGCACGAGGTTTCCAACGAGTTTGAGCACGAGGACCCTTCTTTCGATCCGAACGTCTTCTCTTCAGGCAAGATGACCGAACCCCGATAACATTACTATCTTTGTCTATTGCTAGTAGTCTCGATCTATAGTTTTGCCTCGATGCCCATGTTCTTCTTGTCAGCCTCCTATTTGTAACCAATTGCCATGTTTAACCACCCTACCTATGCAAACCGTTGCTTGGCTAAGTACGCTTCGCTCAGCCCTTCTTATAGCGTTGCTAGTTGCAGGTGAAGTGAAGATGCTTGCTCCATGTTGAAGTTTGGTTGGGTTATATCACACTATATAAATGCTTTAACTGAAATCACATATATATTGGCAAGGGTGGAAGGCTAAGCCTTTTGCTTGGTGATTTGTTCCACTCATGCCGTTAGGATCCGTATAAGCCGGTTTTATGTTCCTTGATTATGCGTTCCTAACACGGTTGGGGTGTATGGGACCCCCTCGATAAACCGCTAAGTGCTAAGTCTTTTCCAGCAAATCCCAACATTGGTACTATTTGCCTAATAACAAACTAAACATGCATAGGGAGTAATTAACCCTCTTTCTTAATCAACAACCCCGGGCCAGTGCTCCACATGAGTGTTGGTCCGAAACGGGGAGTCTGCGGGGCCACCTCAAGGAAACTCGAGGTTTGGTAAAAACCTGTAGAATCGCCCATCCGGTCGTGTCCTGAGACCTAGATACGCGCGGCTACTATCAGGGTGTCGACACGCCGGGAGTATTTGCTGGATTAGCCTTACCTTAGTTCGGTTTAACTTGAGCACGGGATTCCGAGGATACTCGGGTCTTCCCACTTTGGAGTTGCGACTCCGCGGATCGTGGGCTTGTAATGGGTCAAGTTGGAACACCCCTGCAGGGTTTGAACTTTCGAAAGCCGTGCCCGCGGTTATGTGGCAGATGGGAGCTTGTTAATTCCGGTTGTAGATAACTTGACACAATGATACTAATACACTACCAGCGTGTGTTCCGTGACTGTCAATTTCCGAATAGGGATTCAGGAGTTGAACACGGAGGGGTTATGCTTGTGAGCTTGTAGCTAGGATCACTTCGTGATCACTTCTCGCGATGCCTTCTCTTCTCGCTCTCACTTGCGTAAGCTAGATGCTAGTTGCTGCTGCAGACTTATTCTTTCTTCAGCCTTTTCCTCACCCAAAGGCTTTGATAGTTCTGTTACCCGGGAACGGGATTGCTGAGTCCTCTGTGGCTCACAGTTACTTCACACCAGATGCAGGTCCAGCTGTGAGCTATCCAGGTGATGGCACCGAGCTGGATTGGGAGTACGACGAGGAGCGTAGTCGTTACTACGTGCGCTACCCGGACGATCAGTAGTGGAGTCTCTTACTAGGATTCGATCCGCATGTGGTTGTTTTATTTATCTGAGTTTGGTACTTTGACATTTGGCTTTTGCCCTTAGAGGGTTGTAGTGGTCTTTTTGTATGATGTTTGAGACTTGTACTGTTATTCTGTGACGTGGCGATTGTAAGCCAACTATTTTTCAGTTTACTATCCCTCTTTTACATGAGTTGTGCAAAGATTACCAAACTTGAGATCATTCTAGGATGGACTTATGCCTTTAAGTCGTGCCTCGACACGTAGGAGGCATAATTCCATCCTGGGCATTACAGTGTGACACCCCCGATTTGTCCGTACACTAATCATGCACGCAAATGTGTACGACCAAGATCAGGGACTCACTGGAAGATATCACAACACAACTCTAGACACAAATTAAAATAATACAAGCTTTATATTACAAGCCAGGGGCCTCGAGGGCTCGAATACAAAAGCTTGAAAACACAAGAGTCAGCGGAAGCAACAATATCTGAGTACAGACATAAGTTAAACAAGTTTGCCTTAAGAAGGCTAGCACAAATATAGCAACGATCGAAAAGGCAAGGCCTCCTGCCTGGGACCTCCTAACTACTCCTCGAAGCCGATCTTCACGTAGAAACCTCCTCGGGATCTTCTGGGTCCGGGACTCCACCATCTGGATGCGTCATCCGAGAAGAAGGGGCAAAAGGGGAAAAGGGGGAGAAAAGCAACCGTGAGTACTCATCCAAAGTACTCGCAAGCAAGGATCTACACTACAAATGCAATGATATCTGTGTAAAGGAGGTAATATCTGTGGGCTAAACTACAGAATGCCAGAATAAGAGGGGGATAGCTAACCCAATCGAAGACTACGCTTCTCGTAACCTCCATCTTGCAGCAGTAGGAGAGAGTAGATGGAATAGTAACAAGTATCCTCGCTTCTGGCAGCCTCCGTCTTGAAGCAGTAGAAGGGAATAGATGGTAAGTTCACCAAGTAACATCGTATAGCATAATCCTACCGGCGATCCTCCCCTCGTCGCCCTGTGAGAAAGCGATCACCGGGTTGTATCTGGAACTTGTCTGGGTGTGTTTTATTAAGTATCCAGTTCTAGTTGTCATGAGGTCAGAGTACAACTCCGGGTCGTCCTTTTACGAGGGACACGGCTATTCGAATAGATTAACTTCCCTGCAGGGGTGCACCACATAACCCAGCACGCTTGATCCCATTTGGCCGGACACACTTTCCAGGGTCATGCCCGGCCTCGGAAGATCAACACGTCGCAGCCCTACCTAAGCACAACAGAGAGGTCAACACGCCGGTCTAAACCCTAAGCGCACGGGGGTCTGGGCCCATCGCCCAATGCACACCTGCACGTTGCGAGGGCGGCCGGTAAGCAGACCTAGCCTCTCCTAATACCAGAGTAGGCGTTCCGGTCCAATCCGGCGCGCGCCGCTAAGTCGCTGACGTCAAGAAGGCTTCGGCTGATACCACGACGTCGAGTGCCCATAACTGTTCCCACGCAGCTGGTTAGTGCGTATAGACCAAATGGCCAGACTCAGATCGAATACCAAGATCTCGTTAAATGTGTTATTATGAAATAACCGCGGACAACGACCAGGGCCAGGCCCACCTGTCTCCTAGGTGGTCGCAACCCGCCCTGTCGCTCCGCCACAAAGTAACCATCAGGGGGCTGTCGGGAACCCAGGCCCACCACTACCTGGGTGGAACCACCTGCCCCTTCAGCCCCCATCTCCGAATCATCATCATGTGTATGTAAAGTATGTATATAGTATATATCCGTGATCACCACCCGAGTGATCACGGCCCGATGGTATAGCATGGCAGACGGACAAGAATGAAGGGCCACTGATGGAATACTAGCATCCTATACTAAGCATTAGGATGGCAGGTACATGTATCAACAGTTGTAGCAGCAATGACAGGCTATGCAACAGAATAGGAGTAACCGAACAGTAACATGCTACACTACTCTAATGCAAGCAGTAGAAAGAAGAATAGGCGATATCTGGTGATCAAAGGGGGGGCTTGCCTGGAAGCTCTGCAGACGAAAGGAATCTTCGGAATCGTAGCCGTAGTCGAACACCGAAGCATCAACGGTCTCGGGGTCTATCACAGTATCGGAGTCTACCGAAAATAAGCAACGAAGGGGAAACAAATAAATAACAGAGCAAACAATAGCATCACAAAGCATAACATGGGAATATGCGGTGCTACGTGTGACCTAACGCAGTAGGAGGTGATACTGGCAAGGATGAAAAACATCCGGGAAAGTATTCCCGGTGTTTCGCGTTTTCGGGCAGATGAAACGGAGGGGAAATGTTGCACGTTCGGTATGATAGAGGTGTGTGGCGGACAAACGGACCGCGTTTTCGGATTCGTCTCGTCGTTCTGATCAACTTTCATATATAAATTATTTTCATCCGAGTTACGGTTTAAAAGATATGATTTTCTAAAGTTTTTATTAATTTCTGGAATTTAATATTAATTAAATTAATTCAAAAAAGAATTTATGACATCAGCATGACATCATGCTGACGTCATCATGGTTGACTGGTCAAACTGACCAGTGGGTCCCACCTGTCATACACTAATTAGTGTAATTAGGATTTACCTAATGCAATTACTATTTAGTTAAACTAACTAATTAATTAGATTAATTAAACATGATTAATTAACTTAATTAATTAATTAATCAATTAATTATATTATTATTTTTATTATTTTTATTCTCTCTTTTTTTTATAAAACCGTTCTGGGGGCGGCCCCCCTAGTCATAGGCCCATGGCCTAACGGGGCGGGCGCTAACGGGCGCTGGGGCAGGGCGCACCCAGGCCCCATCGCGCGTGCGGGGAGGGGAAGGGGAGGCGAGGCCAGCCGACCGGGGCCTTGCCCGGCGGCGGCGGGCCACGGCGGGGCGTCGGACTGGGGCGCCGGACGGCGAGGTAAGGGGGAGGGCCGGCCAGCGGGCAGCCGCCGACGGCAGGCGGAGGCGAGGCGGGGGGGCGCACGGGCGACCGCGGGAAGGAGCAGTCGCGTCGAAGGGAGCGGGGCGCGAGCGGGCGGTCGTCGACGAGGGGAGCAAGGTGCGCGGCGCCGGCGAGACGCGGCTCAGGGGGTGGCGGAGGTGAGGACAGCGACGGCCAGAGGCGGCACTGCCCGCGGCGGAGCACGACGTAGGCCGGTGGGCGACGCGTTGGCGTACGGGCGTTGTTCAGGCGGCCAGTGCGGAGGCTGCGGGCGTGGTCACGGCGCGGCAACGACAGAGGGAGATGGGACTACGACGGCGGTGCAAAACACCGAGCGAGGCGAGCAGCGCGGTGGCGATGCGGTGACTGCGGTCATGGCGCGAAACGGTACGATGCCGACGAGCTAGACCAACAGGGAGAGGGAGGGAAGGGGATGCGCTCACGGAGCCCTGCAGATGTGCAATCGTGGGCTCGGGGCAGCGTCGGAGCTTGGGGCGGCAGTGGTCGACGACGGGAAGGCGGCTTCATGCGATAGTGCATCGGAGGTGAGGTGTCGAGGGCGAGGAGGTGGTCCAGGAGGCGTCGGCGGTCATCGGCGTCGGGGGTTGGGGCCGAAGCTCCCGATCCAGATCGGGCAGAGG
>LR738711.1:686576122-686600545 GCA_902687465.1 Secale cereale | reverse complement strand
CCCCCCCCCCCCCGCCCATCGATCGCGCGACGACATGATGTTTGATTTGCAAGCGAAGAACATTTTGTGCTGCCTTGAAGATTTCAACAACGGCGTCCCGGAGGACGACAATGATGGCGCGGCATGCCGCCTCTGCCGCCGCCGGAAATAGTTATTTTGGGGTCTAATACTGTATCTCGAATTCTCGATCATATGAATATAAATTCGCAGTGTGATTGAATGAAAGGTATGGTTTGAACGAACTTGTGTTTTTCTCTCTTAATGTACAGACTTATCAAGCAGTTTTATTTTGAAAAAAACTTCAATGGTTTTTAAACATAAAATACTCATCGCAAACGTTGTAGTTAAAACACCTGTATGCAAACCAATAGCTTCCCCAGGAAGCCAAGGGAAAATGTGTCGAGCAGGATTTGTGCAGCTCTTGATCGCAAACGTTTTAGTTAGAATACTCGTATGCAAAGTGAGAGCTATGGAAAATTCGTAGTGGAGGATTTGTGCATCCCTTCAACGCATACGGTTGGTTTGGATGACCCATGTGCAACCACGTAGAAACAATTGGGTAAGATTTGCATCTATCATATTGGGTATGTTGCCATTTGTCAAACTGGAAAGATTGACATTTGTTTATCTAGTAACGTTGCCATTTGTCAACCTTGTCACACAACGATTTGTCAAAATATGCAGCTAAAAATCACTAGCACTATCTATTTTTTGCAACTAAAATCACTAACACCGTTAATATGGACACCAATACAAAGTGGCATTGTACTTTTTTTGTCATCCAAATAGAAAAATAATATACATGCCGCCACTCGACCCTTGTGACGTGCGAGCATGCGTGAGTTGATGGGACGCATATGCAAATGTACCATTCATTACATACAACAAGTCATCAACAAACAACAACAACGAGGATACATGTTGGATTATAGATTATTTCCAACAAAACTTTCTAGTAAAGTAAAGTTTTTCTCACACAACAAATAACAAAGCGATGAAAATGAACTTCAACTCAACCAATCCTCGGCGTTGGAAACGCTTGCTTTCAACCATAACTGATTCTCTGGGAAGGGCCAACTATTGTCAATCTTGAGACCAACGCGGGACTGATCATCCAGGCTGAAGCGGCCTATATTAGGACGCATATTGTGATAGCCAGAGTACGGAACCATAGCAATGTCCAAGGTATAGATATAGTTGCTTCTCATAAATGGTAGCAACGTTGTGTCAACAGCAGCTGGATCGCCATTCACCATCATTGGATAGTTTTGTCCAAGGAAGAGCGAGTTTCCTCCAAGACTTTCAATACGGAACCATTCAGAAGGTGATGGCGCTAGTACACTAGTATCCATCCCGAATACACTGCAACATATGTTGGAATAGGTCCGCATAGTGCGACCATGGGAGACAACACCTGCTTCGTTAGTAACATCGGCAGTGCCCTGTATACATACAATAAGAGGCGATCCATCGGAATAAGTTGCCAGTCGCCATTGAGTATATAGGTCCTGCTCGTCCTCATGCTCGTGATCATCACCATTGTCATCTCCCACTTGGTTACAATTGTTTTTCAAGTATAGCTGGTGGAATGTTCACAGAACCTTCGAAACACAAGAAGGTTAATTAGTAAAGGGAAACTAGCTAACCCGCGCATGCATGTGGATGAAACAATTATAATTACGGTGGAAGACAAACATACCGAAACAATAAGGATCCCATGCAAAAACAGTGCCACGAGTGGTGGTAGAAAACACAAGACGCTCATATTGAATTGCATCACAGTACTCATTCGTGTCCAGAAATTGATTTTTGAGCAATATCCATCCATCTGTGGAAGCAGAGACGGCAACAAGCTTGTCCAAGATAGCAACAACAACATAGTTCTTCTAATCCAAAGAGCGGTAGGGAACTCGAGAAATTACTATCTTCCGTGGACGACCGTCATGATGATCGTAACTGAACGTACGTAGACTATCTGTGTGCTGAACCTCATGGCAGTCTGAGATTTTTGGAAGTGGAACCCGGTGACGAGTGTACACATTCACAAGTTCCCACTCGAAGTTGTTCCCAATATAAACAACCCAATCTCCATTTTTGCATGCCCATGCCTTACCCTTAAGAGATGGCATCTTAACATCACACGTATCATTATCAAGTGGCATCAACTTGCAGAAGGAAAGGCTTTCATCGTCCTCGACGGTGAGCAGGGTCATGGCGAAGAAGATAGGGGAGATCAAACCGCTCCTGAACCCTTGGATTCTTTGTAATGATCCTATTTGTTGATTCGAGAATGGTCTTGTAGGAACCTGCCGTGCTAGCCGAGGTGATGACGTCGCACCGATCAATGAATTCCTCCACCACGTCATCTTTCAGATCAGGGCAAGAATAACGGGGTTATTTCCGGCCTGTTCCCTCCATGGAGAAGACGATCGAACAATGGCGGAAGGAAGGGTGAAGGCAAATGGAAGGAGGAAGGGTGAAGGCAAATGGAGGGAAAGGCGAAGAGGCGATGGACGGTTGCCACGGTACAGGAAGAGCCTAGTGGGGAGCGAACGGTTGCCACAGAGGTCACACACTGACGACAAGGCCGAGTGAACCGCATGCCGTATATCGCACACACCTTGATTTGACTGACTGTTTCTTTTGTGTTGCCTAATGACAAACAGTTCATCCGACTGAACTGTATGCTGTACATCGCACACGCCTTCATCTGGCAGCCCATTTCTTTTGTTCCTCCTCATCGCAAACAGTCAATTGAACTGAACCGTATGCCCACCATCGCACACTCAACCAAAATCTGAACCGTGTTTGATGCAACCTCCATCGCAAACGTTTTGCACCTTTTTTGACGGTTTTTTACACCCCCGTTTCCGATTAAGGCATAGCACACAGTTTCGTCGAAGGGTTTCTGATCGTAGTGTTGCATTAGCAGCATCCTACAGTAGTGCATGCTCATCAAAAGGAATCCGTTAACGAGGTTGATCAAGTCTCATTAACAAACTTCTTTCGAATAACATAAAACCGAATAATTTTCGAATAACACTTGGTTACCTCAATAGGTATATGCATCTCCCCAACAATAAGAATATCATATTTCTTTTTTACAGTAGGAATAGGAAATTCAAAACCTCCAATAGCAATAGTTGAAATTTTTCCAATAGAATTGATGCTATTAACTTGAGGTTGTTTCTTCGGAAAGTGTACCGTATGCTCATTACCGTTAACATGAAAAGTGACATTGCCCTTGTTGCAATCAATAACAACCCCTGCAGTATTCAAAAAGAGTCTACCAAGGATGATCGACATACTGTCGTCCTCAGGAATATCAAGAATAACAAAGTTCGTTAATATAGTAACATTTGCAACAACAATAGGCACATCCTCACAAATATCGATAAGTATAGTTGTTGATTTATCGGCAATTTGCAAAGATATTTCAGTAGGTGTCAACTTATTCAAATCAAGTATACGATACAAGGAGAAAGGCTTAACACTAACATCGGCTCCAAGATCACATAAAGCAGTTTTAACATAGTTTCCTTTAATAGAGCATGGTATAGTGGGCATTCCTGGATCTCCAAGTTTCTTTGGTATTCCACCCTTAAAAGTGTAATTAGCAAGCATGGTGGAAATTCAGCTTCCTGTATCTTTCTTTTATTAGTAACAATTTCTTTCATGTACTTAGCATAGGGAGACATTTTTAGCATGTTAGTCAAACGCATACGCAAATAGATAGGTCTAATCATTTCACAAAAGCGTTCAAATTCCTCATCATCTTTTTTCTTCGATGGTTTAGGAGGAAAGGGCATGGGTTTCTGAACCCAAGGTTCCCTTTCTTTACCATGTTTTCTAGCAACAAAGTCTCTCTTATCATAATGTTGATTCTTTGATTGTGGGTTATCAAGATCAACAACAGGTTTGATCTCTACATCATTATCATTACTAGATTGAGCATCGGTATGAACATCATTATTAACATTATCACTAGGTTCATGTTCATCACTAGATTGTGTCTCAGCATCAGAAATAGAAATATCATTGGGATTATCAGGTGTATCTATAACAGGTTCACTAGAAGCATGCAAAGTCCTATCAGTTTTCTTTTTCTTTTTATTACTAGGACCAGTTTTATCAGTATTATTTCTATGAGAATCCTGCTCAATTCTCTTAGGATGTCCTTCAGGATACAAAGGTTCCTGAGTCATTTTACACCTCTAGTCATAACTCTAACATCATTATCTTTGTTTTTACTATTAAAATCATTAAGCAAATCATCTTGTGCTTTAAGTACTTGTTCTACTTGGGTGGTAACCATGGAAGCATGTTTACTAATAAGCTTAAGGTCATTAATAGTTCTAGTCATATAATCACCCAACTATTCAAGCATATGAGCATTACGTTTCAATTGTGTACTAACATAAGCATTGAAGCTTTCTTGTTTCACAATAAAATTATCAAACTCATCCAAGTATTGACGAGCAGACTTTTTACGAGGAATATCGCCTTCATCAAATCTATAGATAAAGTTTACCTCTACTACCTGTGTCGGTTTATCAAGACCATGTATTTCCTCAATAGGCGATAAATTCTTAACATCTTCAGCTTTAATACCTTTTTCCTTCATTGATTTCTTTGCCTCTTGCATATCTTCAGGACTGAGAAAATACCCCTTTTATTTGGAGTTGGCTTAGGAGTTGGTTCGAGAAGAGTCCAATCATTATCATTACTCAATATATTATTCAATAATTTTTCAACTTGCTCAACATTTCGTTCCCTGAAAACACAACCAGTTCAACTATCTAGGTGGTCCCTAGAAGCATCGGTTAGTCCATTATAAAAGATATCAAGTATTTCATTTTTCTTGAGAGATGATCAGGCAAAGCATTACGTAATTGGAGAAGCCTCCCCCAAGCTTATGGGAGACCCTCTTTTTCAATTTGCACAAAATTAAAAATTCATGTAAGGCAGTTTGTTTCTTATGAGCAGGAAAATATTTTGCAGAGACGTAGTAAATCATATCCTGGGGACTACATACACAACCAGGAGCAAGAGAATTAAATCATAACTTAGCCTCACCCTTTAATGAGAAAGGAAACAACTTAAGAATATAGTAATAGCAATTTTTTCCTCATGAGCAAATAGGGTGGCTATATCATTCAGTTTGGTAAGATGTGCCACAACAGTTTCAGGTTCATAACCATGAAAAGGATCATATTCAACAAAAGTAATTAACTTAGGATCGACAGAGAATTCACAATCCTTATCAGTAACACGAATAGGTGAAGTAGCAAATTCAGGATCATATTGCATTCTAGCATTCAAAGATTTTTATTTCCACTTGCGTAGTAATTTCTTAAGATCATTCCTATCCTTACAAGCAAGAAAGTCTCTAGCTAGTACCTCTCCTTCCATAACATATCCCTTAGGCATAACATGCAATTAATATTTAGGAGAGCTAGTTTTAACAGGAGTTTCAAAGTCTTCAATTTCAATAATTTCATCAGTTTCGGAAATATCATCATCTTCAGCAAAATCAGTAGTTCTAGCTCTAGCAAGATGTACATCAAGTAGTTCGTCCAATGGCACAATTTTATCAAATATAGTGGTAGCATCATAAGCATCATTCATTGCGGAAGTGGCATCATCAATAACATGCAACATATCAGGTTCAATAGCAGGTGTAGGTGTCGCAAGCTTACTTAAAACAGATGGTGAATCAAGTGCAGAGCTAGATGGCAATTCCTTACCTCCCCTCATTCTAGAGGGAATGATCTTGGTTCTATCATTCCTTAGTGGCCTCATAGTGATCAACAAATATAAATCCTAGTAACTCACAGAATAGAGCTATGCTCCCCGGCAACGGTGCCAGGAAAAGGTCTTGATAACCCACAAGTATAGGGGATCACAACAGTTTTCGAGGGTAGAGTATTCAACCCAAATTTATTGATTCGACACAAGGGGAGCCAAAGAATATTGTCAAGTATTAGTAGCTGAGTTGTCAATTCAACCACACCTGGAAAACTTAATATCTGCAGCAAAGTATTTAGTAGCAAAGTAGTATGGAAGTAACGGTAATGGTGGTAAGAGTAATAGTAGCAATTTTATAGTGATTGTGACAGCAACAGTAATGAAAGTAACGAAATAAGTATCAATATGAAACGAACTCGTAGGCAATGGATCAACAATGATAGGTGTCGGGTAATATTCATCATGTAGCAGTTATAAGTTAGGGTGACACAGAACTAGCTCCAATTCATCAATATAATATAGGCATGTATTCCGTATATAGTCATACGTGCTTACGAAAAAGAACTTGCATGGAATCTATTGTCCTACCCTCCCGTGGCGGCGGGGTCCTAATGGAAACTAAAGGATATTAAGTCCTCCTTTTAATAGAGTACCAGACCAAAGCATTAGCACTTAGTGAATACATGAACTACTCAAACTATGGCAATTACCGGAAAGAATCCCAATTATTATCACCTTGGGGTATGCGGATCATAACACATAGTTGGTGTCTACACATTGCAAGATAGGATCAAGAACACATGTATCTCCATTAAAACATAATAGGTTCAGATCTGAAATCATGGAACTCGGGCCCTAGTGACAAGCATTAAGCATAGCAAAGTCATAGAAACATCAATCTCAGAACATAATGGATACTAGGGATCAACCCCTAACAAAACTAACTCGATTACATGATAAATATCATCCAACCCATCACCGTCCAGCAAGCCTACGATGGAATTACTCATGCACGGCAGTGAGCATCATGGAATTGGTGATGGAGGAAGGTTGATGATGACGATGGCGACGATCTCCACTCTCCGGATTCCCAAACGGACTCCAGATCAGTGAAGGATATATGCCCTAGAGGCAATAAGAAAGTTGTTATTTATATTTCCTTATGTATCATGATAAATGTCTTTTATTCATGCTAGAATTGTATTAACCGGACACTTGATACATGTGTGAATACATAGACAAAACAGAGTGTCCCTAGTATGCCTCTACTAGACTAGCTCGTTAACCAAAGATGGTTATGTTTCCTAACCATAGACATGTGTTTTCATTTCATCAATGGGATCACATCATTATGAGAATGATGTGATGGAAAAGACCAATCCGTTAGCTTAGCACTATGATCATTTAGTTTTGCTGTTATTGCTTTCTTCATGACTTATACATGTTCCTATGACTATGAGATTATGCAACTCCTGAATACCGGAGGAACACCTTGTGTGCTATCAAAATTCACAACATAACTGGGTGATTATAAATATGCTCTAAAGGTGTCTCCGAAGGTGTTTGTGGTGTTGGCATAGATCGAGAATATGATTAGTCACTCCGAGTGTCAGAGAGGTATCTCTGGGACCTCTCGATGATACACATCATAATAAGCCTTGCAAGCAAACAACTAATGAGTTAGTAACGAGATGATGTATTACGAAATTAGTAAAGAGACTTGCCGACGACGAGATTGAACTAGGTATGATGATACCGACGATCGAACTTCGGGCAAGTAACATGCCGATGACAAAGGGAACAACGTATGTTGTTATGCGGTCTGATCGATAAAGATCTACGTAGAATATGTAGGAGCCAATATGAACATCGAGGTTCCGCTATTGGTTATTGACCAGAGATGAGTCTCGGTCATGTCTACATAGTTCTCGAACACGTAGGGTCCGCACGCTTAACGTTCGATGACTATCGATATTATGAGTTTATGTGTTTTGATGTACCGAAGGTTGTTCGGAGTCCCAGATTGGATCACGGACATGACGAGGAGTCTCGAAATGGTCAGGACATAAATATCGATATATTGGAAGGCTATGTTTGGACACTAGAATGGTTCCGGGTGAGTTCGGGCATTTTCCGGAGTACCGGGAGGTTACCGGAACCCCCCGGGGAGTCAATGGGCCCTATTGGGCATTAGTGCAAAAGAGGAGGAGGCGGCCAAGTGGAGGGCGCCCCCCCCCCCCCAAACCCAATCCGAATTGGGGTGGGGGGCCGACCCCCTTTCCTTCTCCCTCTCTCCCTCTTCCTTCTTCTCCTACTCCTATTAGGAAAGGGGGAAACCTACTCCTAGTGGGAGTAGGACTCCCCCCTTGGGCGCGCCATATGAGGGCCGGCACTCTCCTCCTCCCCTCCTTTATATACGTGGCCAGGGGGCACCTCATAGACACACAAGTTGATTTCTTAGCCGTGTGCGGTGCCCCCCTCCACTGTTACACACCTCGGTCATATTGTCGCGGTGCTTAGGCAAAGCCTTGCGTCGGTAACTTCATCAATATTGTCACCACGCCGTCGTGCTGACGCAACTCTCCCTCGGCCTCAACTGAATCAAGAGTTCGAGGGATGTCATCGAGCTGAACGTGTGCAGATCACGGAGGTGCCGTGCGTTCGGTGCTTGATTGGTTGGATCGCAAAGACGTTCGACTACATCAACCGTGTTACTAAACGCTTCCGCTTTCGGTCTACGGGGGTACGTGGACACACTCTCCCGCTCGTTGCTATGCTTCTCCTAGATAGATCTTGCGTGATCGTAGGAGAATTTTGAAATACTACGTTCCCCAACAATGGTATCAGAGCCAGATTTATGCGTAGATGATATGCACGAGTAGAACACAATGAGTTGTGGGCGATAATAGTCATACTGCTTACCAGCATGTCATACTTTGATTCGGCTGTATTGTGAGATGAAGCGGCTTGGACCGACATTACGCATACGCTTACGCGAGACTGGTTTCACCGTTACGAGCACTCGTTGCTTAAAGGTGACCGGTGGGTGTCTGCCTCTCTAGCTTTAGTTGAATCGAGTGTGACTACGCCCGGTCCTTGTGAAGGTTAAAATAGCACACTTGACGAAAAATCGTTGTGGTTTTGATGCGTAGGTAAGAACGGTTCCTGCTAAGCCCGTAGCAGCCACGTAAAACTTGCAACAACAAAGTAGAGGACGTCTAACTTGTTTTTGAAGTGCATGTTGTGATGTGATATGGTCAAGACGTGATGAGTTATACGTTGTTGTTTGTGATGATCATGTTTTGTAAATTATCAGCAACCGGCAGGAGCCTTGTGGTTATCTATTTAATGTATGAATTGCGAAAGCCATGTAATTGATTTACTTTACTATGAGTTAGCGATAGTAGTAGTAGCAATAGTTGGTGAGACGACCGCGACGCTACGATGAAGATCATGGTGTCAATCTGGTGACGATGGAGATCTTGATGATGCTTTGGAGATGGAGATCAAAAGCACAAGATGATGATGGCCATATCATGTCACATAGTTTGATTGCATGTGAAATCTTATGATGCTTCTTATTTTTCTTAGTACGACAGTAGCATTATAAGATGATCCCTTACAAAATTTCAAGGTACTAGTGTTCTCCCTGAGTATGTACCGTAGCGAAAGTCCGTCGTGCCGAGACACCACGTGATGATCGGGTGTGATAAGCTCTACGTTCAAATACAACGGGTGTAAGGCAGTTTTGCACATGCAGAATACTCGGGTTAAACTTGACGAGCCTAGCATGTACAAACATGGCCTCGGAACACTGGAGACCGAAAGGTCGAGCATGAATCATATAGTAGATATGATCAACATAAGATGTTCACCATAGAAAACTACTCCATCTCACGTGATGATCGGACATGGTTTAGGTGATATGGATCACGTGATCATTTAGATGACTAGAGGGATGTCTATCTAAGTGGGAGTTCTTTAGTAATATGATTAATTGAACTTTAATTTATCATGAACTTAGTCCTGGTAGTTTTTGCATATCTATGTTGTTGTAGATCAATGGTCCGTGCTACCGTTCGCTTGAATTTAAATGCGTTCCTAGAGAAAGCTAAGTTGAAAGATGATGGTAGCAACTACATGGACCAGGTCCGTAACTTGAGGATTATCCTCATTGCTGCACATAAGAATTATGTCCTTGATGCACTGCTGGGTGACAGGCCTGCTGCAGGAGCAACTCCGAACGTTATGAACGTCTGGCAAGCTCGTTATGATGATTACTCGATAGTTCAATGTGCCATGCTTTACGGCTTAGATTCGGGACTTCAAAGACGTTTTGAACGTCTTGGAGCATATGAGATGTTCCAAGAGTTGAAGTTAATATTTCAAGCAAATACCCAAATTGAGAGATATGAAGTCTCCAATAAGTTCTATAGCTGCAGTATGGAGGAGAAAAGTTCTATTAGTGAACACTTACTCAGAATGTTTGGGTACTACAATCGCATGCCTCAACTTGGTTGCAAAGTTGATGAAGATAGTGTCATTGATAGAGTTCTTCAATCACTGCCACCAAGATATAAAGGATTCTTGATGAACTATAATATGCAAGGGATGCAGAAGACTATTCCCGAGCTCTTCGCTATGCTCAAAGCTACGGAGGTAGAAATAAAAAAGGAGCATCAAGTGTTGATGGTTAACAAGACCACTAGTTTCAAGAAAAAGAGCAAGGGAAAGAAGGGGCACTTCAAAAAGAATATCAAGCCAGTTGCTACTCCCGCGAAGAAACCCAAGTCTGGAGCCAAGCCTGAAACTGAGTGCTTCTACTGCAAAGGAACTGGACACTGGAAGCGGAACTGCCCCAAGTATTTGGCAGATAAGAAGGATGGCAAAGTGAACGAAGGTATATTTGATATACATGTTATTGATGTCTACCTTACTAATGCACGTAGTAGCACCTGGGTATTTGACACTGGTTCGGTTGCTAATATTTGTAACACGAAACCGGGGCTACGGATTAAATGGAGACTAGCTAAGGACGAGGTGACGATGCGCGTGGGAAATGGTTCCAAAGTTGATGTGATCGCCGTCGGCACGCTACCTCTACATCTACCTTCGGGATTAGTTTTAGACCTAAATAATTGTTATTTGGTGCCAGCGTTGAGCATGAACATTATATCTGGATCTTGTTTGTTGCGAGACGGTTATTCATTTAAATCAGAGAATAATGGTTGTTCTATTTATATGAGTAATATCTTTTATGGTCATGCACCCTTGAAGAATGGTCTATTTTTCTTGGATCTCGATCGTAGTGATACACATATTCATAATATTGAAGCCAAAAGATGCAAAGTTGATAATGATAGTGCAACTTATTTGTGGCACTGCCGTTTAGGTCATATTGGTGTAAAGTGCATGAAGAAACTCCATGTTGATGGACTTTTGGAATCACTTGGTGCTTGCGAACCATGCCTCATGGGCAAGATGACTAAAACTCCGTTCTCTGGGACAATGGAGCGAGCAACTGACTTATTGGAATCATACATACTGATGTATGCGGACCAATGAGTGTTGAGGCTCGTGGTGGGTATCGTTATTTTCTGACCTTCACAGATGATTTGAGCAGATATGGGTATATCTACTTGATGAAACACAAGTCTGAAACATTTGAAAAGTTCAAAGAATTTCAGAGTGAAGTAGAGAATCATCATAACAAGAAGATAAAGTTTCTACGATTTGATCGCAGAGGCGAATATTTGAGTTACAAGTTTGGTCTTCATTTGAAACAATGTGGAATAGTTTCACAGCTCACGCCACCTGGAACACCATAGCGTAATGGTGTGTCCGAACGTCGTAACCGTACTTGATTAGATATGGTGTGATCTATGATGTCTCTTACCGATTTACCACTATCGGTTTTGGGTTATGCATTAGAGACAGCTGCATTCACGTTAAATAAGGGCACCATCTAAATCCGTTGAGACAACGCCTTATGAACTATGGTTTGGCAAGAAACCCTAGTTGTCGTTTCTTAAAGTTTCGGGCTGCGATGCTTATGTGAAAAAGCTTCAACCTGATAAGCTCGAACCCAAGTCGGAGAAATGTGTCTTCATAGGATACCCAAAGGAAACTGTTGGGTACACCTTCTATCACAGATCCGAAGGCAAGATATTCGTTGCTAAGAATGGATCCTTTCTAGAGAAGGAGTTTCTCTCGGAAGAAGTGAGTGGGTGGAAAGTAGAACTTGATGAGGTAATTGTACCTTCTCCCGAATTGGAAACTAGTACATCACAGAAAATAGTTCCAATGATTCCTACACCAATCAGTGAGGAAGCTAATGATGATGATCATGAAACTTCAGATCAAGTTACTACTGAATCTCGTAGGTCGACCAGAATACGTTCCGCGCCGGAGTGGTACAGTAACCTGGTTCTGGAAGTCATGTTCCTAGACCATGATGAACCTATGAACTATGAGGAAGCGATGATGAGCCCAAATTCCGCAAAATGGCTTGAGGCCATGAAATCTGAGATGGGATCCATGTATGAGAACAAAGTGTGGACTTTGGTTGACTTGCCCGATGATCGGCAAGCCATTGAAAATAAATGGATCTTTAAGAGGAAGACTGACGCCGATGGTAACGTTACAGTCTACAAAGCTCGACTTGTTGCGAAAGGTTTTCGACAAGCTCAAGGAGTTGACTACGATGAGACTTTCTCACCCATAGCGATGCTTAAGTCTGTCTGAATCATGTTAGCAATTGCCGCATTTTATGATTATGAAATCTGGCAAATGGACATCAAAACAACATTCCTTAATGGATATCTCAAAGAATAGTTGTATATGATGCAACCAGAAGGTTTTGTCGATCCTAAAGGTGCTAACAAAGTATGCAAACTCCAGCGATCCATCTATGGACTGGTGCAAGCATCTCAGAGTTGGAATATACTTTTTGATGAGGTGATCAAAGCATATGGTTTTATATAGAATTTTGGAGAAGCGTGTATTTACAAGAAAGTGGGTGGGAGCTCTGTAGCATTTCCGATATTATATGTGGATGGCATATTGTTGATTGGAAATGATATAGAATTTCTCGATGGCATAAAAGGATACTTGAATAAAAAAAAATCGATGAAAGACCTCGGTGAAGCTGCTTATATATTGGACATCAAGATCTATAGAGATAGATCAAGACGCTTAAATGGACTTTCACAAAGCACATACCTTGATAAAGTTTTAAAGAAGTTCAAAAAGGATCAGTCAAAGAAAGGGTTCTTGCCAGTGTTACAAGGTGTGAAGTTGAGTAAGACTCAACGCCCGACCACTACAGAAGATAGAGAGAAAATGGAAATCATTCCCTATGCTTCAGCCATAGGATCTATCATGTATGCAATGTTGTGTACCAGACCTGATGTGTGCCTTGCTATAAGTTTAGCAGGGAGGTACCAAAGTAATCCAGGAGTGGATCACTGGACAGCGGTCGGGAACATCCTGAAGTACCTAAAAAGGACAAAGGATATGTTTCTCGTTTATGGAGGTGACAAAGAGCTTGTCGTAAACGGTTACGTTGATTCAAGCTTTGACACTGATCCAGATGACTCTAAGTCACAAACCGGATATGTATTTTTTGTTGAACGGTGGAGATATCAGTTGGTGCAGTTCCAAACAGAGCATCGTGGCGGGATCTACGTGTGAAGCGGAGTACATAGCTGCTTCAGAAGCAGCAAATGAAGGAGTCTGGATGAAGGAGTTCATATTCGATCTAGGTGTAATACCTAGTGCATCGGGTCCAATGAAAATCTTTTGTGACAACACTGGAGCAATAGCCTTAGCGAAGGAATCCAAGTTTCACAAGAAAACCAAGCACATCAAGAGATGCTTCAATTCCATCCGCGATCAAGTCAAGGAGGGAGACATAGAAATTTGCAAGATACATGCGGATCTAAATGGTGCAGACCCGTTAACCAAGCCTCTTCCACGAGCAAAACATGATCAACACCAAGACTCCATGGGTGTTAGAATCATTACTATGTAATCTAGATTATTGACTTTAGTGCAAGTGGGAGACTGAAGGAAATATCTACTAGAGGCAATAATAAAGTTGTTATTTACATTTCCTTATATATCATCATAAATGTCTTTTATTCATGCTAAAACTGTATTAACCGGAAACTTGATACATGCGTGAATACGTAGACAAAACAGAGTGTCCCTAGTATGCCTCTATTAGACTAGCTCGTTAATCAAAGATGGTTATGTTTCCTAACCATAGACATGTGTTGTCATTTGATCAATGGGATCACATCATTATGAGAATGATGTGATGTACAACACCCATTCGTTAGCTTAGCACTATGATCATTTAGTTTTGCTGCTATTGCTTTCTTCATGACTTATACATGTTCCTATGACTATGAGATTATGCAACTCATGAATACCGGAGGAACACCTTGTGTGCTATCAAACGTCACAACGTAACTGGGTGATTATAAATATGCTCTACAGGTGTCTTCGAAGGTGTTTGTGGTGTTGGCATAGATCGAGAATAGGATTAGTCACTTCGAGTGTCGGAGAGGTATCTCTGGGCCCTCTCGGTAATACACATCATAATAAGCCTTGCAAGCAAACGACTAATGAGTTAGTCACGAGATGATGTATTATGGAACGAGTAAATAGATTTGCCGGTGATGAGATTGAACAAGGTATGATGATACCGACGATCGAATCTCGGGCAAGTAACATGCCGATGACAAAGGGAACAACGTATGATGTTATGCGGTTTGACCGATAAAGATCTTCTTAGAATATGTAGGAGCCAATATGAACATCTAGGTTCCGCTATTGGTTATTGACTACAGATGAGTCTCGGACATGTCTACATAGTTCTCGAACCCGTAGGGTTCGCACGCTTAACGTTTGATGACGATCGGTATTATGAGTTTATGTGTTTTGATGTACTGAAGGTTGTTCGGAGTCCCGGATGAGATCACGGACATGACGAGGAGTCTCGAAATGGTCGAGACATAAAGATCAATATATTGGAAGGCTATGTTTCGACACCGGAATGGTTCTGGATGAGTTCGGGCATTTTCCGGAGTACTAGGAGGGTACCGAAACCCCCCGGGGAGTCAATGGGCCTTATTGGGCCTTAGTGGAAAATATGAGGAGGCGGTCAAGTGGAGAGCCCCCCCCCAAAGCCCAATCCGAATTGGGGTGGGGGGCGCCCCCCTTTCCTTCTCCCTCTTCCTTGTTCTCCTACTCCTACTAGGAAAGGGGGAAACCTACTCCTAGTGGGAGTAGGTCTCCCCCCTTGGGCGCGCCCTATGAGGGCCGACCCTCTCCTCCCCCCTCCTTTATATACATGGCCAAGGGGCAACCCATAGACACACAAGTTGATTTCTTAGCCGTGTGCGGTGCCCCCTCCACCGTTACACACCCCGGTCATATTGTCGCGGGGCTTAGGCGAAGCCCTACGTCGGTAACTTCATCAACACCGTCACCACGTCGTCGTGCTAACGCAACTCTCCCTCGGCCTCAACTTGATCAAGAGTTCGAGGGACCTCATCGAGCTGAACGTGTGCAGATCGCGGAGGTACCGTGCGTTGAGTGCTTGATCGGTTGGATCGCGAAGACGTTCGACTACATCAACTGTGTTACTAAACGCTTCCGCTTTCGTTCTACGAGGGTACGTGGACACACTCTCCCGCTCGTTGCTACGCTTCTTCTAGATAGATTTTGCGTGATCGTAGGAAATTTTTTAAATAGTGTGTTCCCCAACAATCAGGTCGAGGAAGAACAGGAAGTGGCGGTGGCTCTATATTGTAAAACGTGATGAATCCTTCTCTCTGATTTTTCTCCCCGAATAAGATTATATGGAGTTGGAGTTGAGGTCGGTGGATTTCCAGGGGCCACAAGGATGGGTGGCGCGCTCTAGGGGGGCACCCGCACCCTTTTGGCCAGGGTGTGGGCCCCCTCCGGTGGATCTTTTCACCAGTATTTTTATATATTCTAAAAATAATCTCCTTGAAATTTCAGGTCATTCCAAGAACTTTTATTTTAGCACAAAAATAACACCAACACAATTCTGCTAAAAACAGCATCAGTCCGGGTTAGTTCCATTCAAATCATGCAAATTAGAGTCCAAAACAAGGCCGAAAGAGTTTGGAAAAGTAGATACGATGGAGATGTATCATGAGACAACTGCTAATTTGACTTGGGATGACTACAAGCAACGGTGAAATTCCTTCAAGTTTCAGAGGGGCGGTCAAGAAAGAAGCGGTGATGTTGAGTTCAGGTAACTCTTATGCGTGACACTCAATATGTGAGTTGTTCACTTTCACGCAAGTCAGTGATCAGTGTGTGACGGCGTTGAACGAATACTCTGGATATTGGGAGCACAAACTAGAGTAACAAGGAACTTAATTTTGCTTGTGTGTTGACTGTGATCAAGACAAGAAGGGACTACAAGTTGCAGGTGGAGTCACATGGAGTCTTTGGAGTAGCAGCGGTACTCATGGGATAAGCTCAAGTCCAATGTACATGAATGTTTGGCGCATGGATGAATTCAAGGTGGTGGCGAATATTTGCCAAGGTGGAGTTTGTCGGAGTTGTGTCAAATATTGCGTACAAGGTAGGTTACAGTTGGACTTATAGTTGTATTGTGTGTAGATAGGATATAGAGTCGTGTCCAAGTAGGACACTTGTATCCTAGGCCTCTCATATATAGCGGGGATAGACACACGATTTAACCTATGCCAACATAATAGCACATGAACGCACATGAAGCCGGCATCATGTGCCAGCATCCAGGGTGACATCTGTGGTATTGTAGCGGTATCATGGGGAGGAGCGCCAATAGTCAGGCCCTGGGGATGTAGTCATATCAGTGAACCTTGTTAACAAATCTCAGTGTCGTGCTAGTGTTATTGCTTGGTTGTTGGATGATCGATGGTGGCCTCAGATTTGTTCTAATAAGTGGTATCAGAGCTAGGTTGTTCGAAGGCTATGGATATTGATCTAGAGGAATTATCGAGTTTAAGATGCAACCGGATGCGTGTTGTTCTCCACGAGATTGGAAAAGCAATCGAAGTAGAGGCCGTGACGAAGCTATGAGATTGATGGCATATGCGACAGTTAGATCAGATGGGATCGTATGTAGCGTGTCCGCGGACTTGCAGCAGTCCCGATCGGCGCCGTGGGGGCGCTAGTGTGTAGCTGGAGCAAGAGACTGGCCCAGGCGGGGCAACCTTGTGCGCCACCGGCCAGGGAGCAGGGAAGGCCAGGCGGAGACACGCACGTTTTGGTCCAGCTGCATGCGGGTGTTTTGGCACTAGAAGCTTGTCGTCGGTGGCTTGTATATGCACGTACGGGAGAATTGTTTGAAAAAATACTTTGGCACACGGACTAGTCAAGACCATGATTCTATCAAGAAGAAAGAAAGAAGATAAGTCCAGTAGCTATATATGTCTGGTGTTCATACGGGAAGGCTGTGATGATTGCTATGGTTTTCTTTGTTGGTACACTTTCGTGTATGGATGGCGTTGGATACGGTGAGGCTTGAGGAGTCTGGAATGCGTCGTGCAGTCAAACAAGTTCGGTTGGGTTGGACTGGACGGTCTGACGGATCAACGTGAGTTGATTGGTACAGAAGACGGTGGTGGAATCGGCGACAGCGACATAGGAGTGTGATGCTGATGGTGACCGACTTTTGGAGCGTGGAAACACGTGGCGCAAGCCCGAGGGCTTTTGTGACTTCGACAAGACTATGGCGCGGGTTTGATTCAAGGTGTTGTACACACGGAGCTTGAACTCGATGGGGCGCAAGGGTGGACTGATCATCTACCATCGAGTCATGTTGAAGGTGGAGCTGGATTGAGGGGCTACGGTCTAAGGATCCAAAGAATCAAAGCCTATTTCAGTGGGGGAAAAGCGAGCGACATGTAATTCGGACTGGAGCCCAGTGGTCTGAAGGAAGCGTAAAACTCGACGTCGGTTGGTGATGATCGGTGGTACTCTTCAGTGTGGGTTGAGTGGTGTGGGTTCGCGACCTTTGAGACTCGGCCGAGACAACGGAGGCTCGGCGCGGTAATAGCGGCGAGGCGTGCGGTAGCACAGGACATGGAGACGGGCCAGGGCTCTCGTGGTCATACATGTGGTGGGACAACTGCGAATTTGACTCGGGATGACTACAAGCAACGGTGAAATTCCTTCAAGTTTTAGAGGGGCGGTCAAGAAAGAAGCAGTGATGTTAAGTTCAGGTAACTCTTATGTGTGACACCCAATATGTGAGTTGTTCACTTTCACGCAGGCCAGTGATCAGTGTGTGATGGCGTTGGAAGGATACTCTGCAAGTTCGGAGCACAAACTAGAGTATCAAGGAACTAAATTTTGCTTGGGTGTTGACTGTGATCAAGACAACAAGGGACTACAAGTTTCAGGTGGAGTCACATGGAGTCTTTGGAGTAGCAACGGTACTTATGGGATAAGCTCAAGTCCAATGTACATGGAAATTTGACGCATGGATGAATTCAAGGTGGTGGAGAATCTTCGCCAAGGTGGAGTTTGTTGGAGTTGTGTCGAATATTGTGTACTAGGTAGGTTACAGTTGGACTTATAGTTGTATTGTGTTAAGATAGGATATTGAGTCGTGTCCAAGTAGGACACTTGTATCCTAGGCCTCTCATATATAGCCATAGTCAGGCCCCGAGGATGTAGCCATATCGGTGAACCTCGTTAACAAATCTCGGTGTCGTGCTAGTGTAATTGCTTGTTTCTGGGATGATCGATGGTGGCCTCGAATTTATTCTCTAACACCAAGCTTAAGGTGGATGATGTGATCACATGTGAGGATGCGGAGATGGCCGAGGCCGTGGATGCCTTCTTTGCCCGTCTCATCGGCGAGGTACCCGAGCGGGCTTACACTCCGGACCTGCACGAGATCGGCTTGCCCAGTTTGGACCTTTGGCACCTAGAGGGAGATTTCACTTAGGAGGAGGTTTGGGCTGCTACTCGTGCGCGAGTTATGGACAAAGCGCCCGGGCCAGATGGGTTCTCGCTCAGGTTCTATGCCTCCTGCTGGGCCATCATCAAGGAGGACGTCCTTGCTGCGTTTGCTGCCTTGGGAAACTTGGACTTCAGAGGGCTCATGTCCATCAACCATGTGTTTGTTACCTTGCTGCCCAAGACAGCGTCGGCTTTAGAGATCAAAGACTTTCGCCCCATAAGCCTGTTTCACAGTTTCCCAAAGCTCATGGCCAAGGTGCTGGCTGCTCGTGTGGCACCGGAGATGCCCAACATTGTGGGACCGCACCAGGGGGCCTTCATCCGAGGGCGCTGCTTGCATGATAACTACATGATGGTCCAAGGCACGGTCAAGAGACTTCACTCCTTGAAGCTTTCGACACGGTGGACCAGGCCTTCTTGCTTGAGGTCTTGAAGCACGTGGGATTTGATGACCGATGGATTGCTTAGATCGTCGGGCTACTTGCCACCTCCTCCACGTGTGTGCTCGTCAACAACATTCATGGCGAGGTGATCTTTAACATATGTGGTTTGCGGCAAGGGGACCCGGTGTCCCCGCTTCTCTTTGTCATGGTGATGAGCGTGTTGCACTCCCTCATCACTCACGCTGCCACGAGAGGGCTGCTCTCGCCGCTAGCCACTACAAACTTGCGGCACCGCACATCAATCTTTGCCGCCGACGTGGTCACATTCATTAAACCTGATCGCATGAGCCTTAGGGCGTGCAATTTGCTGCCGGAGGATTTTGGCGTGGCTTCTGGGCTAAGGACCAATCTTGCTAAATGCTCGACCCACCCCATTCGTTGCTCTAAGGAACTGTTGCAATTGATTTCAACCGAGATGGGCTGCCAGGTTGGTGGCTGGCCTTGTCGTTATGTAGGCCTCCCGGTGGGCTTGAGGAAGATAACTGCGGCCCAACTTCAGTTCTTGATCGATAAAATGGGAGATCGCTTTCCTTCTTGGCAAGCCAGATTGTTGTATCGTGCTGGCCGATTGGAGCTCTTGAAGACTACCCTTGCCTCCATGCCCATCTATGCCATGATTTCTCTTGACTTGCCATCCAACACTCTTGAGGCGGCCATCAAGATCTGTCGGAGTTTCCTATGGAAAGTTCGACGCGGCGTGCACGGTGGACACTGTCTCTTGGCATGGGACCAGGTGTGTGCCCCAAAGGTATATGGTGGGCTTGGAGTGCCCAATCTCCCTCTGCTCAACTTGGCTCTCCGGGCAAGATGGCCGCGGCTTGCAAGAACGGGCCCTGCTCAGTCATGGGGCGAGTTCAATATCCAAGTTGCTCCGGAATCCATGGCGATATATATGGCCGCCATGAGATGCATCATTCACGATGGTTCCACGGCTTTGTTTTGGACAGACTGGTGGTTGGAAGAAGGGCGATTGCAAGACACGTTGTCGAGCCTCTTTTGGGTGGTGAAAAAGAAGGCTACCAAGCTCAAAACGGTGCGAGACGCCCTCTTGGAGGGATGGTGGCGGGATGTCTCGCCTATCATGATAGTGGACGCGATAAGGGAATTCCTTCTGCTGGTGGATCGTGTACAGAACATTGAGCTCCCCGAAGACACTGAGGATAGGCTGGTGTGGGCTTGGGACGTGCGAGGCTCTTTCTCGGCTCGATTGGCCTATCGTGCCTTCTTTGCTAGCCGCGTGGAGGCTCTTGGGGCGACGCAAATTTGGAAGTCTAGAGCACCGGCATCAACTAAGTTCTTCACTTGGCTCGCGGCCAAGAACCGGTGTTGGACGGCGGATAGACTGCAAAGACGGCACGTACCTCACCCTGCAGCGTGCCCCCTTTGCAACCAGGAGCCTGAGTCCATTAATCACCTCCTTCTTGGTTGCGTATTGGCAAGGCAGGTCTGGTCGGTCATAGCGACGAATTAGGGTAAGCCGGAGTGGATACCGTCACACGACTCTTGTTTGGTGGAGTGGTGGACCACGCTGGATATGCAGAGGGAGGCGCGAAAGGAAATCTGGACGGTGATCACTCTCGTGGCTTGGACTCTCTGACGACACATGAATGACATTACGTTTAATGGGGCCACGCCAAGCATTCAAGCGGTGCTTGATTCGATAATGAGTGAAGGACACAACTGGAGGGTAGTTGGGCTCCTACGGATAGACGGTTCGCTTCCAACTAGGGTAGATTCGGTAGACAGTAGCGAGTAATTAGCATGCGGTGTTTGGCACGCTGTGCCGTGGGTGTGTTGTAACTAAACTTGCCGTCTTGGCACTCTTCTATCTATGATCTCGATACGTCTGCTTGACGCATCCTTGAAAAAAAAAGTTTGTTTTTGCATGAAGATAAAGCATTCAACTCTGTTTCTTACCGGTAATGTCCATCACAGATGGTCGATCCCCACAACGCTGCAATTGCAGCAATACATGAACATTTGGAAATACCATGGTATGTCGTTACCAATGGAGGAATACATCAAGAACTTTTAGAAAATCTATAGCCGAGCCCTATCATTGTAATACTACGTCGACAATCTTTGGAAATTTTGTACGCATCCATCTCCTCCTATCTATCTACATTCTACTGAGCAACATCCTTATGTGTGTCTTGTGTCTTTTCCTGAAGCTGCCTCCCGAATGAGCCTGAGAGACTCGCCAAAGTCATCCAGAAGCTCATGAGCATCCGGAAACTGTTCCTCCTCTGTTGCCAGTACTAGCTTGATAATGTTCATGTAACTCTGATAATGCATGGTCAGTGCCTGTAGTACACATCAAAACCAAACCAAATGATTAAAGCAAAACCAAACCAAATGATTAATAGACGACGGACATCACATTTCCAGACAAAATTAATCGACCCGTGGTATTCTATGAAATAACCGAAGAAATTTAACCGAACCAGCAAATTAATCCGAAAAACAATGCACTCTGTCGGCAAGCGTGCGAGCAACTTACATGTGGGTGGCCATAGACGCTGGGGGCAATGTAGACAATCGGGTGGCCGTAGAACACCACCTGCTCGGTTGGACCGGCCATGTTGGAGAAGGACAGGGTGGTGTTCCTCATCATGCCGTAGCACAGAGAAGCTGCTGCCTGTAGAATGTTCAGTTAGCGGCTTAGCCTTGAGCATACAAGCTAAAATGCCCGATACACTACAGAGTAAGTATGGTGGGAAGGAATGTAGTATATGATGGATCAACACTGCATATCCGCACCTTGATTCCAAAGATTTTCATGATCATGGACGCGCTCCAGTAGGTGAAGATCGACTCCATGGAGCTCTTCTTCCTGCGCGCAACCTTGGTGGCCTTCCGGACGTACTCCAGAGGGTCGTCGTCGTGCATGGCTATGTGGAACGGGAGTATCATGTAGCCAAGCCGATTCCCCCACTCCGCGCCGTTGTCCTTTCCGGACTCCATCATCGTAGCCAGTGCCTACGCGGCCGAAACACACAGTAATCAATGAGGACAAAGACTACTAAACACAGAGTAAAAATTATCAGTGAGGACATGTATGCTCGCCGCCGCGCTTACATGTAGACCGGGCGTCTTCCTCAGGTTAACAAGAAGAGTGGACCGCACCTTGACGCTCTTTCTACCACTTTTTCCTGAAATTTACTTAAGTTTGGTAAATTACAAAGTATTAACAAGACAACCAGTTAAGATTACTTGAGCTCACCCTCACCTGTTTTCCGAAAATAAAACCGAGACAACGCCGCAGACGTCACCCCAAGCAGCACATCGTTTACCGTCTGCAGAGAAGGATCGCAATCCAGCGAGTTAATCAATCACACAATTCATCTTTCACAGAAAAAGAATAATCGAATGTATAGCTAGGATTTGAGGATCCACGTACGCAGTTCATGGTGTTCTTGACGTACTTGACGTCGTCGAGGCTGAGCGTGCGGTTCACGAAGCGCTTGGGCCGGAACTCCACGCCCTCCGCGCCCTTGAACAGCGTCGGCGGGTCGCGCAGCATCGACGTCGCCGTCGCGGAGAAGCGCGCGACGTCCACCAGCGTGTGCCACGCGAGCACGAGCAGCGACGCGACCCACGCGGCGAGGACCGCGAGGGCGCGCCACGAGGACGGCCAGTGGCGCGGGCGCGAAGGCAGGGCGTACACGGGGCCAGCGCGACGGGCGGCGCCGGTGGTCGGCAGCTCCGGCAGCGCGTCCGGGTCCGCGGCGCGGCGGGTGCAGGCGATGAAGAGGGACAGCAGCGAGACACCGTCGCCGACGGAGTGGTGCACGCGGAGCACGACGGCGGCGGCGGCGTCGGAGGTGGGGAAGTCGAGGACGTGCAGCTCCCAGAGCGGGCGGGAGTGGTCCATGGGGAGCGTGGACAGAGACGACACGTAGTCCTCCAGGGCCCGGTCTGGGTCTGCCGACGTGGCGGTGGGCTCCAGGTCCGGGACGATGACGTGGTCGTCGAGGTTCACCGTGGTCCGGACCCACTTGGGCCTCGCGTCCTCCTCCAGCTCGTCCATCACCTGCACGCATGGCATCATGGTATCATGGGTTTTCACCTGCTGGCAGGCAGCTAGTTCCTTCAGAAATGAGGTTTGGTTTGCTTAATCTTACGACACGTTAATCAGATACAGTGATTGAACTATGGGTGGAGGAATGGGAGCCTGCCAAGCTCGTACTTGATTGGATCGTTTGGGTCGATCAGTCGAGCAACAGAATCAAAATCACATCATGCGGTTCGGACGGCAGAGTGGTTTCTTAAGGTGCACGGAACACATGATACTACTACTGCAGCTTGCAGGACCAATTAATACACTGAACTATCACAACTTATTAGCACTGAGAAGCCCAACTCGGCAACTCTATGAAAAGGTCAATATTGAACTTCCGAACCAACAAGAAAAGTTCAAAAAAGAACGCTAGCTCATTAGTGCTAGCTGTTAGCACTCGCCATGATGACTTTCCCCTCAAAAAGAAAAATGCTGTTAGCACTCGCTTTCTTTTGTTAAACGAAAACCGGCCTTTAGTTTCAGAAAGGAAAAGTTGAGTGAAGAAAACTAAGTTCGCATTGAGAAGGTGCTACAAAGTTGAGTGAAGCAGCAATAATAGAACATGAGAACGAGGAACAGTACACAGTCAGTCCTCTGTACTCTAATCTCTAATTGAACGCCGGTGCAAGTGCAGGTCAGCAGCCAATTATGCGAACCACCGAGCGAACTGAGCATTCGTGCGGAACGATGGCGCATGAAAACCGTACCCGATCATGAATCAAAGCGTAAGCGGAACGATGGCGCGAGCATGCGTGCGTGCGTACCTGGACGCTGCAGAAGCGGGGGTGGCGCGCGAGGGTGGCCTCGAGCCCGGCCCGGATGGCGGCCAGGTCGACCCGCGCGCCGAGGCCGAACACGGACACGATGTAGCAGCTGAAGTGCGGCTCTCGGAACAGCCGCCCCGTCGGGCTCACCGGCTCCTCGCGGCCCTCCTCGCCCGTCTCGCTCCCGCCGCCCCTCTCGGCGCGCGTCGCGTCTATCGCCGGCGGCCGCTTCCGCAGCGCGCTGCCGCGGCGGCGATCCATCCTTTCCACCACTACCACGTGACCGGCCGCGCGCGTCCGTGCTTGTGGACAGGTCCACGCCCCTTATGTAGTCGTGACGCACGGCGCACGGGACGGTGCGCGTGCTTGGACATGACGCGCGCGCGCGTCGCTGCCGTGCGCTTGTTTT
>LR738711.1:686411091-686573652 GCA_902687465.1 Secale cereale | reverse complement strand
GGGGGGGGGGGCGTTTCTATGATTTTACTTTCTCTGTGGATCAAGTGCTGGTTAGAGACCCTGATAGAGAGAAAATTAAGAACAAGATCTCTGAAGAGCAGGGCGAACCTACTCCCAAAAAACAAAAGAAGATGGGAGGAGTTGAGGATCTTATGGGGAGCTCTCCAGTTGGGGGTAATGATGTGGGGGAAAAAGAATATAGGGAAACAATATGCCAATGATCTTCCCGAGTCAACTGAGTCAGTTAACTCGGACAGTTCCAACCATGATACTCTTCTTATTCATGCTATGGAAAGAGAGGCTCAAGCTGGGGCTGAAAAGAAACATGTAGATACTGGCATTTACCCTGCTGTTCAGGGGACCCCCACTCTTGCTGTTGGTTACCCTGTTGGTAACAAACAAAAAACCTATGCTGAAAAGGTCAAGGAAAATATACAGGTTATCGAGTTAGAAGGCCCATTTGGAGCGAACAATGAAGAAAAGGTTGAATACAGTGTCCAGTCACCTGATTCTGCTCTGGATTGTTGTGGTGAGGTGATCCCCACACCACCTCTTGTCTCTGAAAATATTCTCAGGTTCAGTGTGAGGACTGCATCGACCAACCTGGAGAAGGTGGAGGAAAAGGCCAAGGCTGCTGCAAGAAAAGAGATATGGAAGGTACACCTTCGCATACTAATTCCTTTGCTGTTTTATCTGATCATGACATGATGCTTAGACCTGGTATGATGGGTGTGAAGATACCTGATAATGACTTCTCTAGAGTAGATATTTTGAGAGAACTAGAGAATTGTAGAAATAATGCTATAGAGAAAGATGCTCCTATTAATGATAAAATGTTCATTACTAATGGGAAGGGGGAAGATATACCTGTTAATCTAAAATGGGGAGATGATGATAGCAGTGATAATTCTGATTTTACTGTGGTTGTACCTAGAAAAAAAGAAGTAATAAGAAAGTGCAGACTAGTATCTCTGGACCGAGAACTAGGAGTCAGAAAACAGCGGAGCCCGCTGTTAAAACTGGTAATGCTGCTAAGCCTCCTAGCAGAGTGACCAGGGGGGGAAACATTCTAAATGAATGGTATCTTCTGGAATTGCAGAGGAGCAGGGAAAAAAGGAATGACCACCTGCTTTTCTGACCTTATTAAGGATCATTCCCTTGATTTTTTATGTATCCAAGAGACTATGAAGAAAAATTTCTCTTCTAGTTTCCTTAGAAAGATAGACCCCTATAATATTCTTGAGTGGAACTGGATTCCCTCAACTGGTAAAGCTGGTGGTCTGTTAAGCGGTGTTAAAAAGGAGAAATTAGAAGTAGTATCTTGGACCAAGGGTAAATATATTCTCCAAGTGGTTTTGTTCGATATAGAAAAACAGAAGGTGTGGGCCCTGTTGAACACTTACGGTGCTGCGCATGATGAATATAAAAAAGAATTTATGTTCGAACTGGGTAATTTTTGTAGTCATTTAAACATCCCATATATAGTTGGAGGCGATTTTAATATTCTTAGACATTGTGGTGAGAAGAATAAAAAGATGGTTATCTCACAGCATGTAGATAGATTCAATGCTGTTATTAATACTATGTGCCTTCGTGAGATTTATGTTGAAAGAGGAGTGTTCACTTGGTCGAATAATCAAGCGCATCCTACTCTAGAAAGGCTCGATAGGATTCTTATGAATGGTGAGTGGGAGGATCTCTATCCGTTGGTAACAGATAGAAAACTGGTTAGAGATGTTTCGGATCACAATCATTTGCTTCTGACCGGTGATATTGCCCGCCCTCAAGCACCTAAACCTAGGGAGTTTAGGTTTGAAATTAGCTGGTTGGCTAGAGAAGAGTTTCTGCCCCTTGTCAGGAAGATATGGCAACGACCTGTCAAATCGTCTGACCCCATTGATGTGCTTAATATTAAGCTGAAACGCTTTAAGAATTTCTTTAAAGGATGGGGCTCTGACAAATTTGGCCATGATAAGAAAAGGAAAAAATGTATTAAAGAAGAATTGGCAGCTCTTGAGGCGATGGAGGAGCGGGGCCCTCTTGACCCTGATTCTTTAAACAAGAGGGCCATGTTATGTGGGGAATTTCAACAGCTTTTGGTTAATGAGGAACTGTTCTGGCTCCAACAATCCCATGAGACATGGTTGTTGAAGGGAGATCTGAACACGACATTTTATCACAGAATAGCTAATGGCAAAAAAAGAAAAATACTATCCACTCCTTCTCACATGGTGAAACCACTGTTGAGGGGACGGATAATCTTCTCAGGCATGCCACGGGTTTTTACAAGGAGCTTTTCGGCCCAGGTCCAGGGAATATGTTCCATCTAGATCCAGACACTTGGACCCCCGAGGAAAAGATTACGGATGAAGAGAATGACTTTTTGACAAAACCTTTTAGTGAGAAAGAAGTGAAAGCAGCCTTATTCTCTATGGATAGTAATAGAGCCCCGGGCCCTGATAATATCCCAGCGGAGTTTTATCGGTTTTGCTGGGATATTGTGAAAAATGACATCATGAAGATGTTTGCGGCATTTCATGATGGCTCTCTTGATGTAGAGAGGTTGAATTATGGAGTTATTACTCTAATTCCTAAGATGAGCGGGGCTAAGAAAATTCAAGAATTCCGCCCTATTTGTCTCTTGCGCTGTCCGTACAAACTTATCACTAAAGTGCTGGACATTAGGGTAGCAAACTTTGCGGATAAACTGTTCAGTCATCACCGAAATGCTTTTATTAAAAAGCGAAATATCATGGATGGTATCTTGACGTTGCATGAAGTGTTGCATCATACTAAACTCAAGAAGAAAATTGGAATAGTTTTAAAACTTGATTTTGAAAAGGCATATGATAAGATCAATTGGGAGTTCTTGCTGGAATGCCACAAGATGAGAGGGTTCAGTACCAAGTGGTGTGGTTGGATTGATCAAATCTTGAGAAATGGTACTGTTAGTGTTAAAATTAATAACACCTTAGGGCCTTAATTTCAAAGTTGCAAAGGGGTGCGACAAGGCGACTCCATCTCGCCTTTCATGTTTAATCTTGCAGCTGAATGCCTTACGAAAATGGTACTTAATGCCCAGAAAAACAATTTGTTCAAAGGGCTCGCTGCTGACCTTATTCCTAATGGTGTTGCCATCCTACAATACGCTGATGACACTGTCCTCTGTATTGAGGATGATGTTGATAAAGCGGTCAATCTTAAGCTGCTGCTATACTTGTTTGAAATGATGTCTGGTTTGAAGATTAATTTTCTTAAAAGTGAAGTGCTTTGCGTGGGCGGGGATGATACTGTTACTCAAAAATACGCTGACCTGTTTGGTTGTCAGATTGGGCATTTCCCTATGAAATACTTAGGAGTGCCTGTCAGTTATTCCTCTCTCCGAGACGCTGACTGGGAATACGTGGCGGTCCGATATCTCAAATGTTGTGGCTTGTGGATTGGCAACTCTGCTTCTTCTGGTGGGAGGCTAACTCTCTTGAATTCATCCCTCTCTATCATTGCATACTATTATATGTCTATGTTTTTACTCTCTAAGACCTTTATTGAAAAAATAGATAAACTCCGTCGTAAATTATTTTGGTGTGGAGGGACTGGCAGAAAATGCTATCACTTAGTTAAGTGGGCGAGGGTCTGTCGGTCCAAAAAGAAAGGGGGCCTTGGGGTGAAAGACCTCCATAAGCAAAATCTCTCGT
Source organism: Secale cereale (assembly GCA_902687465.1). Classification (NCBI taxonomy): domain Eukaryota; kingdom Viridiplantae; phylum Streptophyta; class Magnoliopsida; order Poales; family Poaceae; genus Secale; species Secale cereale. The sequence goes on along the minus strand of LR738711.1, from coordinate 686,569,957 downwards.
TATTAACTAAATGGTGGTGGAAGTTAGATACAGGAAAAGGGCTCTAGCAAGACGTGGTGAGAGCCAAATACCTCAAAAACAATACTGTGGCCAATGTCAAACTTAAATTTAATGATTCCCCTGTGTGGAAAGCTTTGCTTAAGGTCAAGGATGTGTATATGGCTGGTAGAAAAATCAATATCTGATCTGGCGACATAGCCAGGATTTGGCATGATCCTATTGGTACTCATCCTCCTTTGGGAGATGTTTACCCAGAGTTATATAGCATTGCCTATTACCAGGATGATACCATTGATCAATTCAGAAGCCATGCGGAGGGGGGATCTTTAGACGTAGACTTAATGTGGACTTGGCTCGGCAATTTGGAGAAGTTAAAAAAATTGATGATGATAGTGTTCAGTCGACTGAACAAGATAATGTGGAATGGGCATTTGGTCCCAGGGGAAGATTCACTACCAAATCTGTTTATTCTTACCTGGAGAGGAACTTGTCTGGATGTGATTATAGATGGATCTGGAAGGCTAAGCTGCCTCTGAAAATACAGATCTTTCTTTGGCAACTCTTTCAGGATGTAGTCCTCACTAGAGATGTTATGAAACGTAAAAGATGGACTGGTGATCCTAGATGTTCTTTCTGCAACTGTAGGGAAACTTACTTGCACTTGTTTTCCTCTGCCCAGTGGCCAGGGTAACTTGGCGCACTATTGGGGCGATGCTTGGGACGGAGTTATGTCCTAACAACTTATGCCAGTTCTATTCCTGGTGCTATGCTTTCCTTCCTCATGGGGAGAGATACTATACTATGGGCCTGGCGGCTGTTTGTTGGGCTATCTGGAATCGGAGAAACCAGGCAACTTTTGAATTCAAGAAATTGTCATCTCCTTTTGAGATTGTCTTCACTGTTTGCGTGCATCTATCTTATTGGGCAGGGCTCTTGAAGGAGGAAGAAAGAACAGAACTGGAGTGCGGTGTGACGCTTCTAAAGGAGAATGCCGAGAAGATGATGAGACTCTGCGCTACTGCACATGTTGACGGGTGACTTCACTGCCTGGGGGGGGGGGAAGGATTGAAGAATGAAGAAAATCTCCAACCTCCCACCTGATGCCGTTTTCGTGTGACAGTTGCTAGCTATCTTAGACTCCTGTTGGGTCGCCTCTGTGTAGGCTGTAATGAACTGTTTGTTTTTCTTCTGATACTTTGCGTGGTTTTGGTGCTTCAGGGTTTTTGCCTCGGTGTGGGCGCTTCGATTTCGAGCGTTCACAGCGGGTTTCCCTGAAGTGCTTGAACTCGCTTTTTCCCTTTCCCTTTTCGTCTCGAACTAAAGGATTCGGCTGTATTTCCGTTATGCCTATAATGGAAAGGGGATTAGCCCGGTTCAAAAAAAATGACCGGCGATGATGGACCGTCTGACCCCCTGTGGGCGTCGACACGGGTTGCGTCGCTCTCGTGACGACTCTTGTTTCACAACCGCGGCCAAGCACTTTTTAGCGAGAAACTGCCGAGTAAAATGTACATAACCACCTTTTTCGTGTCACTAGTAATAATGTACGTGCAATGCACGTTTATATTAGGTAAGATATTATTAGTTGCACATTATATTAGATAAGATATATCTGTTGCACGTTGGTATTTGGTAAGATATTAATTACTTTTTTGCGGGAATGGTAGGATATTAATTACATGGCAGATTTTAAGGGATATCGTTGAGTCAAAACGTATTTATAACCAATGGCAGTGGTGGGTAATTAGAGCGTTAAATGTGTTTGGTGCTTAACATTGGAGCGATTTGAGCCGCTAGATAACATGATTTGACGGTCGAGATGGTTTGGATCTGCCCATTTGGGTCTTTTTATATTGGTATAGATATAGATATAGATAACTCGTGGAAAATCATCACTTTACAAAACGTGCCACTTTACATGGAACCAAAAAAATTGACGATGACAAAAACAATGTACCGTTTTGTGAGTGTGTTTTGACGTGGCCGATCACTCACGTGTCGACAGTGATTGTTGAAGTTGTGTCGAGTATTGTGTACAAGGTAGGTTATAGTTGGACTCTGAGTAGTATTGTGTTTAGATAGGATATGGAGTCGTGTCCTAGTAAAACACTTGTATCCTAGGTCTCTCGTATATAGCGATGGTATACACACAATATAACCTATGCCAATATAATAGCACATGAACGCAGGGGAAAAACTGGCGGCATGTGCCGATGTTCAGGGCGACCGAGTGTGGTATTGTAGCGGTTCGCCCATAGTCAAGCCCCGATGGTGTAGCTATATCGGTGGACCTCGTTAACAAATCTCGGCATCGTGCTTGTGTGATTGCTTGGTCCTCGGATGGTCAACGGTGGTCTCGGATTTATTCTAACAGGGATGGTGTCGCGGCGCTAACGGCCATTAACGACTCTTTTCGAAATGACCGGTCCGACATTCACTCTCATCCCTCACCCCCTCCCTCACTCGCATCCCTCGCTCGCTCTCCCTCTTCTTTCTCTTGCGGGCATGGCGGCGGTGGCGGCACCGGATCCATCGGCGAAGGAGTGGTGGGGGACAAGGTGTGGTGAACAAAGCTGGTCACCTTGGCTGGCCGGCGTGGCAGGGGGCACCCGCGGCGAGGAGAAAGATTGTGCGGCCACAACATATTCACCCATCATAGAGTATTTCACTGTTGCCAGATTTTGAGCAAAATTCGTTAGCTACTGCCGAATAGTGCTGGTCGAGCCCTAGATGAGTTGCCTCCCTCTCTCTGTTAGCAAATTTTGTTGGTGGAATTCTAGGGTTCCAGATTTGGAAACTATGGTTTGTTGGAATTGTAGCAAATTTTGTTGTTAATTGAATCTTGTTCCGAACTGATGCAGTTAACTGAATCTTGTTGTTTGTGACTGAATAAAGTTGCTAGCTGAACCTAGATGTTAACTTAATATTTGATGTGTGTCACTGAACCTAGTTGTTAACTGAACGCAGTGAACTGAATCTTCTTGTCTTTCACTTAACCTGGTTGTTAACTAAATGCAGTGAAATGAATCTTGTTGAGTGTGACTGAACCTAGTTGTTAACTGAATCTTTGTCGTCCATCACTGAACCTAGTTGTCAACTGAATGCAGTTAACTGAATCAGTTCGCAACAAGCTTCAATTAACTGAATCTTTACTGTTTGTCACTGAATTTTTATGTCCTATTTGACTGAATTTCAGGGTTTTCAAATGGTTAATTATTCTAGGGTCAGTTACTTCACCGATTGATAGATGTAGTTGAGTTGTCTTTGTGCATTGAATGAAACTGACACTAAATGACTACTGAAATTTGAAGGGTGTTGTGCAGTGGGTACATGGAGTAGTTAATTTTGGGTTGAGTGATGCAGTGAACAAGTTGACCATAGAAGGAGTGAGTCAGTGTACATGAGTTTAAGTGATTTGACTGATGTGAAGTGTTAGTAGGTGTGCTCAAGTTAATGCTCATTGTGTTTATTAAAGGCAGAAGTGTCCCTAACTAGGAGAGAATTAGTAGTATTCAAACTTCATTCAATCAAACTATACTAACATTTTAGCTTTGCATTGACACCAAGAGCACACCTATAGTTCCATAGTAAGTTGACTGAAAAAAGTTCGAGACTTAGATTTATAACATTTTATCTTTGCATTTGAAATCTACAACACAACTATAGTTCATTGCATTGACACCTACATCACAACTATAGTTCTTTGCGTTAAAACCTAGAGCACCATAGTTTCACATTTATAATGGATAGTATGAGCACCAATATTTAGATGATATATATGAGCATTGTCATTCATATAATGTAAGCAGAAAGGTACAATAATGTGAGCACAAAGCTTCGGATAATATGACCACAAATACTCAGATACCATGAGCACAAATATTCAGATACTATGAGCACAAACATTCAGATAATATGACCACAAACACTAAGATTGATAGATATTATAGATAGACGAGTTTACATAGAAAGCACACATAGTTCTAGTTCTTCATACGCGAGTCACATTACTAAGTTCAGAACCTAACTGAACCCATATATTTGTTCAGATCTTGTTGCAGAAATTAACTAAGACAAAACTACTGCATCAGACTCACTCTTTCTGCGGGTTCAGAAGATGGAGTTATCAACTGCCCCCATGATGCGAAGCTGCTTCTTCTTCTTCCTCCCACTACTTGTGCTTGTATGCACCTCCATCTACTGCTCCATCTGCAGTTCCTCCACCTGCACTTGCACCTGCTCCTCCATCTGCGGCAGCTCCATCTCCATCAGAGCGATAGGAAGCATTGGCACCACCCTGTCGATCTCGTAGTCCAATCAGAGTTAGTCGTGGTTCTGGTACATGTACCGACTTGCCCGCTAGAATGTATCCGGGAATCCTTGGCTGTAATGCCCAGGATGCGACTATATCTCCTACGTGTTGAGGCACGAGTTAGAGCCATAATCGCATTCTGGAATGATCGCAAGCATGGTATCTTTGCACAACTCATGTAATGAACAGGGATGAAAGAGTTAAATAGTTGGCTTACACTCGCCATGTCACACAATTAATACAATATCATACATTAATCCAAATAACACAGGGTCCGACTATAGACAAAATCAAACGAGAATAGATACCACAACCACAAGTCCTGATCGCTCCTAGTAGGAACCACTACTGATCGTCGGGATAAGTCACATACATACGACCACGCTCTTCATCGAACTCCCAGTGAAGTTCTTGTCCATCTCCTACCTCGTACTCAGCTGTACCTGCATCTGGTGTGTGTTGTAATCTGTGAGTCACAAGGACTCAGCAATCCCATTCCCGGGTATCAAAACTAACAAAGCCTTTTAGGTGTGGAGAGGTAATAAAGTGGCTGTAGCAAGCACTAAGCAACTAGCTTACGAAGCCAGAGCGGGATGAGGATATGTGCCAACGGTCACCAAAGATGATCAATAAGTGATCCTAGCTACTCACGTTCATGCATAACCCCACCGTGTTCACTTTCCGAAAGCCCCTTCGAAAAAGGACCGTCACGGTTACTCACACAGGTAGTGTATTCTTAAAGATATGGTGTCAAGTTATCTACAACCGGATATTAACAACTCCCATCTGCCACATAACCGCGGGCATGGCTTTCGAAAGTTCATAACCCTGTAGGGGTGTCCCAACTTAGCCCATCACAAGCTCATGATCCGTGAAGTCGCAACTCCATGTTGGGAAGACCCGAGTATTCTAGGAATCCCGTGCTCAAGATATTTCGACAAAGGTAAAACTAATCCAGCAAGACCTCCCAGCGTGCCGACAACCTGATAGTAGCCGCGCGTATCTCGTCTCAGGCCACGACCAGATGGGACAAGTGTAACGCCCCGGATGTAACAATTCCATTTATGGCGATATATACATCATTGACTTAATCAATTCCATTCTGGGTTCTTCCTTCATTTCGAGTTTCTTCGTTTTTGCCTGGTGCGTGTGTTGCATGTCGTCATGTCATTTTCATTATGTGCATTGCATTGGCATAGTCTCATTTGCATACATGTGTAGTTGCATCGTCTTCGTCCTCTCCGTTGCCCGTTTCGAGTTCCGACACTCACACACGTGCCCGTCGCACCTCTCAAGCCTTTGTTTCGCGAGTGGGTTAAAAACATCCTCCGAATGGGCCGAGAGTTGTCATGTGGCCTTGGTATATCACCGGTAGACCACCTGTCAAGTTTTGTCTCGTTTGGAGGTCGTTTGATACTCCAACGGTTAACCACGTGGGCCGAAAACCCCTATCTCTTTTGGCCCGGCACCCCTCCACAACAGCCCACTAACCCAGCACAACCACCTCCATCCTCTCGTTCGTTGGATCGTGATCGTGTGGGCGAAAATCGCACCTCATTTGGACACTCATATCTCCCTCTACCTATAAAAAGGCACCCCTCCATCTTTCGGGTAAAACCCTAGTCCCGAGCTCCCCGCGCCGGACACGTCCGCCGCCGCCCACCTCGTCCACTCCCGTCTCGCCACCTGTCGCCCCGCCGCTGTCTCCTTCCTCCACCGCTGCGCGGGCCCGTGGGGCCCGTAGCCGGCCCGCCGGCCCGGCTCGCCTTCGCTGCCAGCCCACTTCTCCGCCGCCCATGCGCCTCCCGCATGCCGCGCCTCACGCGCTTCCGCAGCCGCCGGTCCGGCCGGCGTCACGACCCGACCCCGCCGTCGTCGGTACTTGCCGCCTCCTGCCGCGTTCGCCGCCGGCGCTGTCTTCGCCGGGCCGCGCCGCCGCGCCGGCCGCCTCGACGCCACCGCCGGCCGGCCCCGTCCTTCCACTTCGGCGAGCCGCCTCCGGCCAACTCCGGCCGGATCCCAATCTGATCTGATGGTGGGATCAGATCCACCACACCACCGAACCAAACGTCGTGTCCCAATCCCGCATCGCCCTGTCCCAGATCCATCCATCCTAAGTTGACTTTTTCGGGGGGTAAATTTCACAAAGTCCCGGATCTGTGTAATTTTCATGCATCCTTCATCATGTGGTAACTTTGTGCTCGGTGCTCCGTTTTGCGCATATGATATATCAACATGTTCGTCTCGAAGTGCTCTACATGTTAGCATCAGTTTCATGCATGCTAGGGATCATCTAGATGTCTTAAACTTCGTTAAAAGACTGCTTCGTGATGTTACTGTTTCAACACTAGTTGTCTGTTAACAATATGTTGGCATGTTCGTGAGGTCACAACTTGGTGCATGTTGGTCCAAATGGAGTGTATGATATGTCAAAAATGTTCGTCTTGTGATGCTCTTCAAGATGGATACTTTTGCATGCATGTTAGATTGCATTATGCCATGTTTTACCCTATTGCAAAAGTACATGCGGCTGATAAGTTTATGAAATTGTTATGAGATGATGTTTTGTCTTGTTCGTGTATATTCATCCATGTGTCATATGAGCTAGGTGTCAACATGGGTTTTGCTCATTGCAATGTCCTCTACATGATAGATTTATTTTCATGCCATAATATGTCTTGAGATGAGTGCAACAAGCTTGCTAACATGCCATCATGATGTTAAATTTCTGCTAAGGCTGAATCTGTTATTTTTATGCCATGTTTCCATGAGGCTACCGTCATTGTTGTGCATGATTGGAGTTGTCCAGTGGATGTTCCTTGATGTATATGTTATGCTCTAGCTATCCATACTCTTGTTTTCCATGATGCCTTTTTGTAGCTTGTTGTTTTCATGCTCTCAAGTTGCTATAAAATGTTTCTGTCAGCCTGTTATCAACAAGTTCAATTTTGCCATGTGAATAGCTAGTGTTCTATGCATCCTATGACCATGTTCTTGCCATGAGTAGCTTCACAAACATGTCTTCTTGCTGTTGGTTATATTCACATGCCATGATATGCTTTGAGATGAGTTGCACAAGCTTGCAAACATGCCTACTTGTCGTTGTTGCTGCCATGCCTTCTAATTTTCACTATGTCTGAGAAATCTCTTAACTTATTAAATCTTGCCATGCTTGTTTATTTGTGTTCCAGCAAGTTTTTGGGTGTGCTCTAAGTTCATGCTTGTTAAAAATCATGTCTATTTCACATCCATGCCTTTTGTCTTCATGTTTGAGTGTTGTAGCATAATTATACCTTGCTCCAAAGATGCCATGTCGCTGTTAAGAGCAGTTTTGCATTGCATCTTGTTTAGCTTGCCATTTGCAAACCGTGCATCCGTTTTCCATGATCTTTAGATCGATTTCGATCGAAATCTTCCCATCTATCCAGTGGCTTGCTTGGTTGCCCAAGATGAGGCCATTTCCATCGTATTCTCCTTAGGCTCGAGAGCATACTCATGCATACGCACATCATACATGCATCCCATGTCATGTCTTGCATCATGTTGATTGTGCATTTCACTGTGGTTGATCTTGTACAGTTGTTGTGCTCTTGTGTTAGGTAGAGCCGGGAGCCGATACCGAGTTCGAGGATCTTGTCGAGATTGAGTTTGAGGAGCCGTCTTACCATCCCACCGAGGACTTACTAGGCAAGATGACCGTTCCCCGATATCACCTCTATCTTTGCCTTGCTAGCTATCTCGCTCTTTAGATATGCCTCGATGCCTATTCCTGTTTTGTCAGCCTCCTATATTGCCATGAAACACTCTAACCACCTTCCTAGCAAACCGTTGTTTGACTAAGTACGCTTTTGCTCAGCCCCTCTTATAGTGTTGTTAGTTGCAGGTGAAGTTTGAAGATTGCTCCTCCATGTTTGGACTTGTTTATTGGGATAACACAATATATATCTTAATCAAATTAATGCACATATATATTGGTAATGGGTGGAAGGCTTGGCCTTCTGCTTGGTGTTTTGTTCCACTCATGCCACCTTAGGACCCGATAAACCAGTGTTAGGTTCCTTCATTTTGCGTTCCTAACATGGTTGGGGTTTATGGGCCCCCCTTGATAATTCGCTCTGCTTAAAGCTTTTCCAGCAAGGCCCAACATTGGTACTACATTTGCCTAACAACTAAAATTTGCATAGGGAGTTATAAACCCGAGTTTTTAATCAACAACTCGGGCCAGTGCTCCTCATGAGTGTTGGTCCAAACTGGGCGGACTGCGGGGCCACCACGAGGAAACTCGAGGATTGGTATATACCTGTAGGATGTCCCATCCGGTCGTGGCCTGAGACGAGATACGCGCGGCTACTATCAGGGTGTCGGCACGCCGGGAGGTCTTGCTGGATTAGTTTACCTTTGTTGAAATATCTTGAGCACGGGATTCCGAGAATACTCGGGTCTTCCCAATTTGGAGTTGTGATACGTCTCCAACGTATCTATAATTTTGATTTTTCCATGCTATTATTTATGAAGTCTTGGATGTTTAATGGGCTTTATCATTCACTTTTATATCATTTTTGGGACTAACCTACTAACCCAAAGGCCCAGTCCAGATTGCTGTTTTTGCCTATTTCAGGGTTTTGCAGAAAAGGAATATCAAACGGAGTCCAAACAGAATGAAACCTTCGCGAGAGATATTTTTGGAGAAAATCACGCACGAGAAGCTTCAGGACCAAGTCAGGGGACAGAGGGGCTGCCCTCGAGGGAGGGGGCGCGCCCCTCTTCCCAGGGCGCGCCCCCTGCCTCGAGGCCCCCTCGTGTGGCCCCCGGTGCCCTCATTATTCCTATATATATCCACATACCCCAGAAACTCCATACGCAGAGAGAAAACCCTAATTCGACCACCGTAGCTTCTGTTCCCGTGGAGATCCCATCTTGGAGCCTGTTCCGGAGCTCCACCGGAGGGGGATCCATCACGGAGGCCTTCATCATCATCATCATCATCGCCCTCACCATGAGTTGTGAGTATTTTACCACAGACCTTCGGGTCCATAGCTAGTATCTAGATGGCCTCTTCTCTCTGTGGATCTCAATACAAAGTTCTCCTCGGTCTTCGAGGAGATCTATTCGATGTAATCTCTTTTTATGGCGTGTTTGTCGAGATCCGATGAATTGTGAGTTCATGATCAAGGTTACCTATGAAAGATATTTGGTTCTTCTCTGAACTTTTTATGTGTGCTCATAATATCCTTGCAAGTCTCTTTGAATTATCGGTTTGGTTTGGCCTACTAGATCTATAGTTCTTGCAATGGGAGAAGTGCTTGGCTTTGGGTTCAATCTTGCGGTGTCCTTTCCCAGTGACAGTAGGGGCAGCAAGGCACGTATTGTATTGTTGCCATCGAGGATAAAAAGATGGGGTTTTCATCATATTGCTTGAGTTTATCCCTCTACATCATGTCATCTTGCTTAAGGCGTTACTCTGTTCGTATGAACTCAATACACTAGATGCATGCTGGATAGTGGTCGATGTGTGGAGTAATAGTAGTAGATGCAGAATCATTTCGGTCTACTTGTCTCGGATGTGATGCCTATATACAATGATCATGCCTAGATAGTCTCATAAATATTCGCTTTTCTATCAATTGCTCGACAGTAATTTGTTTTCCCGCCATAGAATATCGCTATCATAAGAGAAGCCACTAGAGAAAACTAGGGCCCCCGGGTCTATTATCAACATATCAATCTACATCTACTTTACTTTTACCGCTTTTATTTGCTGTTTTATTAAACCAAAAATACCAAAAATATTATCTTATCATCTCTATCGGATCTCACTTTCGTAAGTGACCGTAAAGGGATTGACAACCCCTTATCGCGTTGGCTGCGAAGTTCTTATTTGTTTGTGCAGGTGCGAGGGACTTGCGCGTGGTCTCCTACTGGATTGATACCTTGGTTCTCAAAAATTGAGGGAAATACTTACGCTACTGTGCTTCATCTCCCTTTCCTCTTCGAGGGAATACAACGCAAGCTCAAGAGGTAGCAAGAAGAATTTCTGGCGCCGTTGCCGGGGAGGCTTCCGCAAAAGTCATATACCAAGTACCTATCACAAATCCTTATCCTTCGCATTACATTTATTTGCCTCTCGTTTTCCTCCCCCCACTTCACCCTTGCTTTTTTATTTTCCCTTCTTCCGCCGTGTGTTTATCGTTCGCTTGCCTTTTTGTTTGCTTCTGTGTGTTGGAGTGCTTGCTTGTCACTACGGCTCTCCCTTCTAGTGTTAATCCTCACCTCAAGAGGCTGGAGGAGATTGAAAACAATGTTAGACAATTTATGACTATACAATTTGAGCATAATGACTTCTTCAGAAGTTTATGGAGTATATGAATAAAGACCTTGATGATATGTCTAAGGAATTTTATGGCTTGAAATCTCAGTTTGCTCATCTTGAGAACTTAATTGCCCAAATTTCGGATAAACAGTCCACCTTGATTAATAAGATGGCTGCTAAACCGGAAGATCATGAAAATAAAGATGAAGATCTAAAAGTTATTGATGTGTCTCCTATTAGATCCTTGTTTTCTAGTATTAATCTTGATGAGAATAGGATTGGAGATGATTCTACTTTAAGTTGTCCCAATGATTCGGAGTTTTTAGATCTTGATGATAAAATTGCTAAAAGTGGGAGTGAAGAGATTAAATCTTTGCATAGTGATGAACCCACTACCTTGGATTTCAAGGGATTCAATTATGATAATTGCTCTTTGATTGATTGTATTTCCTTGTTGCAATCCGTGCTAAATTCTCCGCATGCTTATAGTCAAAATAAAGCTTTCACTAAACACATAGTTGATGCTTTGATGCAATCTTACGAAGAAAAACTTGAGTTGGAAGTTTCTATACCTAGAAAGCTTTATGATGAATGGGAACCTACTATAAAAATAAAAATAAAAAGATCATGAATGCTATGCTTTGTGTGATTTGGGTGCAAGTGTCTCCACTATCCCAAAAACTTTGTGTGATTTGCTAGGGTTCCATGAGCTTGATGATTGTTCTTTAAATTTGCATCTTGCGGATTCCACTACTAAGAAAACCTATGGGAAGAATTAATGATGTTCTCATTGTTGCTAATAGGAATTATGTGCCCGTAGATTTCATTGTTCTTGATATAGATTGCAATCCTTCATGTCCTATTATTCTTGGTAGACCTTTCCTTAGAACGATTGGTGCAATTATTGATATGAAGGAAGGAAATATTAGATTCCAATTTCCATTAACGAAAGGCATGGAAAACTTTCCTAGAAAGAAAATCAAATTACCATATGAATCTATCATGAGAGCCACTTATGGATTGCCTTCCAAAGATGGCAATACCTAGATCTATCTTGTATCGTGCCTAGCTAGGGGCGTAAAACGATAGCGCTTGTTGGGAGGCAACCCAATTTTATGTCTTTTGCTTTTGTTGATGTTAGGGAATAAATATTGCATCTAGCCTCTGATTAGATGTGGTTTCATATTTTGTTTAGTGTTTGTGCCAAGTAGAACCTTTGGTAAGACTTGTGTGAAGTTTATATGATCTTGCTGTGAAAAACAGAATCGTTAGCGCTAGCTAAAGTAGTCGTGAGATTTTACTGGAGCGTGCTTTTTAGTTGATTCTTTTTATGCTGATTGGTAGACAAATTTATCAAATTTAAAAATTTAGTTTGAATTTTTTGGAGTTCCAGAAGTAGGCCAACCCTGCAGATTACTACAGACTGTTCTGTCTTTGACAGATACTGTTTTTCGTGTGTTGTTTGCTTATTCCGATGCATCTATGAGTAATATTGGAGGATATGAACCATAGAGAACTTAGAGTACAGTAGATTTAACACCAATATAAACAAAGAATGAATTCATTGTTGTACCTTTGAGTAGTGGTTTGCTTTCTCATACTAACGGAGATCACGAGAATTTTTGTCTAAGTTTTGTGTTGTGAAGTTTTCAAGTTTTGAGTATTGCTTTGATGGACTATGGAACAAGGAGTAGCAAAGGCCTAAGATTGTGGATGCCCATGGCATCCCAAGGAAATTCAAGATAATCAAAATCCTAAGCTTGGGGATGCGCCGGGAAGGCATCCCCTCTTTCGTCTTCATCCATCGGTAACTATACTTGGAGCTATATTTTTATTCGCAACATGCTATGTGTTTTGCTTGGAGCGTCTTGTATAATTTGAGTCTTTGCTTGTTAGTTTGCCACAATTATCCTTGCTGGACACACCTATTTTAGAGAGTTAAATATGGCCTAGAAATTATTAGAACACTCTAAGTGCATCACTTATATCCTTTGAGTTGAATAGTTTTTGCTCTAGTGCTTCACTTATATCTTTAAGAGCATGGTGGTGGTAATATTTTGTAGAAATTGTTGAACTCTCATGCTTCACCTATATCTATTTGAGAGTCTATCAAAACAGCATGGTAAAGTGTTTAGGCTAAAGAAACTAGTCTTCACATGATAAACATCCATTGTCAATGTAGTAAAAAAAATCACACCAAGTGCATTGAATAGAATGAGATGTTGGATGCTTGATAATTGTTTTGAGACATGAGGATAGTGATATTAGAGTCATGCTAGTGGAGTTATTATGAAATTGAGAAATACTTGTGTTAAGGTTAGTGATTCCCATAGCATGCACGTATGGTGAACCGTTGTGTGACTAAGTTAGAGCATGAGGTATTTGTAGAGTGCCAACCTTTGTGTGGAGGTCGGGGGCGCACGATGGTTAACTCCTACCAACCTCCCCCCTAGGAGCATGCGTTGATTGCTTTGTTTTGATGACTCATAAATTTTTGCAATAAGTATATGAGTTCTTATGACTAATGTTGAGTCCATGGATTATACGCACTCTCACCCTTCCACCATTGCTAGCCTCTCTTGCACCGTGCAACTTTCGCCGGTGCCATAAACCCACTATATATCCTTCCTCAAGAAAGCTACCATATTGTTCCTCAAAACATCCACCATACCTACCTATCATGGCATTTCCATAGCCATTCCGAGATATATTGCCATGCAACTTTCCACCGTTCCGTTCATATGGCACGCATCATATTGTCATATTGCCATGCATGATCATGTAGTTGACATCATATTTGTGGTAAAGCCACCATGCATAATCTTATCATACATGTCACTCTTGTTTCATTGCACATACCGGTACACCGCCGGAGGCATTCATATAGAGTCATACATTGTTGTTGTAGTGTCGAGTTATAATTTCGTGTTGTAATGAAAGTGTGATGATGATCATTATTAGAGCATTGTCCCATGGGAGGAAAGGCTGAATCTATAAAACCCCTCCGCAAAAAAAGAAAAAAAAGAAAGGCCAAAGAAAAAAAAAGGCCCAAAAAAGAAAAGAAAAAGAAAAAAGGGGACAATTGCTACTATCTTTTTCCACACTTGTGCTTCAAAGTAGCACCATGTTCTTCATTGTAGAGAGTCTCATGTTTAGTCACTTTCATATACTAGTGGGAATTTTCGTTATAGAACTTGGCTTGTATATTCCAACGATGGGCGTCCTCAAATGCCCTAGGTCTTCATGAGCAAGCAAGTTGGATGCACAACCACTAGTTTCTTTTGTTGAGATTTCATTCATATTTAGCTCTAGTGCATCCGTTGCATGGCAATCTCTACTCACTCACATTGATATCTATTGATGGGCATCTCCATAGCCCGTTGATACGCCTAGTCGATGTGAGACTATCTCCCTCCTTTTTTGTCTTCTCCACAACCACCTCTATTCCACCCATAGTGCTATATCCATGGCTCACGCTCATGTATTGCGTGAAAGTTGAAAGGTTTGAAAAGATAGAGTATGGAAACAAATGCTTGGCTGAAATCGGGGTTGTGCATGATATGAATATTTTTGCGTGATAATAAGGGAGCATAGCCAACACTATATGATTTTGTAGGGATAACTTTCTGTAGCCATATTATTTTGAGACGACATGATTGCTTTGTTAGTATTGCTTGAAATATTGTTATTTCTTATGTCAATATATACTTTTATCTTGAATCTTTCAGATCTGAACATTCATGCCACAATTAAGAGAATTACATTGAATAACTATATTGGTTAGCATTCCACATAAAAAAATCTTTCTTTATCATTTACCTACTTGAGGACGAGCAGGAATTAAGCTTGGGGATGCTTGATACATCTCCAACGTATCTATAATTTTTGATTGTTCCATGCTATTATTTATGAAGTCTTGGATGTTTAGTGGGCTTTATCATTCACTTTTATATCATTTTTGGGACTAACCTACTAACCCAAAGGCCCAGTCCAGATTGTTGTTTTTGCCTATTTCAGGGTTTTGCAGAAAAGGAATATCAAACGGAGTCCAAACGGAATGAAACCTTCGCGAGAGATATTTTTGGAGAAAATCACGCACGGGAAGCTTCAGGACCAAGTCAGGGGACAGAGGGGCTGCCCTCGAGGGTGGGGGCGCGCCCCCCTTCCCAGGGCGCGCCCCCTGCCTCGAGGCCCCCTCGTGTGGCCCCCGGTGCCCTCCTTCTTACTATATATATCCACGTACCCCAGAAACTCCATACGCAGAGAGAAAACCCTAATTCCACCGCCTTAGCTTGTGTTCTCGTGGAGATCCCATCTTGGAGCCTGTTTCGGAGCCCCACCGGAGGGGGATCCATCACAGAGGCCTTTATCATCATCATCATCGCCCTCACCAGGAGTTGTGAGTAGTTTACCACAGACCTTCGGGTCCATAGCTAGTATCTAGATGGCTTCTTCTCTCTCTATGGATCTCAATACAAAGTTCTCCTTGGTCTTCGAGGAGATCTATTCGATGTAATCTCTTTTTGCGGTGTGTTTGTCGAGATCCGATGAATTGTGAGTTTATGATCATGGTTATCTATGAAAGATATTTGGTTCTTCTAAGAACTTTTTATGTGTGCTCATAATATCCTTGCAAGTCTCTTCGAATTATCGGTTTGGTTTGGCCTACTAGATCTATAGTTCTTGCAATGGGAGAAGTGCTTGGCTTTGGGTTCAATCTTGCGGTGTCCTTTCCCAGTGACAGTAGGGGCAGCAAGGCACGTATTGTATTGTTGCCATCGAGGATAAAAAGATGGGGTTTTCATCATATTGCTTGAGTTTATCCCTCTACATCATGTCATCTTGCTTAAGGCGTTACTCTGTTCGTATGAGCTCAATACACTAGATGCATGCTGGATAGTGGTCGAAAGCCGTGCCCGCGGTTATGTGGCAGATGGGAATTTGTTAATTTCCGGTTGTAGATAACTTGACACCATATCCTTAAGAATACACTACCTATGTGAGTAACCGTGATGGTCTCTTTTCGAAGGGCTTCGGGAAGTGAACACGGTGGGGTTATGCTTGAACGTGAGTAGCTAGGATCACTTCTTGATCAACTTTGGCGACCGTTGGCACATATTCTCCTCTCGCTCTGAACTCGTAAGCTAGTTGCTTAGAGCTTGCTGCAAACACTTTATTACCTCTCCACACCTAAAGGCTTTGTTAGTTTTGATACCCAGGAATGGGATTGCTGAGTCCATGTGACTCACAGATTACAACACACACCAGATGCAGGTACAGCCAAGTACGATGAATGAGATGGATTAGAACTTCACTGGGAGTTCGATGAAGAGCGTGGTCGTTTCTATGTTACGTATCCCGATGATCAGTAGTGGTTCCTACTAGGGGCGATCAGGACTTGTGTTTGTGGTATCTTTTCTCGTTTGGATTTCGTCAGTAGTCGGACCCTGTGTTATTTGGATGAATGTATGCTATTGTATTCATTGTGTGACGTGGCGAGTGTAAGCTAACTATTTTACTTTTTCATCCCTAAACTTTTACATGAGTTGTGCAAAGATACCACGCTTGCGATCATTCCATAATGCGCTTATGTCTCTAAGTCGTGCCTCGACACGTAGGAGATATAGTCGCATCCTGGGCATTACAAGTTGGTATTCAGAGACTTCTCCGACCTAGGAGCCCCCTGATTGATCGAACCGTTGACGGTTGAGTCTAGGCACACACACAAAATGTTTTGAGTCCTATATACATATCGGAGAGTAGGATTTATTTTTACTCCTCATCCCCTTCATCGCTCTGGTGAGGACTCCTGACGTTGTTTTAACTGCACTATTCTCAAAATTTCACCAATTTTTTTTAGGATGACGCGGGTATTGTTTGGATTGTTCCGATATCTTTGTGATGAGAACATTGTTCTTGGTGCCTCGTGTCATTTAGGGGTTGTGGCAGTGTCCCGGGGAGTTGAGCTCCAAGGTGTTGTCGTCACAAATGAATCGTGGCAGTTCTAGAATACCAGAGGCGGCCAACATCGAAAACTCTTCTATGCATGTCTGGTGGTGAGATAACCCCGACGTCACCCAGTACTGGGGGGATAGTTCGTGAGTATTGCCACAGCTAGTATAGCGGATGCGTTTCGAAGGTCTGAGGTAAACAGTTTCTGAAGGTGCCTGGTTATGTGTTGACGGATGGATACAGCTGGATGTGGGATTTATTAGTTGAGTGATATGCAGTGCTTCCCCTGTATCCCCAACACTAGATTGCATAACCGGAAAGCTTCGGGAATTGATAGGTGGGTTTCAAGTAGCTCTTAGGTAATCTTCCAACGGGTGCATGATATGAGGTTGGGGTTCAACATCTAGTGGAGAGGCTATCATGGGCGTTGTTGCACTAGGGGGTTGCATCTTAAAGGATCCTTGGCTATGCTGATCCGGGGATTGCAAGGCCCTTTGTAACACGTGCCATGAGGCATTCAGCACGAACATGTGGGACGAAACCTCTACTATGTATTTGTTCCATCTGTTACCTTGTTGTTTTTATTCTATCATTTTGTTCTCCCAAGTGGCTTCTCGACAAGTTGTTGTACCATTAAGCTATGGAATTCATTCATTCAATTTTGTTCGGATGTTCATTGTGATGATTATATGTTGCAAATATCTAGCCGTTGATTCAGCTTATCTATTATTTGCTTCAATGGCTAACAGTTGTCATCATCTTCAGGATGGCACCTAAGAAAGTTCCCAGCCAGAACCCAGAGGGTGAAGAAGAGCGTCCTCCTTCCCCTCCTCCTCCGTCTGAGGCATGGAAAGCGATTATGCAGGCAACCAATCAAAACACTCAGATGCTCATGAAGATGATGTAGAGTTTCCAAGCCAATCAAGAAAATAAAGGCAATCAAGGGAACCAAGGCCAAGGAAATCTGTTCAATCAACCTCACTTTGCGACTCTGAACCAATTCCTGGCAAATCAGCCCAAGTCTTTCAGTTACTGTGTGGATCCGCTAGATGCTGAAGATTGGATCACAGACATCAAGAAGCATTTCGAGTGCAGTAACGTCAGACCTGAGGATTATGTCAAGTTTGCCGCTTTCCAACTAAAAGATCAAGCTGCAGATTGGTGGCAACAGTACAAAGACTCCAGAGCGGGTCGTGAGATCTCGTGGACTGATTTCTGCCGCAATTTCCATTCTCATCACATCCCTACTGATACGTCCAAAACGTATCTATAATTTCTGCTTGCTCCATGCCTCTTTTGTGTGATATTGCTATGATATTTATGCACTTCCATACACTTTTGATCATATTTGGACTAACCTATTAACTCAATGCACCACAGTGCCAGTTCTTGTTTTCTGCTGTTTTTCTATTTCTGGTTTCCCCCATATTAAAAGTGCTCCAAAAATTCCGGAAAAAATACAGGAAAAATCAGCGTACAGGAAGCTTCGAGAAAAACCAAAGCAGGGCCAGAGGGGTGCCACGGGTGGCCCAGGCGGCCACCCGGCGCGGCCCCACCCCTGGCCGCGCCAGGGGGGCGCCTGGGGCCCCCTCTCCGCTTCTCGTGACCCCCTTTTGCATATATATTCCTCGCGTCCCGAAACCCTCGAGGACGGAACCCTTTTTCGCGATCTCGCCTCTGTTCCGCCGCCGCCGCGCTTCCAAGATCGGGAGCATCAGGAGAACTCTTCCCGGCACCCTGCCGGAGGGGAGAACCACCACCGGGAGCTTCTCCACCACCATGGACGCTTCCCGGATGAGTCGTGAGTAGTCCCCCTTGGACCATGGGTCCATGATCCGTAGCTATGTGATGTTCTCCTCCCCTCTTTGTTCTTCATGGTTTAGACCTCGTGAGCTGCCATACATGATCGAGGCACATATGTAATCTTTATGCTGTTGCTCTGCTGAGTTTGCTGGGATCCGATGGATTATGAGATTATGTTCAGATTGTGTGTGAGTAATATATTTGATTCACCTCTTTTATATTTATGTTCCTGAGTAATTCTTGCATGTTCTCTGTTGCTGTTTATTGCTTTGGCCGAGTAGTAGGTAGTAACTCCAAGAGGGAGCGTTATGCTTGATTGTGGGTTCATGCCCCTTGATGACTAGCTTGAGTGACAGAAACATGAGTCTAGGGGATGTGCTGTTGCCACAAGGGGGAAACAACGGTGCTTGTACTTGCGGGTGCAAGGATTGTTTACTTTACGCAAAGTTCTTTTAATGTAGTTGTCTGTTGTTTTGAGTCTACACTTTGGGTGGGATTCGCAACTTAATACCAGCGAGATGTTCTGGATAGATATCTCAAGATGGATGATTAGTAGTAGATGCAGATGGATTTCGGTCTACTTGCCTTGGCGTACCGCCCATGCTTTTGAGCCTCTACCTTTCTTTACAGCATAGTTAGCATTGGTTTGCGCACATAATCCTGTCAATTGCCCAGCTGTAATTTGTTTACCTCGCTTTGCTGTTTTATCGTCTTTTGGGAGAGAGACATCACTAGTGAACATCATGGGACCCCGGTCCATATTACCACCACTGATCACACCCACTATTTACTTCCTGTTCTTATTTCCTAGTTGTAGTCATACCTATCACTATTATCTCTTGTGTTTGATCCTTTGTAAACGACAAGGCCGGAGGGATTGACAACCTCTCTGTACTCGTTGGGAGCAAAGTTATTTGTATCTGTGTGCAGGTCCTGTCAACCGCTAAGTTTCTGGCGCCGTTGACACTTTCTTGTCGACCCTCGGAGTCTCACGGGATTCGATCCTTGGTACCTTTGCCAAGGGAAACTTGCTGCTACGCTACATCTCAAACCTTCCACTTGGGGTAACCAACGAGGGGTGAGAAGCCATCAAGCAAAGTTTCTGGCGCCGTTGCCGGGGACTCCACTCTTCAAGATAGGGGAGTTGCACGCTATCTTTTATCTTTGCTTTTTAGTCTTGTTAGTTTACCTTTCAGTTTTTGCTTTAGTGCCCTTTATCAAAAATCACAAAAAAAATTATTTGCTTTTCTGTTAGTAGTCCTTTCTGTTTAGTCAAGCATCTTAGGACTTGGTGCTTTGAGGGAATCAGAAGTTCTAGATTTCCAACAAAGGTATGGAGAAAATATGAAGAAGGCATGGGACAGAATTTCTAATGCACATAGGAGAATTATGCCTTGGATACCTATAAAAATTGTGCTTATAAATTTTTACCATGGTCTTTTTAAATGGTGTAAACACTCTCTTGATATTATAGCTGAAGGAGATTTCCTAGAGTGTGATGAAGCTAGAGCTCTTGAAATTATACATGGTCTATCTAGTTACTTTGTTTATGATCATAGTTTTGATACTGTCATAGATAGACTTGCTACTATTGAGAAGAGAATGGATGCTCTAGACTTGATGAAGGTAGAGAAACCCAAACCCAATAAGAGAGATATTTTGGAAATAGACAATGATTGGGAGCCTTTTGTTAGGATTAGCATCTCTAATCAAGACTTCCTTGCTTATTGTGATATTGGATCTATGGTTTCTACTATGCCAAAAATTGTTCATGATTCTTTAAAATTTAACATGGACAAATTACCATCCTATCATGAACATGCTAATGGAGATATTTCTGAGATCCAGGGAAGAATAAAAGACGTACCAGTTACATTCCTTAAAGGAATTGCAATGGTTGATTTCTTCATCATGAAGCCAAACCAAGGAAATATAGTTCTTGGAAGGGACTTCCTCCGAGCCGTAAAAGGCTTCATCGATATAGGTAAGGGAAAAATCCGCCTACGCGGGAAGGCAAAAGGTCCGTACCCCTTTCCTAGAAGGAACAAGGATGAACTTGTTGAGGAACCATTTGAAGCAATTTATAACTCCGATTATTATGATGACTTTTGATTCCTCCTTTTTGCATCATGCCTAGCTTAAAGGCATAAAAGAAAGTGCTTTTGGGAGGCAGCCCACAACGAATTAGGTTTTATTTTGCTTTTGTTGTGTCTTGATGTTTGTTACTACAGTAGAATCATCATTGTATCTTTTCTTTTCAACTTTGTGCCAAGTTTAGCCTCCGATTGCAAGAAAGTTCAAAAGTTGTGATGTGCTGTCCAGAAAACAGATTCTGTCCTTGGACAGAAAAATTCGTATAAAATCACCAGATCTGAATTTTTGATCTGAATTTTTTTGACAGCGTGCTCTATACAATTGGCTTTCGGGCGTCTGTTCTGAGTTTTTTGATTTGAGTTGCAGAAGTGCCCCGAAAAATTTATTTACTACCTGCTGGTCTGTTTTTTCACAGATTCTGTCCTGTTTTGCCTTTTCTTCGTTTTGCAAACCTTGAGCTTGCTTTTTCTTTGCAAAAACCTTTTGGCAATCTTGAGAAATAGTAGCCCTTCAAGATTATCTTTATTTTCAGCAGGGAAAAGTTAATTTATTGTGGGTACTAACCTCGCTAATCAGATTATGATGAGTTATGTATGAAGGGAGTTTTCAAGTGTGCGAGGGAAAATGATAAAAGAAGATTCAGGAGGGTCAAACGCTCAAGCTTGGGGATGCCCCCATGCACCCCCAAGAAATACTCAAGAAGACTCAAGCGTCTAAGCTTGGGGATGCCCCCATGCATCCCCTTCTCCATCAACAATTATCAGTTCGTCTTTCGTTCCATTATAATTATCAGTTCATCTGTTATGTGCTATGCTTGGAGCGTCTTGCTCTTAGTTTCCTTTTTAGTTTTCTTTAGCTCTGCTTGCTGTTCATAACAAGTTAGAACCCAGCTTTCTTTGTGTGGGAGAGAAACACGCTCCACTTCAACCTAGAACACAACATAGGATTTTCATGCTTATCTTTGATGTGTATGTTCTTTGTCTTTCCATAGCTGCTGTCATGTTTAGCTCTTAGTTTTCATGCTTTTCTTTTTAAAGAGATTTTGTTTAGTTGGTTGCTGAACTCTCTTGAGTTTTCATGTTTATCTTGTTAAGAGAGTTTGCCTGTTGCACTGAGTTGTGTGTCTTAACTTAAAGTAGGTAATTGAGGTTGCTATTTAATTTTAGTAGTAACTTGCAATAGTTTTGAGGTATTGCCATGAGTAATGTCTGAACTTTTGGTGTCAAGAGCTTTAGCCTATTAGTGATAGATGTCGTATTTTGGGCAATCCGTGTTTATTTTCGAAAACCTACAAATAGTTGAGAACTTTAGCTACTAAATGGATCACTAATCTTTGGAGAGATCGAATATTAGAGTACACTCACGTACCATGAGCCGAGGATGCGCAAGGATAACCAAACCCCCATACACTCCTCCTCGGGGTACTTGTCTCTTTGTGAACCTCCTAATTAGATTGAGAGTTACCGATAATAAGTGCATGAGTTCTTCGGACTAATGTGAGTATTCGAAAGTTGACACTTCCACCTAGCCATATTTTTCTAGCCTCTTCGGTACCGTGCATTGCCCTTTCTCACCTCGAGAGTTGGCGCATACTTCGCTGGTGCATCCAAATCCTTGGCACGATACGCTCTGTCATCATAAGCCTCATTATATCCTTCCTCAAAACAGCCACCATACCTACCTATCGAGGCATTTCCATAGCCTTTCCGAGATACATTGCCATGCAACATCCATCTTCTCATGACTTGATCTTTATGTCATACATGCTTTTTGCTTGATCGATGAGCCGCATGCTAGTTGGGCCTTGACCTAATCATTGCTACATGACGCGCTAGTATCATTGCATATCCTGCTACACTGGCAGAGGCATACATTTGCATACATCATGATAGTTTCATTTTCTTTATGTTGAGTACTTTTGTAAAGTGTGAAAGATCTTCTATACTTCTTGTAATAAATAGGGTGTTGCCCCTAAAGTGAGGAAAAGATCCCAAAGAGGACAAAATCAAAAGATCCCAAAGAGGACAAATGAGAGTTAAATAGAAAGAGCCATTGAGGCCACAAAAAAATAAAAAAATAGAAAAAAGAGAAAAAGAAATAAAAAGAGAGAAGGGGGCACACTACTATTCCTTTTGAGAGATCCACACTCGTACTCCATCTTATACCTTGTACTCCATAGAGATTATCATTCATGCATATAGCTATGTGGGGACCTTCATACTATAGAACTTGGCTTGTATATTCCAATGATGAGCCTCCTCAAAAGAGCTCTAGGTCTTCTTGAGCAAGCAAGTTGGATGCAACCCCACTAGTTCCATTGCAGAGCTTACCTTAGCTCATATGTGCATCCATTACATGGCAATCCCTACTCCTCACATCATATCTATCATTTGGCTTTCTCTCGCCGATGATTGTCCTCATTGATGTGAGCCTTTCACACCTTTTTTGTCTTCCCCCTTCATCATTTTTCTCTCTTTGCCATCCTAAGTGTCAACTTTCTTGCTTACGCTCATCCATTGCATGAGTTCTCAAAACATGGAAAGGGAGTGGATCATTTTGACTTGTACCTGGCTGACGGTCTGGGGATGAGTCAAGATAAGATTCCAAAAAAGACCAAGTGTGAAACTTTAGTAGATTAAGTTCTCAACAATACAAAAACTATGTTTTACTCTCTCATATATCCCTATCCCCTTTCTTGCACGCAAACACCATTTGGAGACATTCGAGTCACGGACAGCGAGAGCTCTTGCACTTTTATGTTCTTACGTTGCTTGTTACAACGCTAATATAGACTCTTGCTTGTTATGACTTGAATTGAATTACATGCCTTGATTGCTTTACTTAAAAGTTCTTATATGATTGATAGCATGTCACCACATAAATTATGCTTGTTATCATTTACCTACTCGAGGACGAGCAGGAATTAAGCTTGGGGATGTTGATACGTCCAAAACGTATCTATAATTTCTGCTTGCTCCATGCCTCTTTTGTGTGATATTGCTATGATATTTATGCACTTCCATACACTTTTGATCATATTTGGACTAATCTATTAACTCAGTGCACCACAGTGCCAGTTCCCGTTTTCTGCTGTTTTTCTATTTCAGGTTTCCCCCATATTAAAAGTGCTCCAAAAATTCCGGGAAAAATACAGGAAAAATCAGCGTACAGGAAGCTTCGAGAAAAACCAAAGCAGGGCCAGAGGGGTGCCAGGGGTGGCCCAGGCGGCCACCCGGCGCGGCCCCACCCCTGGCCGCGCCAGGGGGGCGCCTGGGGCCCCCTCTCCGCCTCTGGTGACCCCCCTTCGCATATATATTCCTCCCGTCCCGAAACCCTCGAGGACGGAACCCTTTTTCGCGATCTCGCCTCTGTTCCGCCGCCGCCGCGCTTCCAAGATCGGGAGCATCAGGAGAACTCTTCCCGGCACCCTGCCGGAGGGGAGAACCACCACCGGGAGCTTCTCCACCACCATGGATGCTTCCCGGATGAGTCGTGAGTAGTCCACCTTGGACCATGGGTCCATGATCAGTAGCTATGTGATGTTCTCCTCCCCTCTTTGTTCTTCATGGTTTAGACCTCGTGAGCTGCCCTACATGATCGAGGCACATATGTAATCTTTATGCTGTTGCTCTGCTGAGTTTGCTGGGATCCGATGGATTATGAGATTATGTTCAGATTGTGTGTGAGTAATATATTTGATTCAACTCTTTTATATTTATGTTCTTGAGTAATTCTTGCATGTTCTCTGTTGCTGTTTATTGCTTTGGCCGAGTAGTAGGTAGTAACTCCAAGAGGGAGCGTTATGCTTGATTGTGGGTTCATGCCCCTTGATGACTAGCTTGAGTGACAGAAACATGAGTCTAGGGGATGTGCTTTTGCCACAAGGGGGAAAACAACGGTGCTTGTACTTGCGGGTGCAAGGATTGTTTACTTTACGCAAAGTTCTTTTAATGCAGTTGTCTATTGTTTTGAGTCTACACTTTGGGTGGGATTCGCAACTTAATACCAGCGAGATGTTCTGGATAGATATCTCAAGGTGGATGATTAGTAGTAGATGCAGATGGATTTCGGTCTACTTGCCTTGGCGTACCGCCCATGCTTTTGAGCCTCTACCTTTCTTTACAACATAGTTAGCATTGGTTTGCGCACATAATCCTGTCAATTGCCCAGCTGTAATTTGTTTACCTCGCTTTGCTGTTTTATCGTCTTTTGGGAGAGAGACATCACTAGTGAACATCATGGGACCCCGGTCCATATTACCACCACTGATCACACCCACTATTTACTTCCTGTTCTTATTTCCTAGTTGTAGTCATACCTATCACTATTATCCCTTGTGTTTGATCCTTTGTAAACGACAAGGCCGGAGGGATTGACAACCTCTCTGTACTCGTTGGGAGCAAAGTTATTTGTATCTGTGTGCAGGTCCTGTCAACCGCTAAGTTTCTGGCGTCGTTGACACCTTCTTGTCGACCCTCGGAGTCTCACGGGATTCGATCCTTGGTACCTTTGCCAAGGGAAACTTGCTGCTACGCTACATCTCAAACCTTCCACTTGGGGTAACCAACGAGGGGCGAGAAGCCATCACCTACCAGTGTCATTGAAGGCATGCGTGAGCAATTCCGCAATCTGAAGCAAGGCACCATGTCAGTCTACCAATACAATGTCAAGTTCTAGAATCTTGCCCGTTATGCGAAGCAAGACATCCCCGATGCCAAGAGCAAAATCTACCAGTTCCGAGGTGGTCTGAAAGATGAACTCCAACTTGCACTCACTCTGTTTGAGCCAAATGAATTTGATCAATTCTACAACATGGCTCTCAAGCAAGAGGCAGCTCAGCTCAAATGTGAAGCTTCCAAAAAGAGGATAAGCGATGCTTTTCACTCCTCCTCTTCCTCTCAAGTGGTTGCCAAGCAACAGAAGTTCTGGCTACCGCCTCCTCCAGTGCTCCGTCCTCCAAGCAACAACAAGCACTTAGGTGGTCGTGTATTTTCCCACCCACCCAACCCAAGCAACCAGTCCAAGTCTCAGTACCAAGTCCCAAGACCAAGTGTTCCTTCTTCCCGTCCAATTTCTGAGGTCACTTGCTACAAATGTGGTCTGAAGGGCCACTGTTCCAACAAGTTCACCAACCAGAGGCGCCTTCCGCCTCCTCCACCTGTCAGCAATGCAATTGTCAAGCACAATCCCAAGCATGCAAGAGTGAACCTGATGAATGTAGCTCAAGCAGATAATTCTTCTGATGTGATAATTGGTAATCTTCCAGTTAACTCTAAACCTGCAAAAGTCTTGTTTGATTCTGGTGCATCACTTTCCTTCATGTCATATCCATTTGCATCTAAGCACAACGTGGACATAGTGGCTTTGCCAAGGGAGTTGCAAATTATTTCTCCGGGCAAACACATGACTTCTAATTTGATGGCTCCAGATATCTCTATTCATATGGGTGATTACAGTTTTCTGGTTTCCCCGGTTATTCTCGGTAACTCGGACATTGATCTTAT
Organism: Secale cereale; assembly: GCA_902687465.1. NCBI lineage: Eukaryota > Viridiplantae > Streptophyta > Magnoliopsida > Poales > Poaceae > Secale > Secale cereale. The sequence continues at coordinate 686,543,982 of LR738711.1, read as the reverse complement.
TCTTGGGATGGATTGGCTCTCTAAGCATGATGCTCTTATTGATTGTGAAAACAAGGAAGTCAATCTAACTCATCCTTCCGAAGACGTGATTATCTTCGCAGCTCGAGATAACACAATCAGGCTATTCTCTCTCAATGACAAGGGCGACATTAATGCCATTTCCCAGATTCCGGTGGTTTGTGAATATGAGGATGTATTCCCTGAAGAGCTTCCAGGCATGCCTCACAACCGTCCAGTTGAATTCGTCATTGAACTTGAACTGGTACCGAGCCAGCCTGTTGGCGTCCGTACAAGCTTTCTCCTAAAGAGTTAAAGGAGCTGAAGAAACAACTCGACGAGCAAGAACGTATGCGTCTAATCAGACCAAGTACTTCTCCTTGGGACTGTGGTGTTCTTTTTGTCAAAAGAAGGATGGTACGGAACGTTTGTGCGTTGATTACCGACCATTGAACAAGAAGACAATAAAGAATAAGTACCCGCTCCCAATATCAATGAATTGTTCGACCAGCTCAAAGGAGCCAAGGTTTTCTTGAAGCTTGATCTCCGGATGGGCTACCATCAAATTCGTATCCGTGAAGAGGATATTCCCAAGACCGCATTCAGAACGAGCTACGGATCATATGAGTACACGGTCATGTCTTTCGGGCTTGCAAATGCTCCACCCACTTTCTCTCGGATGATGCACTTCATATTCAACCCCTACACCAATGAATTCGTGCTTGTGTACCTCTATGATATCTTGGTATTCTCCAAGAATAAAGAACACCATGCCAAGCACCTTCGTTTGGTTCTGGACAGGCTCCATGAGCACCGCTTCTATGTGAAGTTCTCCAAATGTGAATTCTGGCTTGATAAAGTCCTCTATCTTGGCCATATTATCTCTACCGACGGCATTTCTGTTAACCCCGAGAAGGTTGAAGCTATTGTGAAGTGGGAACCTCCTCAGAATGTCAAGCAACTCCGAAGTTTCCTCGGTCTCGCAAACTACTGCAGAAGGTTCATTGAGAACTTCTCCAAGATTGCCAAGCCTCTTTCCAACCTGTTACAGAAGAATGTCAAGTACTCCTGGACTCCTGATTGTGATGTGGCATTCAATACCCTCAAAGAGAAGCTCATTTCTGCTCCGGTACTTACTCCTCCGGATGAGTCCAAGCCTTATGAAGTGTTCTGTGATGCTTCATTGCAAGGTCTCGGCGGTGTTCTCATGCAAGACAAGAAGACCGTTGCTTACATTTCGCGTCAGCTTAAACCAAATGAGAAGAATTACCCCCACACATGATCCTGAGCTAGCAGCAGTTGTTCATGCCTTGATCACGTGGAGACACCTTCTGTTGGGCAGGAAAGTGGACATCTTCACCGATCACAAGAGCTTGAAGTACATCTTCACTCAACCAAACCTTAACCTCCGCTAGACTCGTTGGGTTGAAATGATTCAAGAGTACGATCCAAGCATGGAGTATACTCCTGGCAAGGCCAATGTCATTGCAGATGCCTTGAGCATAAAGGCTTATTGCAATAGTCTCATCCTCAAACCGTTCCAACCTGAACTTTTTGAATCATTCAGGAAGCTCAACCTCCAATTTGTTCTGCAAGGATTTCTTGCCAACCTTCAAGTCGCTCCTACCTTGGAAGATCAAATCCTTGAGGCCCTACTCAGTGATGATATGGTGCATAAGGTGAAACATGGTATTGCTAAGGGTACTCCCAAGTACAAGTGCTATCGCATTGATGACAGAGACACTTTGTTCTTTGAGGACAGAATTGTGGTTCCCAAAGGTGATCTCAGGAAGCTCATAATGAACGAAGCACATGACTCACTCCTCTCGATACATCCAGGAAGCTCCAAGATGTACCATGACCTCAAGCAATCCTATTGATGGACTCGCATGAAAAGAGAAATTTCTCAATTCGTGAACGAGTGTGATGTCTGCAGAAGAGTGAAGGTAGAGCATCAACATCCAGTCGGACTCCTTCAACATCTACCTATTCCCGAGTGGAAATTCGATCACCATGAACACATTGACGTGCTAGAGAGGGGAAGAAGAGCACGGACAGGTTCGTGAGCTCACCACGAACACGTTGACGTGTTCGGCTCGGCGAGAGGGGTCGGAGACGACGGCGAGGGCGGACGAACGCTCGTGGCGACCGGAGTCAAAGACGAGGAAGGAGAGGAAGCAGATGAGGCGCTCGGCTCCGCGTAGACGACATAGTGGACGTAGTCGACGTCGGGGAAGAAGCCTGACATAGACGGCGAGGTAGAGGAGGACGAAGAGCACGCCGGCGACGAGGCCGTGCTCCTGGATGCGTTCGGGACGGCGGTGTTGCGGTGGATCTGGTGGTCTAGGTGGCCTAGCGGAGGTCAAGGAAGGAGGAGGGAAACCCTAGAGGGTTCGTGGACACCAGAGGGCTTAAGAGAGGGGCCAAGGCGATGGAATGGATGGCGACGCGCTCGTGCTCCCGGTCCCCATGGCGACGACGCGAGGAGGAAGAAAAAGGTGGGTGTGGCGGAGGCTGCGGTCGCTGACGCGTGGGCCCGTCCCGGCCACGTGGAGGCGACACAGAGGGGGGCGAGTGGGTGCGCGGGTGCAAAAGGGACAGAGGGACACGCATGGGCTGGGTGGGCTGCGGGCGACGCGCTGGCTGTTGGGCCGGCCTAGTGGTCGAGGCCCAGGTGGAACTGCTGCGGCTGGGCCACTCTGCTGGCTGCTGCTTCTTTTTTTCTTTTTCTTCAGACAAAAAAACAAAATGAAAAGCCCAGGCAGCTAGGAAAAGACTTAGGGAGAAGTAAAAATATCCCTGAGCTCCTGGAATTATGCCTGATTTAATAAAATTGCCTTGGAAATTTTTAGAGGCAGAAAAATAAGCCAAGTTTGAATTTTAGTTCAAACTTGAGCCATTTTAAAACCTAACCAAAGTAACTTTAAATAAGGTGAAATTTGGCATGGATGTTTAGGACATGGTGCAAGATTTGTTGGGAGAATATGAACATTTATAGGGAAGGGAAAATGGCATTTACAAAAACAACAAGAAAAAAAGGAAGGGGAAGGAGAGGTGGTGATACTAGGAAGTGATCAAGCATGGATCAAGCAACACTAGAACATGCAAGAAACCACAACGCACATGGTGAGAATGAGAATGCATTATGACAAAGTATGAATGCAAAAATGATATGACAATGATGCATATGATGGTAATGAAGCAAAGGCATGACAATGCAATAATGAAGACATAACAACAATAAAGGAAGGACCCCCAAGGAAAGGATGAGGACAAGGTTGCATATATTGCCAAATAAGGAAGTTTTACATCTAGGGTGTTATATTGGCCTCCCCCAACGCCCAGACCAAGTTCTCGGTCGAGCGGTGGAGGTCTGGCAATCAGGGCGTACTCCTCTGTTGTGGAACAAAACATGAAAAAAAATCCTACGAACACCCAAGATCTATCTAGGAGAAGCATAGCAACGAGACGGGAGAGTGTTTCTATGTACCCTCGTAGACCGAAAGAGGAAGCGTACATAACACGGTTTATGTACTCGTACTTGATACGTCTCCAACGTATCTATAATTTTTTATTGTTCCATGTTGTTATATTATCATTCTTGGATGTTTTACAATCATTTTATAGTCATTTTATACCATTTTTGGTACAAACCTATTGACATAGTGCCAAGCGCCAGTTGCTGTTTTCTGCATGTTTTTTACATCGCGGGAAATCAATATCAAACGGAGTCCAAACGCAACGAAACTTTTTGTAGATTTTTTTGGACCAGAAGATATTCAATGGGCCAGGGTTGCACCTGGGGGGAGCTCCGAGGGGAGCACAACTGAAAGTGCAACTATCCCTAGGTGGTTTTGGTAATTACTAACAACATATTGCTCATTGAACTAATGCTATCTCAAGATAAATATTTCAGGAAAGTTCAATGATTGGCATGGCATGGATTAGAAATGTGGACCCTTCAAAATGCTAAGGACACATATTGGCTCAAGCTCAAGACTCTACATTTTCTATTTTAGTGATCCAAGATCACATTGAGTCCATAGGAAAGCCAATACTATTAAAAGGGGATGAGGTGTTGCTTAATGGTTTTCTTGCTCAAAATACTTAGTGATATACTCCAAAACCCTCAACCACTTTCTCACATCCACATATGTCCCAAACAAAAAGTCAAACTCGGCCCCAACGAAACCTTCTATCCGGCGCCACCGAGTTCTCTTGACATAGCCATTGCCACAAACCCTAGTCACTTCGGTCTCACCGATAGGGATCTCGATCTCATGGAGATGGGATTGCAAACTCTCTGTTTCCCTTCGTAACGTTTCAGTCTAACCGAGATGAGCGATCGGTCCCACTGATGAGTTCGCAATGCAAACTCTTTGTGTCCCCTTCATAACGTTTCGGTCCAACCAAAACGAGCGAATCGGTCCCACCGAGTTTGCGTGACCAACTCTCTGGTTAGCTTATTACCAAAATCGGTCCTACCGAGTTTGTGTAATCGGTCTCACCAAGATTACGTTATGCCCTAACCCTAATGAAATCGGTCCTACCGAGCTGACATGTCGGTCCCACCAAATTTCCTAACGGTCACATTATGAACTAAATTGGTCTGACTGAGTTCTCTGATTTGGTCCCACCGAGTTTGGTAAATTGTGTGTAATGGTTAGATTTTGTGTGGAGGCTATATATACCCCCACCCACTCTTCATTCGTGGAGAGAGCCATCAGAACATGCCTACACTTCCAACATACATTTTTTGAGAGAGAACCACCTACACTTGTGTTGAGGTCAAGATATTCCATTCCAACCACAAAAATCTTGATCTCTAGCTTTCTCCAAGTTGCTTTCCACTCAAATCATCTTTCTACCAAATCCAATCCTATGAAAGAGAGTTGAGTGTTGGGGAGACTATCATTTGAAGCACAAGATCAAGGAGTTCATCATCAACACACCGTCTATTACCTTTTGGAGAGTGGTGTCTCCTAGATTGGTTAGGTGTCACTTGGGATCCTCCGTCAAGATTGTGGAGTTGAACCAAGGAGTTTGTACGGGCAAGGAGATCACCTACTTCGTGAAGATCTACCCTAGTGAGGCAAGTCCTTCGTGGGCGATGGCCATGGTGGGATAGACAAGGTTGCTTCTTTGTGGACCCTTCGTGGGTGGAGCCCTCCGTGGACTCGTGCAACCTTTACCCTTCGTGGGTTGATGTCTCCATCAACGTGGATGTACGATAGCACCACCAATCGAAACCGCAGATAAAAATCTCCGTGTCTACATTGCATTTGCTCCCTCAAACTCCTCCCTTTACCTTCATATGCAATTGCTTTACATTCGCTGCTATACTTTTAGAATTGCATGTGTAGGTTGTTTGCTTGACTTGTGCATAATTGCTAAAATCGGCCAAGACTTAAAATTGGGAAAATGCTGGTTTTTTTGGGTCAAGTAGTCTAATCATCCCCCTCTAGACATACTTTCAATCCTACAAGTGGTATCAGAGCTAAGGTCTCCATTTTCCTTGATTTCCATAGCTTTTGGTGATCATAACCTTGGTTTCACAACCTAGGAGAGTATGGCGTCTAGCAAGGGAAATTACCACCGTAGAGGTCCTTACTTTGATGGTACTAATTTTGCTAGTTGGAAGCATAAGATGAAAATGCATATTCTTGGACATAACCCCCGCTGTTTGGGCTATTGTGTGCGTTGGCTTGCAAGGTGAATTCTTTGATGGGAGAGAACCAAACCGTGAAGCTACTGCAGATGAGTTGAAGATGCCGCAATACAATGCTCAAGCTTGTGATATCCTCTTCAACGGATTGTGCCCCGAAGAATTCAACAAAATCAGCCGTCTTGACAATGCAAAGGAAATTTGGGATACTTTGATTGATATGTGATACGTCCATTCTGCATCATGCTTATATGTTGATATTTATTGCTTTATGGGCTGTTATTACATGTTATGTCACAATACTTATGCCTTTTCTCTCTTATTTTACAAGGTTTACATGAAGAGGGAGAATGCAGGCAGATGGAATTCTCGGCTGGAAAAGAAGAAAACTCTGGAAACCAATTCTGCACAACTCAAAAAGCCCCGAAACTTCACAGGACACCGTTTTAGAAAATATAAAAAATATCCGGCGAAAGAAGACCACCAGGGGGGCCACCACCTGTCCACGAGGGTGGGGGGCGCGCCCCCCTCTCTGGGCGCGCCCCCTGCCTCGTGCCCCCCCGATGCCCCCCGATGCCCATATTCTCCTATATGAGGTGTTTTGACCTGGAAAAAATCATAAGGAGGCTTTCAGGACCAGACGCCACCATCTCGAGGGGGAACCTTGGCGGAACCAATCTAGGGCTCCGGCAGAGCTGTTCTGCCGGGGATACTTCCCTCCGGGAGGGGGAAATCGTCATCACCAACAACTCTCCCATCTTGGGGAGGGTTATCTTCATCAACATCTTCACCAGCACAATCTCCTCTCAAACCCTAGTTCATCTCTTGTATCCAATCTTTGTACCCAAACCTCGATTGGTACCTGTGGGTTGCTAGTAGTGTTGATTACTCCTTGTAGTTGATGCTAGTTGGTTTACTTGGTGGAAGATGATATGTTCAGATCCATTATGCATATTAATACCCCTCTGATCATGAACAATATTGTGTCTTGTGAGTAGTTACTTTTGTTCCTGGGGACATGGGAGAAGTCTTGCTATAAGTAGTCATGTGAATTTGGTATTCGTTCGATATTTTGATGAGATGTATGTTGTCTCTCCTCTAGTGGTGTCATGTGAACGTCGACTAGATGACACTTCACCATTATTTGGGCCTAGAGGAAGGCATTGGTAAGTAATAAGTAGATGATGGGTTGCTAGAGTGACAGAAGCTTAAACCCTAGTTTATGCGTTGCTTCGTAAGGGGCTGATTTGGATCCATATGTTTCATGCTATGGTTAGGTTTACCTTAATACTTCTTTTGTAGTTGTGGATGCTTGCATTAGAGGTTAATCATAAGTGGGAGGCTTGTCCAAGTAAGGACAACACCCAAGCACCGGTCCACCCACATACCAAATTGTCAAAGTACCGAACGCGAATCAGATGATCGTGATGAAAACTAGCTAGACGATAATTCCCATGTGTCCTCAGGAGCGCTTTCCTCCATATAAGAGTTTGTCCAGGCTTGTCCTTTGCTACCAAAAGGATTGGGCCATCTTGCTGCACCTTATTTACTTTTACCTTTTGTTACTTGCTACCAATTACCTTATCATAAAACTATCTGTTACCTACAATTTTAGTGCTGGCAGAAAATACCTTACTGAAAACTGCCTTCATTTCCTTCTGCTCCTCGTTAGATTCGACACTCTTACTTATCGAAAGGACTATGATAGATCCCCTACACTTGTGGGTCATCAATATGCATGAGTGTACTGACTCTGTCAAGGAATCCAAATTGGATGTGCTTCAAAGTCAGCTTGACAAGTTCAAAATGAAGGACGGTGAAGGTGTCCCTGAAATGTACTCTAGGCTTGCTCTCATCACAAATGAGATTGCCGGCTTAGGAAGTGAGGAGATGACCGACAGATTCATCATCAAGAAGATCCTAAGAGCCTTGGATGGAAAATATGATACCGTGTGCACATTGATCCAAATGATGCCCAATTACAACGATCTCAAGCCTACGGAAGTCATTGGAAGAATTGTTGCTCATGAGATGGCACTTAAGGATAAGGAAGAGCTCCACAACAAGTCAAGTGGTGCTTACAAGGCCTCATGTGATGCTCCCACATCATCAAGTGAGAAACAAACCTTCAATGAAGAATTGAGCCTAATGGCGAAGAACTTCAACAAGTTCTACAAGAGTAGAAGCAAGGAGAGAAGTTCCAAGTCAAGGTCCTACAATGACAAAAGATCTTCAAGTCATGAACGAAATTGCTACAATTGCGGAAGACACGGACACTACTCCAATGAGTGTACGGCTCCCTACAAAGGAAGAGAGGATTCTCCCAAAATAAGGAGTAGGAGAGAAGAATCACCACCAAGAGAGAGAAGGAGTACAGATGATCGTTATGAACGAAGACCCTCTCAGAGAATCAAGGATTCGGAAACGAAAGACAAGTCATAAAAGAGCTACACAAATCGAAGACATCAAACTCACGTTGGTGAATGGTTATCCAGCTCCGACTCCGACCATCACTCTGAAAGAAGTTATCAATCCAACTCCGAATATAATCAAGATGAAGGTGTTGCCGGTCTAGCACTTGTGTCAACCAACTCCTACGACATATTTGACTCACCAAATGAAGGAATTGGAAGATGCTTCATGGCTAAAGGCCCAAAGGTATCACACCCTGATACGTCTCCAACGTATCTATAATTTTTGATTATTCCATGCTATTATTTATGAAGTCTTGGATGTTTAATGGGCTTTATCATTCACTTTTATATCATTTTTGGGACTAACCTACTAACCCAAAGGCCCAGTCCAGATTGCTGTTTTTCGCCTATTTCAGGGTTTTCCAGAAAAACAATATCAAACAGAGTCCAGACGGAATGAAACCTTCGCGAGAGATATTTTTGGAGGAAATTACGCTCGGGAAACTTCAGGACCAAGTCAGGGAACGGAAGGCCTGCCCTCGAGGGTGGGGGGCGCGCCCCCCTTCCCAGGGCGCGCCCCCCTACCTCGAGGCTGGCCCGTGTGGCCCCTGGTGCCCCCCCTTCTTCCTATATATACCTACGTACCCCAGAAACTCCATACGCAGAGAGAAAACCCTAATTCCACCGCCGTAGCTTCTGTTCCCATGGAGATACCATCTTGGAGCCTCTTCCGGGAGGGGGATCCATCACGGAGACCTTCATCATCATCATCATCGCCCTCACCATGAGTTGTGAGTAGTTTACCACAGACCTTCGGGTCCATAGCTAGTATCTAGATGGCTTCTTCTCTCTCTTCGGATCTCAATACAAAGTTCTCCTCGGTCTTCGAGGAGATCTATTCGATGTAATCTATTTTTGTGGTGTGTTTGCCGAGATCCGATGAATTGTAAGTTTATGATCAAGGTTATCTATGAAAGATATTTGATTCTTCTCTGAACTATTTATGTGTGCTCATAATATCCTTGCAAGTCTCTTCGAATTATTGGTTTGGTTTGGCCTACTAGTTCTATAGTTCTTGCAATGGGAGAAGTGCTTGGCTTTGGGTTCAATCTTGTGGTGTCATTTCCCAGTGACAGTAGGGGCAGCAAGGCACGTATTGTATTGTTGCCATCGAGGATAAAAAGATGGGGTTTTCATCATATTGCTTGAGTTTATCCCTCTACATCACGTCATCTTGCTTAAGGCGTTACTCTGTTCGTATGAACTCAATACACTAGATGCATGCTGGATAGCGGTCGATGTGTGGAGTAATAGTAGTAGATGCAGAATCGTTTCGGTCTACTTGTCTCGGACGTGATGCCTATATACAATGATTATGCCTAGATAGTCTCATAATTATTCGCTTTTCTATCGAATGCTCGATAGTAATTTGTTTACCCGCCGTAGAATATCGCTATCATGAGAGAAGCCACTAGAGAAAACTATGGCCCCGGGGTCTATTCTCAACATATCAGTCTACATCTACTTTACTTTTCTTGGTTTTTATTTGCTGTTTTATTAAAACTAAAAATACCAAAAATATAAACTATCATCTCTATCAGATCTCACTCTCGTAAGTGACCATAAAGGGATTGACAACCCCTTATCGCGTTGGCAGCGAAGTTCTTATTTGTTTGTGCAGGTGCGAGGGACTCGCGCGTGGTCTCCTACTGGATTGATACCTTGGTTCTCAAAAACTGAGGGAAATACTTACGCTACTGTGCTGCATCTCCCTTTCCTCTTCGAGGGAATACAACGCAAGCTCAAGAGGTAGCAAGAAGAATTTCTGGCGCCGTTCCCGGGGAGGCTTACGCAAAAGTCATATACCAAGTACATATCACAAACTCTTATCCTTCGCATTACATTTATTTGCCTCTCGTTTTCCTCTCCCCCACTTCACCCTTGCCGTTTTATTTACCCTTTTTCCGCTGTGTGTTTATCGTTCGCTTGCCTTTTTGTTTGCTTGTGTGTGTTGGATTGCTTGCTTGTCACTATGGCTCAGAACAATACCAAATTGTGTGACTTCTCCAATACCAACAACAATGATTTTATTAGCACTCCGATTGCTCCTATTACCGATGCTGAATCCTGTGAGATCAATGCTGCTTTGTTGAATCTTGTCATGAAAGATCAATTCTCCGGCCTTCCTAGTGAAGATGCCGCTACCTATCTAAACAACTTTGTTGATTTGTGTGATACGCAAAAGAAAAGGGATACGGATAACGATATTGTTAAATTGAAGTTATTTCCATTTTCACTTAGAGATCGCGCTAAAACTTGGTTTTCCTCTTTGTCTAGAAATAGTATTGATTCATGGAATAAGTGCAAAGATGCTTTTATCTCTAAGTATTTCCCTCCTGCTATGATCATCTCTCTTAGAAACGATATAATGAATTTTAAGCAACTAGATCATGAGCATGTTGCACAAGATTGGGAGAGAATGAAATTGATGATACGTAATTGCCCTACACATGGTTTGAATCTATGGATGATTATTCAGAACTTTTATGCTGGCTTGAATTTTGCTTATAGAAATCTTTTAGATTCGGCCGCCGGAGGCACTTTCATGGAAACTATCTTAGGAGAAGCTACCAAACTCCTAGATAATATTATGGTTAATTATTCTCAATGGCACACCGAAAGATCTACTAGTAAAAAAGTGCATGCTATCGAAGAAATTAGTGTTTTGAGTGGAAAGATGGATGAACTTATGAAATTGTTTACTTCTAAGAGTGCTTCTTTTGATCCTAATGATATGCCTTTGTCCACTTTGATTGAGAATAACAATGAATCTTTGGATGTGAATTTTGTTGGTAGGAATAATTTTGGTAACAATGCTTATAAAGGTAATTTTAATCCTAGGCCTTTTCCTAGTAATTCCTCTAATAATTTTGGTAATTCCTACAACAACTCTTATGGAAAGATGCCTTCTGAATTTGAAACTAGTGTTAAGGAGTTTATGATCTCGCAAAAGAATTTCAATGTTATGCGTTAAGAGAAATTGCTTAAAGTTGATGAATTGGCTAGAAGTGTGGATATAATTACTCTTGATGTTGATTCTTTGAGACTTAGATCTATCCCACCTAAGCATGATATCAATGAGTCTCTCAAAGCTATGATAATTTCCATTGATGAATGCAAAGAAAGAACCGCTAGAATGCGTGCTAAAAGAGAAGATTATATTAAATCATGTTCTACTAGTTTTCATGAAAATAAAGATGAAGATCTGAAAGTTATTGATGTGTCTCCTATTAGATCCTCGTTTTCTAGTATTAATCTTGATGAGAATAGGATTGTAGATGATTCTACTTTAAGGTGTCCCAATGATTCGGAGTTTTTAGATCTTGATGCTAAAATTGCTAAAGGTGGGAGTGAAGAGATTAAAACTTTGCATAGTGATGAACCCACTACTTTGGATTTCAAAGGATTAAATTATGATAATTGCTCTTTGATTGATTGTATTTCCTTGTTGCAATCCGTGCTAAATTCTCCGCATGCTTATAGTCAAAATAAAGCTTTCACTAAACACATAGTTGATGCTTTGATGCAATCTTATGAATAAAAACTTGAGTTGGAAGTTTCTATACCTAGAAAGCTTTATGATGAATGGGAACCTACTATAAAACTAAAAATAAAAGATCATGAATGCTATGCTTTGTGTGATTTGGGTGCAAGTGTCTCCACTATCCCAAAAACTTTGTGTGATTTGCTAGGGTTCCATGAGCTTGATGATTGTTCTTTAAATTTGCATCTTGTGGATTCCACTATTAAGAAACCTATGGGAAGAATTAATGATGTTCTTATTGTTGCCAATAGGAATTATGTGCCCGTAGATTTCATTTCTCTTGATATAGATTGCAATCCTTCATGTCCTATTATTCTTGGTAGACCTTTCCTTAGAACGATTGGCGCAATCATTGATATGAAGGAAGGAAATATTAGATTCCAATTTCCGTTAAAGAAAGGCATGGAACACTTTCCTAGAAAGAAAATCAAATTACCATATGAATCTATCATGAGAACCACTTATGGATTGCCTTCCAAAGATGGCAATACCTAGATTTATCTTGTATCGTGCCTAGCTAGGGGCGTAAAACGATAACGCTTGTTGGGAGGCAACCCAATTTTATGTTTTTTGCTTTTGTTGCTGTTAGGGAATAAATATTGCATCTAGCCTCTGATTAGATGTGTTTTCATGTTTTGTTTAGTGTTCGTGCCAAGTAGAACCTTTGGTAAGTCTTGTGTGAAGTTTATATGATCTTGCTGTGAAAAACAGAATTGTTAGCACTCGCTAAAGTAGTCGTGGGATTTTACTGGAGCGTGATTTTTAGTTGATTCTTTTTGCTGCTTATTGGTAGAAAAATTGTGCAAATTTAACAATTTATTTTGATTTTTTTGGAGTTCCAGAAGTAGGCAAACCCTGCAGATTACTACGGACTGTTATGTTTTTGACAGATTCTGTTTTTCGTGTGTTGTTTGCTTATTCCGATGCATCTATGAGTAATATTGGAGGATATGAACCATAGAGTACTTGGAGTACAGTAGGTTTAACACAAATATAAACAAAGAATGAATTCATTGCTGTACCTTTGAGTAGTGGTTTGCTTTCTCATACTAACGGAGCTCACGAGAATTTTTGTCTAAGTTTTGTGTTGTGAAGTTTTCAAGTTTTGAGTATTGCTTTGATGGACTATGGAACAAGGAGTAGCAAAGGCCTGAGATTGGGTATGCCCATGGAACCCCAAGTAAATTCAAGATAATCAAAATCCTAAGCTTGGGGATGCCCCGGGAAGGCATCCCCTCTTTCGTCTTCATCCATCGGTAACTATACTTGGAGCTATATTTTTATTCGCAACATGCTATGTGTTTTGCTTGGGGCGTCTTGTATAATTTGAGTCTTTGCTTGTTAGTTTGTCACAATCATCCTTGCTGTACACACCTATTTGAGAGAGTTAAACATGGCCTAGAAATTATTAGAACACTCTAAGTGCATCACTTATATCTTTTGAGTTGAACAGTTTTTGCTCTAGTGCTTCACTTATATCTTTTAGAGCATGGTGGTGGTAATATTCTGTAGAAATTGTTGAACTCTCATGCTTCACTTATATATATTTGAGAGTCTATTAAAACAGCATGGTAAAGTTTTTAGGCTAAAGAAACTAGTCTTCACATGATAAACATCCAATGTCAATGTAGTAAAAAAAATCACACCAAGTGCATTGAATAGAATGAAATGTTGGATGCTTGATAATTGTTTTGAGACATGAGGATAGTGATATTAGAGTCAGGCTAGTGGAGTTATTATGAAATAGGGAAATACTTGTGTTAAGGTTAGTGATTCTTGTAGCATGCACGTATGGTGAACCGTTGTGTGACTAAGTTAAAGCATGATGTATTTGTAGAGTGCCAACCTTTGTGTGGAGGTCGGGGCGCGCGATGGTTAACTCCTACCAACCTCCCCCCTAGGAACATGCATTGATTGATTTTTTTGATGACTCATAGATTTTTGCAATAAGTATATGAGTTCTTATGACTAATGTTGAGTCCATGGATTATACGCACTCTCACCCTTCCACCATTGCTAGCCTCTCTTGTTCCGCGCAAATTTCGCCGGTGCCATAAACCCACTATATATCCTTCCTCAAAACGGCCACCATATTGTTCCTCAAAACAGCCACCATACCTACCTATCATGGCATTTCCATAGCCATTCTGAGATATATTGCCATGCAACTTTCCACCGTCCTGTTTATATGACACGCATCATATTGTCATATTGCCATGCATGATCATGTAGTTGACATCGTATTTGTGGCAAAGCCACCATGCATAATCTTATCATACATGTCACTCTTGTTTCATTGCACATACCGGTACACTGCCGGAGGCATTCATATAGAGTCATACTTTGTTGTAGTAGTATCGAGTTGTAATTTCGTGTTGTAATGAAAGTGTGATGATCATCATTATTAGAGCATTGTCCCATGGGAGGAAAGGCTGAATCTATAAAGCCCCTCCGCAACAAAAGAAAGGCCAAAGAAAAAAGGGAAAAAAGAAAGGCCCAATAAAAAGGGAAAAAAAGAAAAAAAAGAAAAAAAAGGGAAAAGAAAAAGGGACAATTGGTACTATCTTTTTCCACACTTGTGTTTCAAAGTAGCACCATGTTCTTCATTGTAGAGAGTCTCATGCTTAGTCACTTTCATATGCTAGTGGGATTTTTTCATTATAGAACTTGGCTTGTATATTCCAACGATGGGCTTCCTCAAATGCCCTAGGTCTTCGTGAGCAAGCAAGGTGGATGCACACCCACTAGTTTCTTTTGTTGAGCTTTCATTCATATTTAGCTCTAGTGCATCCGTTGCATGGCAATCCCTACTCACTCACATTGATATCTATTGATGGGCATCTCCATAGCCCGTTGATACGCCTAGTTGATGTGAGACTATCTCCCTCCTTTTTGTCTTCTCCACAACCACCTCTATTCCACCCATAGTGCTATATCCATGCCTCACGCTCATGTATTGCGTGAAAGTTGAAAGGTTTGAAAAGATATATCATGAAAACAAATGCTTGGCTGAAATCGGTGTTGTGCATGATATGAATATTTAGTGTGATAACGAGGGAGCATAGCCAACACTATATTATTTTGTAGGGATAACTTTCTTTAGCCATAGTATTTTGAGAAGACATGATTGCTTTGTTAGTCTTGCTTGAAGTATTGTTATTTCTTATGTCAACATAGACTTTTATCTTGAATCTTTCATATCTGAACATTCATGCCACAATTAAGAGAATTACATTGAAAAACTATATTGTTTAGCATTCCACATCAAAAATTCTTTCTTTATCATTTACCAACTCGAGGACGAGCGGGAATTAAGCTTAGGGATGCTTCATACGTCTCCAACGTATCTATAATTTTTGATTGTTCCATGCTATTATTTATGAAGTCTTGGATGTTTAATGGGCTTTATCATTCACTTTTATATCATTTTTGGGACTAACCTACTAACCCAAAGGCCCAGCCCAGATTGCTGTTTTTTGCCTATTTCAGAGTTTTGCAGAAAAAGAATATCAAACGGAGTCCAAACGGAATGAAATCTTCGCGAGAGATATTTTTGGAGGAAATCACGCTCGGGAAACTTCAGGACCAAGTCAGGGGACAGAAGGCCTGCCCTCGAGGGTGGGGGGTGCGCCCCCTTCCCTGGGCGCGCCCCCCTACCTCGAGGCTGGCCCGTGTGGCCCCTGGTGCCCCCCTTCTTACTATATATATCTACGAACCCCAGAAACTCCATACGCAGAGAGAAAACCCTAATTCCATCGCCGTAGCTTCTGTTCCCATGGAGATCCCATCTTGGAGCCTGTTTCGGGAGGGGGATCCATCACGGAGGCCTTCTTCATCATCATCATCGCCCTCACCATGAGTTGTGAGTAGTTTACACAGACATTCGGGTCCATTGCTAGTATGTAGATGGCTTCTTCTCTCTCTTCGGATCTCAATACAAAGTTCTCCTTGGTCTTCGAGGAGATCTATTCGATGTAATCTCTTTTTGCGGTGTGTTTGTCGAGATCCGATGAATTGTGAGTTTATGATCAAGGTTATCTATGAAATATATTTGGTTCTTCTCTGAACTTTTTATGTGTGCTCATAATATCCTTGCAAGTCTCTTCGAATTATTGGTTTGGTTTGGCCTACTAGATCTATAGTTCTTGCAATGGGAGAAGTGCTTGGCTTTGGGTTCAATCTTGCGGTGTCCTTTCCCAGTGACAGTAGGGGCAGCAAGGCACGTATTGTATTGTTGCCATCGAGGATAAAAAGATGGGGTTTTCATCATATTGCTTGAGTTTATCGCTCTACATCATGTCATCTTGCTTACGGCGTTACTCTGTTCGTATGAACTCAATACACTAGATGCATGCTGGATAGCGGTCGATGTGTGGAGTAATAGTAGTAGATGCAGAATCGTTTTGGGCTACTTGTCTCAGACGTGATGCCTATATACAATGATCATGCCTAGATAGTCTCATAATTATTCGCTTTTCTATCAATTGCTCGACAGTAATTCGTTTACCCGCCGTAGAATATCGCTATCCTGAGAGAAGCCACTAGAGAAAACTATGGCCCCCGGGTCTAATATCAACATATCCATATACATCTACTTTACTTTTCTTGCTTTTATTTGCTGTTTTATTAAAACTAAAAATACCAAAAATATAAACTATCATCTCTATCAGATCTCAGTCTTGTAAGTGACCGTAAATGGATTGACAACCCCTTATCGCGTTGGCTGCAAAGTTCTTATTTGTTTGTGCAGGTGCGAGGGACTCTCGCGTGGTCTCCTACTGGATTGATACCTTGGTTCTCAAAAACTGAGGGAAATACTTACGCTACTGTGCTGCATCTCCCTTTCCTCTTCGAGGGAATACAACACAAGCTCAAGAGGTAGCACACCCAGAGTATGTTGATTTCAATAGTGATGAAGATGATTTGCTAGGAGATGATGATTTACTTGTTGACAACTCTAGTTATGAAAACTATGATGAACTTGCTATTAATCCTGCTAATCAAGATAAAATGAATGACAATGATAAGAAGGAGATTGAGCATCTAAACAAAGAACTAAACACTCTTAAGTTACCTCATGAAACTACCTTGGAAGATCGTCAAGAACATTTAAAGACTCATGAGAAGTTATGCTTTGAAAAGCTCAACCTTGAGCAAGAGCATGAGTTCTTAAAAGCAATAAATGATGATCTTCGCAAGAAAAGTTCTTCTTACATTGCCAAACGTTTACTCTTGTCTACTTACATGCCACAAGTTAAATCTAGCAACAAGAACAAGAAAGATTCTTCATCTAGTAGTAACAATAATCATGATAAATCAAATATTGTTGCTTCTAGTAGTACTCTTGATTCCACTAATGATTCTCTTAGCCAAGTTACACTTGAGCAAGAAAATAGCCTATTGAAGGGAATTATAGAGAAAGGTCTTTACAAGAGCCTTACCGGAAGTAAGCAATTTGAGGAGATTGTACGCAAGTGCTACTTCTCGAGCTTGCGTTGTATTCCCTCGAAGAGGAAAGGGTGATGCAGAATAGTAGCGTAAGTATTTACCTCAGTTTTTGAGAACCAAGGTGTCAATCCAGTAGGAGACCACACACGAGTCCCTCGTACCCGCACAAACAAATAAGAACCTTGCAGCCAACACGATAAAAGGGGTTGTCAATCCCTTCTCGGTCACTTACAAAAGTGAGATCTGATAGAGATGATAAGATAATATTTTTGGTATTTTTGTTATAGATTGAAAGTAAAGATTGCAAAGTAAAACAATGGCGACAGAAATTGGCAAGTTGACGAGAAACAAATATGATAGAAGATAGACCCGGGGGCCATAGGTTTCACTAGTGGCTTCTCTCATGATAGCAGATTTCTACGGTGGGTGAACAAATTACTGTCGAGCAATTGATAGAAAAGCGCATAGTTATGAGAATATCTAGGCATGATCATTGTATATAGGCATCACGTCCGTGACAAGTAGAACGAAACGATTCTGCATCTACTACTATTACTCCACACATCGACCGCTATCCAGCATTCATCTAGAGTATTAAGTTCATAAGAACAGAGTAGCGCCTTAAGCAAGATGACATGATGTAGAGGGATAAACTCAAGCAATATGATATAAACCCATCTTTTTATCCTCGATGGCAACAATACAATACGTGCCTTGCTGCCCCTGCTATCACTGGGAAAGGACACCGCAAGATTGAACCCAAAGCCAAGCACTTCTCCGGTTGCAAGAACTATAAATATAGTAGGCCAAACCAAACCGATAATTCGAAGAGACTTGCTATATTTAAATCATACATAAAAGATTTCAGAAAAGAATCCAATATTGTTCATAGATAATCTTGATCATAAACCCACAATTCATCGGATCTCGACAAACACACCGCAAAAAGAATTACATCGAATAGATCTCCTCGAAGATCGAGAAGAACTTTGTATTGAGATCCAAAGAGAGAGAGAAGAAGCCATCTAGCTAATAACTATGGACCCAAAGGTCTGTGGTAAACTACTCACAACTCATCGGAGATGCCATGGTGTTGATGTAGAAGCCCTCCGTGATCGATGCCCCCTCCGGCGGAGCTCCGGAACAGGCCCCAAGATGGGATCTCACGGGTAAAGAAGTTTGCGGCGGCGGAATTAGGGTTTCGTTGTCGTCCTCGATAGTTTTAGGGTACATAGGTATATATAGGAGGAAGAGGGACGTCGGGGGAGAAACAGGGGGCCCATGAGGGTGAGGGCGCCTACCCCCCAGGGCACGCCCCTGCCCTCGTGGACGCCTCTCTTGCTTCCTGGCGTGTACTACAAGTCTTCTATGTTGGTATTGTTCCAAAAATAACTCTCCCGAAGGTTTCATTCCGTTTGGACTACGTTTGATATTACTTTTCTGTGAAACACTGAAATAGGCAAAAAACTGCAATTTGCACTGGGCCTTCGGTTAGTAGGTTAGTCCCAAAAATAACATAAAAGTGTATAATAAAGCCCATTAAACATCCAAAATAGAATATATAATATCATGGAACAATCAAAAATTATAGATACGTTGGAGATGTATCAAGCATCCCCAAGCTTAATTCCTGCTCGTCCTCGAGTAGGTAAATGATAAAAATGGAATTTTTGATGTGGAATGCTAACCAACATAATTCTCAATGTAATTTCCTTTATTGTGGCATGAATGTTCAGATCCGAAAGATTTAAGACAAAAGTCTATATTGACATAAGAATAATAATACTTCAAGCATCCTAACAAAGCAATCATGTCTTCTCAAAATAACATGGCCAAAGAAAGTTCATCCCTACAAAATCATATAGTTTGGTTATGCTCCATCTTCGTCACACAAAATACTCAAATCATGCACAACCTCAGTATCAGCCAAGCAATTGTTTCATACTTAAAATTTTTCAAACTTTTTCAACTTTCACACAATACATGAGCGTGAGCCATGGATATAACACTGTAGGTGGAATAGAGTGGTGGTTGTGGAGAAGACAAAAGAGGAAGATGGTCTCACATCGACTAGGCGTATTAACGGGCTATGGAGATGCCCATCAATAGATATCAATGTGAGTGAGTAGGGATTGCCATGCAACGGATGCACTAGAGCTATAAATGTATGAAAGCTCAACAAAAGAAACTAAGTGGATGTGCATCCAATTTGCTTGCTCACGAAGACCTAGGGCATTTGAGGAAGCCCATCGTTGGAATATACAAGCCAAGTTCTATAATGAAAATTCCCACTAGTATATGAAATTGACAAAACAAGAGACTCTCTATCATGAAGATCATGGTGCTACTTTAAAGCACAAGTGTGGAAAAAGATAGTAGCATTGTCCCTTTTTTCTTCTTTTTTCTTTTCTTTTTTTTTTCCTTTTTTCCTTTTTCTTTTTCTTTTTGGGCCTTTCTTTTTCTTTGGCCTTTCTTCTTCTTCTTCTTTTCTTCTTTTTTTCTTTGGGAGAATGCTCTAATAATGATGATCATCACACTTATAATGATTTACAATTCGATATTACAACTTGATAATAGAAGAAAGTATGACTCTATATGAATGCCTATCGCGGTGTACCGGGATGTGCAATGAATCAAGAGTGACATGTATGAAATATTTTGCATGGTGGCCTAGCCACAAATACGATGTCAACTACATGATCATGCATGGCAATATGATAATGATGAAGCGTGTCATATGAACGGAACGGTGGAAAGTTCTCGGAATGGCTATGGAAATGCCATGATAGGTTGGTATGGTGGCTGTTTTGAGGAATGCATATGGTGGGTGTATGGTACCAACGAAAGTTCCGCGGTACAAGAGAGAGGCTAGCAATGGTGGAAGGGTGAGAGTGCATATAATCCATGGACTCAGCATTAGTCATAAAGAACTCACATACTTTTGCAATTGTGGAACCACTTGCACCCAAATCACACAAAGCAAAGCATTCATGATATTTAATCTTAATTTTAATAGTAGGTCCCCACTCATCATAAAGCTTTCTAGGGATAGAAACTTATAATTCAAGTTTTTCTTCATAAGATTGCATTAAAGCATCAACTATGTGTTTCGTAAAAGCTTTATTTTGACTATAAGCATGAGGAGAATTTAGCACAGATTGCAACAAGGAAATACAATCTATTAAAGAGCAATTATCGTAATTAAATCCCTTGAAATCCAAGATAGTGGGTTCATTGCTATGTAAAGTTTTGACCTCTTCAATCCCACTTTTAACAATTTTAGCATCAAGATCTAAAAACTCTGAATCATTGGGACGCTTTTAACTAAGGTAGACTCATCCCCAGTCCCATCTTTATCAAGATTCATACTAGAAAACAAGTATTTAATAGGAGACACATCAATCACTTTCAGATCTTTATCTTTATTATTATGAAAACTAGAAGAACACGCTTTCATAAAGCAATCTCTTTTAGCACGCATCCTAGCGGCTCTTTCTTTGCACTCATCAACGGAAATTCTCATGGCTTTGAGAGACTCATTGATATCATGCTTAGGTGGGATAGATCTAAGTTTCAAAGAATCAACATCAAGAGAAATTCTATCCACATTTCTAGCCAACTGATCAATCTTAATCAATTTTTCTTCAAGCAAGGCATTGAAATTCTTTTGCGAATTCATAAACTCTTTAACACTGGAATCAAAATCAGAGGGCATCTTACTAAAATTTCCATAGGAATTACCATAATTATTATAGGAATTACTAGGAAAAGGCCTAGAATTAAAGTTTCCTCTATATGCGTTGTTGCCAAAATTATTCCTACCAACTAAATTGACATCCAAAGATTCATTATTCTCAATCAACATGGATAAAGGCATATCATTAGGATCAGAAGAAGCACTCTTAGTAGCAAATAATTTCATAAGTTCATCCATCTTTCCACTCAAAACATTAAACTCTTCAATAGCATGTACTTTTTTACTAGTAGATCTTTCGGTGTGCCATTGAGAGTAGTTAACCATAATATTATCTAGGAGTTTAGTAGCTTCTCCTAAAGTGATTTCCATGAAAGTGCCCCCTGCGGCCGAATCTAAAAGATTTCTAGAAGCAAAATTCAAGCGAGCATAATTTTTTTGTATACTCATCCATAAGTTCAAACCATGTGTGGGGCAATTGCGTATCATTAACTTCATTATCTCCCAAGCTTGTGCAACATGCTCATGATCTAGTTGCTTAAAATTTATAATATCGTTTCTAAGAGAGATAATCTTAGCGGGAGGAAAATACTTAGAGATAAATGCATCTTTGCACTTATTCCATGAATCAATACAATTTCTAGGCAAAGAATAGAACCAAGTTTTAGCATGATCTCTCAGCGAAAACGGAAATAGCTTCAATTTAACAATATCATTATCTGTATTCCTATTCTTTTGCATATCACACAAATCAACAAAGTTGTTTAGATGGGTTGCGGCATCTTCACTAGGAAGGCCAGAAAATTGATCTTTCATGACAAGATTCAACATAGCAGCATTGATTTCACAAGATTCAGCATCGGTAATAGGAGCAATCGGTGTGCTAATAAAATCATTATTGTTGGTATTGGAAAATTCACACAATTTGGTAATGTCTTGAGCCATAGTGACAAGCAAGCAATCCGACACACAAGAAAACAAGAGACAAGCGAACGGTAAAACACACGAAGCAAAAAGAGGGCGAATAAAACAGCAAGGGTGAAGTGAGGGAGAGGAACACGAAAGGCAAATAATGTAGTGCGAGGGATAAGGGTTTGTCATATGTACTTGGTATATGACTTTTGCGTCGATCTCCCCGGCAACGGTGCCATAAATTCTTCTTGCTACTTCTCGAGCTTGCGTTGTATTCCCTCGAAGAGGAAAGGGTGATGCAGCACAGTAGCATAAGTATTTCCCTCAGTTTTTGAGAACCAATGTATCAATCCAGTACGAGACCACGTGTGAGTCCCTCGTACCTGCACAAACAAATGAGAACCTTGAAGCCAACGCGATAAAAGGGGTTGTCAATCCCTTCTCAGTCACTTACAAAAGTGAGATCTGATAGAGATGATAAGATAATATTTTTGGTATTTTTTCTATAGATTGATAGTAAAGATTGCAAAGTAAAACAACGACGACAGAAATTGGCAAGTTGACGGGAAATAGATATGATAGAAGATAGACCCCGGGGCCATAGGTTTCACTAGTGGCTTCTCTCATGATAGCAGATTTCTACAGTGGGTGAACAAATTACTGTCGAGCAATTGATAAAAAAGCGCATAGTTATGAGAATATCTAGGCATGATCATTATATATAGGCATCACGTCCGTGACAAGTATACCGAAACGATTCTGCATCTACTACTATTACTCCACACATCGACCACTATCCAGCATGCATCTAGAGTATTAAGTTCATAAGAACAGAGTAACGCCTTAAGCAAGATGACATGATGTAGAGGAATAAACTCAAGCAATATGATATAAATCCCATCTTTTTATCCTCGATGGCAACAATATAATACGTGCCTTGCTGCCCCTGCTGTCACTGGGAAAGGAGACCGCAAGATTGAACCCAAAGCCAAGCACTTCTCCCATTGTAAGAACTATAAATCTAGTAGGCCAAACCAAGACGATAATTCGAAGAGACTTGCAAGGATATTTAAATCATACATAAAAGATTTCGGAAAAGAATCCAATATTGTTCGTAGGTAATCTTGATCATAAACCCACAATTCATCGGATCTCGACAAACACACCGCAAAAAGAATTACATCAAATAGATCTCCTCAAAGATCGAGGAGAACTTTGTATTGAGATCCAAAGAGAGAGCAGAAGCCATCTAGCTAATAACTATGGACCCGAAGGTCTGTGGTAAAATACTCACAACTCATCGGAGAGGCCATGGTGTTGATGCAGAAGTCCTCCTTGCTCGATGCCCCCTCCGAGGGAGCTCCGGAATAGGCCCCAAGATGGGATCTCACGGGTACAGAAAGTTGCAGTGGTGGAATTAGGGTTTCGTTGTCATCCTCGATAGTTTCAGGGTACATAGGTATATATAGGAGGAAGAGGGACGTCGGGGGAGAAACAGGGGGGCCACGAGGGTGGGGGCGCGCCCCTGCCCTCGTGGCCGCCTCTCTCTCTTCCTGGCATGTACTCCAAGTCTTGTGTGTTGATATTGTTCCAAAAATAACTCTCCCGAAGGTTTCATTCCGTTTGGACTCCGTTTGGTATTCCTTTTCTGCGAAACACTGAAATAGGCAAAAAAAATAGGAATTTGCACTGGGCCTTGGGTTAGTAGGTTAGTCCCAAAAATAATATAAAAGTGTATAATAAAGCCCATTAAACATCCAAAACAGAATATATAATAGCATGGAACAATCAAAAATTATAAATACGTTGGAGACGTATCAGCAAGCAAGGAAGACACTGAAAGAATCAAAGTGTTGGTTTTGAGTGAAAGTTCAATGCCAATTGAGTTGAGTGGGAAAAAGATCAATACCCCAAGACAAAGTTTGTTCCTCAACAAGGGAAGTATGATCCTACTTCTTTCCCAGGAACACAAGCTCAAGATTATCTTCCACAACTAGACCAGAAGCAAAAGGGCAATGACAAGCTTCAAGAGGAGATTGATGCATTTGAAGAAGCTCCCAAGGCATTGGTCAAGTGGGTTTCCAAGACTACATCGAGTTCTACTTCATCAAGTACGACTACAACTCCAAGGATTCCCATCAAGATGGTGTGGATCCCGAAGAAGAACAACTAGAGAGTTCTTGAGGGTGACTCCACCAACATACTTCACTCATATCATTTTGGCGAGGACAAGTGCAAACAACTTCCATGTCTTGCACTAGTTCAAGGAGTCACAAACCCTCTTGTTGGTAAGACATGGGACAAGGTAACCAAATTCTTTCATGGACATCATCTTATGTGAACATCACTCTATGTCTATGGATATCCTTGTTTGTTGCTTGTGGGACTAACCCGTGTAGGTATTGAAAGTGCGACTCACTCCAATGGATTGCTCCAAATGATCTACATCAACATTGAGCACCTACATCTTCAACACCTACATGAAGTCATCATCGACAAAACCCAAGGTTAGTTCATCCCTTTTAGGGGGGATATCACATCTAGGGGAAGCTTTACTCTAATCAATTGAGCTAAAGCAACTCTAATGATGTGAACACAACAATGCTTTATGTAAAAGTGGTAACCCCACTTGTGCTTAAACGATGAGTATGACCTATGATCAAATGTTCTCATTTGACTCCTAAGTCAATATACTCATATATAGATGACCTAGTCATCGCCAAATTGCTTGATAAATGCTAGAGTGATTGTGCATGCTTTGTCACATATTTCATTTGCCATCTTATTGTGTGAGCATGTTGGATGCATATTTTACTCATTCGAGGACATCCATTTGTTGCTTTGATTGTTTGGCTCTTTCTCTTTTGCCAAATGGATGGACAAGAATGCCTAAGAACTCCCTCTAGCTATCTATGCTTTTCTCGTCTCAAACTCTATTCATGCTACATCACAAAGTTTGATCAAGTCAGATTCGAACCACTCTGTGTGAGGAGCACTCGGAGTCCCCGATTCGTCATAGACTTGAACTTCCAAAACCTCTCTATGCATTTAGGTATGACCGAGTCATCCACTTCGGTCGCACCGAGTTCACTAAGTTGATCTAGGTTTTCAATCTCGGTGCAACCGATTTGAACTTTTCGGTCACACCGAGTTGCAGTAACCGCTTGCGATTCTGCATCTCGGTGCCACCGAGTTGCTCCACTCGGTCACACCGACAGGGTCGGGATATATATACCCACGGTGAGATTTTGGAAATTTATTCAAACTCCTCAGCCCGCCCATGTGTCCTGCTCTGCCTCCTCGGGTCTCCAGATCGACTCCTCGCCGACAGTGACCTCCCGCCGCTGGGTTCCATCACCGTCAACGGAAATCTGCTCCGCCGTTGTCGTCGTAGCGAACTCCCGCCGAACTAGGGTATGGGTTCGACTCTATGTGCTATTCCTTTAACTCTGATTCATAGCACACTACTTTGTCATGATCTTTACCACGTATGCAAACTATCTATCCACTGAAAAGCATCCTTTGATGATATTTGATCTGAAAATTTAGGGTTAGGTCTCTGCTAAACTCATCTCGGACCGACCGAGTTGTAGAAATCGGTCTCACCGATTTGGCTTAGGCCATTGCACATGCGATTTTCGGTCTGACCGAAAACTGCAAATCAGTGTGACTGAGTTCGACTCTTTGTGAAACCCTAGCAATCTCGGTGCCACAGAACTGTGACTTGGTCTGACCGAGTTTACTAGTTTAGGTTCCAAAATTGCTTCGGTATCATCGAGTTTAACAAATCGGTAGCTCTGAAATGCTTTCTGTGGAGAACTAAAACTAAGTTTTTGAGTCATCTGTTTTGCAAACAAAACTCTGCACTTTGTGATGCTTATCCACTCTACCTCATCTACATCTATTCACAGGGTTTGCTGTCAGTGTAATTGCCAAGATGTCTGGCCAGAGTGACAATCAAAATATGTCAGAGGAGCAAGAACAGTTGAGTGAGGGCTCTAGTCCCTCAAATAGCAACTACTATGAGAGTACCAGGAGCACTCCAAGTAATCTTCCAAAGGCTGCTACCAAGACAAAGAAGAAGAAAACTTCTGACAGTGAGGATGAGGATTTTGTGGATGATGAGGCCACTTCAAAGAAGCAAGCTGTGAAAGAATCAACAAGCGCTGTCAAGCCAGGTTTGAACAAGAAGGCCCCTGCCAAAAGAGCTCCAATGTCAAAGGCCAGAGTATCAACTCAAGAAACAATGGTGTTCACTCTTGAAACCAGAGGTGATGAGCCAGCAGGAACAAAGAAGAGAGCTAGAAAGACACAACCAGAGTGATTGGCAAGCCATCTATGAGAGATGATGATGATGATGAAGCAGCAGCAGAATAAGAGGATGCTACACCAGCACCTAAATCTCAGAAGCGGGTGGGGGAAGCCATTAAGTCAGCGGTTGCTCCTTCAAAGCCCAAGACTGCCCCCAAAGCTGCTGCTCAAGCCACCAAGTCTGCACCCAAGATAAGCACAAGGAACATTCCTGTAGAAGAGAAGAACAAGGCTCCAGTGCCTGAAGCTGAAGACGATGATGATGATGCTCTTATTTTGAGGAAATTGAAGCCCAAGATTCCAGACCACAATGATGCTCATCCAGTGGCTGAGGACATGCACATCAGAAAAGATGCTGGACTGAGATTGTGGAGACAGTCTGATCCCTATGTTGTGAGAAGGAAGACTGCAGTTGACTATATATTTCATACAAAAGAAAAGAACAACAAGATTTCTATGAGACCATTCTGCTTGACAAGAAGCCAATGGTATGTGACATGAGATGGGTTAATTGGGAATACATCAAGGAAAATGAAGATCACTTCCCAGGTGTACATGACAACTTCAAGGCTTATGGAGTTGACAAATTTGTTGGACAGAAGCTCACAAAATGGAATGATGATATTATACTGCAATTTTACTCCACTGCTCATTTCTATCCAGATGGGAGGATAGTTTGGATGTCAGAAGGTACTAGGTACCAATCCATTGTTGAAGAATGGGCTAAACTGATAAATGCCCCAAAAGAACATGAAGATGACTTGGATGTGTATGCCAAGAAGAAGAAAGACCACAACTCCATGGCAAACATGTACAAAGAGATCCCTGATAAAGCTTTGGAGACACACAAGCTTGGATCTGTACACTATCTGTTGTCTGGTCTGCCTACCATGAACACCATCTTGAGGCACACTTTGCTACCCAAGTCAAGAAATCATAAGATGATCAGAGGACACTCAATCAACTTGCTGCACATTTTTTATGTCCCTCAAAAGTTCAAGGTCATGAGTCTGATTGTAGGGACAATCAAGAGGACAACTGCTGACCAGAAGAGATCTTGTGGGTATGCTCCACACATTCAGGAGCTCATCAATTCCAAGATGGGCATAGGCACATACTTGTTGGACAAGGAAAATCTACCCCTATATCCAAAATTTGAAGACAACAAAGTGGTGATGGATGAGAATGAACCTTCATCAGTGCAAGCACAAGAGAAAAGAGCCAAAGCTAAGGCTGAGAAAGCTGCCAAAATGCCAAGTGTAAAAGAGGCATCTCAAGTCTTCCTGAAGAGCAAGCAAGATCAGCTGGGATATCTAATCCAATCTACCTTGAGGATTGAGAAGGGCTTGGTCACCCTGACGCAAAACCAGGAGAGCTTGGAGAGGATCATATAAACCAAATTTTATGATCTTGATCTGAAAGTTACTGAGATACAAACAACAGTTGAGCAGCACCAGGAGGAAGCAGAAGAGAGAAAAGGGAAGGCAACTACTGATGCATTTCAGCAAGTGCATAGAGGACAGAGGTCTGCTGCAGTGCCCGTACCTGATACAAGAGCAACATCATCAACACCAGCAGCCACAGCTTCAGTGCCACCTCCAGCAGCCACTCCACCATCTCCAACTACATCAACTGATGCCTTCAACCTTGGAGTTCTCTCTACACCGACTATGCATATTTGAACTTTTTGGTAACTTGTTGCCAAAGGGGGAGAAATCTGTATAGATCATAGGCTTCGAGAGAGAGTGTTTTGCTTCTTTTTCTCTCTAGTTTTTGGTTGAACTTTTCGAGTAGATGATTTTTCATATAAAAAACTTTTTAATCCGAGTTAGTATGTAAAAGTTATGCCCATTTTACTAAATTCCAGAGAGATTTTGCAAATAAAGTCGAATTTAATATTTGTAAATTTTCCCAACAACTAGACCACATATCACGTGGGAAACTTATTTTCTTTTATTTTTTTGACAATTTCATCATTTTTATTTTTTTTAACTGAAAAGGCGGTCCAGGGGGGTGCATTTGTTCAAGTCATACACATAGTAATGGCGCACCTTCGCAAAGTGCGCCATTACTATGTGTATGACTTGGTCAAATGTTGGTCAAAGTTAGTAATGGCGCACTTCGTGTAGGTGCGCCATTACTAAGTTTGATATAGTAATGGCACACCTATGCAAAGTGCGCCATTACTAAGTTTGATCGAGATTTGACCCAGTCATACACATAGTAATGGCACACTTTGTACAGGTGCGCCATTACTATGTCAACTAGTAATGGCGCACTATCTACTGGTGTGCCACTGCTAACATTTTTTTTCAAAACTAGTAATGGCGCACCACACACCAGGTGTGCCATTAGTAATATGTCAATAATGGCGCACCTGTAACTGGTGCGCCACTGCTATATAGCAGTGGCGCACCACATACATGGTGCGCCATTAATGTCCATATTAGCTATAGCCCTTTTCCTAGTAGTGTTTGTAGACCTATGGGTTCGTAGTCAGTAGCTAGATGGCTTCATCTCTCTCTCTTTTGATTATCAATACAATTGTCTCTTGGAGATCCATATGATGTAACTCTTTTGGGGTGTGTTTGTTGGGATCCGATGAACTTTGAGTTTATGATCAGATCTATTTTATATCCATGAAAGTTATGTGAGTCTTCTTTCGATCTCTTATATGCATGATTGCTTATAGCCTTGTATTTCTTCTCCGAGTTTTGGGTTTTGTTTGGCCAACTTGATCTATTTATCTTGCCATGGGAAGAGGTGCTTTGTAGTGGGTTTGATCTTACAGTGCTTGATCCCAGCGACAGAAGGGGAACCAACACGTCAATATCGTTGCTACTAAGGATAAACATGACGATATCCAGGCAATGATCATTACATAGGCGTCATTATGTAAGTATCGTCTTTTTATCCAGGCAATGATCATTACATAAGTACCATCTTTTTATCCTTAGTGGCAATGATACATACGTGTCGGTTCCCCTTTTGTCACTGGGATCAAGCACCGTAAGATCGAACCCACTATCGGGCACCTCTTCCCATTGCAAGATAAATAGATCAAGTTGGCCAAACAAAACCCAATATCGGAGAAGAATAATGAGGCTATAAGCAATCATGCATATAAGAGATCAAAGAAACTCAAATAACTTTCATGGATATACAAAGATAGATCTGATCATAAACTCAAAGTTCATCGGATCCCAACAAACACACTGCATAAGGAGTTACATCATATGGATCTCCAAGAGACCATTGTATTGATAATCAAAAGAGATAGAGGAAGCCATCTAGCTACTAACTACGGACCCGAAGGTCTACAAAGAACTACTCACGCATCATCGGAGAGGCACCAATGGAAGTGGTGAACCCCTCTGTGATGGTGTCTAGATTGGATCTGGTGTTTCTGGACTCTGTGGCGGCTGGATGAATATTTTGTCGACTCCCCTAGGGTTTTGGGAATATTGGGGTATTTATAGAGCAAAGAGGCGGTCCGGGGGCCCCCGAGGTGGGCACAACCCACCAGGGCGCGCCTGGGCCTCTTGGCGCGCCCTGGTGGGTTGTCCCCTCCTCGGGACTCCCCCCAGGTGCCACCAGGGCCCAATTTCTTCCTTCTGGCCCAGAAAAATCACAAAAATAGTTTCCCGGTGTTTGGGCTCTGTTTGATATTGATTTCCTACGATGCAAAAATCATGCAGAAAACAGCAACGGGCACTTGGCACTATGTCAATAGGTTAGTACCAAAAATGATATAAAATGATTATAAAACATCCAAGAATGATAATATAACAACATGGAACGATAAAAAATTATAGATACGTTGGAGACGTATCAGCATCCCCAAGCTTAAATCCTACTCGTCCTCGAGTAGGTAAGTGATAAAAACATAATTTTTGATGTGGAGTGCAGTTTATCAAATCATATCATATTATTTTCTTTATAGAATGGACATTTGGACTTTTATATGGTTCAAAGCAATAGTCTAGTTTTGACATAATAATTTAGATACTCAAGCATATCAACAAGCAAGCATGTCTTTCAAAATATCAATGCTAAAATAAGTTATCCCTAGCCCATTATGCTCTATCATTGATCCATTCATGAAACCCACTCGCATATTAGTTACATCCAATGCTCAAGTACGATCATAGCGTTTTCTAGTTGGTGCTTGTAAGAGGAGATGGAGACTCAAATTCAAAAATAAAAATTGTATAAGTAAAGAAAGGACCTTCGCAAAGGGATGTAGGGATTTGTAGAGGTGCTAGAGTTCGAAGCTTAAATTGAGAGATAATTTTTTGGGAGGTATACTTTTCCCACCAACGAGAACGACTTGAGGTTCCCAACACTTTCCATGCTAGATATATCATAGGCGGTTCGCAAAAAGAAAATAAAGTTTATTCCTTTTCCACCAAACTTTCACAAGCCATGGCTAGCCGAATCCACGGTTGCCTTCCATACCAACACTTTCCAATGAATTTATTATTTGACAACATAAAGTAAAAAAAAATCATTTCGGGACTGGGCATCCCTAATACCTTTGCCGTACTCTCGTGCAATGACAAGTGAATAAACACTCATCGTGAGAGTAACACATCCAGCATGGAAAATATTGGCCACCCCTCACCGCCTCGTGAGCGGTACGGGCACACAAAAGGGAAATTTATTTTGTAAATTAGAGATGGCACATAAAAATTTGCTTAGAACGGCAAGGAAATACCACATATAGGTAGGTATGGTGGACTCATATGGCAAAACCGAGATAAAGGATTTTGGATGCACAAGTAGAGATCATACTTAGTGCAAAATGAAGGCTAACAAAAGACTGGGAAGCGACCAACCATGAAACAACTAATCTCGTAAGCGAACATTGAGCATAAATAACACCAAATAATGCACCACAAGTAGGATATAATTTCATTGCTTAAGTATTGACTTTCGTGCTTGCATAGGGAATCACAAACTTTAACACTAGTATTCTTACTAAAGCACAATTACTCATCAACATGACTCACATATCATATCATCATGTCTCAAAACTATTATAAGGAATCAAGTTTAGTTTTTCCAATGATCTTCATGACATTCTTTTTACTTTATCCTTCTTGGATATCTATCACTTTGGGACTAATTTTCATGTGTTGCTTTTGATAAGCTCAAACAAATATTAGTGAAGATCATGAGCATAATTTTTCGTTCTTTCTCTCAAAATAATATAAGTGAAGCAAGAGAGATTTTCTTTAAAAATTTACTAACTCTCAAATAAATCTAAGTGGAGTAAGAGAGTATTCATTCAAAAATACTAAGCACACCGTGCTCAAAAAGATATAAGGGAAGCACTAGAGCAAGTCCTAGCTCATAAAAGATTTAAGTGAAGCATAGAGAGCTATTCTAACAAGTCATGGCATAATTTTGGCTCTCTCAAATAGGTGTGTACAACAAGGATTTTTGACTTAAAAAGCAAAAAAACAAGTAAAGACTCATATCATACAAGACGCTCCAAGCAAAACACATATCATGTGACGAATAAAAATATAGTTTCAAGTGAAATACCGATAGTTATTGGAAGAAAGCGGGGACGCCACTCGGGGGCATCCCCAAACTTAATTGGTTGCTCATTCTTGGATAATAGCTTGGGATGCCGGGGCATCCCCAAGCTTAGGCTCTTACATCCTTACATCATCCATCATAAGATAACCCAAAACTTGAAAACTTCAATCACACAAAACTTCAACAAAATCTTCGTGAGATCCGTTAGTGAAAGAAAGCAAACCACTACTATAAGTACTTTATCAAACCAATTCATATTTTGTTTTTGTATTATATCTACTGTATTCCAACTTTTCTATGGTAAAAACTCATCAAAGAAAACCATAGAGCCATCAAAATAAGCACACAACAAAAAGAAAACAGAATCTGTCAAAAACAGAATAGTCTGTAGTAATCTGGTAGTTTCGAAAACTTCTGGACCTCTAAAAATCTTGAAAAAATAGGGCCACATGAGCAATTTGTATATTAATCTTATGAAAAAAGAATAAACTAAATAGCAATTTTTTGTTTAAAATGGGAATTCTTCTCGTGAGTGCAAAGTTTCTGTCTTTTTCAGCAAGATCAAACTACTATCACCCAAGAAGATCATATCGGTTCTACTTGGCACAAACACTAATTAAAACACAAAAAACACAATCATACGAGTAGCATAATTGTGTAAACACCCAAGAAGATCAATCAAAAAGCAAAAATAAATTTTATTCATTGGGTTGCCTCCCAACAAGCGCTATCATTTTACACCCTTAGCTAGGCATAAGGCAAGGATCTAAGTTTTGTCATCTTTATCTTTAATTTCCTTAGGTGTATCCTTATCATGAGGTTTTGTAAAGACAACGTAGAACATATTATCCATAGACACCTTATCATTTCTAATTTGATTTTCATCATAACCCCTTTGATTTCCAGCAACAATGCAAGAGTAATGTTGGTTAACATTATTGAAAACTTGTTGGATTATATCTAAAACGGGGACTTCTTTCTTAAGATTCTCATCAAAGATCCTATTATCCCCAAGCAAATTTCTTAAAGCATACTCACTCTTGTAAATTTCATCTATCACGGGTGTTTCACGATTCATACCATAAAAATCAAAGATTTCTCTAGCTTCCCGTATTATGTAATCAAATTCATTCATAAGGACAAGAGTACTAACTTTTTGGCTCTAGGATTCTTTATTTCGGGAAACTCAAAAAACAATCTTTGCAAAGTAGGATGGGTATGGATAAATTTAGTTTCAAGTTTTAGAACTAGTGCTGAAATAGCATCCGCATAAGATCTAGTTGTTTTAAGTATAGGAGCATCATCAAGGCTCAGATTTCCAATACCATTGAAAATTTCTTGGATACGTTATTTTCTCATAACGTTCCCTTGCCCTAAGATAAAAGTTTTAGCATCTAGATTGCATGTACGTCCAATTTTAGGAGTAAGGCCATCATCTGTTGGTGCCATACCAAAATCGCTCATGATTGCAAGCAAAGAATAGATCTGACGAGAGAACGGCAAACGAAAAAGAAAGAAAGCGAATAAAACGGCAAATGTTGGTGAAGTGGGGGAGATGAAAATGAGAGGCAAATGGCAAATAATGTAAATTGCAAGGAGATGAGATTTGTGATTAGGAACCTGGTTATGTTGAAGATCCTCCTCGGCAACGGCGCTAGAAATTCCTTTTGATGTCGCTTGAAGCTACGTCGGTTTTTCCCCAAAGAGGAAGGGATGATAAAGCACAGAGGCGGTAGGTATTCCCTCAGATGTGAAACCAAGGTTATCAAACTAGTAGGAGAACCAAGAAACACAACGTAAATAGCACCTGCACACAAAAAACAACACCTCGCAACCCGACGCGTAAAAGGGGTTGTCAATCCCTTTCGGATAACGAACGTGAGAGCAAGATAAATATTGGTAGATTGGTTGATAAATAAGATAAATTGCAGCAAGGTATTTTTGGGTTTTTGGTTTAGTAGATCTAAAAATAAAAGCAAAGGCAAATAGATCGCGAAGGCAAATATATGAGAAAGAAGACTCGGGGGCCGTAGGTTTCACGAGTGGCTTCTCTCAAGAAAAATAGCAACGATGGGTGAACAAATTACTGTTGGGCAATTGATAGTACTTTAAATAATCATGACGACATCCAGGCAATGATCATTACTTAGGCATCACGCCCAAGATTAGTAGACCGATTCCTGCCTGCATCTACTACTATTACTCCACACATCGACCGCTATCCAGCATGCATCTAGTGTATTAAGTTCATGGAGAAACAGAGTAATGCATTAAGAATGATGACATGATGTAGACAAGATCCATATAACTATGGTGTTAGATATGAATCTCGTCTTTTAATCCTTAGTGGCAACGATACATACGTGTCGGTTCCCCTTCTTTCACTAGGATCAAGCACCGTAAGATAGAACCCACTACCGGGCACCTCTTCCCATTGCAAGATTAGATCTAGTTCGCCAAACAAAACCCAATATCAGAGAAGAAATACGAGGCTATAAGCAATCATGCATATAAGAGATCAAAAAAACTCAAATAACTTTCATGGATATAAAAAGATAGATCTGATCATAAACTCAAAGTTCATCGGATCCCAACAAACACACCACAAAAGGAGTTACATTAGATGGACCTCCAAGAGACCATTGTATTGATAATCAAAAGAGAGAGAGGAAGCCATCTAGCTACTAACTACAGACCGAAGGTCTACAAAGAACTACTCACGCATCATCAGAGAGGCACCAATGGAAGTGGTGAACCCCTCCGTGATGGTGTCTAGACTGGATCTGGTGTTTCTGGACTCTGCGGCGGCTGGATGAATATTTCATCGACTCCCCTAGGGTTTTGGGAATATTGGGGTATTTATAGAGCAAAGAGGTGGTCCACGGGGCACCCGAGGTGGGCACAACCCACTAGGGCGCGCCTGGGCCTCCTGGCGCGCCCTGGTGGGTTGTCCCCTCCTCAGGACTCCCTAGGTGCCACCAGGGCCCAATGTCTTCCTTCTGGCCCAGAAAAAATCACAAAAATAGTTTTGCGGTGTTTGGGCTCTGTTTGATATTTATTTCCTGCGATGCAAAAAACATGCAGAAAACAACAACTGGCACTTGACACTATGTCAATAGGTTAGTACCAAAAAATGATATAGAATGACTATAAAATGATAATAAAACAATCAAGAATGATAATATAACAGCATGGAACAATAAAAAATTATAGATACGTTGGAGACGTATCACACGCTACTTGTGCACTTTAGTGATCATCGATATGAACCTACCATTGCATACATACCTCATCTTGGTATCATCATATAATCTGTTATGTCACAAGATTGTTCTCGAATACACAATTGCTATCTTGGTTCGAGCATTTTGGAAAAGTGGTCAAAGAAAAAAATATTTTAAGCAAAAAGAGGAAAACAAAGAGATTGTAAGCAATAGCCATAGCATTGCCACATTATATATCATACTACCATATTGATCATCTTGGATCATTGTGTGTGAAACACCGAAACATCATACACATATAGCATACTTGGGATAGAAAGTTGATACATTTTGCATCTCATAGGTTGTGCACAAGTATTGTATCCGCCCATTGAGCAATCGTGCTAGCGTATCTCTAGAGTTGTGCAACATGAGCGTTTTCCATGGATTCCACATTTTGAGCTCATTCCTTGGTTGCGCGACCCCGTTTATCTATCCGTGTGTGTGTTTGCGTGTGCAATTCTTTCCAATTGGTCTACTTATTTTACTTGCAAGTTTGTGAACCTTCTCAACATTTTCAATATCTCGACTAACATTTGCTTGAAATTTTGTGCCACCATTCCTCACCAAGCTCCTCCAAAGGCCTTTTACTTGTAGGTGTGAGAAATGAACCCAGTACCAATTCTACTATCATAGCATTACATTGAGTGATACTCGATACATCCTCAATCTTTGGAAAAGGTAACTTTGGTTTTGTTCTCTCATTTCCTACTCACCTTTGCTCGAGACTTGTGATGGATAGGCAAGGCATTTCATCTCCGGTCTTCGACAACAACAATGGCGCGAACAACTACATCATCAAAACTCCACACTTCGGACTACAACGAGCAATGCAAGGCATTGAGTGACTCGCCATTGACATTCGTCACCACGAAGCACATAGAAGGGACTACATCGACAACAAGTTGGACGCACACATGCTTCAAGTATGAGACATGGTGGCCAACTCCAAGTCTTCTTCATCTTCGTCATCTTCAAGGCGGCAATGCTCAAGTTGCAAATCTTCGAAGCGTTCATCCGAGACAAGCACACTTCGACCACGTCCTCATCTTCGAGACGACCGCCAAGACACCCACCAGCTAAATGTGAACAATGACGAAGGGCGCCATCGACTAAACGACAACGTCACCACCAAGAGGAAGATACGGCCACCACCACCACTTTGGCATCTTCGCCAAGTGTTATCAAGGCATCTTTGCGTTTGGACGTACAACATCTTTGCCTACTTCCCACAAGTACGCCTACATTGACATCGTCAAGTCCAAGGCAACCACCTGTACGCAAGGGAGACACTTCCATCTTTGGAAGCCCCTCAAGGAGGATGGCCGAGCATGGGAAATTACCTTCGGTCATGGAGAAGAGCTATGAGGTGCCACATCATATGGGCCTCATACAATACAATGGCAATACGTTCAAGCAAGGGCTATCCCATTCGACCACGGCGATGAGCGCAAACCTCTCCAACAACATGAAGACGACACCCCAATGGGACTCTTACTCCGAGTCAAGCTACGACACCGCACATGAGACCTTATATTTGGTCTCAGAGGAGAGCGGTGATTTGCCACATCCTATGGCATTCATCTTTGGAGGCGTTATGGATGACGAGATTGATCATGAAACTACCCAGTTAACCAAGGAGGTGATAGGAGTTGAGCATGGAGACATTGGCACCTACATCTCTCTGACACCCACATATGACGAGATGCTCCAATGCCCATGTGAGGAGAGCCACCCCACCATGAGTGATATGAGTGATTCCACCATATGCGACATTGAGTGTATTTACTACGAGAGGATGAGTGTGACCACCACTAGCCCCATACACGCGAGCATGCCACACATCCTATGTGAGGTTGAGAGCCATCACCACACATTGAGTGACTCAGCCGACCATATGAGTGAGAGCATCTTAGAGGGAGTGAGTGAGCCACAACACTTAGTGAGTGAGTGTAACGCCCGAATAATTAAGATAAAGTAATCCCATGTTAATGATGCCTTGTCATTGCTATACTGTTGCTAAATCCCACGTTGATTCAACCGGTTAAGATTCAAATTTAAGTTAAAGTCAAAATAATAATTCTTCAAATAGTAACTTAAAAATTTTCATGATGTTACAGATTTTCACTAGCTAATTTTAATGTAAGAACCAACCTCTTTTTAATATTTTATAATGGCCTAAACATATTTATAACAGGACCAACAACTTTTAATTTAACCTTTGCCTTTTAAACAAAATGCAAACTAATTCAAAACTCTCCCGAACTTTTGCGGCAGTGATGTATATTGCATACTAAATTTTGAGACCAGCCACACTTTTTACAAAAATGTTTATTGCTAAAAGAAACATAAAACAGAAAGTAGAAAACAAAATGCAGATCCAAAGAAAAGGGCCTAAACTAGTTCTGTCCTAGTGGGCTCTAGTGTGCATATGGCCCAATCCACCTGGGGTCATCCCCAACCCCGCTACAAAAGGCAGAGGAGGGCGTGGCGTACATCCACGGCTGCCATGGCCATGGATGGCCTCCACGTCGTTCCCTTCGGCCTATAAACATGCCCAACCGCAACCCTAGCTCCCCCTCGCCTGTTCCCCTCTGGTTTCCCTTCGCCCCCCCTCCTCATCTGGTCGAATTTGAGCCCGGAACCTCGTGCGGTGACCGTGCCTGTCATCGTCATTACGCGGCCACCGTCGTTGCCTTCTCACGGGAGGATGTCCAGAAGAACTTTCGCGGTCAACTTCGTCAATCCTGAGCGCCGAATCGAGCGGGGTCATCTCGTGCGCTCGCCATCGACAACATCTTCGACCCATACATCGTCGGCTTCCCGTGTCATTTGCCGCGGCTCTGGTCCACATCCGGCCACCTCGTCGCCTTCGTTGGAATAACTATGAGCTCCTCTTCCAAAACCCCCTACCCCCCTCTCGATATGGACGCCGTAGGCCGCCCTCACCATCATGCCCGATCTCGCGCGTACGCGTACGTATGTGTGTGCGTACTCTGAACTGCTGCTACCTTGGCGCTGCTGTTTCGCTGCTACTCTGCTTGCTAGCCGCTACTGCTGCACCTTTTGTTGCTGCCCGCTGTGTGCTGCTACTTGGCCACCACCACCGTCGCTCGTCCCTTGCTGCTGCGCTGCTGCTGCTACATGCTGCTGCTGCCGCACCACGGCCACTGCTCCCCATGTGCTGCTGCTCCTGCTCGCCGCAGCTGCGCTGCTGCCGCCGTTCGCCGGCCGTGCCCCGCAGCCGCCTCGCTCCCGCTCAGCCACCCTGCTTGCCCCGCTCGGCTCTCCCACCGCTCCGGCCGCGCCCTAGCCTCGCCCAGCTCCGGCCACAGTCACACACGTTGACGCCGCGGCGCCAGGCCGTACGCCCGCGCCCAACACCCGTCTCCCTGCACGTGCCACGTAGCCGTCGCCGCCGCGCCGGCTCCGCCCTCCACTACCTTGCCGCGCCGCCTCCATATCACTGGCCGTCAGCGCCTCGCCCGGTGGCCTCTTCTCTCCCAACGACCTCGCCTCGCCCGGCGGCCTCCCCTCGAACCGGCGGCCTCGCCTCACCCGGCGGCCTCCCCTCGACCCGCCGGCCTTGCCTCGCCTCTCCAATGGGCGAGCGCCGTATCGGGCAGGCGCCCGACGCCATGGCCGCCGACGCCCGTCCAGGCACCCCGCCCGTCCATCGCTCGGGCGGGGGACACCCGGTCCCCCGGGGCTCCGCCCCGTTAGCCCATGCCCGATAGGCCACTAGGCCTATGATAGATGGGGCCCGCCCCCTTTAAAAATAAAGAAGAAGATAAAAAACAATAATAAAAAAATATATAAAAATATATAATTAATTAATTAATTGTTTAATTAACTTAATTAATTAGGGTTAACTAAATTAATAAACTGGATTAGTTAATTTTAATATATAATTAGTAAATGAGTCAATGACAGAGGGGCCCACCCTCTGTTGACCAGTCAACATTGACTGGTCAACAGGGACCCCTAGACCCACATGTCAGCATGTGTACACTTCTGTGTGCACTTAGCAATTTTGCATTTATTTTCGAATTAATAATAATTTTAGAATATTATTAAAACTTTAGAAAATCATATAAAATAATCCGTAAGTCAGATGAAAAAGTTTTATATATGAAAGTTGCTCAGAACGACGAGACGAATCCGAATACGCGGTCCGTTCGTCCACCACACATCCCTAGCATACCGAACCCGCAACTTTCCCCCTCCGTTTCATCCGCCCGAAAACGCGAAACACCGGGAATACTTTCCCGGATGTTTCCCTCCTTCGTCGGTAACACCTCCTACCGCGTTAGGTCACACGTAGCACCGCATTTTGCCATGTTACACTTTGTGTTGCTTTGATTGCTTTGTTATTTATTATGTTCGCCCCTCCGTTACTTCTTTCCGGCAGACCCCGAGACCATTGATGCTTCGGTGTTCGACTACGGCTACGATTCCGAAGATTCCTTTCGTCTGCAGAGCTTCCAGGCAAGCCCCCCCTTTGATCACCAGATATCGCCTATTCTCCTCTCTACTGCTTGCATTAGAGTAGTGTAGCATGTTACTGTTCGGTTACTCCTATTCTGCTGCATAGCCTGTCATTGTTGCTACAACTTTTGATACCTTACCTGTCATCCTAATGCTTAGTATAGGATGCTAGTACTCCATCAGTGGCCCTACTTTCTTGTCCGTCTGCCATGCTATGCTATCGGGCCATGGTCACTAGGGTGGTGATCACGGGTATATATTACATACACTTATACATGACACATGATGTGACTAAAGTCGGGTCGGCTCATTGAGTACCCGCAAGTGATTTGATGTGGGGGCTGAAAGGAAAGTTGGCTCCATCCAGGTAGTGGTGGGCCTGAGTTCCTGACGGCCCCCAAGTGGATCGTTGTGGCGGAGCGACAGGGCAGGTTGAGACACCCAGTGGAGAGGTGGCCTGGCCCTGGTTGTTGTCCGCGGTTATTTCATAATAACACGCTTAACGAGTTTGGATATTTGATCTGAGTCTGGCCATTTGGTCTATACGCACTAACCAGCTACGTGGGAATAGTTATGGGTACTCGACGTCGTGGTATCAGCCGAAGCCTTCTTGACGTCAGCGGCTTAGCGGCGCGCGCCGGGTTGGACCGCGTAACGCAACTTCCTTTGTAATGGAGGTTGCTAGGTCTGCTCACCGGCCGCCCTCGCAACGTGCAGGTGTGCATTGGGCGATGGGCCCAGACCCCTGTGTGCTTAGGACTTAGACCGGCGTGCTGACCTCTCTACTGTGCTTAGGTAGGGCTGCGACGTGTTGATCTTCCGAGGCCGGGCATGACCCTGGAAAGTGTGTCCGTCCAAATGGGATCGAGCGTGCTGGGATATGTGGTGCACCCCTGTAGGGAAGTTAATCTATTCGAATAGCCGTGTTCCTCGGTAAAAGGACGACCCGGAGTTGTATTCCGACCTCATGACAACTAGAACCGGATACTTAATAAAACACACCCTTACCAGTGCCAGATACAACTCGGTGGTTGCTCTCTCACAGGGTGATGTGCGGGAGGATCGCCGAGTAGGTTTATGCTATACGATGTTACTTGGTGAACTTACCATCTATTCCCTTCTACTGCTGCAAGACGGAGGCTTCCAGAAGCGAGGATACTTGTTACATTCCAGCTACCCTCATCTTCTGCTGCAAGATGGAGGTTACGAGAAGCGTAGTCTTCGATTGGGTTAGCTATCCCCCTCTTATTCCGGCATTCTGCAGTTTAGCCCACTGATATTACCCCCCTTGCACAGATATCATTGCGTGTGTAGTGTAGATCCTTGCTTGCGAGTACTTTGGATGAGTACTCACGGTTGCTTTGCTCCCCCTTTCCCCCCTTTCTTCCTTTCTTCTCGGATGATGCAACCAGGTGGTGGAGTCCAGGAGCCAGATGATCCCGAGGATGTTTCTACATGGAGTTCGGCTTCGAGGAGTAGTTAGGAGTTCCCAGGCAGGAGGCCTTGCCTTTTCGATCGTTGCTATATTTGTGCTAGCCTTCTTAAGGCAAACTTGTTTATCTTATGTCTGTACTCAGATATTATTGCTTCCGCTGACTCTTGTGTTTTCGAGCTTTTGTATTCGAGCCCTCGAGGCCCCTGGCTTGTAATATAAAGCTTGTATTATTTTAATCTGTGTCTAGAGTTGTGTTGTGATATCTTCCAGTGAGTCCCTGATCTTGGTCGTACACATTTGCGTGCATGATTAGTGTACGGTCAAATCGGGGGCGTCACAAGTTGGTATCAGAGCCGACTGCCTGTAGGAATCCCCCTTTCCAACTCCTTGGCCGAAGTTGAGTCTAGTCTTTGAAAAACAAATTTACTAACTTGTTGTGTGGCTTACGGGCCCACAGCACCATTGGGTGGTATTAGGATCTTTTACTCCTCGTCTACACTCTGGGACTCTTATCTCTCTTCTATTCGGGATAAAGGAATTTTGCTAAATCTAACATTAGGATCTCGTTATCACTTTCACCCGGAGAGTACCTTATGATCGATGATCGTCCGCTGCACCAGAAGACCCTGAAGATACTCTCCGCTGTTAACCCGAGAACTTGTGTTCATCGCCTTTGTAATTCACTACCACCGATATATCCCTATGGGTATCTGCTTGTACTCGTCATTCTCATGATCATTCCTCGTAGCTCTTGTCGTTACAAGATGCCTTGAAATATTCTCCGTTGTTCCGTGAATCCTTTGAGTTACTATCTTGCAGTTTTATTTCGCATGAAAACCCTTACGGTTATTTCCTCGCATTTATCGAGGATCCGTTCTTCTCAATTGTTCATGTGTCTCACAAAATTCTTCTGAATACTTTCCGATCTTTCGAAAATCCTCTGCAGCCTGTTACTCTTGAAATTCTTGCCTGCTAGCAATATGGTTAATTCCATATGACTAGTAGTCTTCGTTAACATCCCTTGTCTTAGCCATTTTGAGCCTATTGATTCAATGTGTGCGTATGCACGCAGTCATCGGGTTATCCTTATTGAAATTATCTTTCCGAATCAGACGTCATTCCAGACATGAGTTGGTTCTCGACGATTCAAAACTTTATTGATTGTCCAACTAAGTGTTCTCAACTTATCGATCCTTGATCAGAGCACCTGCTTCTGATCCTTCGTTTTGGAAACCATAATTTCTTTCTATTTAAGCATCAGACTAATCAGGTAATTCTT
The DNA here is from genome assembly GCA_902687465.1 of Secale cereale. Classification (NCBI taxonomy): domain Eukaryota; kingdom Viridiplantae; phylum Streptophyta; class Magnoliopsida; order Poales; family Poaceae; genus Secale; species Secale cereale. The sequence goes on along the minus strand of LR738711.1, from coordinate 686,501,925 downwards.
GAATCTGATGCCTCTGCATTCTTTCTTCCTCTGAGTGAGTACCAATACTCACATCAGCTACGTAGTGGATCGCCCGATCCATTATTGGATTGTTATCCGACTGAATCCTTCATATACAATCACCTTGTGAGTTCTTTCCCTGATACATAATGCCTTTGGTAAATTGTATCCTCTGCTTGGCCAACCATGCTCTGCTTTTGAGCTTGAATTTTTTACTTTTGAAACTTGTGGTATATGTTACTAAGATGCCCGATGGGTTGAACCTATGCCTTCCCCTAAGCCGTGAGAACCCGAAAGTTTTCACAATTCATACTCTTCCGGTGTTCTACCGGATAAAATTCCAACACTACAGTTTTATCAAAGCAAGAGGTAAATGAAACGTATGCATTGGAGAAATGGGGGTCGACCTTGAGCTTTTGTTCATGCCCGTGGAAACGATGTAGACCGTCTCGGGAGCTTCTTGCAAAATGATTTTACATCTAAATAATTCTTTCGGTGTCGATATATTTGATCCCTTGCAGTTATGGTTCCGACCATGCTGTCCTTATTCAATATATCTGTAATAAATCCATTCCAGGCCTCGTCAATTTTTGACAAGGTTAAAGCATCTACTTTCATAGGTCAATGACCTACTTCAACTTCTATCGTGTTCTACCTTCGAGTTTTAACCTGTGATATCTCGAGGATATCATGCCTTTGCACTACACCTTTTGAACTTTTGATGAAGTAATACCTTTGCTTGTCGTAATCACTCTATGGGTTCTAGGTTGCCGTCAACCGAGGACACCGTTTAGTAAATCAAATCTGCTCTAAAAATTCAACACCCCTAGTAGATGTTACTGGGAAATTTTTAAACTCAATCTGGTATATTCCTAGACTACCGGGTACGTCCCTGGTCTAGCTATCTTTGACTGTGCTACCTCGTCCTTCTTTGGTGCACGAATTCTTCAGAGATTGAGCACAACTTACGTCGAGCTTTCAGCATCTGGTTGCTTGTTCAGTAAGGCAACTTTGATTCCGAGCTTGCATCTTATATATTGATCCTATAACTTGCCACTTCGTCATTCCCTTGCTTGTTGTCGTTGTTGTTTGATTGCATTCTATTGAAATCTCCCGACAAACGTGTCGGATCACCTTCAACACTTTGACTTCTTTCGATATGTCAACTATGTTCATGATGAGAAATACCCTCCTTGCCCTCGATGATTTTTATTATCATCGACAACACCCTTGACTTCCTTTCATCGCGAACCTGTCCACATTATGAATACAACTTGCTCTCCAGCTAGTGTTGTGTTCTGCCCTGAAGTATTACTGTCTTTTATGTCGAGGATGTTGTGGGGATTGCTCCACCTATTAGAAATTCTCGGTATGATGATACATCTCACCATCACCATTCTTCCTTGGTCACCGTGTTGTTTTAACCGGGATACCAATATGCTAAAGATGTTGCTTGAGTTTTGTACTTCTAGCAACTCTATTGCTTTGAAGATAATGATCAATAGTTCATTCTTGGACTGTTGGTTATTGAATCGTCACTCTAACATTGATCTTGCCGCCTAAGGTCATATTTCGGGCACACCTTTCAACTAATGATTAATGGTGTATGTTTTCTTCGAGCATACAACATTATATCATTTGAGTTGACAAGTGTCATCTTCTTGTTCACATTATTGTGGAAATCCATCCGTTTGGAATTCGCGGTAAATTGTCGCTGAGCCCATCAGCCACCTCGTCATCCTCTCCTTGGTTTAATGATGAACTATTGTTTCGGGATCCCGCCCCCATAGTTCATTTCCCGATAATCCTGCGATGTCATCTCGTCGATTTGTGTTGCACCTTTCCTTCTCGAACATCCTGAGTCTAAGGTATCATGACACCAATCGGATCTGAATCTCGGTCAGATATGATGGTTGGGACAACTTTCCAGGAGTTATAAGGTTGGTCCTTTGATGACCCGGTAATATGAGGTCATGCCTAGCACCCCTGGCTGGAGGACCTATCATTATAATTTTCTTTTGCAAGGATAATCATTCTTCCAAGAGGAAATTATAAGACTTATTCTATAAGTTGTTCCTGATGAATCCTTTGTGTATCTAAGTCCGACCTTTGCTTCAAGACCATGCCAATGCTATCTCGAAGCATGTCTGTGGTAATCCGATTTTCAACAAAAGCATTTGAAGCCCAATGCTAAATGTTTCTTGGTCAGTTATCCAAACACCGTTGTATGGGTAACATCTTGATTAATCCTTGCCCCTTTATCTAAATGGTTGGGTACTTGCTCTCCTATCCTGTATGCCATGTTCTGCTTGTCTATGGGAAGGATATACTCCTATTAATTGTGCGTGTAATCACAATTTTCCTTTCCATTTGTTTGTTTAACCTTCTCTGATCTACATATAACCCAAGCAGTAATAATTTTCTGCTTATGCAAACACCTTGGTGTACAACTCTATAAGTAAGACCTTGAATCCTATTGTTGATAACATCCCGGTACTGCCGCTGGACGAGAACTTTGCCTATTGGTCCGCCTCGTTTCAACGAGCAAGAAAATGGTCCTCTTCGTTCCCCGTCTTTGGTATCGACATTGTTGCCGGCATAGCTGACATACTATCCTCTGACATGCCTTCCTTTCTGTGCAAGATGTCACCGCCCTTCCTACTCTTAACCCACATGGTGGGCCCATAACCCACAGGTCCACGGGATCGAAACCTGACTTTACTGTACAACCCTGATTCTAATGTATTCTTTGCACTTGCCTTCGTGTGTAATTCACGAGCTAAATTCTATCATGTTTCATCATGGTATCAAAACACCATATTATTCTCGTTGATCAAGACCCAATTCCAGCTTCTGGTTAGGCATCGAATGACTGCCTACCCGATTAAAATTTTGGTACCATCGCTTATTGCTCTCAATGCATTCACTGAAATACTACTCGTAGGGTACTTCGTATATCACTTTCTGAATTCGCCGTCGTATGCACAAACTTCGTGGAAGATACGTTCCTCCAAAGTTTTTCCCCCTGGTCACGCTCGTAGGACGATGGAGATCCCGAAGAACGGATGACGACTTGATCACGATGACTTGAAGCAGAGAAATGAAGACATCAACGAAAGGGATCAACCTCTTCGAAAGGGCAGCCAAGACCGAGAAGACTCGTTAGCTTTTCGCTACCAGCACCTATGCCCCCTTACTCCACCGCTTAAATCTCGGGACGAGATTTCTTGTAGTGGAGGAGAATTGTAACGCCCGGATAATTAAGATACAGTAATCCCATGTTAATGATGCCTTGTCATTGCTATACTGTTGCTAAATCCCACGTTGATTCAACCGGTTAAGATTCAAATTTAAGTTAAAGACAAAATAATAATTCTTCAAATAGTAACTTAAAAATGTTCATGATGTTACAGATTTTCACTAGCTAATTTTAATGAAAGAACCAACCTCTTTTTAATATTTTATAATGGCCTAAACATATTTATAACAGGACCAACAACTTTTAATTTAACCTTTGCCTTTTAAACAAAATGCAAACTAATTCAAAACTCTCCCGAACTTTTGCGGCAGTGATGTATATTGCATACTAAATTTTGAGACCAGCCACACTTTTTACAAAAATGTTTATTGCTAAAAGAAACATAAAACTGAAAGCAGAAAACAAAATGCAGATCCAAAGAAAAGGGCCTAAACTAGTTCTGTCCTAGTGGGCTCTAGTGTGCATATGGCCCAATCCACCTGGGGTCATCCCCAACTCCGCTACAGGAGGCAGAGGAGGGTGTGGCGTACATCCACGGCTACCATGGCCATGGATGGCCTCCACGTCGTTCCCTTCGGCCTATAAACATGCCCAACCGCAACCCTAGCTCCCCCTCGCCCGTTCCCCTCTGGTTTCCCTTCGCCCCCCCTCCTCATCTGGTCGAATTTGAGCCCGGAACCTCGTGCGGCGACCGTGCCTGTCATCGTCATTACGCAGCCACTGTCGTTGCCTTCTCACGGGAGGATGTCCAGAAGAACTTTCGCGGTCAACTTCGTCAATCCTGAGCGCCGAATCGAGCGGGGTCATCTCGTGCGCTCGCCATCGACAACATCTTCGACCCATACATCGTCGGCTTCCCGTGTCGTTTGCCGCGGCTCTGGTCCACATCCGGCCACCTCGTCGCCTTCGTTGGAATAACTGTGAGCTCCTCTTCCAAAACCCCCTACCCCCCCTCTCGATATGGACGCCGTAGGCCGCCCTCACCATCGTGCCCGATCTCGCGCGTACGCGTACGTATGTGTGTGCGTACTCTGAACTGCTGCTACCTTGGCGCTGCTGTTTCTCTGCTACTCTGCTTGCTAGCCGCTACTGCTGCACCTTCTGTTGCTGCCCGCTGTGTGCTGCTACTTGGCCACCACCACCGTCGCTCGTCCCTTGCTGCTGCGCTGCTGCTGCTACATGCTGCTGCTGCCGCACCACGGCCACTGCTCCCCATGTGCTGCTGCTCCTGCTCGCCGCAGCTACGCTGCTAACGCCGTTCGTCGGCCGCGCCCCGCAGCCGCCTCGCTCCCGCTCAGCCACCCTGCTTGCCCCGCTCGGCTCTCCCACCGCTTCGGCCGCGCCCTAGCCTCGCCCAGCTCCGGCCACGGCCACACACGTTGACGCCGCGGCGCCAGGCCGTACGCCCGCGCCCAGCACCCGTCTCCCTGCACGTGCCACGTAGCCGTCGCCGCCGCGCCGGCTCCGCCCTCCACTACCTTGCCGCGCCGCCTCCATATCACTGGCCGTCAGTGCCTCGCCCGGTGGCCTCTTCTCTCCCAACGGCCTTGCCTCGCCCGGCGGCCTCCCCTCGAACCGGCGGCCTCGCCTCGCCCGGCGGCCTCCCCTCGACCCGCCGGCCTCGCCTCGCCTCTCCTATGGGCGAGTGCCGTATCGGGCAGGCGCCCGACGCCATGGCCGCCGACGCCCGTCCAGGCACCCCGCCCGTCCATCGCTCGGGCGGGCGACACCCGCTCCCCCGGGGCTCCGCCCCGTTAGCCCATGCCCGATAGGCCACTAGGCCTATGACAGATGGGGCCCGCCCCCTTTAAAAAGAAAGAAGAAGATAAAAAAATAAAAAAATATATAAAAATATATATATAATTAATTAATTGTTTAATTAACTTAATTAATTAGGGTTAACTAAATTAATAAACTGGATTAGTTAATTTTAATATATAATTAGTAAATGAGTCAATGACAGAGGGGCCCACCCTCTGTTGACCAGTCAACATTGACTGGTCAACAGGGACCCCTAGACCCACATGTCAGCATGTGTACACTTCTGTGTACACACTGCTGTGTGCACTTAGCAATTTTGCATTTATTTTCGAATTAATAATAATTTTAGAATATTATTAAAACTTTAGAAAATCATATAAAATAATCCGTAAGTCAGATGAAAAAGTTTTATATATGAAAGTTGCTCAGAACGACGAGACAAATCCGAATACGCGGTCCGTTCGTCCACCACACATCCCTAGCATACCGAACCCGCAACTTTCCCCCTCCGTTTCATCCGCCCGAAAACGCGAAACACCGGGAATACTTTCCCGGATGTTTCCCTCCTTCGTCGGTAACACCTCTTACCGCGTTAGGTCACACGTAGCACCGCGTTTTGCCATGTTACACTTTGTGTTGCTTTGATTGCTTTGTTATTTATTATGTTCCCCCCTCCGTTACTTCTTTCCGGTAGACCCCGAGACCATTGATGCTTCGGTGTTTCCGAAGATTCCTTTCGTCTGCAGAGCTTCCAGGCAAGCCCCCCCTTTGATCACAAGATATCGCCTATTCTCCTCTCTACTGCTTGCATTAGAGTAGTGTAGCATGTTACTGTTCGGTTACTCCTATTCTGCTGCATAGCCTGTCATTGTTGCTACAACTGTTGATACCTTACCTGCCATCCTAATGCTTAGTATAGGATGCTAGTACTCCATCAGTGGCCCTACTTTCTTGTCCGTCTGGCATGCTATGCTATCGGGCCGTGGTCACTAGGGTGGTGATCACGGGTATATATTACATACACTTATACATGACACATGATGTGACTAAAGTCGGGTCGGCTCATTGAGTGCCCGCAAGTGATTTGATGTGGTGGCTGAAAGGACAGGTGGCTCCATCCAGGCAGTGGTGGGCCTGAGTTCCTGACGGCCCCCAAGTGGATCGTTGTGGCGGAGCGACAGGGCAGGTTGAGACACCCAGTGGAGAGGTGGCCTGGCCCTGGTCGTTGTCCGCGGTTATTTCATAATAACACGCTTAACGAGTTTGGATATTTGATCTGAGTCTGGCCATTTGGTCTATACGCACTAACCAGCTACGTGGGAATAGTTATGGGTACTCGACGTCGTGGTATCAGCCGAAGCCTTCTTGACGTCAGCGGCTTAGCGGTGCGCGCCGGGTTGGACCGCGTAACGCAACTTCCTTAGTAATGGAGGTTGCTAGGTCTGCTCACCGGCCGCCCTTGCAACGTGCAGGTGTGCATTGGGCGATGGGCCCAGACCCCTGTGTGCTTAGGACTTAGACCGGCGTGCTGACCTCTCTGCTGTGCTTAGGTAGGGCTGCGACGTGTTGATCTTCCGAGGCCGGGCATGACCCTGGAAAGTGTGTCCGGCCAAATGGGATCGAGCGTGCTGGAATATGTGGTGCACCCCTGCAGGGAAGTTAATCTATTCAAATAGCCGTGTCCCTCGGTAAAAGGACGACCCGGAGTTGTATTCCGACCTCATGACAACTAGAACCGGATACTTAATAAAACACACCCTTACCAGTGCCAGATACAACTCGGTGGTTGCTCTCTCACAGGGTGAGGTGCGGGAGGATCGCCGAGTAGGTTTATGCTATACGATGTTACTTGGTGAACTTACCATCTATTCCCTTCTACTGCTGCAAGACGGAGGCTTCCAGAAGCGAGGATACTTGTTACTTTCCAGCTACCCTCATCTTCTGCTGCAAGATGGAGGTTACGAGAAGCGTAGTCTTCGATTGGGTTAGCTATCCCCCTCTTATTCCGGCATTCTGCAGTTTAGCCCACTGATATTACCCCCCTTGCACAGATATCATTGCATGTGTAGTGTAGATCCTTGCTTGCGAGTACTTTGGATGAGTACTCACGGTTGCTTTGCTCCCCCTTTCCCCCCTTTCTTCCTTTCTTTTCGGATGATGCAACCAGGTGGTGGAGTCCAGGAGCCAGATGATCCCGAGGACGTTTCTACATGGAGTTCGGCTTCGAGGAGTAGTTAGGAGGTCCCAGGCAGGAGGCCTTGCCTTTTCGATTGTTGCTATATTTGTGCTAGCCTTCTTAAGGCAAACTTGTTTATCTTATGTCTGTACTCAGATATTATTGCTTCCGCTGACTCTTGTGTTTTCGAGCTTTTGTATTCGAGCCCTCGAGGCCCCTGGCTTGTAATATAAAGCTTGTATTATTTTAATTTGTGTCTAGAGTTGTGTTGTGATATCTTCCAGTGAGTCCCTGATCTTGGTCGTACACATTTGCGTGCATGATTAGTGTACGGTCAAATCGGGGGCGTCACAGTGAGGTAGTTGAGACGGCACGTGAGGCCACTATGATTACTAACGACTTGCCCTCTACTCCTATTGTGTTTGCTTCTTTGGTGATAGGTCTCCTACAAGACTATAATGCCCAGTATGAGACTATACCTCCAACGTGTCGAGGCACGACTTAAAGGCATAATCTCATACTAGAATGATCTCAAGTATGGTATCTTTGCACGACTCATGTAAAAGAGGGATGAAATTGTAAAAGAGTAGTTGGCTTACACTCGCCACGTCACATAATGTAATATTAACATACATAATCCAATAACATCAGAGTCCGACTACGGACGAAGATCCAAACAAAAGATACCATAAATAAAGCAACACAACGTCCCAATCATCCTAGTAAGAGCCCTACTGATCCTCTAGGTAAGACACGTAGTATCACCCACGTTCTTCATCGAACTCCTAATACAACTCCGAACCACCAGCTGTGTAGTTCTCAACGGTACCTGCATCTGGTGTTGTGTAGAATTTGTGAGCCACGGAGGACTCAGCAATCCTGTTCCCGGGTAGCAATACTATCAAAGCCTTAGGCGTGGAAAAGGCTTAAACAAGGTTGCAGCAGCACTAGCACAAACTTACGTGTTTAGAGCGAGAAGAAAGTGCCAACGATCGACAAAGTGATCACGATGTGATCCTAACTAAGCACGTCAAATATAACCCCACCGTGTTCACTTCCCAAACCCCTTCGGAAAGCGACCATGACGCTTACTCACGCTGGTAGTGTATTATGATCATAGTGTCAAGTTTTCTACAACCGGATATTAACAAATTCCCATCTGCCACATAAACGCGGGCATGGCTTTTGAAAGATCAAACCCTGCAGGGGTGTCCCAACTTAGCCCATCACAAGCTCACGATCTGCGGAGTCGCAACTCCAAGGTGGGAAGACCCGAGTGTTCTCGGAATCCCGTGCTCAAGATATTCCGACAAAGGTAAAACTAATCCAGCAAGACCTCCCGGCGTGCCGATACCCTGATAGTAGCCGCACGTATCTCGTCTCAGGCCACGACCGGATGGGACATCCTACAGGTTTTTACTAGCCCTTGAGTTTCCTCGAGGTGGCCCCGCAGGCTGCCCAGTTTGGACCAACACTCATGTGGAGCACTCGCCCAGGGTTGTTAATTAAGAAAAGGGTTTGCAAATCCCTATGCAAGTTTTAGTTATTAGGCAAATGTAAAACCAATGTTGGGCCTTGCTGGAAAAGCTTTAATGCTAAGCGGGTTATCGAGGGGGGCCCATAAACCCCAACCGTGTTAGGGACGCAAAATCAAGGAACATAACACCGGTTTAAACGGTTCCTAGGGTGGCATGAGTGGAACAAAACACCAAGCAACGGCTTAGCCTTCCACCCATTGCCAAATATATATGTGATTTAGTTTAACAAATAATATATTGTGATATCCCAACAATAACTTCAACATGAAGCTAGAATCTTCAAAACTTCTCCTACAACTAACAATGCTATAAGAGGGGCTGAGCGATGCTTACGTAGCCAAACAATGGTTTGCTAGGTTGGGTGGTTAGAGAGGTTCATGGCAATAATAGGAGGCTGACAAACAGACATAGGCATCGAGGCAAATAAGCTAAAGAGCGAGACATCTAGCATAGGCAAAGATAGTAGTGATTTCTGGGTAAGGTCATCTTACTTGTTGATTCCACGGAGGGATCGTAACCTTGCTCCTCACACTCAACCTCGGTAGAAACCTCGTACTCCGTATCGTCACCGGGCTCTAACCAAACACAACAATGCAACAACGGAACAAAATCAATCAACATGCAGTGCTCAACCACATGATGCATGAACATGTTGAACAAGGACAAGAATAGATATGATGCATGGCCTAGGGGGTCACAAGAGTGCAACAACATCATAACCAAACAAGATCATACTCACCCATGAAACAAGCCAAGGAACAACTTAACAAGTTTATGTAGTTGTCCAAACAAGCATGCAACATGTTTTAAAGATGTTGGTTAACATGGCAAGGGTGCAACTAACATAACAGCAACATGCTAGCACATTTAAATGGGCTGGAATTGAATAACAACTATATCCATAAACTCCCATATTAATTTATTTGCATTTGGGACAGATCTGAAAAACTTCCGTGATAGAGTTTTCAAACATGCTAAACAAGAGCACCAACATATTCTACACATTTTTCCACCCCAAATGCATATAAAGTTTGTTAAATTTGGAGTTGTAGATATTTAGTTATGATTTTTACAAGTTTAGCATATTTGAAACAAGTTTAAATTCAAACAACATTTTAAAAGTTTTTAAACATGGCAGCAAGTAGCATATTCATAATCTACATAAAATTCTAAGCACTTTTCATATATAACTCAAATTCATCAGAAACATATTTATGCAGACATTAAATAAACAAGAAAAAGAAAAACAGAAAAAGAAAACAAAACAACAAAGGCGCCAGGGTCCAGATCGACCCAGGGCTTGTTAGCCCACGCCATTGACAGAGGGCCCCGGAGGGGCTGAGATGGCAACGTGGGTGCGAGCGGGGGTGGAGACGGTACCGAGTGGCTGGCAGGTGGGGCCCTGCTGTCAGCCACAGAAGAAAAACAAAAAGGGGGCGAATACACCTACCCCTGCGAGGAATCGAACCCACGACCACTCGCTTACTGACGAATAGACACACCTGTAATGCCCCGGATGTAATACTTTCCCTTTTGGGTATATAATATATCTCCGGCTTCATCTATTTCCATTCCGGGTTCTTTGTCTTTCGGGTTTTCGTCGTTTTGTTGTGTGAGTGTGTGGCATTCATTCATATCATGTAGACATGTGCATCGCATTGCATTTGGGTTGTCGTTTGCATCCGGTTCCACGCGTTCCTTCCCGTTGTCCGTTTCGCGTTCCGGAGCTCCCTCACGTGTCCGTGACGTCCCGTAGGCCTACTTTGGTGTTTGGGTGTGTAACGTTACCGGTGTGCCGCGAGACTTGTCGTGTGTTGTTGTTTTGTTGTGTGTAACCCGCCTCTCAAATCTCGTCGCGTTTGGACTCTGTTTGCTATCTCTTCAGTTATTCGTGTGGGCCCAAAGTGCCTTCACTTTGTGTCCCAGAAACACCCCCTCCAGCAGCCCTCTACCCTCTCCTAGGCCCTTCTAAATTCCCCCCGCGATCGGATCCGTCGGATCGCGATCGGAGGGCTCCTAACACCCCAAATCCCCAAACCCTAAAATCTGCTATATAATAGACCCTATGTCTATTTTAGGCATCCCTAGCTTCTTCTCCACTTCTCCCCCTAATTTTTCAGATCTAACCCACTCTTCTTCAGCCACTTGGCCGATCCCTCAGTCCTTCCCTCCACCAGCCGACAGCCAGCGCCGTTTCCTCCGCCCGGCCGATCGACCTCGATCGCCAGATCCCCACATCAACGCATCGAGCCCCTCGCGCGCCGCCAGGCGATCGGGCCTCTCCGCGCCGACCAGATCCTCCGCTGGATCCCTTCGCTGGGCTCCCGTCCCCAACGATCCAGGTGGACCACTTCGCCACCGCACCATCCTCCCGTCGCGGCCCGTACCAGCCTCCTAGGCCCAGCCTCCTTCGATCCCGCGCCGCAGCCCCGTCGGGACCACTTCGTCGCATACCGCAGCGCCAGCCCGAGCCAGGGCATCTTCCCCGCGGGCCCGAAGCCGCCCGAGGCCGCAGCCGAGCGGGCCGCCGCCACTTCTTCCCGAGCCACCGCTTCGCCTCGGCTCGTCGCCCCACCGGGCCACCTCCCGCCGCTCAAGCCGCCGAGGCCCGAGGCCCAGACCCCCCGCCGCTGCCTCCTTCGCCAGGACGACCCATCCCCAGCCCCCGCGCCGCCTTCGATCTGCCGCTCCGTCGCGAACCAGGCTGGGCCGCAACCGCCGCACGGGCCGATCCGCCAGATCTGCTTCCCCGGGCCCGGTTGTTTTTTTTTCAGATCAGGTTGATTCCCCCTCTTTTATTCTTCTAAGTCCCAGTTTCGTTTTGATCTGTGATGCATTATTCAAACTGCTCTAACTTTGTGTGTGGTTGTCCGTTTCGCGCAAATAGCATGTCCAAACGTTCGTGGTGAATAGCACTACGTTTTATCTTTTTGTGTCATGCATGTTAGAAGTCATCTAGATGCTTGTTTTGCCGTTGCAAGAGTGCATCCCGATATAATTTCTGCTATGTGATGTTTTTATGTCATCTTTGCCATGTGATATCATTTAGCTCGTTTATCCGAATGATGCAAATGACATGTCCACGTGTTCGTCTTGCCATGCTCTACATGTTGTATGTGTTAGGTTGCATGATAGATTTATTCTTGCCATGTTTATCATCGTTGCAAAGTGTCATGTGGCTGTGATGTTGTTTCACTTGTTATGAAATGCCATCTTGTTGAGCTCATTGCTATCGTTGTGTTTATCTCCATGAAGCATGCTTGTGTGTTTCGGAATCACCATCATGTGTACTTTGATCAGGAGCTTACCACTTGCCATTTTTATTTTCGAGGTGACTTAAACTTGCTCGTTTAGATGCCATGATGAAATTGCTGTTTTAGGACTTAGTGGATTTTTCACTAAGTCTGAAATCTGTAACGTTCCGATGCCATGTTTGCTTGCTGCTCTAGGACAAACCATTATAGTTTTGGAGTAGATCTTGATTGTTCCTTGTAGTATATATTGTTGGCTTTCCATCCATGCCCTCACATGCTTATTTGAGTGGCTGTAGCATGTTTATCTTTTGCTCCAAAGTTTCAATAAAATTCTGCTGCCAGAATTTTATTGTCAAGTTCAATATGTCCAAGCTTATTGCTATTGATCCGTGACTCCTTTGGGGGTGCACCTTTGGACTTATTTGCTGTAGGATATGTCTAGTTTATGTTCATGTCCTTTGCCATGCAGTTTGAGTGCTGTAGCTTAATTATTTTGTGCTCCGAAGTTGCTATGTTGCTATAATTTTCAGCTTTCGCTCATTTCTTGTTTCAGGCATAACTTTTAGCCGGTAACTCCGATTTCAGCGAGTATATGAAACTTGATTGATTTTCTGTGTAGATTCTTAATATCTTATTGTTATCTTGTTTTGAGGTGTTTTGCTCGAGTGCTATTTTTTCGTGCTCCGTGTGCATCCTTAGTGCATCCATCATGCATCCATCATTTTTCGAGTGCGCGTTGCATCTTGTTGATTCGTGCCTTGTGTGATTGTATTGTTTAGAGCCAGAAGTTGAGACCGAGTACGAGTACGAGCACGAGGTTACCAACGAGGTTGAGCACGAGGACCCTTCTTACGATCCGAACGACTTCTCTTCAGGCAAGATGACCGAACCCCGATAACATTACTATCTTTGCCTATTGCTAGCGGTTCCGCTCTATAGTTTTGCCTCGATGCCCATGTTCTTCCTGTCAGCCTCCTACTTGTAACCATTGCCATGTTTAACCACCCTACCTATGCAAACCGTTGCTTGGCTAAGTACGCTTCGCTCAGCCCTTCTTATAGCATTGCTAGTTGCAGGTGAAGGTCGAAGATGCTTGCTTCATGTTGAAGTTTGGTTGGGTTATATCACACTATATAATTGCTAAATGAAATCATCTATATATTGGCAAGGGTGGAAGGCTAAGCCTTTTGCTTGGTGATTTGTTCCACTCATGCCGTTAGGAACCGTATAAACCGGTGTTATGTTCCTTGATTATGCGTTCCTAACACGGTTGGGGTGTATGGGACCCCCTCGATAAACCGCTAAGTGCTAAGTCTTTTCCAGCAAGTCCCAACATTGGTACTATTCGCCTAAATAACTAAAACTTTCCGAGGGAGTAATTAACCCGAGGCTTAATTAATTCAACCCCCCTGGGCCAGTGCTCGACTTGAGTGTTGGTCCAAACTAGAGCCACTTGCGGATACCACCCAGTTCGCTGGGATCTTCGGTATCTATACGTACTGCTCATCCGGACGTGGCCTGAGACTAGATACGCGCGGCTACTATCAGGGTGTCGGCACGCCGGGAGGATTTGCTGGATTAGCCTTACCTTAGTTCGGAGTATCTTGAGCACGGGATTCCGAGAATACTCGGGTCTTCCCACTTTGGAGTTGCGACTCCGCGGATCGTGGGCTTGTAATGGGTCAAGTTGGAACACCCCTGCAGGGTTATGAACTTTCGAAAGCCGTGCCCGCGGTTATGTGGCAGATGGGAGCTTGTTAATATCCGGTTGTAGATAACTTGACACAATGGTTCTAATACACTACCAGCGTGTGTTCCGTGACCGTTAATTTCTGAATAGGGATTCGGGAGTTGAACACGGAGGGGTTATGTTTGTTGAGCTTGTAGCTAGGATCACTTCGTGATCACTTCTCGACCGAGGCTTCTCTTCTCGCTCTCTCTCACGTAAGCTAGTTGCTAGTTGCTGCTGCAGACACTTTCTCTTTTCTTCAGCCTTATCCTCTCCCAAGGCTTAAATAGTCTTGTTACCCGGGAACGGGATTGCTGAGTCTTCTGTGGCTCACAGTTACTTCACCACACCAGATGCAGGTCCAGCTGTGAGCTATCCAGGTGATGGCACCGAGCTAGACTGGGAGTACGACGAGGAGCGTAGTCGGTACTATGTTCGTTATCCGGATGATCAGTAGTGGAGACTTCTACTAGGATTCGATTCGACCTGTGGATTTTATTTAAGTTTGGTATCCTGACTTTTGGATTTTGCCCTTAGAGGGTTGTGATGTTCTTAATGTATGATGTTTGAGACATGTATTGTATTTGTGTGACGTGGCGAGTGTAAGCCAACTATTTATGTTTACAATCCCCTCTTTTACATGAGATGTGCAAAGATTACCAAACTTGAGATCATTCTAGGATGGACTTATACCTTTAAGTCGTGCCTCGACACGTAGGAGGTATAGTTCCATCCTAGGCATTACAAGTTGGTATTCAGAGCCTTCTCCGACCTAGGATCCCCCACTGTTTGATCGAATCGTTGACGGTCGAGTCTAGGCACACACTGAAAACATTTTGAGTCCTATATTATATCGGAGAGTAGGATTTCTTTGCTTCTCATCCCCTTTCTCTCTGGTGAGGACTCCTGACGACTAGTCTTGCCTCTTCTACTTTCAAAAATTGCACCAATTTTTTTTAGGAATCCCGCGAGTGTTCTGGGGTTGTTTCGATGTTCTTGTGACGAGGATATTGTTCTTGATGCCTCCTGACATTAGGGGTTGTGGCAGTGTCCCGGGGAGTTGAGCTTCGGGGTATTGTCGTCACAAGCATATCGCGGCAGTACTAAATACTTAAGACGGCCGACATCGAAAATCTCTCCTATACGGCCAGTGGCAAGATAACCCCGACATCACCCAGTACCGGGGAGGTAGTTCGGGAGTATTGCCATAGCTTGTTATAGTGGATGCTTTTCGAAGGTCCGAGGTACATAGTTTCCGAGAAAGACTGGTTATGTGTTGAAGGATGGATACACCTGGATGTAGGTTTAGAGTTGATTGCGCGGTGCTTCCCGTGTATCCCCAACACCTGATTGCATAACTGGAATCTTTCGGAAATTAATAGGTGGGTTTTATCCAGTAGATCGTAGGCATTCTTCCAACGAATGCAGGTTACTGAGTTCGGGGTTCTACATTGAGTGAAGTGGTTTATGACCGATGTTACTATCAGGAGTTGCATCTTAAAGGGTCCTTGGCTATGCTGATCCGGGGATTGCAAAACCTTTTCGTAACGCGTTCATATGCTTTCAGCACAAAGATGTTAGAACGAAACTCCTCTCTTGTGTTTGTTCCCATCCGTACCTTGTTGTTTTCTTATTTTCATTTTGTCCCCTATGTGGCTTCTCGTGAAGACGTGATGTTATCATTTAACTAAGAATTTCATTCGTTCCTCTTGTTCGAATGATTTCATTCGTTCTTATTGTTCGAATGATTATTGTGAAGAATTGTTGCAATTCATTCCATTGATTCAGCTTATACCTTCTGTCAATCAATTGCTGATTCGTGGTCATCTCTTTCAGGATGGCTCCAAAAAGGGTTCCCAACGCTAACCCAGAGGCGGAAGAGGTCCCAGAACGTCCTCCTTCCCCTCCGCCTCCGTCTGAGGCTTGGAGAGCGATTATGCAGACTACAACTCAGAACACTCAGATGTTGATGCAGATGATGCAGCAGATGCAAGCTAATCAAGCTAATCAGGGTGTTCCAGGGAATCAAGGCAATTTCTTCAACCAGCAGCACCATGCTACTCTCAACGAGTTCTTGGGCAATAATCCAAAAACTTTCAGTTACTGTGTCGACCCTCTTGATGCTGAAGATTGGTTAACCGACATAAAGAAGCATTTTGAGTGCAGTAACGTGAAGGAAGATGATTATGTGAAGTTTGCAGCCTTCCAACTCAAAGATCAAGCAGCTGATTGGTGGCAGCAGTACAAAGACTCCAGGCCAGTTCAAGTGATCCCTTGGGAGAATTTCTGCAAGGATTTTCGCTCTCATCATATTCCTACAAGTGCAATCGAGGGTATGCGTGAGCAATTCCGCAACCTGAAGCAGGGCTCTATGACAGTCTATCAGTAAAATGTCAAGTTCCAAAACCTCGCCCGCTATGCTAAGCAAGACATTCCTGACGCCAAGAGCAAAATCTACCAGTTCCGTGGAGGTCTCAAAGATGAACTTCAACTTGCTCTCACCTTGTTCGAGCCCAATGAATTCGACAAGTTCTATAACATGGCTTTGAAACAAGAAGCAGCTCAACTTAAGATGGAGGCTTCCAAAAAGAGAATTCGAGATGCCGTTCACTCTTCCTCATCGTCTCAGATGGTCTCGAAGCATCAGAAATTCTGGCTTCCTCCTCCTCCAGTGATTCGAGCTCCTTACAACAACTCCAACAACTCCAACAGCAACAAGAACTCTAGTGGACGTGGTTTCTCCCACCCACCCAACCCGAGCAACCAGTCGAAGAAGCAGTTTCAGTCTCAAGGCTCCAAGTCAACTGGTTCTCTTTTCCGTCCTCTCTCAGAAGTGGTGTGCAACAAGTGTGGCCAGAAGGGTCATTATGCCAACAGATGTCCGAATCCGAAGCGTCTTCCTCCTCCTCCGCCTGTCAGTACAGCGATTGTTAAGCATGATCCAAAGTCTGCAAGGGTCAATCTGATGAGTGCAGCTGAAGCGGAGAATTCTTCTGATGTCATTTTGGGTAACCTTCCAGTGAACTCTATACCTGCTAAAGTTTTGTTTGATTCGGGTGCTTCTTTGTCCTTCATTTCAAGACCTTTTGTTGCCAAGCATGAATTTGTCACTCAAGTGATGCCGAAGCCGTTGAGCATTATTTCTCCTGGTTTGCAAATGTCCTCTCGGGTGCATGTTTCGGATGTGTCTATTCGCATGGGTGATTATCGATTTTTGGCTTCTCCGGTGGTTCTTGGTAATTCCGACATCGACCTCATCCTCGGAATGGATTGGCTTTCTCAGCATGATGCTCACATTGATTGTGCACAGAAGGAAGTCAAGATGACTCATCCTGATGAAGATGTGATTATCTTTGCCTCCAGGGATAACACTATTAGGCTTTTCTCTCTCAATGATAAGGGCGAAATTAATGCCATATCTCAAATTCCGGTGGTGAACGAATATCAAGACGTCTTTCCTGAAGAACTTCCAGGCATGCCTCCACACCGTCAGGTGGAATTCGTTATTGAACTCGAGCCGGGTACTGAGCCAGCATGCCGGCGTCCGTACAAGCTCTCTCCGGATGAATTGAAGGAATTGAAGAAGCAGCTTGATAAACAGGAGAGTATGGGTCTCATCAGGCCTAGTATGTCTCCTTGGGGCTGTGGTGTCTTATTTGTCAAGAAGAAAGATGGCACGGAGCGTCTCTGTGTTGACTACCGGCCATTGAACAAGAAGACAATAAAGAACAAGTATCCGCTCCCCAACATCAACGAACTCTTCGAGCAGCTCAAAGGAGCTAAAGTGTTCTCTAAGCTCGACCTCCGAATGGGCTATCACCAAATTCGCATTCGCGAGGAGGACATTCCCAAGACGGCCTTCAGAACGGGCTACGGTTCATACGAGTATACCGTCATGTCTTTTGGTCTCGCCAATGCTCCTCCTACCTTTTCGAGGATGATGCACTACATCTTCAACCCCTATACTCGCGAGTTTGTGCTTGTGTATCTGGATGATATTCTAGTGTTTTCCAAGAATGAAGAAGATCACGAAAAGCACTTACGTCTAGTTTTTGATCGACTCCGAGAGCATAAGTTCTATGCCAAGTTCTCCAAGTGCGAGTTTTGGCTCGATAAGGTTTTGTACCTGGGCCACATCATCTCAGCTGACGGTATTGCGGTTAATCCCGAGAAAGTTGAAGCAATTGTCAACTGGGAAGCTCCTCAGAACGTCAAGCAACTCCGCAGTTTTCTGGGTCTTGCCAGCTATTGCAGAAGGTTCGTTGAGAACTTCTCCAAGATTGCCAAGCCTCTTTCCAACCTGCTTCAGAAGAATGTCAAATACTTTTGGTCTCCAGAGTGTGAAGTGGCATTCAAAACTCTCAAAGAAAAGCTCGTCTCTGCTCCAGTTCTGACTCCTCCAGATGAGTCCAAGCCCTACGAAGTATTCTGTGATGCTTCTCTTCAAGGTCTTGGGGGTGTGCTTATGCAAGATAAGAGAATTGTGGCATACACTTCTCGTCAGCTCAAGCCAAGTGAGAAGAACTATCCCACACATGATCTCGAGCTAGCAGCTGTGGTACATGCTTTGATTACGTGGAGACATCTGTTGTTGGGCAAAAAGGTCGACATCTTCACTGATCACAAGAGCTTGAAGTACATCTTCACACAGCCGCATCTGAACCTCCGCCAGACTCGTTGGGTTGAAATGATCCAAGAGTATAATCCCAGCATTGAATACACTCCTGGTAAGGCGAATGTGATTGCAGATGCTTTGAGCAGAAAGGCATATTGCAACAGCCTTCTTATCAAGCCGTTCCAGCCTGAGCTTTGTGAAGCTTTCAGGAAGCTCAACCTTCAAGTTGTTCCGCAGGGTTTTCTTGCAAATCTTCAAATAGCTCCTACCTTGGAAGATCAAGTCCGTGAGGCCCAACTCTGTGATACCATGGTGAAGAAGGTGAAACATGCTATTGCTAAGGGAATTCCGAAATACAAGTGCTTTCGTGTTGATGAGAGAGATACCTTGTTCTTCGAGGACAGACTCGTTGTTCCTAAAGGTGATCTCAGGAAGCTCATAATGGAAGAAGCACATGATTCTCTCCTTTCCATTCATCCTGGAAGTTCCAAGATGTACCAAGACCTCAAGCAGTCTTACTGGTGGACACGCATGAAAAGGGAGATTGCCCAATTCGTGAATGAATGTGATGTTTGCAGAAGAGTGAAAGCAGAACATCAACGTCCAGCCGGTCTTCTCCAACCTCTTCCTATTCCCGAGTGGAAGTTCGACCACATTGAAATGGACTTCGTCACTGGCTTTCCTAAATCCAAGCGAGGAAATGATTCTATCTTCGTGGTGATTGACAAGCTTACCAAAGTCGCTCACTTCCTGCCAGTCAAAGAATCCATCAATGCAGCTCAATTGGCAGAGCTGTACATTTCCAGAATTGTGTCCTTACATGGCATTCCTCAAGTTATATCCTCAGACCGTGGAAGTTTGTTCACTTCAAGGTTCTGGGACTCCTTTCAGTCCGCCATGGGCATTAAGATCAGGTTCAGCACTGATTTTCACCCTCAGACTAGTGGTCAAGTCGAGCGCGTGAATCAGATTCTAGAAGACATGCTCAGAGCCTGTGTCATATCTTTCGACATGAAATGGGAAGACTGCCTTCCATTTGCCGAGTTTTCTTACAACAACAGCTTTCAAGCAAGTGCAGGCAAAGCTCTGTTTGAAATCCTCTATGGCAGAAAGTGCCGTACCCCTCTCAACTGGTCTGAAACAGGAGAACGTCAACTTCTTGGCAATGACTTGATCTCAGAAGCCGAAGAGATGTGCAAAGTCATACGTGAGAATCTCAAGGCCGCTCAGTCGCGTCAGAAGAACTACTATGACGGCAAACATCGTGATTTGGCATTCAACATTGATGATCATGTTTATCTCCGTGTATCTCCGATGAAAGGCACCCAAAGATTCGGTATCAAAGGAAAGCCTGCTCCTAGATACGTCGGGCCTTTCAAGATTCTTGGCAAAAGAGGCGATCTAGCCTATCAACTTGAGCTCCCTCCAAACTTCGCCAATGTTCATGATGTCTTCCATGTGTCTCAACTTCGCAAATGCTTCAAGGCACTTGAGCGCATGATTCCGTTTGAAGAGATTGATCTTCAACAAGACCTGTCTTACCGAGAGCATCCCGTTGCTATTCTCGAAGAAACCGAACGCAAGACCCGCAACAAGTCCATCAAATTCCTGAAAGTCAAGTGGTCACATCACACCGACCGAGAGGCTACGTGGGAACGAGAAGATCATCTTCGTTCCGAGTACCCTTCCTTTTTCCAGTCCTAGATCTCGGGACGAGATCTTTTTGTAGTAGAGGAGAGTTTGTAATGCCCCGGATGTAATACTTTCCCTTTTGGGTATATAATATATCTCTGGCTTCATCTATTTCCATTCCGGGTTCTTTGTCTTTCGGGTTTTCGTCGTTTTGTTGTGTGAGTGTGTGGCATTCATTCATATCATGTAGACATGTGCATCGCATTGCATTTGTGTTGTCGTTTGCATCCGGTTCCACGCGTTCCTTCCCGTTGTCCGTTTCGCGTTCCGGAGCTCCCTCACGTGTCTGTGACGTCCCGTAGGCCTACTTTGGTGTTTGGGCGTGTAACGTTACCGGTGTGCCGCGAGACTTGTCGTGTGTTGTTGTTTTGTTGTGTGTAACCCGCCTCTCAAATCTCGTCGCGTTTGGACTCTGTTTGCTATCCCTTCAGTTATTCGTGTGGGCCCAAAGTGCCTTCACTTTGTGTCCGAGAAACACCCCCCTCCAGCAGCCCTCTACCCTCTCCTAGGCCCTTCTAAATTCCCCCCGCGATCGGATCCGTCGGATCGGGATCGGAGGGCTCCTAACACCCCAAATCCCCAAACCCTAAAATCTGCTATATAATAGACCCTATGTCTATTTTAGGCATCCCTAGCTTCTTCTCCACTTCTCCCACTAATTTTTCAGATCAAACCCACTCTTCTTCAGCCACTTGGCCGATCCCTCGGTCCTTCCCTCGACCAGCCGACAGCCAGCGCCGTTTCCTCCGCCCGGCCGATCGACCTCGATCGCCAGATCCCCAGATCAACGCATCGAGCCCCTCGCGCGCCGCCAGGCGATCGGGCCTCTCCGCGCCGACCAGATCCTCCGCTGGATCCCTTCGCTGGGCTCCCGTCCCCATCGATCCAGGTGGACCACTTCGCCACCGCACCATCCTCCCGTCGCGGCCCGTACCAGCCTCCGAAGCCCAGCCTCCTTCGATCCCGCGCCGCAGCCCCGTCGGGACCACTTCGTCGCATACCGCAGCGCCAGCCCGAGCCAGGGCATCTTCCCCGCGGGCCCGAAGCCGCCTGAGGCCGTAGCCGAGCGGGCCGCCGCCACTTCTTCCCGAGCCACCGCATCGCCTCGGCTCGTCGCCCCACCGGGCCGCCTCCCGCCGCTCAAGTCGCCGAGGCCCGAGGCCCAGCCCCCCCGCCGCTGCCTCCTTCGCCAGGCCGACCCATCCCCAGCCCCCGCGCCGCCTTCGATCTGCCGCTCCGTCGCGGACCAGGCTGGGCCGCAACCGTCGCACGGGCCGATCCGCCAGATCTGCTTCCCCGGGCCCGGTTGTTTTTTTTTCAGATCTGGTTGATTCCCCCTCTTTTATTCTTCTAAGTCCCATTTTCGTTTTGATCTATGATGCATTATTCAAACTGCTCTAACTTTGTGTGTGGTTGTCCGTTTCGCGCAAATAGAATGTCCAGACGTTCGTGGTGAATAGCACTACATTTTATCTTTTTGTGTCATGCATGTTAGAAGTCATCTAGATGCTTGTTTTGCTGTTGCAAGAGTGCATGCCGATATAATTGTTGCTATGTGATGTTTTTATGTCATCTTTGCCATGTGATATCTTTTAGCTCGTTTATCCGAATGATGCAAATGACATGTCCACGTGTTCGTCTTTCCATGCTCTACATGTTGTATGTGTTAGGTTGCATGATAGATTTATTCTTGCCATGTTTATCATCGTTGCAAAGTGTCATGTGGCTGTGATGTTGTTTCACTTGTTATGAAATGCCATCTTGTTGAGCTCATTGCTATCGTTGTGTTTATCCCCATGAAGCATGCTTGTGTGTTTCGGAATCACCATCATGTGTACTTTGATGAGGTGCTTACCACTTGCCATGTTTAGTTTCGAGATGACTTAAACTTGCTCGTTTAGATGCCATGATGAAATTGCTGTTTTAGGACTTAGTGGATTTTTCACTAAGTCTGAAATCTGTAACGTTCCGATGCCATGTTTGCTTGCTGCTCTAGGACAAACCATGATAGTTTTGGAGTAGATCTTGATTGTTCCTTGTAGTATATATTGTTGGCTTTCCATCCATGCCCTCACATGCTTATTTGAGTGGCTGTAGCATGTTTATCTTTTGCTCCAAAGTTTCAATAAAATTCTGCTGCCAGAATTTTATTGTCAAGTTCAATATGTCCAAGCTTATTGCTATTGATCCGTGACTCCTTTGGGGGTGCACCTTTGGACTTATTTGCTGTAGGATATGTCTAGTTTATGTTCATGTCCTTTGCCATGATGTTTGAGTGCTGTAGCTTAATTATTTTGTGCTCCGAAGTTGCTATGTTGCTGTAATTTTCAGCTTTCGCTCATTTCTTGTTTCGGGCATAACTTTTAGCCCGTAACTCCGATTTCCGCGAGTCTTATATGAAACTTGATTGATTTTCTGTGTAGATTCTTAATATCTTATTGTTATCTTGTTTTGAGGTGTTTTGCTTGAGTGCTATTTTTCCGTGCTCCGTGTGCATCCTTAGTGCATCCATCATGCATCCATCATTTTTTGAGTGCGTATTGCATCTTGTTGATTCGTGCCTTGTGTGATTGTATTGTTTAGAGCCGGAAGCTGTGACCGAGTACGAGTACGAGCACGAGGTTACCAACGAGGTTGAGCACGAGGACCCTTCTTACGATCCAAACGACTTCTCTTCAGGCAAGATGACCGAACCCCGATAACATTACTATCTTTGCCTATTGCTAGTGGTTCCGCTCTATAGTTTTGCCTCGATGCCCATGTTCTTCCTGTCAGCCTCCTACTTGTAACCATTGCCATGTTTAACCACCCTACCTATGCAAACCGTTGCTTGGCTAAGTACGCTTCGCTCAGCCCTTCTTATAGCATTGCTAGTTGCAGGTGAAGGTCGAAGATGCTTGCTTCATGTTGAAGTTTGGTTGGGTTATATCACACTATATAATTGCTAAATGAAATCATCTATATATTGGCAAGGGTGGAAGGCTAAGCCTTTTGCTTGGTGATTTGTTCCACTCATGCCGTTAGGAACCATATAAACCGTTGTTATGTTCCTTGATTATGCGTTCCTAACACGGTTGGGGTGTATGGGACCCCCTCGATAAACCGCTAAGTGCTAAGTCTTTTCCAGCAAGTCCCAACATTGGTACTATTCGCCTAAACAACTAAAACTTTCCGAGGGAGTAATTAACCCGAGGCTTATTTAATTCAACCCCCCTGGGCTAGTGCTCGACTTGAGTGTTGGTCCAAACTAGAGCCACTTGCGGATACCACCCAGTTCGCTGAGATCTTCGGTATCTGTACGTACTGCTCATCCGGACGTGGCCTGAGACTAGATACGCACGGCTACTATCAGGGTGTCGGCACGCCGGGAGGATTTGCTGGATTAGCCTTACCTTAGTTCGAAGTATCTTGAGCACGGGATTCCGAGAATACTCGGGTCTTCCCACTTTGGAGTTGCGACTCCGCGGATCGTGGGCTTGTAATGGGTCAAGTTGGAACACCCCTGCAGGGTTATGAACTTTCGAAAGCCGTGCCCACGGTTATGTGGCAGATGGGAGCTTGTTAATATCCGGTTGTAGATAACTTGACACAATGGTTCTAATACACTACCAGCGTGTGTTCCGTGACCGTCAATTTCCGAATAGGGATTCGGGAGTTGAACACGGAGGGGTTATGTTTGTTGAGCTTGTAGCTAGGATCACTTCGTGATCACTTCTCGACCGAGGCTTCTCTTCTCGCTCTCTCTCACGTAAGCTAGTTGCTAGTTGCTGCTGCAGACACTTTCTCTTTTCTTCAGCCTTATCCTCTCCCAAGGCTTAAATAGTCTTGTTACCCGGGAACGGGATTGCTAAGTCCTCTGTGGCTCACAGTTACTTCACCACACCAGATGCAGGTCCAGCTGTGAGCTATCCAGGTGATGGCACCGAGCTAGACTGGGAGTACGACGAGGAGCGTAGTCGGTACTATGTTCGTTATCCGGATGATCAGTAGTGGAGACTTCTACTAGGATTCGATCCGACCTGTGGATTTTATTTAAGTTTGGTATCCTGACTTTTGGATTTTGCCCTTAGAGGGTTGTGATGTTCTTAATGTATGATGTTTGAGACATGTATTGTATTTGTGTGACGTGGCGAGTGTAAGCCAACTATTTATGTTTACAATCCCCTCTTTTACATGAGATGTGCAAAGATTACCAAACTTGAGATCATTCTAGGATGGACTTACCTTTAAGTCGTGCCTCGACACGTAGGAGGTATAGTTCCATCCTGGGCATTACAACACCACTGCGCTACTAAAAGTTTCACGACAGATAGCAGATGCAAACTCTCAAGACTAAGCAGCAGCAAGCAGAAAGCAGGGGAAGCGCTCGCCTCGTCGGAGCTGCTCTTCGGAGCTGCTCCGGCCACCAAATAGTGCGGCGGAGGGGTGCAAGAAGCTCCTGGAGGAGTTCCGCATCCATCTAGCACGCTAGCAGCACCTAAAGAGCACTACAGCGACGGCGACGAGCAACGGCAGAATGGCGGCGGCGGAGCAACGACGAGGCGATGCAGAGGCCTAGGCGGAGCACTGACTAGACAAGCAGCTTCTACGCGACTAGACGAAGCGGACGGACGGCAAGCGAAGCACTAGAGGGGTTGGAACACTCGCCGGCGACGAGGTCCAACGGCGATGCGCTTGGGCGCTCCGTGATCTAGGGGCTAGAGGGCACGCAGGAAGGGGAAAAGGGCACGGGGAGAGAGAGGAGCTCACCACGAGCACGATGGAGTGCTCGGCTGGCCCAGTCGTGGACGGAGTCGACGACGGCGGCTCTCGAACACCTACGGCTGCCGGAGAGGAAGAAGAGGAAGAAGAGCTCATCGTGGAGGCGATCGGGTCCGCGTAGTCGACGTAGACAAAGTAGGCGACATCGTGGAAGCAGACGGACATCGTTGGCGAGGCTGAGGTCGACGTGGGCCTCGCCGGCGACGTGGTCGCGCTCTCAAATGCGCTCAGGCATCGACTGGATCGACGGATCTGGGGGTGCTCGGCTCTCTAGGCGGCGACGAGGGGAAAGGGGAACCCTAGGAGAAGGGAGAGGACAAGCTGCGGTTTAAAAAAGGGGGCGGCGACAGCCTCGACGTCCGTGAGTTCAGGGCACGACGGCGCGGGCACGCGCTGCTCTGTTTTGCTGACGGAGGAAGATGGTGACACGGCTCTGTGCCACAGACATGTGGGACCAAGGGGGGAAAAGGCCACGACGCGACGACTGCGTCTGTTGGCTGGGCCTGCGGGTGGAGTTGGGCTGCGCTACGAGGGAAAAGAAGAGATGTGGCTAGGGAGAGGGAGATGGAGGAGAAGCCCAGGTGCACTGCTGGAGCTGCTTTCTTTCCTTTTTCTTTTATCCTCAGGCAGAAAAGAAAAATAAAAACACACATATAAAGAAGAAGAGTTAGGGGAAAAGAAAAATATCCCCATGCTCAGTGATTAATGCCCTATTTAAATAAATTGACTTGACATTTTTAGAGGCAGAAAAATAAAAGGAGTTTGAATATGGTTCAAACTCAAGTCATTTTAAAACCCAACCAAATCATTTTTAAAAGGGCTGATATTTGGAGGAGAGGTTGTTCACATGGTGCAAGATTCAAAGGAGAAGAAAGAGCAAAAGTGGCTTGGTTATGAGGCTTGCACAAAAGAGCAAAGATAGGGCAGAAGAAAAGAAAGAAAGAAAGAAAGAAAGAAAGAAAGAAAGAAAGAAAGAAAGAAAGAAAGAAAGAAAGAAGAAGAAGAAGAAGAAGAAGAAGAAGAAGAAGAAGAAGAAGAAGAAGAAGAAGAAGAAGAAGAAGAAGAAGAAGAAGAAGAAGAAGAAGAGGGAGAAGGGGTAGGGTTAGCTAGGCATAGCTAAACCACACACACAACATCACAAGGGTCTCACACATGCACAACAATAAAGTAAACTAGTATGCCATGATGATGAGCAATGCAATGATGCAAAAATAATAAATGGTAT
This sequence comes from Secale cereale, assembly GCA_902687465.1. Classification (NCBI taxonomy): domain Eukaryota; kingdom Viridiplantae; phylum Streptophyta; class Magnoliopsida; order Poales; family Poaceae; genus Secale; species Secale cereale. Next base: position 686,475,915 of record LR738711.1, on the reverse strand, counting down.
GGCAATGCAAAGAAAATAAAAGACAAGAATCCCCAAGGATAATGACAAGGATCAAATGAGGGAGCTTTATTGCCATTATTGGAAAGTGTTACATTTGGGGCATTACAAACTCTCCTACACTTCAAAAAGATCTTGTCCCAAGATCTAGGACTCGAAGAAGGAAGGATACTCGGAACGAAGGTGATCTTCTCGTTCCCACGTAGCTTCTCGGTCGGTATGGTGTGACCACTTAACTTTCAAGACCTTGATTGCCTTGTTGCGGGTTTTGCGCTCAGTTTCCTCAAGAATAGCAACAGGGTGCTCATGATAAGACAAGTCTTGTTGAAGATCAATCTCCTCGAACGGAATGGTGCGTTCAGGTGTCTTGAAGCACTTGCGGAGTTGAGACACGTGAAACACATCATGAACATTTGCAAAGTTGGAGGGAAGCTCAAGTTGATAGGCTAGATCGCCTCTTTTGCCAAAATCTTGAAAGGGCCCACGTATCTTGGAGCAAGCTTTCCTTTGATAACGAATCTTTGGGTTCCTTTCATAGGAGAAACACGAAGATAGACATGATCCCCAATGTTGAAAGCCAAATCACGATGCTTGCCGTCATAGTAACTCTTTTGACGCGATTGAGCGGCTTTGAGATTCTCACGTATGACTTTGCACATTTCTTCGGCTTCGGAGATCAAATCATTGCCAAGAAGTTGACGTTCACCAGTCTTGGACCAGTTGAGCGGGGTACGACACTTTATACCATAGAGGATTTGAAAAGGAGCTTTGCCGGCACTTGCTTGGAAACTGTTGTTGTAAGAGAATTCGGCAAACGGGAGACAATCTTCCCACTTCATATCGAAAGATATGACACAAGCTCTCAGCATGTCTTCAAGGATCTGGTTCACTCTTTCGACTTGACCACTAGTCTGAGGGTGAAACGCAGTGCTGAAGTGAATCTTAGTGCCCATGGCTGACTGAAAGGAGTCCCAGAACTTGGATGTGAACAAACTTCCACGGTCTGAGGAGATGACTTGAGGAATGCCATGCAACAAAACAATTCTCGAAGTGTACAGCTCTGCCAACTGAGTTGCGTTGATGGATTCTTTGACGGGAAGGAAGTGAGCTACTTTAGTTAGCTTGTCAATCACTACAAAGATAGCATCATTCCCCTTCTTGGACTTAGGAAACCCAGTGAAGAAATCGATTTCAATGTGATCGAATTTCCACTCGGGAATAGGTAGAGGTTGGAGGAGACCGGCTGGACGTTCATGCTCTGCCTTCACTCTTCTGCAGACATCACATTCATTCATGAATTGGGCAATCTCCCTTTTCATGCGAGTCCACCAGTACGATTGCTTGAGGTCTTGGTACATCTTGGAACTTCCGGGATGAATGAGAGGAGGGTGTCATGTGCTACGTTCATTATGAGTTTTCTGAGATCACCCTTAGGAACCACAATTTTGTCCTCAAAGAACAAGGTGTCTTTCTCATCAACGCGATAGCACTTGTAATTGGGAGTACCCTTAGCAATACCATGTTTCACTTTCTGCACCATAGCATCACTTAGTTGGGCCTCACGGATCTGATCTTCCAAGGTAGGAGCAACTTGAAGATTTGCAAGAAAGCCTTGCGGAACAACTTGGAGGTTGAGCTTCCTGAATGATTCACAAAGCTCAGGCTGAAACGGCTTGAGAAGGAGACTGTTTCAATATGCCTTTCTGCTCAAGGCATCTGCAATGACATTGGCCTTGCCAGGTGTGTACTCAATGCTTGGATCATTTCAACCCAACGAGTCTGGCGAAGGTTCAGGTTTGGCTGCGTGAAGATGTACTTCAAGCTCTTGTGATCGGTGAAGATGTCCACTTTTCTGCCCAACAGAAGGTGTCTCCACGTGATCAAGGCATGTACAACTGTTGCTAGCTCGAGATCATGTGTGGGGTAATTCCTCTCATTTGGTTTCAACTGACGAGAAGTGTATGCCACAATCTTCTTGTCTTGCATGAGAACACCACCAAGTCCTTGTAAAGAAGCATCACAAAAGACTTCATAGGGCTTGGACTCATTCGGAGGAGTAAGAACCAGAGCAGAAATGAGCTTCTCTTTGAGTGTTTTGAATGCCACATCACAATCAGGAGTCCATGAGTACTTGACATTCTTCTGTAACAGGTTGGAAAGAGGCTTGGCAATCTTGGAGAAGTTCTCAACGAACCTTATGCAATAGCTAGCGAGACCAAGGAAGCTTCGGAGTTGCTTGACATTCTGCGGGGGTTCCCAGTTGACAATAGCTTCAACTTTCTCAGGGTTCACAGAAATACCCTCTGCAGAGATGATATGGCCAAGATATAAGACCTTATCCAGCCAAAATTCACATTTGGAGAACTTCGCATAGAACTTGTGTTCACGGAGCCTGTCCAGGACCAAACGGAGGTGCTTGGCATGGTCTTCTTCATTCTTGGAGAATACGAAGATCTCATCCAGATAGACGAGAACAAATTCATTGGTGTAGGGGTTGAATATGAAGTGCATCATCCTCGAGAAGGTGGGTGGAGCATTTGCGAGGCCAAAAGACATGGCCGTGTATTCATAAGAGCCAAAACTCGTTCTGAATGCGGTCTTGGGAATATCTTCTTCACGGATACGGATCTGGTGATAACCCATCCGGAGATCGAGCTTTGAGAACACCTTTGCTCCTTTGAGCTGCTCGAACAATTCATTGATATTGGGGAGCGGATACTTGTTCTTTATTGTCTTCTTGTTCAATGGCCGGTAATCAACGCAAAGGCGTTCCGTGCCATCCTTCTTCTTGACAAATAGGAACACCACAGCCCCAAGGAGAAGTACTAGGCCTGATTAGACCCATACGCACTTGCTCATCGAGTTGTTTCTTCAGCTCCTGCAACTCATCAGGGGAAAGCTTGTACGGACGCCGGCATGCTGGCTCGGTACCAGGCTCGAGTTCAATGACGAATTCAACTTGACGATGCGGAGGCATGCCTGGAAGCTCTTCAGGGAAAACATCTTCATACTCATTGACCACCGGAATCTGAGAGATGGCATTAATCTCGCCCTTGTCATTGAGAGAGAATAGCCTGATTGTGTTATCTCGAGAGGCGAAGATAATCACGTCTTGGTCAGGATGAGTAAGCTTGACTTCCTTATTTGCACAATCACTGTTTGCATCATGCTTGGAAAGCCAATCCATCCCAAGAATAAGATCAATGTTGGAGTTGCCGAGAATAACCGGAGAAACCAGAAAGCTGTAGTCACCCATGTGAATGGATATATCCAGAGCCACCATACTAGAAGTCATTTGTTTCCCCGGAGAAGTAACTTGCAACTTTTGGGGTAATACCACTGTGCTCACATTATGCTTGGATGAAAACGGATATGACAAGAAAGAATGTGATGCACCAGAATCAAACAAGACTTTAGTAGGTTTAAGATTGACTGGAAGGTTACCAAGTATCACATCTGAAGAATTCTCTGCTTGAGCTGCATTCATCAGATTCACTCTTGCAGTCTTGGGATTGTGCTTGACAATAGCAGTGCTGACAGGTGGAGGAGGCGGAAGGTGCCTTGTGTTGGGACACTTGTTAGCATAGTGACCCTTCTGAGTGCACTTGTTGCAAATCACTTCTGAGAGAGGACGGTGATAAGGACCACTTGACTTCGAAGCTTGAAAGTGAGTCTTGGACTGATTGCTTGGGTTGGATGGTGATACGTCCAAAACATATCTATAATTTCTGCTTGCTCCATGCCTCTTTTGTGTGATATTGCTATGATAATTATGCACTTCCATACACTTTTGATCATATTTGGACTAACCTATTAACTCAGTGCACCCCAGTGCCAGTTTCTGTTTTCTGCTGTTTTTGTGTATGCACTTCCATACACTTTTAATTATGCACTTCCATACGCCTTTGGTTTTCCCATTACTTAAATTCCCAGAAAAATTCTGGGAAAAATATATAAAAAATCAGCGCTCCAGAAGCTTCCATGCGGCAGAAGTAGGGCCAGAGGGGGGCCAGAGGGGCTCCAGGCGCCCTAGGGGGCGGCCCCACCCCTGGCCGCGCCAGGGGGGGGGGGCGCCTGGGCCCCCCTTACCGCCTCTGGTGCCCCCCTTTGGCATATATTTACATCGCGTCCCAAAACCCTCGAGGATAGAACCCTTTTTCACGATCTCATCTCTGTTCCACCGCCGCCGCGCTTCCAAGATCGGGAGCACCAGGAGAACTCTTCCCGGCACCCTGCCGGAGGGGAGAACCACCACCGGGAGCTTCTCCACCACCATGGACGCTTCCCGGATGAACCATGAGTAGTCTCCCTTGGACCATGGGTCCATGACCAGTAGCTATGTGATGTTCTCCTCCCCTTCTTGTTCTTCATCGATTAGACCTCATGAGCTGCCCTACATGATCGAGGCACATATGTAATCTTTATGCTATTGCTATGCTGAGTTTGCTGGGATCTGATGGATTATGAGATTATGTTCAGATTGTGTGTGAGTAATATATTTGATTCACCTTTTTTATATTTATGTTCTTGAGTAATTCTTGCATGTTCTCCATTGCTGTTTATTGCTTTGGCCAAGTAGTAGGTAGTAACTCCAAGAGGGAACGTTATGCTTGATTGTGGGTTCATGCCCCTCGATGACTAGCTTGAGTGACAGAAACATGAGTCTAGGGTATGTGTTGTTGCCACAAGGGGGAAAACAACGGTGCTTGTACTTGCGGGGTGCAAGGATTGTTTACTTTACGCAAAGTTCTTTTAATGCAGTTGTCTGTTGCTTTGAGTTTACACTTTGGGTGGGACTCGCAACTTAATACCAGCGAGATGTTCTGGATAGATATCTCAAGGTGGATGATTAGTAGTAGATGCAGATGGATTTCGGTCTACTTGCCTTGGCATACCGCCCATGCTTTTGAGCCTCTACCTTTCTTTGCAGCATAGTTAGCATTGGTTTGCGAACATAATCCTGTCAATTGCCCAGCTGTAATTTGTTTACCTCGCTTAGCTGTTTTATCCTCTTTTGGGAGAGAGACATCACTAGTGAACATCATGGGACCCCGGTCCATATTACCATCACTGATCACACCCGCTATTTACTTCCTGTTCTTATTTACTAGTTGCAGTCATACCTATCACTATTATCTCTTGCGTTTGATCCTTTGTAAACGACAAGGCCGGAGGGATTGACAACCTCTCTGTACTCGTTGGGAGCAAAGTTATTTGTTTCTGTGTGCAGGTCCTGTCAAGCGAAAGTTTCTGGCGCCCTTGACACCTTCTTGTCGACCCTCGGAGTCTCACGGGATTCGATCCTTGGTATCTTTGCCAAGGGAAAACTACCGCTATGCTACATCTCAAACCTTCCACTTGGGGTAACCAACGAGGGGCGAGAAGCCATCAAGCAAAGTTTTCTGGCGCCGTTGCCGGGGACTCCACTCTTCAAGATAGGGGAGTTGCACGCTATCTTTTACCTTTGCTTTTTAGTCTTGTTAGTTTACCTTTCAGTTTTTGCTTTAGTGTCTTCTATCAAAAATCACAAAAAAATTATTTGCTTTTCTGTTAGTAGTCCTTTCTGTTTAGTCAAGCATGTTAGGATTTGGTGCTTTGAGGGAATCAGAAGTTCTAGATTTCCATCAAAGGGATGGAGAAAATATGAAGAAGGCATGGGACAGAATTTCTGATGCACATAGGAGAATTATGCCTTGGATACCTATAAAAATTGTGCTTATAAATTTTTACCATGTTCTTTTTAAATGGTGTAAACACTCTCTTGATATTATAGCTGAAGGAGATTTCCTAGAGTGTGATGAAGCTAGAGCTCTTGAAATTATACATGGTCTATCTAGTTACTTTGTTTATGATCATAGTTTTGATACTGTCATAGATAGACTTGCTACTATTGAGAAAAGAATGGATGCTCTAGACTTGATGAAGGTACAGAAACCCAAACCCAATAAGAGAGATATTTTGGAAATAGACAATGATTGGGAGCCTTTTGTTAGGATTAGCATCTCTAATCAAGACTTCCTTGCTTATTGTGATATTGGATCTATGGTTTCTACTATGCCAAAAATTGTTCATGATTCTTTAAAATTTAACATGGATAGACTATCATCCTATCATGAACATGCTAATGGAGATATTTCTGAAATCCAGGGAAGAATAAAAGACGTGCCAGTTACATTCCTTAAAGGGATTGCAATGGTTGACTTCTTCATCATGAAGCCAAACCAAGGAAATATAGTGCTTGGAAGGGACTTCCTCCGAGCAGTAAAAGGCTTCATCGATATAGGTAAGGGACAAATCCGCCTACGTGGGAAGGCAAAAGGTACGTACCCCTTTCCTAGAAGTAACAAGGATGAACTTGTTGAGGAACCATTTGAAGCAATCTATAACTCCGATTATTATGATGATTTTGATTCCTCTTTGCATCATGCCTAGCTTAAAGGCATAAAAGAAAGCGCTTTTGGGAGACAGCCCACAACGAATAAAATTTTATTTTGCTTTTGTTGTGTCTTGATGTTTGTTACTACAGTAGCATCATCATTGTATCTTTACTTTTCAGCCTTGTGCCAAGTTTAGCCTCTGATTGCAAGAAAGTTCAAAAGTTATGATGTCCAGTCCAGAAAACATATTCTGTCCTTGGACAGAAAAATTCGTATAAAATCACCAGATAATCTTTTTGATCTGAATGTTTTTGACAACGTGCTCTATACAATTGGATTTCATGCGTCTGTTCTGAGTTTTTTGATTTGAGTTGCAAAAGTGCCCCGAAAAAATTATTGACTACCTGCTGGTCTGTTTTTCACAGATTCTGTCCTGTTTTGCCTTTTCTTCGTTTTGCAAACCTTGAGCTTGCTTTTTCTTTGCAAAAACCTTTTGGCAATCTTGAGAAACAGTAGATCTTCAAGATTATCTTTATTTCCAGAAAGTAAAAATTATTTTATTATGGGCACTAACCTCGCTAATCAGATTATAATGAGTTATGTATGAAGGGAGTTTCCAAGTGTGCGAGGGAAGATGATAAAAAGATTCAGGAGGGTCAAACGCTCAAGCTTGGGGATGCCCCCATGCACCCCCAAGAAATATTCAAGAAGACTCAAGCGCCTAAGCTTGGGGATGCCCCCGTGCATCCCCTTCTCCATCAACAATTATCAGTTCGTCTTTCGTTCCACTATATTTTAATCACTTCATGCGTTATGTGCTATTCTTGGAGCGTCTTGCTTTTAGTTTCCTTTTTAGTTTTCTTTAGCTTTGCTTGCTGTTCATAACGAGTTAGAACCCAGCTTTCTTTGTGTGGGAGAGAAACACGCTCCACTTCAACCTAGAACACAACATAGGATTTTCATGCTTATCTTTGCTGTGTATGTTCTTTGTCTTTCAATAGCTACTGTCATGTTTAGCTCTTAGTTTTCATGCCTTTCTTTTTAAAGAGCTTTTGTTTAGTTGGTTGCTGAACTCTCTTGAGTTTTCATGTTTATCTTGTTAAGAGAGTTTGCCTGTTGCACTGAGTTGTGTGTCTTAACTTAAAGTAGGTAATTGAGGTTGCTATTTAATTTTAGTAGTAACTTGCAATAGTTTTGAGGTATTGCCATGAGTAATGTCTGAACTTTTGGTGTCAAGAGCTTTAGCCTATTAGTGATAGATGTCGTATTTTGGGCAATCCGTGTTTATTTTCGAAAACCTACAAAATAGTTGAGAACTTTAGCTACTAAATGGATCACTAATCTTTGGAGGGATCGAATATTAGAGTACACTCACGTACCATGGGTCGAGGATGCGCAAGGGTAACCAAACCCCCATACACACCTCCTCAGGGTACTTGTCTCTTTGTGAACCTCCTAATTAGATTGAGAGTTACCGATAATAAGTGCATGAGTTCTTCGGACTAATGTGAGTATTCGAAGGTTGACACTTCCACCTATCCATATTTTTCTAGCCTCTTCGATACCGTGCATTGCCCTTTCTCACCTCGAGAGTTGGCGCATACTTCGCCGGTGCATCCAAAACCTTGGCACGATACGCTCTATTATCATAAGCCTCATTATATCCTTCCTCAAAACAGCCACCATACCTACCTATTAAGGCATTTCCATAGCCTTTCCGAGATACTTTGCCATGCAACATCCATCTTCTCATGACTTGATCTTCATGTCATACATGCTTTTTGCTTGATCGATGAGCCGCATGCTAGTTGGGCCTTGCCCTAATCATTGCTACATGACGCGCTAGTATCATTGCATATCCTGCTACACTGGCAGAGGCATACATTTGCATACATCATGATAGTTTCATTTTCTTTATGTTGAGTACTTTTGTAAAGTGTGAAAGATCTTCTATACTTCTTGTAATACATAGAGTGTTGCCCCTAAAGTGAGGAAAAGATCCCAAAGAGGACAAATCAAAAGATCCCAAAGAGGACAAAATCAAAAGATCCCAAAGTGGACAAATGAGAGATAAATAGAAAGAGCCATTGAGGCCACAAAAAAAATAGAAAAAGAGAAAAAGAAATAAAAAGAGAGAAGGGGGCACACTACTATTTCTTTTGAGAGATCCACACTCGTACTCCATCTTATACTTTGTACTCCATAGAGATTATCATTTATGCATATAGCTATGTGGGGACCTTTACACTATAGAACTTGGCTTGTATATTCCAATGATGAGCCTCCTCAAAAGAGCTCTAGGTCTTCTTGAGCAAGCAAGTTGGATGCACCCCCACTAGTTCCATTGGAGAGCTTAACTTAGCTCATATGTGCATCCGTTGCATGGCAATCCCTACTCCTCGCATCATATCTATCGTTTGGCTTTCTCTCGCCGATGATTGTCCTCATTGATGTGAGCCTTTCACACCTTTTTTGTCTTCCCCCTCTATCATTTTTCTCTTTGCCATCCTAAGTGTCTACTTTCTTGCTTACTCTCATCCATTGCATGAGTGCTCAAAATATCGAAAGGGAGTGGATCATTTTGACTTGTACCTGGCTGACGGTCTGGGGATGAGTCAAGATAAGATTCCAAAGAAGACCAAGTGTGAAACTTTAGTAGATTAAGTTCTCAACAATATAAAAACTATGTTTTACTCTCATATACCCCTATCCCTTTTCTTGCACGCAAACACCATTTGGAGACATTCGAGTCACGGACAGCGAGAGCTCTTGCACCTTTATGTTCTTATGTTACTTGTTACAATGCTAATATAGACTCTTGCTTGTTATGACTTGAATTGGATTACATGCCTTGATTACTTTACTTAAAAGTTCTTATATGGTTAATAGCATGTCACCACAGAAATTATGCTTGTTATCATTTACCTACTCGAGGACGAGCAGGAATTAAGCTTGGGGATGTTGATACGTCCAAAACGTATCTATAATTTCTGCTTGCTCCATGCCTCTTTTGTGTGATATTGCTATGATAATTATGCACTTCCATACACTTTTGATCATATTTGGACTAACCTATTAACTCAGTGCACCCCAGTGCCAGTTTTTGTTTTCTGCTGTTTTTGTATTTTAGGTTTTCCCATTACTTAAATTGCCGGAAAAATTCTGGGAAAAATATATAAAAAATCAGCGCTCCAGAAGCTTCCATGCGGCAGAAGTAGGGCCAGAGGGGGGCCAGAGGGGCTCCAGGCGCCCTGGGGGGCGGCTCCACCCCTGGCCGCGCCAGGGGGGGGGGGCGCCTGGGCCCCCCTTACCGCCTGTGGTGCCCCCCTTTGGCATATATTTACATCGCGTCCCAAAACCCTCGAGGACGGAACCCTTTTTCACGATCTCATCTCTGTTCCACCGCCGCCGCGCTTCCAAGATCGGGAGCACCAGGAGAACTCTTCCCGACACCCTGTCGGAGGGGAGAACCACCACCGGGAGCTTCTCCACCACCATGGACGCTTCCCGGATGAACCGTGAGTAGTCTCCCTTGGACCATGGGTCCATGACCAGTAGCTATGTGATGTTCTCCTCCCCTTCTTGTTCTTCATCGATTAGACCTCATGAGCTGCCCTACATGATCGAGGCACATATGTAATATTTATGCTATTGCTATGCTGAGTTTGCTGGGATCTGATGGATTATGAGATTATGTTCAGATTGTGTGTGAGTAATATATTTGATTCACCTCTTTTATATTTATGTTCTTGAGTAATTCTTGCATGTTCTCCATTGCTGTTTATTGCTTTGGCCAAGTAGTAGGTAGTAACTCCAAGAGGGAACGTTATGCTTGATTGTGGGTTCATGCCCCTCGATGACTAGCTTGAGTGACAGAAACATGAGTCTAGGGGATGTGCTGTTGCCACAAGGGGGAAAAACAACGGTGCTTGTACTTGCGGGTGCAAGGATTGTTTACTTTACGCAAAGTTCTTTTAATGCAGTTGTCTGTTGCTTTGAGTTTACACTTTGGGTGGGACTCGCAACTTAATACCAGCGAGATGTTCTGGATAGATATCTCAAGGTGGATGATTAGTAGTAGATGCAGATGGATTTCGGTCTACTTGCCTTGGCGTACCGCCCATGCTTTTGAGCCTCTACCTTTCTTTGCAGCATAGTTAGCATTGGTTTGCGCACATAATCCTGTCAATTGCCCAGCTGTAATTTGTTTACCTCGCTTAGCTGTTTTATCGTCTTTTGGGAGAGAGACATCACTAGTGAACATCATGGGACCCCGGTCCATATTACCATCACTGATCACACCCGCTATTTACTTCCTGTTCTTATTTACTAGTTGCAGTCATACCTATCACTATTATCTCTTGCGTTTGATCCTTTGTAAACGACAAGGCCGGAGGGATTGACAACCTCTCTGTACTCGTTGGGAGCAAAGTTATTTGTATCTGTGTGCAGGTCCTGTCAAGCGAAAGTTTCGGGCGCCCTTGACACCTTCTTGTCGACCCTCGGAGTCTCACGGGATTTGATCATTGGTATCTTTGCCAAGGGAAAACTACCGCTACGCTACATCTCAAACCTTCCACTTGGGGTAACCATCGAGGGGCGAGAAGCCATCAGATGGGTGGGAGAAACCACGGCCACCAGAGTGCTTGTTGTTGTTGTTGTTGTTGTTGTTGTTGTTGTTGTTGTTTGGAGGGCAGAGCACTGGAGGAGGCGGAAGCCAGAACTTCTGCTGCTTTCCAACCACTTGGGAAGAAGAGGAGGAGTTAACAACATCTCTGATCCTCTTTTTGGAAGCTTCAACCTTGAGCTGGGCTGCCTCTTGCTTAAGAGCCATGTTATAGAATTGATCAAATTCATCCGGCTCGAACAAGGTGAGAGCTAGTTGGAGTTCATCATTCAGACCACCACGGAACTGATAAATCTTGCTCTTGGCATCTGGGATGTCTTGCTTGGCATAGCGGGCAAGGTTTTGGAACTTGACATTGTATTGATAGACGGACTTGGTGCCTTGCTTCAGGTTATGGAATTGCTCACATAGGCCTTCAATGACACTAGTTGGAATGTGGTGAGAGCAGAAATCCTCGCAGGAGTCAGTCCACGAGATTTCACGTCCACCTCTGGAATCTTTGTATTGTTGCCACTAATCAGCGGCTTGGTCCTTGAGTTGGAAGGCGGCAAACTTGACATAATCCTCATGTCTCATGTTACTGCATTCAAAGTGCTTCTTGATGTCTGTTATCCAGTCTTCAGCATCTAGCGGATCCACACAGTAACTAAAAGACTTCGGTTGGTTTGCCAGGAATTGGTTGAGGGTTGCAAAGTGAGGTTGATTGAACAGATTGCCTTAGCCTTGGTTCCCATGACCACCTTGATTTGCTTGGTTGGCTTGAATGTTCTGCATCATTTGCATAAGCATCTGGGTGTTCTGGTTGGTCGCTTGCATAATTGCTCTCCAGGCCTCAGACGGAGGAGGAGGGAAAGGAGGATGATCAGGAACTTCTTCACCCTCTGGGTTAGCATTGGGAACCTTCTTAGGAGCCATCCTATTAATTTCCGAAAGTTTCCGGTTATGCAATTGGGTGTTGGGGATACAGGGAAAGCACCGCACACTCAACTCTAATCCTACATCGAGCTGTATCCATCCTTCAACACATAACCAGTTATTTCCGGAAACAGTTTACCTCGGACCTTCGAAACGCACCTGCTATACAAGCTATGGCAATACTCCCGAACTACCTCCCCAGTACTTGGTGATGTCAGGGTTATCTTACCACTAACCGCATAGAATAGTTTTCGATGTCGGCCGTCTTAAGTATTCCAGAACTGCTGCGATAGATTTGTGACGACAACACCTCGGAGCTCAACTCCTCGGGACACTTCCACAACCCCTAATGACAGGAGGCATTGAGAACAATGTTCTCGTCACAAAGATATCGGAAAAAATCCAAACAATACTCGCGTGATCCTAAAAAAAATTAGTGAGTTTTTTAGAGTAGAAGAGATGGAATCATCGTCAGGAGTCCTCACCAGAGTGATAAAGGGATGAGGATTAAAAGAAATCCTAATCTCCAATATATATATAGGACTCAAAACATTTTCATGTATGTGCCTAGACTCAATTGTCAACGATTCGATCAATCAGTGGGGGCTCCTAGGTCGGAGAAGGCTCTGATTACCAACTTGTAATGCCCAGTATGAGACTATACCTCCTACGTGTCGAGGCACGACTTAAAGGCATAATCTCATACTAGAATGATCTCAAGTATGGTATCCTTGCACGACTGATGTAAAAGAGGGATGAAATTGTAAAAGAGTAGTTGGCCTACACTCGCCACGTCACACAATGTAATACATTAACATACATCATCCAATAACATCAGAGTCTGACTACGGACGAAGATCCAAATGAAAGATACCATAAATAAAGCAACACAAGGTCCTGATCATCCTAGTAAGAGCCCTACTGATCCTCTGGGTAAGACACGTAGTATCACCCACGTTCTTCATCAAACTCCCAATACAACTCTGAACCACCAGCTGTGTAGTTCTCAACGGTACCTGCATCTGGTGTCATGTAGAATCTGTGAGCCACGGAGGACTCAGCAATCCCGTTCCCGGGTAGGAATACTATCAAAGCCTTAGGTGTGGAAAAGGCTTAAACAAGGTTGCAGCAGCACTAGCACTAACTTACGTGTTTAGAGCGAGAAGAGAGTGCCAACGATCGACAAAGTGATCACGATGTGATCCTAACTAAGCACGTCAAACATAACCCCACCGTGTTCACTTCCCAAACCCCTTTGGAAAGCGACCATCACGGTTACTCACGTTGGTAGTGTATTATGATCATAGTGTCAAGTTTTCTACAATCGGATATTAACAAATTCCCATCTGCCACATAACCGCAGGCACGGCTTTCGAAAGATCAAACCCTGCAGGGGTGTCCCAACTTAGCCCATCACAAGCTCACAATCTGCGGAGTTGCAACTCCAAGGTGGGAAGACCCGAGTGTTCTCGGAATCCCGTGCTCAAGATATTCCGACAAAGGTAAAACTAATCCAGCAAGACCTCCCGGCATGCCGAGACCCTGATAGTAGCCGCGCGTATCTCATCTCAGGCCACGACCGGATGGGACATCCTACAGGTTTTTACCAGCCCTTGAGTTTCCTCGAGGTGGCCCCGCAGGCTGCCCAGTTTGGACCAGCACTCATGTGGAGCACTGGCCCAGGGTTGTTAATTAAGAAAAGGGTTTGCAAATCCCTATGCAAGTTTTAGTTATTAGACAAATGTAAAACCAATGTTGGGCCTTGCTGGAAAAGCTTTAACGCTAAGTGGGTTATCGAGGGGGGCCCATAAACCCCAACCGTGTTAGGGACGCAAAATCAAGGAACATAACACTGGTTTAAACGGTTCCTAGGATGGCATGAGTGGAACAAGACACCAAGCAAAGGCTTAGCCTTCCACCCTTTGCCAAACATATAGGTGATTTAGTTTAACAGATAATATATTGTGATATCCCAACAATAACTTCAACATGAACCAAGAATCTTCAAAACTTCTCCTGCAACTAACAATGCTATAAGAGGGGCTGAGCGATGCTTACGTAGCCAAACAATGGTTTGCTAGGTTGGGTGGTTAGAGAGGTTCATGGCAACAATAGGAGGCTGACAAACAGACATAGGCATCGAGGCAAATAAGCTAAAGAGCGAGACATCTAGCATAGGGAAAGATAGTAGTGATATCTGGGTAAGGTCATCTTGCCTGTTGATTCCACGGAGGGATCGTAACCTTGCTCCTCACACTCAACCTCGGTAGAAACCTCGTACTCCGTATCGTCACCGGGCTCTAACCAAACACAACAATGCAACAACGGAACAAAATCAATCAACATGCAGTGCTCAACCACATGATGCATGAACATGTTGAACAAGGCCAAGAATAGATATGATGCATGGCCTAGGGGGTCCCAAGAGTGCAACAACATCATAACCAAACAAGATCATACTCAAGCATGAAAAAAGCCAAGGAACAACTTAACAAGTTTATGTAGTTGTCCAAACAAGAATGCAACATGTTTTAAAGAAGTTGGTTAAGATGGCAAGGGTGCAACTAATATAACAGCAACATGCTAGCACATTTAAATGGGCTGGAATTGAATAACAACTATATCCATAAACTCCCATATTAATTTATTTGCATTTGGGACAGATCTGAAAAACTTCTGTGATAGAGTTGTCAAACATGCTAAACAATAGCACCAAAATATTCTACACATTTTCCACCCCAAATGCATATAAAGTTTGTTAAATTTGGAGTTGTAGATATTTAGTTATGATTTTTACAAGTTTAGCTTATTTGAAACAAGTTTAAATTCAAACAACATTTTAAAAGTTTTTAAACATGGCAGCAAGTAGCATATTCATAATCTACATAAAATTCTAAGCACTTTTCATATATAACTCAAGTTCATCAGAAACATATTTATGCAGATATTAAATAAACAAGAAAAACAGAAAAGAAAAAGAAAATCAGAAAAACAAAACAAAACAACACAGGCGCCAGGGTCAAGATCGACCTAGGGCTTGTTAGCCCACGCCATTGACATAGGGGCCCGGAGGGGCTGAGATTGCAACGTGGGTGCGTGCGGGGGTGGAGACGGTGCTGAGTGGCTGGCAGGTGGGGCCCTGCTGTCAGCCATAGAAGAAAAACAAAAAGGGGGCGAATACACCTGCCCCTGCGAGGAATCGAACCCACGACCACTCGCTTACTGACGAAGAGACACACCACTGCGCTACTGAAAGTTTCACGACAGATAGCAGCTACAAACTCTGAAGACTAAGCAGCAGCAAGCAGAAAGCAGGGGAAGCGCTGGCCTCGTCGAAGCTGCTCGTCGGAGCTGCTCCGGCGACCAAACAGCACGGCGGAGGGGTGCGAGAAGCTCTTGTAGGAGTTTCGCATCCATCTAGCATGCTAGCAGCACCTACAGAGCACTACAGCACCGGCGATGAGCAACGGCAGAACGGCGGCGACGGAGCAACGGCGAGGCGATGCAGAAGCCTAGGCAGAGCACTGACTAGACATGCAGCTTCTACGCGACTATATGAAGCGAACGGACGGCAAGCGAAGCACTAGAGGGGTCGGAACACTCGCCGGCAACGAGGTCCGATGGTGATGCGCTCGGGCGCTCGGTGATCTAGGGGCTAGAGGGCACGCAGAAAGGGGGAAAGGGCATGAGGAGGGAGAGGACCTCACCACGAGCACGGCGGAGTGCTAGTCTGGCCCAGTCATGGACGGAGTCGACGACGGCGGCTCTCGAACACCTACGGCTGCCGGAGAGGAAGAAGAGGAAGAAGAGCTCGTCGTGGAGGCGATCGGGTCCGCGTAGTCGATGTAGACGAAGTAGGCGATCTCGTGGAAGCAGACGGACAACGTTGGCGAGGCTGAGGTCGACGCGGGGCTCGCCGGCGACCTGGTCGCGCTCTCAGATGCGCTCGGGCATCGACTGGATCGACGGATCTGGGGGTGCTCGGCTCTCTAGGCGGCGACGAGGGGAAAGGGGAACCCTAGGAGAAGGGAGAGGATAAGCTGTGGTTTTAAAAAGGGGGCAGCGACGGCCTCGACGTTCGTGAGTTCACGGCACGACGATGCGGGCGCGCGCTGCTCTGTTTTGCTGATGGAGGAAGACGGCATCGCGGCTCTGTGCCACAGACAGGTGGGACCAAGGGGGGAAAAGGCCACGACACGACGGCTGCGTCTGTTGGTTGGGCCTGTGGGTGGAGTTGGGCTGCGCTACGAGGGAAAATAAGAGATGGGCCTAGGGAGAGGGAGATGGAGGAGAAGCCCAGGTGCACTGCTGGAGCTGCTTTCTTTCCTTTTTCTTTTATCCTCAGGCAGAAAAGAAAAAGAAAAACATAGAAATAAAGAAGAAGAGTTAGGGGAAAAGAAAAATATCCCCATGCTCAGTGATTAATGCCCTATTTAAATAAATTGACTTGGACATTTTTAGAGGCAGAAAAATAAAAGGAGTTTGAATGTGGTTCAAACTCAAGTCATTTTAAAACCCAACCAAATCATTTTTAAAAGGGCTGATATTTGGTGGAGAGGTTGTTCACATGGTGCAAGATTCAAAGGAGAAGAAAGAGCAAAAGTGGCTTGGTTATGAGGCTTGCACAAAAGAGCGAAGATAGGGCAGCAGAAGAAGAAGAAGAAGAAGAAGAAGAAGAAGAAGAAGAAGAAGAAGCAGAAGAAGAAGAAGAAGAAGAAGAAGAAGAAGAAGAAGAAGAAGAAGAAGAAGAAGAAGAAGAAGAAGAGGGAGAAGGGGTAGGGTTAGCTAGGCATAGCTAAACCACACACACAACATCACAAGGGTCTCACACATGCACAACAATAAAGTAAACTAGTATGCCATGATGATATGATGATGAGCAATGCAATGATGCAAAAACAATAAATGGTATGGCAATGCAAAGAAAATAAAAGACAAGAACCCCCAAGGATATTGACAAGGATCAAATGAGGGAGATTTATTGCCATTATTGGAAAGTGTTACATATGGGGCATTACAAAGACGACGCGCCAATCCTCGACGAGTACATACCTCCAATGGGCAACACGATGGCCATGGTGGAAGATGACGCACCACCCACATGGTTCCATCAACATGAAGATGACCACGACTTGGTCTACAATACCTCACCTACACCACATGAGCATCGCTGAAAAGGTAACATAGGTGATGTTGCTTCACTTGTCCCACTAGTGGACTATCTTCACAATGATTGCTTGCATGATGTCGATCGACCTATTACCATGCTTCCTACTAGTGCAACTTCCTCATATCATGACTTACCAATATATGATGATTATGATGATGAGAATGTCGAATTTCCTAGTTGTGATGTTATGCTACATATGATAACTTGTGAAAATTTCTTTGGTCACATCATGTTCGACAATCCTTTAAACTTGTCATATGATATGCATGATATCAATCATATGTCTTATTTGCAATCTCAATATAGTAACTATGCATGCCCCATTAAAATAAATCCCATTTGCACTTATGGCATAGATGATGAAATAATGGTTTTTGGTATGTGTTTCCCTTGTGGTGATATTGATATGCTTCATTTGCATCATTTATCTCATATGCCATGCCATGACCACCTAGCTTTGGACATGCATTGTTGGCCATGTTGTCACTTTTCTCCATATTATGCTTCCTCTATTGCTCATGAGGAGACCCCCACAGTTTCCTCGTACCCATTAGAAGATTTTTCTACATCCTATGAATTACATGATCCCCATGATTCTGCGCACCATATGCATCCCATGAATAAAAATGCTATTTTTGTGCCACACACTTACAATAATTTGCATCCCAATCATGTTGAACACAATAATTATCATTGCATGATGCGTGACATGTTTCTATATCATGCTACTCATTTATTTGAACATTGGATATTTTGTGCTAACCAATACATGAACGTATGCATCATAATGGATGATGTGTACATATACCACGCACACACAATTTTTCCTTTGACTTTGTTTTGTGTAGGTTCTTATGCAAACTCGTCAACCACACAAACCCATGAGTTGACGAAACGATCTCTTGAGAGAAACGATGATTTGGGATCCCGTGGATTATCTTTATAACCGTTCCCTTCGAGCAAGAACTTTGGCATTACTTTTACTTGGCTCTCACATGGCTATGGACTATATATCACTTGTCACCTTATGCCATTTTCACTTTGCATGCGATGCTTGTTTCTATGCCTTTGCCATGCAATTGTGACCCTTACTTGCATTTACCCATGATTCACCATATAACTACTTCTATGTGTATTTGCATGCTTGGTGGAGATCCTTGTTGCTATTGCCATGTTCATGCTATTGTTGATTCTTGTGTTGGGAGAGTCATGATGTTCCATTGCTATTTACATAGGATCTCTTGCTAATACAATCATAATACTTTGCTCATATCTTGCTTTCATGCTTGTAATATGTCATGTGCATTACTTACGCCCATTTTGTGCACACATGACATGCTTTCCATGCTTACGTCTAGTATGCTCCATCTTCTCGCTACTTTTTTTGAGGATGCATCTTTGCACTACTAGTTTACATGCCACGCTTGGTATGATGACTTGCTTTGTTACATCACCCATGATCCATTCTTACTCATTTCATTGGGTTGATGACATATATGTTCATACCTATCACACGACTTGTTTTGTTAATTGTCACTTGTCTCCATTAGTTGAATCTCTCATATTCACATGTATGGAGTGCGACCATGCTATGCTTATTGATCTTGGAGACTTGGACATATCACTTGTGATGCATCCTTGTTTCTGTAGGAAATATGCCCTAGAGGCAATAATAAAATGGTTATTATTATATTTCCTTGTTCATGATAATTGTCTGTTATTCATGCTTGAATTGTATTATCCGGAAATAGTGATACATGTGTGAATACATAGACCACAACGTGTCCCTGGTAAACCTCTAGTTACTAGCTCGTTGATCAACACATGGTTACGGTTTCCTGACCATGGACATGGGATGTCATTGATAATGGGATCACATCATTAGGAGAATGATGGACAAGACCCAATCCTAAGCCTAACACAAGATCGTGTAGTTCGTAATGCTAAAGCTTTTCCAATGTCAAGTATCTTTTCCTTAGACCATGGGGTTGTGCAACTCCCGGATACCATAGGAATACTTTGGGTGTGCCAAATGTCACAACGTAACTGGGTGGCTATAAAGGTACGCAACGGATATCTCTGAAAGTATCTCTTGGGTTGGCACGAACCGAAACTGGAATTTGTCACTCCGTATGACGGAGAGGTATCTCTGGGCCCACTCGGTAAGACATCATCATAATGAGCTCAATGTGACTAAGGAGTAGGTCATGGGATGATGTATTACGGAACGAGTAAAGAGACTTGCCGTGACGAGATTGAACAAGGTATCGGTATACCGACGATCGAATCTCAGGCAAGTACTATACCGATAGACAAAGGGAATTGTATACGGGATTGATTGAATCCTTGACATCGTGGTTCATTCGATGAGATCATCAAGGAACATGTGGGAACCAACATGGGTATCCAGATCCCGCTGTTGGTTATTGACCGGAGAGTCGTCTCGGTCATGTCTACGTGTCTCCCGAACCCGTAGGGTCTACACACTTAAGGTTCGGTGACACTAGGGTTGTAGAGATGTATGCATACGGTAACCCGAATGTTGTTCGGAGTCCCGGATGAGATCCCGGACATCACGAGGAGTTCCGGAATGGTTCGGAGGTAAAGAATTATATATAGGAAGTCCAGTTTCGGCCATCAGGAGAGTTTCGGGGGTCACCGGTAGTGTACCGGGACCTCCGGAAGGGTCCCGAGGGTCCACCGGGTGGGGCCACCTATCCCGGAGGGCCCCATGGGCTGAAAAGGGAAGGGAACCAGCGCATAGTGGGCTGGTGCGCCCCCCTTGGGCCCTCCCCCTGTGCCTAGGGTTGGGAACCCTAGGGGTGGGGGGCGCCCCATGTGCCTTGGGGGGTAAGTTTCCCCCTGGCCGCCGCCCCCCTAGGAGATTGGATCTCCTAGGGCCGGCGCCCCCCCAGGGCCCCTATATATAGTGGGGGGGAGGGAGGGCAGCTGCACCTTTGCCCTTGGCGCCTCCCTCTCCCTCCCGTTACACCTCTCCCTCCTCCCGCAGCGCTTGGCGAAGCCCTGTAGAAATATTGTTGCATCCACCACCACGCCGTCGTGCTGCTAGATCTCCATCAACCTCTCCTCCCCCCTTGCTGGATCAAGAAGGAGGAGACGTCGCTGCATCGTACGTGTGTTGAACGCGGAGGTGCCGTCCATTCGGCGCTGGGATCATCGGTGATTTGGATCACGACGAGTACGACTCCATCATCCACGTTCTCTTGAACGCTTCCGCTCGCGATCTACAAGGGTATGCAGATGCACTCGTTTCTCCCTCGTTGCTAGATGACTCCTTAGATTGATCTTGGTGAAGCGTAGAATTTTTTTGAATTCTGCTACGTTCCCCAACAGTGGCATCTGAGCTAGGTCTATGCGTAGTATCTTGCACGAGTAGAACACAAAGCAGTTGTGGGCGTAGATTTGTTCAATTCTCTTGCCGCTACTAGTCTTATCTTGATTCGGCGGCATCGTGGGATGTAGTGGCCCGGACCGACCTTACACGTACGCTTACGTGAGACAGGTTCCACCGACTGACATGCACTAGTTGCATAAGGTGGCTAGCGGGTGATGGTCTCTCCCACTTTAGTCGGATCGGATTCGATGAAAAGGGTCCTTGTGAAGGGTAAATAGAAATTGGCATATCACGTTGTGGTTTTGGCGTAGGTAAGAAACGTTCTTGCTAGAAACCTATAGCAGCCACGTAAAACTTGCAACAACAATTAGAGGACGTCTAACTTGTTCTTGCAGCATGTGCCGTGTGATGTGATATGGCCAAAATATGTGATGAATGATATATGTGATGTATGAGATTGATCATGTTCTTGTAATAGGAATCACGACTTGCATGTTGATGAGTATGACAACCGGCAGGAGCCATAGGAGTTGTCTTATTTTATTGTATGACCTGCGCGTCAACTAAAAATGTCATGTAATTACTTTACTTTATTGCTAAACGTTAGCCATAGTAGTAGAAGTAATGGCGAGACGACTTCATGAAGACACGATGATGGAGATCATGGTGTCATGCCGGTGACGATGATGATCATGGAGCCCCGAAGATGAAGATCAAAGGAGCAAAATGATATTGGCCATATCATGTCACTATTTGATTGCATGTGATGTTTGTCATGTTTATTACATCTTATTTGCTTAGAACGACGGTAGTAAATAAGATGATCTCTCACTAAAATTTCAAGAATTGTGTTCCCCCTAACTATGCACCATTGCTAAGGTTCGTTGTTCTGAAGCACCACGTGATGGTCGGGTGTGATAGGCTCTAACGTTCGCATACAACGGGTGTAAGCCAGATTTACACACGCAATACACTTAGGGTTCACTTGACGCGCCTAGCATGTACTAACATGGCCTCGGAACACGGAAGACCGAAAGGTCAAACATGAGTCGTATAGAAGATACGATCAACATGAATATGTTCATCGTTGATGACTAGTCTGTCTCACGTGATGATCGGACACGGCCTAGTCGATTCGGATCATGTATTACTCAGATGACTAGAGAGATGTCTATCTGAGTGGGAGTTCATTAAATTTGTTTAGATGAACTTAATTGTCATGAACTTAGTCTAAAATATTTACAATATGTCTTGTAGATCCAATGGCCCACGCTCATGTTGCCGTCAACTTCAACGCGTTCCTAGAGAAAACCAAGATGAAAGACGATGGTAGCAACTATACAGATTGGGTCCGTAACTTGAGGATTATCCTCATAGCTGCCAAGAAATCATATGTCCTTGAAGCAACGCTAGGTGATGCACCCATTTTCCCGGCAGTCCAAGACGTTATGAATGCCTGGCAGTCACGTTGTGATGATTACTCCCTGGTTCAGTGCGGCATGCTTTACAGCTTAGAATCGGGGCTCCAAAAGCGTTTTGAGCACCACAGAGCATATGAGATGTTCCAAGAGCTGAAAATGGTTTTCCAAGCTCATGTCCGAGTCGAGAGATATGACGTCTCTGACGCATTCTACAGTTGTAAGATGGAGGAGAATAGTTCTCTCAGCGAGCACATACTCAAATTGTCTGGGTTGCATAATCGCTTGTCTCAGTTGGGAATCAATCTCCCAAACGAAGCGGTCATTGACATAATCCTTCAGTCGCTCCCACCTAGCTACAAGAGCTTCGTGATGAACTTCAATATGCAAGGGATGGAGAAGTCCATTCCCGAGGTGTATTCAATGCTGAAATCAGTGGAGGTGGATATCAAGAAAGAACATCAAGTGTTGATGGTGAATAAAACCACTAAGTTCAAGAAAGGTAAGGGTAAGAAGAACTTCAGGAAGGACGGCAAAGGAGTTGCCGCGCCCGGTAAGCCAGTTGCTGGGAAGAAGCCAAAGAATGGACCCAAGACTGAAATTGAGTGCTTTCATTGCAAGGGAACGGGTCACTAGAAGCGGAACTGCCCCAAATACTTAGCAGATAAGAAGGCCGGCAACGTCAAAGGTATATATGATATACATGTTATTGATGTGTACCTTACCAGCGCTCGTAGTAGCTCCTGGGTATTTGATACCGGTGCAGTTGCTCACATTTGTAACTCAAAGCAGGAGCTGCGGAATAAACGGAGACTGGCGAAGGACGAGGTGACGATGCGTGTCGGGAATGGTTCCAAAGTCGATGTGATCGCCGTCGGCACGTTACCTCTACATCTACCCTTGGGATTAGTTTTAAACCTTAATAATTGTTATTTAGTACCAGCTTTGAGCATGAACGTTGTATCTGGATCTCGTTTAATGCGAGATGGCTACTCATTTAAATCCGAGAATAATGGTTGTTCTATTTATATGAGAGATATGTTTAATGGTCATGCCCCGTTGGTCAATGGTTTATTCTTGATGAATCTCGAACGTGATGTTACACATATTCATAGTGTGAATGCCAAAAGATGTAAAGTTGATAATGATAGTCCCACATACTTGTGGTATTGCCGCCTTGGTCATATTGGTGTCAAGCGTATGAAGAAAATCCATGCAAATGGACTTCTAGAGTCTCTTGATTATGAAGCATTTGACACGTGCGAACCATGCCTCTTGGGCAAGATGACCAAGACTCCATTCTCCGGAACAATGGAGCGAGCGGCCAACTTATTGGAAATCATACATACCGATGTGTGCGGTCCAATGAGTGTTGAAGCTCGCGGAGGCTATCGTTATGTTCTCACCCTCACAGATGACTTAAGTAGATATGGGTATGTCTACTTGATGAAACACAAGTCTGAGACCTTTGAAAAGTTCAAGGAATTTCAGAATGGGGTTGAGAATCAACGTGACATAAAAATAAAGTTCTTACGATCGGATCGTGGAGGAGAATATTTAAGTCACGAATTTGGCACACACATAAGGAACTATAGAATTATTTCACATTGACACCGCCCGGAAAACCTCAGCGTAATGGTGTGTCCGAACGTCGTAATCATACTCTGTTGGACATGGTGCGATCCATGATGTCTCTCACCGACTTACCGCTATCTTTTTGGGGTTATGCTTTAGAGACTACCACATTCACTTTAAATAGGGCTCCGTCTAAATCCGTTGAGACGACACCGTATGAACTTTGGTTTGGCAAAAAACCTGATCTGTCATTTCTGAATGTTTGGGGTTGCGATGCTTATGTCAAGAAACTTCAACCTAAAAAGCACGAACCCAAATCGGAAAAATGCGTCTTCATAGGATACCCTAAGAAAACTATTGGGTATACCTTCTACCTCAGATCCGAAGGGAAGGTCTTCGTTGCCAAGAATGGATCATTTCTGGAGAAAGAGTTTCTCTCGAAAGAAGTGAGTGGGAGGAAAGTGGAACTTGATGAGGTGACTGTCACCCCTTCCGAACCGGAAAGTAGCGCAACGCAGGAAGATGTTCATGTGGTGCCTGCATCGACTAGGGAGGAAGTTAATGATGATGATCATGAAGCTTCAGATCAAGTTACTACTGAACTTCGAAGGTCCACAAGGACACGTTCCGCACCAGAGTGGTACGGCAACCCTGCCATGGAAATCATGTTGTTAGACAACGGTGAACCTTCGAACTATGAAGAAGCGATGGCGGGCCTAGATTCCAACAAATGGCTTGAAGCCATGAAATCCGAGATAGGATCCATGTATGAAAAAAAGTATGGACTTTGGTGGACTTGCCTGATGATCGGCACGCCATAGAAAATAAATGGATATTTAAGAAGAAGACTGACGCGGATGGTAATGTGACCATCTATAAGGCTCGACTTGTCGCTAAAGGTTATCGACAAGTTCAAGGGATTGACTACGATGAGACTTTCTCTCCCGTAGAGATGATGAAGTCCGTCAGAATCATGTTAGCAATTGCCGCATTCTATGATTATGAGATATGGCAAATGGACGTCAAAACGGCATTCCTTAATGGCTTCCTTAAGGAAGAACTGTATATGATGCAGCCGGACGGTTTTGTCGATCCTGAGAATGCTAACAAGGTATGCAAGCTCCAACGCTCAATCTATGGGCTGGTGCTAGCATCTCGGAGTTGGAATATTCGCTTTAATGATGTGATCAAAGCGTTTGTGTTTATACAGACTTGGGGAGAAGCCTGTATTTACAAGAAAGTGAGTGGGAGCTCTCTAGCATTTCTCATATTATATGTGGATGATATATTGCTGATGGGAAATGATGTAGAATTCTTGGAGAGCATAAAGGCCTACTTGAATAAGAGTTTTTCAATGAAGGACCTTGGAGAAGCTGCTTACATATTAGGCATCAAGATCTATAGAGATAGATCGAGACGCCTCATTGGTCTTTCACAAAGCACATACCTTGATAAGATATTAAAGAAGTTCAATATGGATCAGTCCAAGAAAGGGTTCTTGCCTGTATTGCAAGGTATGAGATTGAGCACAGCTCGATCCCCGACCACGGCAGAAGATAGAGAAAAGATGAGTGTCATCCCCTATGCCTCAGCCATAGGTTCTATTATGTATGCCATGCTGTGTACTAGACCTTATGTGAACCTTGTCATAAGTTTGGTAGGGAGGTACCAAAGTGATCCTGGTATGGAACCCTGGACAGCGGTCAAGAACATCCTGAAG
The DNA here is from genome assembly GCA_902687465.1 of Secale cereale. Lineage (NCBI taxonomy): Eukaryota > Viridiplantae > Streptophyta > Magnoliopsida > Poales > Poaceae > Secale > Secale cereale. The sequence continues at coordinate 686,450,761 of LR738711.1, read as the reverse complement.
TACCTGAAAAGGACTAAGGATATGTTTCTCGTTTATGGAGGTGACAAAGAGCTCGTCGTAAAGGGTTACGTCGATGCTAGCTTCGACACAGATCTGGATGACTCCAAGTCACAAACCGGATATGTGTATATTTTGAATGGTGGGGCAGTCAGCTGGTGCAGTTGCAAGCAAAGCGTTGTGGGGCATTCTACATGTGAAGCGGAGTACATAGCTGCTTGCGAAGCAGCGCAGGAAGGAGTCTGGATGAAGGAGTTCATCACCGACCTAGGAGTCATTCCAAGCGCGTCGGGCCCGATGACTCTCTTCTGTGACAACACTGGAGCTATTGCCATTGCCAAGGAGCCCAGGTTTCACAAGAAGACCAAGCACATCAAGCGTCATTTCAACTCCATCCGGAATTATGTTCAAGATGGAGACATAGATATTTGTAAAGTGCATACGGATCTGAATGTCGCAGACCCGTTGACTAAACCCCTTCCACGAGCAAAACATGATCAACACCAGAACTCTATGGGTGTTCGATTCATCACAATGTAACTAGATTATTGACTCTAGTACAAGTGGGAGATTGTTGAAAATATGCCCTAGAGGCAATAATAATATGGTTATTATTATATTTCCTTGTTCATGATAATTGTCTGTTATTCATGCTTGAATTGTATTATCCGGAAACAATGATACTTGTGTGAATACATAGACCACAACGTGTCCCTGGTAAACCTCTAGTTATTAGCTCGTTGATCAACAGATGGTTACTGTTTCCTGACCATGGACATTGGATGTCATTGATAACGGGATCACATCATTAGGAGAATGATGTGATGGACAAGACCCAATCCTAAGCCTAGCACAAGACCGTGTAGTTCGTAATGCTAAAACTTTTCCAATGTCAAGTATCTTTTCCTTAGACCATGAGGTTGTGCAACTCCCGGATACCGTAGGAATACTTTGGGTGTGCCAAACGTCACAACATAACTGGGTGGCTATAAAGGTATGCAACGGGTATCTCCAAAAGTATCTGTTGGGTTGGCACGAACCGAAACTGGGATTTGTCACTCCGTATGACGAAGAGGTATCTCTGGGCCCACTCGGTAAGACATCATCATAATGAGCTCAATGTGATTAAGGAGTTTGTCACGGGATGATGTATTACGGAACGAGTAAAGAGACTTGCCGTGACGAGATTGAACAAGGTATCGGTATACCGACGATCGAATCTCGGGCAAGTACTATACCGATAGACAAAGGGAATTGTATACGGGATTGATTGAATCCTTGACATCATGGTTCATCCGATGAGATCATCGAGGAACATGTGGGAACCAACATGGGTATCCATATCCCGCTGTTGGTTATTGATCGGAGAGTCGTCTCGGTCATGTCTACATGTCTCCCGAACCCGTAGGGTCTACACACTTATGGTTCGGTGACGCTAGGGTTGTAGAGATATAAGCATACAGTAACCCGAATGTTGTTCAGGGTCCCGGATGAGATCTCGGACGTCATGAGGAGTTCCGGAATGGTTCGGAGGTAAAGAATTATATATAGGAAGTCCAGTTTCGTGTTGGGGAACGTAGTATTTTCAAAATTTTCCTACGATCACGCAAGATCTATCTACTAGATGCATAGCAATGAGGGGGAGAGTGTGTCTACGTACCCTCGTAGACTGGGAGCGGAAGCGTCAAGTGACGCGGTTGATGTAGTCGAACTTCTTCGCGATCCAACCGATCAAGCACCGAACGTACGGCACCTCCGCGTTCAGCACACGTTCAGCTTGATGACGTCCCATGAGCTCTTGATCCAGTTGAGCTTCACGGGAGAGTTTCGTCAGCACGACGACGTGGTGACGGATATGATGTATCTACCGGCGCAGGGCTTCGCCTAAGCACTGCAACGGTATGACCGAGGTGTGTTTCGGTGGAGGGGGCACCGCACACGTCTAAAACAATTCAACATGTGTGTTCTAAGGTGTCCCCTGCCCCCGTATATAAAGGAGCAAGGGAGAGGCCGGCCCTAGAGGGGGCGCGCCAAGTGTGGGGAGTCCTACTAAGACTCCCAAGTCCTAGTAGGATTCCCCTTTCCTTTCTGGAGTAGGAGAGAAGGAAAGAGGTGGAGAGGGAGAAGGAAAAAGGGGCTGCACCCCTTGTCCAATTTGGACCAGAGGGGGGCGCGTGCCTCCTTTCTTTTGGCCTTTCTCCTCTGTTCCCGTATGGCCCAATAAGGCCCATATACTCCGAGAAATACCCGAATCACTCGGAACCTTTCCGATGTCCGAATATAGTCGTCCAATATATCGATCTTTACGTCTCGACTATTTCGAGACTCCTCGTCACGTCCCCGGTCTTATCCGGGACTCCGAACTCCTTCGGTACATCGAAACTCATAAACTCATAATACCAATCGTCATCAAACGTTAAGCCTGCGGACCCTACGGGTTCGAGAACTATGTAGACATGACCGAGACTCATCTTCGGTTAATAACCAATAGCGGAACCTGGATGCTCATATTGGTTCCTACATATTCTACGAAGATCTTTATCGGTCAAACCGCATAACAACATACGTTGTTCCTTTTGTCATCGGTATGTTACTTCCCGAGATTCGATCGTCGGTATCTCTATACCTAGTTCAATCTCGTTACCGGCAAGTCTCTTTACTCGTTCCATAATACATCATCTCGTGACTAACTCATTAGTCATTTGCTTGCAAGGCTTATTATGATGTGCATTACCGAGAGGGCCCAGAGATACCTCTCCGACACTCGGAGTGACAAATCCTAGTCTTGATCTATGCCAACACCACGAATACTTTCGGAGACACCTGTAGAGCATCTTTATGATCACCGAGTTATGTTTTGTCGTTTGATAGCACACAAGGTGTTCCTACGGTATTCAGGAGTTGCATACGTCATGATCTAGCAGTAAAACTAAAGCAATAGCAGTAAAACTAAACGATCGTAATGCTAAGCTAACGGATGGGTCTTGTCCATCACATCATTCTCCTAATGATGTGATCCCGTTGATCAAATGACAACTCATGTCTATGGCTAGGAAACATAACCATCTTTGATCAATGAGCTAGTCTAGTAGAGGCATGCTAGGGACACTCTGTTTTGTCTATGTATTCACACATGTACTAAGTTTCCGGTTAATACAATTCTAGCATGAATAATAAACATTTATCATGATATAAGCAAATATAAATAACAACTTTATTATTGCCTCTAGGGCATATTTTCTTCAGTCTCCCACTTGCACTAGAGTCAATAATCTAGCTCACATCGCCATGTGATTTAATACCGATAGTTCACATCGTTATGTGAATAACACCCATAGTTCACATCGCCATGTGACCAACACCCAAAGGGTTTACTAGAGTCAATAATCTAGTTCACATCGCTATGTGATTAATACCCAAGAGTAATAAGGTGTGATCATGTTTTTGCTTGTGAGAGAAGTTTAGTCAATGGGTCTGTCACATTCAGATCCGTATGTATTTCGCAAATTTCTATGTCTACAATGCTCTGCATGGAGCTACTCTAGCTAATTGCTCCCACTTTCAATACAAATCCAGATTGATATTTAGAGTCATCTGGATTTAGTGTCAAAGCTTGCATCGGCGTAACCCTTTACGACGAACTCTTTATCACCTCCATAATCGAGAAACATTTCCTTAGTCATCTAATTACTAAGGATAATTTTGACCGCTGTACAGTGATCTACTCCTGGATCACTATTGTACCTCCCTGTCAAACTCATAGCAAGGTACACAATATGTTTGGTACACAGCATGGCATACTTTATAGAACCTATGGCTGAGGTATAGGGAATGACTTTCATTCTCTCTATATTTTTCTGCCGTGGTCTGGCTTTGAGTCTTACTCAACTTCACACCTTACAAGTCAGGCAAGAACTCCTTCTTTGACTGATCCATTTTGATCTACTTCAAAATCTTATCAAGGTATGTACTCATCGAAAGTCTTATCAAGCATCTTGATCTATCTCTATAAATCTTGATGCCCAATATGTAAGCAGCTTCACCAAGGTCTTTCTTTGAAAAACTCCTTTCAAACACTCCTTTATGCTTTCCAGAAAATTCTACCTCATTTCCGATCGACAATATGTCATTCACATATACTTATCAGAAAGGTTGTAGTGCTCCCACTCACTTTCTTGTAAATACAGGCTTCACCACAAGTCTGTATAAATCTATATGCTTTGATCAACTTATCAAAGCGTATATTCCAACTCCGAGATGCTTGCACCAGTCCATAGATGGATCGCTGGATCTTGCACACTTTGTTAGCACCTTTAGGATCGACAAAACCTCCTGGTTGCATCATATGCAACTCTTCTTTAAGATATTCATTCAGGAATGCAGTTTTGACATCCATTTGCCAGATTTCATAAAATACGGCACTTGCTAACATGATTTGCACAGACTTAAGCATCGCTACGGGTGAGAAAGTCTCATCGTAGTCAACTCTTTGAACTTGTTGAAAACCTTTCGCAACAAGTCGAGCTTTGTAAACAGTAACATTACCGTCAGCGTCGGTCTTCCTCTTGAAGATCCATTTATTTTCGATGGCTTGTCGATCATCGGGCAAGTCAACCAAAGTCCACACTTTGTTCTCATACATGGACCCCATCTCAGATTTCATGGCCTCAAGCCATTTTGCGGAATCTGGGCTCATCATCGCTTCCTCATAGTTCGTAGGTTCATCATGGTCCAGTAACATGACTTCCAGAACCGGGTTGCCGTACCACTCTGGTGCGGAACGAACTCTGGTTGATCTACGAAGTTCAGCAGAAACTTGATCTGAAGTTTTATGATCATCATCATTTGCTTCCTCACTAATTGGTGTAGAAATCACTGGAACTAGTTTCTGTGATGTACTACCTTCCAATTCGGGAGAAGGTACAATTACCTCATCAAGTTCTACTTTCCTCCCACTCACTTCTTTCGAGAGAAACTCCTTCTCTAGAAAGGATCCACTCTTAGCAACAAAGACCTTGCCTTCGGATCTATGATAGAAGGTGTACCCAACAGTTTCTTTTGGGTATCCTATGAAGATTTACTTCTCCGATTTGGGTTCGAGCTTATCATGTTGAAACTTTTTCACATAAGCATCGCAGTCCCAAACTTAAAGAAATGACAGCTTGGGTTTCTCGTCAAACCACAGTTCATACGGTGTCATCTCCACGGATTTAGATGGTGCCCTATTTAACGTGAATGTAGCTGTCTCTAATGCATAACCCCAAAAGCGATAGTGGTAGATCGGTAAGAGACATCATCGATCGCACCATATCTAATAAAGTACGGTTATGACGTTAGGACACACCATTTCACTATGGTGTTCTAGGTGGCGTGAGTAGTGAAACTATTTCACATTGTTTTTACTGAAGGCCAAACTCGCTAACTCAAATATTTTACCTCTATGATCATATCGTAGAAACTCTTATTTTCTTGTTACGATGATTCTCCACTTCACTCTGAAATTCTTTGAACTTTTCAAATGTTTCAGACTTGTGCTTCATTAAGTAGATATACCCATATCTGCTCAAATCATCAGTGAAGGTCAGAAAATAACGATACCCGCCGCGAGCTTCAACAATCATTGGTCCGCATACATCAGTATGTATGATTTCCAACAACTCTGTTGCTCGCTCCACAGTTCCGGAGATCGGAGTTTTAGTCATCTTGCCCATGAGGCATGGTTCGCAAGCACCAAGTGATTCATAATCAAGTGATTCCAAAAGTCCATCACTATGGAGTTTCTTCATGCGCTTTACACCAATATGACCTAAACGGCAGTGCCACAAATAAGTTGCACTATCATTATTAACCATGCATATTTTTGCTTCAATATTATGAATATGTGTATCACACAATCGAGATCCAACAAACCATTTTCATTGGGTGTATGACCACAGAAGGTTTTATTCATGTAAACAGAACAACAATTATTCTCTAACTTACATGAATATCCGTATTGTAATAAACATGATCAAATCATATTCATGCTCAACACAAACACCAAATAACACTTATTTAGGTTCAACACTAATCCCGACCGTATAGGGAGTGTGCGATGATGATCATATCAATCTTGGAACTACTTCCAATACACATCGTCACTTCATCCTTTAACTAGTTTCTGTTCATTATGCAACTCCCATTTCGAGTTACTACTCTTTAGCAACTGAACCAGTATCAAATACCGAGGGGTTGCTATGAACACTAGTAAAATACACATCAATAATCTGTATATCAAATATACCTTTGTTCACTTTGCCATCCTTCTTATCCGCCAAATATCTAGGGCAGTTCCACTTCCAGTGACCATTTCCTTTGCAGTAGAAGCACTTAGTTTCAGGCTTGAGTTTACCTTTGGGTTTCTTCATGGGAGTGACAACTTGCTTGTCATTCTTCTTGAAGTTCCCCTTCTATCCCTTTGCCCTTTACTTGAAACAAGTGGTCTTATTAACCATCAACACTTGATGCTCTTTCTTGATTTCTACCTTCGCCAATTTCAGCATCACGAACAGCTCGGGAATTACCTTCGTCATCCCTTACATATTATAGTTCATCACGAAGTTCTACTAACTTGGTGATAGTTACTAGAGAACTTTGTCAATTACTATCTTATCAGGAAGATTAACTCCCACTTGATTCAAGTAATTGTAGTACCCAGACAATCTGAGCACATGCTCACTGGTTGAGCTATTCTCCTCCATCTTGTAGGCAAAGTACTGTCAGAGGTCTTATACCTCTCAACACGGGCATGAGTATGAAATACTAATTTCAACTCTTGGAACATCTTATATGCTCTGTGGCGTTCAAAACGTTTTTGAAGTCCCGGTTCTAAGCCGTAAAGCATGGTGCACTTAAACTATCAAATAGTCATCATACCGAGCTTTTGTCAAAACGTTCATAACGTCTACATCTGCTCCTGCAATAGGTCTGTCACCTAGCGGTGCATCAAGGACATAATTCTTCTATGTAGCAATGAGGATAACCCTCAGATCACGAAACAATTCCGCATCATTGCTACTAACATCTTTCAACTTAGTTTTCTCTAGGAACATATAAAAAAAATAAACGTGGAGCAACATCGCGAGCTATTGATCTACAACATAGATATGCTAATACTACCAGGACTAAGTTCATGATAAATTAAAGTTCAATTTAATCATATTACATAAGAACTCCCACTTAGATAGACATCCCTCTAGTCATCTAAATGATCACGTGATCCAAATCAACTAAACCGTGTCCGATCATCACGTGAGATGGAGTAGTTTTCAAAGGTGAACATCTTATGTTGATCATATCTACTATATGATTCACGCTCGACCTTTCGGTCTCCAGTGTTCCGAGGCCATATCTGCATATGCTAGGCTCGTCAAGTTTAACCCGAGTATTCTGCGTGTGCAAAACTGGCTTACACCCGTTGTATTTGAACGTAGAGCTTATCACACCCGATCATCACGTGGTGTCTCGGCACGATGAACTTTCGCAACGGTGCATACTCAGGGAGAACACTTATACCTTGAAATTTAGTAAGGGATCATCTTATAATGCTACCGTCGTTCTAAGCAAGATAAGAAGCATAATAAGATAAACATCACATGCAATCAAAATATGTGACATGATATGGCCATCATCATCTTGTGCTTTTGATCTCCATCTCCAAAGCACCGTCATGATCACCTTCGTCACCGGCGCGACACCTTGATCTCCATCGTAGCATCGTTATCGTCTCGCCAACTATTGCTTCTACGACTGTCGCTACCGCTTAGTGATAAAGTAAAGCAATTACATGGCGATTGCATTTCATACAATAAAGCGACAACCATATGGCTCCTGCCAGTTGCCGATAACTTTTACAAAACATGATCATCTCATACAAAACCGTATATCTTATCATGTCTTGACCATATCACATCACAACGTGCCCTGCAAAAACAAGTTAGACGTCCTCTACTTTGTTGTTGCAAGTTTTACGTGGCTGCTACGGGCTTAGCAAGAACCGTTCTTACCTACGCATACAAAAACCACAATGATGTTTCGTCAAGTGTGTGCTGTTTGAACCTTCACAAGGACCGGGCGTAGCCACACTTGATTCAGCTAAAGTGAGAGAGACAGACACCCGCCAGTCACCTTTAAGCAACGAGTTCTCATAATGGTGAAACCAGTCTCGCGTAAGCGTACGCGTAATGTCGGTCCGGGCCGCTTCATCTCACAATACCGCCGAAGCAAAGTATGACATGCTGGTAAGCAGTATGACTAGTATCGCCCACAACTCATTGTGTTCTACTCGTGCATATCATCTACGCATAGACCTGGCTCATGATGCCACTGCTGGGGAACGTAATATTTTCAAAATTTTCCTACGATCACGCAAGATCTATCTACTAGATGCATAGCAACGAGGGGGCGAGTGTGTCTACGTACCCTCGTAGACTGGGAGCGGAAGCGTCAAGTGACGCGGTTGATGTAGTCGAACTTCTTCGCGATCCAATCGATCAAGCACCGAAAGTACGGCACCTCCGCGTTCAGCACACGTTCAGCTTGATGACGTCCCACGAGCTCTTGATCCAGTTGAGCTTCACGGGAGAGTTTCGTCAGCATGACGGCGTGGTGATGGATATGATGTATCTACCAGCTGAAAGGATCGATATGGTTGACTAGAGGGGGGGTGAATAGGCAACTAACAATTTTTAACTTTTCTTAACCACTTTAAATTAAACGACAAAGTAAGTTGTCTAGATATTCTACTAAGATGACAACTAAAGGAAAGAAGGATAACAACTACACAAGCATGCTATAGGAGTTGAACAAGTAAAGCATGCACAAGTAAAGGTAAGAAATAACCACAAGTGGAACCGGTGGAGACGAGGATGTGTTGCCGAAGTTCCTTCCCTTTGAGGGGAAGTACGTCTCCATTGGAGCGGTGTGGAGGCACAATGCTCCCCAAGAAGCCACTAGGGCCACCATATTCTCCTCACGCCCTCACACGATGCAAGGTGCCGTGATTCCACTAGTGGTGCCCTTGAAGGCGGCAACCGAACCTTTACAAACAAGGTTGGGGCTATCTCCACAACTTGGAGGCTCCCAACAAAACCACCAAGCTTCACCACAATGGAATATGGCTTCGAGGTGACCTCAACCGTCTAGGGTGCTCAAACACCCAAGAGTAACAAGATCCGCAAGGGATTAGTGGGGAGAATCAAATATCTCTTGGTGGAAGTGTAGATCGATGCCTCCTCAAGCAATCCCGAGCAAATCAACAAGTTTGATTGGCTAGGGAGAGAGATCGGGCGGAAATGGAGCTTTTGGAGCAAAAATGGAGTAAGGGGGGAAGAGGTAAGTCTTCTTGGAGAATAAGACCCCCTATATATAGTGGGAGAGCTAATCCAACCGTTATGTGCGTTTTCAGCCCGCAGAGAGCGGTAGTACCGCACGTAAGTTGCGGTACTACCGCTGGCTGAGCGGTACTACCGCTCTGGGAGCGGTACTACTGCTAGGCAAAAACTTGCGACATGATTGACGACCACGGATGAAATAAATTACATCCGCGGCTACATCCGCAGAGAAAATGGTAGTAGCAAAACGCGACACGGTACTACCGCTTGGAGTAAGCGGTACTACCGCATAGGATGCGGAAGTAAAAATTTACTTCCGCACCTACTTCTGCACTTAGAATCGGTGCCGGGCCAGATACGCGGTACTACCACTCTGGAGCCGCGGTACTACCGCTGGTGCGGTACTACCGTGACTTCAGGCGGTACTACCGCGTTGCTGTGCGGTACTACCGCTTTAAGGAGCGGTACTACCACTTGCCAGGTAGATGATTTAGTTAAGAAGTCAAGTTTTGCATATACGATAATAAGCGGTTGGAACTCCAGAGAAGCGAGGGAAAGGTGGTGTGAGAGAAAGATGTGTACGTGTTGATTCCACCCAAACCTTTCCGAAGCGGACCCCCTCTTAATTAGTACGGCTTTCCTATTACTCAAAGCCACCGATAGGGAGCAAAAAAGGAACACCATCTTCCATCGAATCCGAGGGGCAATCAATCGTCTTGTGCCTAAGTGAGATATACCTGTAGAAGCTTAGAGCACACGATTAGTCCGCAAATGCATTGTCATCAATCACCAAAACTACTTAGGGAGAAATATGCCCTTACAATCTCCCCCTTTTTGGTGGATTGATGACAATACGGGATTTGCACAGAATAACATACGAGAGTATGCAATCCTAAAACTAGAATATAGGTGAGCTCCCCCTGGATGTGTGCCTACACAAGATTATGCTTTGGACTGCACAACACACATACAAGGTTCTGTGTTCCCCCTATATTCTTCACAAGATAAACTCCTTATATACCACTGAGCACATAAGCAAGGGAAAGTAAATTAACTGCTCATGACATAATAATAAAGACATAACGACAAGTTCAACGATAGAGGAGCATATGTCTTACACCATACGATAGTCTCACGCACACGACACAAAAGCACGCAAATAAACAGAGTTCGAAAAGAAACAACTGGCAACTGGCACAAGACACAAATCACTCTCTCCCCCTTTGTCATCGAGACACCACAAAGGGAAAAGAGGACACGAAGAAGGGTGGCAGCCCTGGAGAAACTCAGTCATCGTACTCATCATCAGATCCCAGCTGCTCCTCCTAATACTCCTCGTCAGACTCAGACCACTTGTACCCCTGACGGGCCATCCAAGTTGCCTCAGGGGTGATGTTATCCTCTGACCCATTTGACACGTCCTCTCCATAGACCCCCAAAAGCTTCTTGTCACACTGGCGTGTCTTCTTGTCAGTCACATGAGCCCTGTATTGACCCTTAGCCTGCATGCAGAAGAGGGCCTTCATCTTTTGCTTAAGCTTTTTAGCCCAAGAAGGCTCCTCCACAGCAGAGGAGGAAGAAGGAGCAAATCTTCCAGGGCCTTCATCATCAGCCTCCTCCACAGGCTCCTCATCAGTGCCCATCTGGGCTGCAGCAGCTTGCGCACGAGTGGTGGTGTTGGCCCATCGAGTCTTGATGTGAAGACGGATGGGATCATGACGGAAACAGTCGGCCTCGAACTCCTCCTCAGGGTATAGCTTCTCCCAGGTCTTGGAGATCAGCAGAAACAAGAATGGACCATAGATGGTACCTTGCGAGTGTAGATGGCAAAACGGAGCTCATTCCACATGATATGGGAGATTTCAAGTGGTGGAGTCTGGGTGGTGCGAGCCTCTTCACACATCAGCAGCATGTCAACCAGGTAGGCATGGACCTTGTCCTTGTCTCCAACGCGAGGAAACAGAGTGTTGCGAAAGATTCGATACATGATGTCCAAGAAGGGGTTCAACACCCATGTCTTCTTGCCACTAGCAAGAGTCTTCTCCACATAGAATGGTAGCAGCTTGTCTTTGTTGGCAGATTTAGGATTGGCGTGAGGCCGAAATCCAATGGGGTTGTGGAGTCCCTCGTCAGGAATCCGAAGAAGATCCATGAACTCCTTCCAAGAAGAAGTCATCTTGTGACCATTGGTCATCCATGTCATTGGGCGATCCTCCTTGGTGTGGAAATTGACTGAAGCATAGAACTGAGCAATAATCTCCGGATCAAAATCATTCTGGAAGGTCATGATGTGCTCAAGTCCCAACTGCTCGACCAGATCAAGAGCCTCGGCAAAGTAGGCCCGGTTGGTGTCCTTCCGCATGTGGTCCACATCTACCCAGTGAGCATCCACGTACAGGTTGGTCTTGCTCTTGAGCACCTCCTGGTAGATGTGATACTGCTGCCTGGTCCAGAAAAGCTCATCACCAGGAAACGAAGCACGTGGTTCTCCATATGGGTTTTTCTTCCTACGTGCCATGAACTCAGCAGCTGGCATCTCTTCCATAGACATTGAGGATTCCTTTCGCTTGTTGGCGGCAGTCTTGAACCTGCGCTGGGGATTGGAGCCCTCTGGCACATCACTAGGGGTACGCAGACGCTTGGATCCGGTGTCGCGGACAGGGTTGGTACGACGAGCATCGAAACCGGAGCCACCACCTAAAACACAACCACAAGAACACGACAAAAACACAAAGAGAATCAATGCCAAAGCATCAAAAAGCACAAGAAACCAGTAGAAAGAGGAATGTGTACATGCTACGAAGACAATATGACACAAGCGGTAGTACTGCTGACCAGACGCGGAAGTAAAAAATTAGTACCGCTTAGTAAGCGGTAGTACCGCATGGTGGATGCGGTAGTACCGCATACCCTGTGGTAGTAAGAATGTACTTCCGTGTACAGGAGCGGAAGTAAAAAAATTAGTGCTGCTTGCGGAGCGGTAGTACCGTGTTGGGGAGCGGTAGTACCGCTCGGCAAGCGGTAGTAAAGTTTTACTTCCGCCAGAGCGGTAGTACCGCTGTGGTCAGATCTGATCTGGACCAGATCGGGCGGTAGTACCGCGGTTCTCCAGCGGTAGTACCGCACGAAACAGATCTGAGAGGAACAGATCTAGAGAAGGCCATATAGATCGACTAGCGGTACTACGGCTGATCATAGTAACTTGGTAGCAACATACATATTCGTATTTCTAGTGCAAAAACACTCTCCTACATTCTGAACTTCCATGGATAAGAACACGAAGAACACAAGAACACTAAGCATCTCCCCTAACCCTAAAAATCAACAAGAAGGCAACAAGAAGTGGGGAAAAGGGGAGAAACCTTCATCCTTGGCAAGAGGGCGCGGTGGGGATCCGGCGAGGTCCTCCGGCGGCGTTCTTGAGAGGGAGAGATAGGGACGACGTGGGGGTTAGGAGTGAATGGGTATGGGGGAGTTGGAAATCCCCCTGCCTGCTTATAACCCCCACCCGTTCGAATATGTGCGGTAGTACCGCGGTCATCGCGGTAGTACCGCTTGCGCGGTAGTACCGCTCGTAAGCGGTAGTACCGCCCTACCAGCGGCAGTAAATAAATACTGCCGTGCTGGTCGTGCGGTAGTGCCGTAACCCCTTTGCGGTAGTACCGTAAACAAGCACGGTAGTACCGCTCCTCCAAGAGCTTGCACGTTTTGACAAGAGGCTTTAAGCATAGAAGAGAGAAAATCAAACGCACGCACAAGCAAAGCAAATAACACAACTCCTCAGAGAAGGGCGGTGGCCGAGGCCACCTATGTTTGAGTTCATAGATATGGCACCGCGAAGAATTATCCTTGGGCCCATGACCAATACTCGACTTGAAGCATTTAAACCAACTATGTATGGCAAATGAAAAAGACTTGATTAGTTTATGCATAATGGGGGGAGGAACGGTTCATTGAGAGAACAATACTCCCCCTATGTCCATACCTACATCTAGACAAGATAACTAAGTTGAGTGTGAGGGGTGTGTGCACATACTAAAACCACATTGCTCAAATCGATGATATTTAGCTCATGCCTTAACTCGTGAAATCTTGCTTCATCCAGTGGCTTCGTGAAGATATCTGCAAGGTTATCATGAGTGTTGACGTAGTGAAGCTCGATCTATCCTTGCCTAATGTGATCCTGGATGAAGTGATACCGAATCTCAATATGCTTCGTCTTGAAGTGTAGCACCGGGTTGAGAGAAATCTTGATGGCACTTTCATTGTCACACCAAAGAGGCACTTTGTCACAAGTGACACCGTAATCCTTTAAAGTTTGCCTCATCCATAAGAGTTGAGCACAACAACTGCCAGCAGCCACATACTCTGCTTCGGTGGACGAGAGAGATACACAACTTTGCTTTTTGGAAGACCAACTAACAAGAGAGCACCCAAGAAATTGGCACCCTCCCGAAGTGGACTTCCTATCCACTTTGTCTCTCGCCCAGTCAGAATCAGAGAAACCTACAAGGTTGAAATTTGCTCCTCTCGGGTACCATAAGCCAAAGTTTGGGGTATGAGCCAAATATCGAAAGATTCGCTTGATAGCCACAAAGTGACTCTCCTTAGGTGAGGCTTGAAACCGTGCACAAATTCCTACACTCAACATAATGTCCGGTCTAGATGCACAAAGGTAAAGCAAGGATACGATCATAGAGCGATATACCTTTTTATCCACCGCTTTACCATTGGGATCAATGTCAAGTTGGCATTTGGTTGGCATTGGAGTAGTAGCCGGCTTGACATCACTTAGATTGAACCTCTTGAGCATGTCTTGAGTATACTTGGACTGTTTGATGAAGATGCCTTCTCTTCTTTGTTTGATCTCAATTCCAAGGAAGTACTTCAACTCTCCCCTCATGGACATCTCAAAATGTGTGGTCATGAGTGCAGCGAACTCATCATTGAAAGCTTTGTTAGGAGAACCAAAGATTATCATCAACATATAGTTGGCATACAAACAACTCCCCTTTGACCTTCTTAGTAAAAAGAGTGGGGTCGATTTTCCCAATTTCAAACCCACGATCTTGTAGCAACTCGGTAAGATGCTCATACCACGCACGTGGGGCTTGTTTAAGGCCATAGAGTGCCTTATCGAGTTGGTACACGTGATTGGGGAACTTAGGATCCTCGAACCCCGGGGGTTGTTTAACATACACCAACTCGTTAATAGGACCATTAAGAAATGCACTTTTCACATCCATTTGTTGTAATTTAAAGTTATGATGGGAAGCATAGGCAAGCAACAAACGAATGGATTCAAGGCGAGCAACGGGGGCAAAGGTTTCACCGTAGTCGATACCCTCGACTTGGGAGTAGCCTTGAGCCACCAGACGCGCCTTGTTGCGGATGACAATGCCATGAGCATCTTGCTTGTTCTTAAAGATCCATTTGGTTCCAACGACATTATGGTTCTCCTTTGGTCTTGGCACCAGACGCCACACCTTGTTGCGCTCGAAGTTATGGAGTTCTTCATGCATGGCATTGAGCCAATCAGGGTCTTCGAGCGCCTCATAAACCTTCTGAGGTTCAACACAGGAGACAAAAGCTTGATGAGCACAATAGTTTGCTAATTGTCTATGAGTGCTTACCCCCCTTTTGATGCTTCCTAGAATGTTCTCGATGTGATGCTCATTGGAAGCAAGCCTGGAGGCAACTTTTGCAGCACGACGCTCTAATTGCTCTTCAAGTGTTAACTGAGGAGCACTGAGTTGATCATCTTGAGCGTCGTCCTGAGCTAGATCTTGATCTTGAGCTTCCTCTTGATCTTGATCTTGCTCGGGGGATAGAACTTGGCCTTGTGCATCATTTGGTGGTTCTCCACCAACTTGAGATTGATCTTGCACTTGGCCTTGTTCATCAGGTTGAGGGCCTTCAATTTGTTCTTCGGAAGCGTGTGGGTCTTGGGCGGGTGATGGTTCCACTTGAGTGGAACATTGTCCTTCTCCTTCGGCCACAAGGGGTTCCTCAATGGGTAGGATATATCCAACACCCATTCTTCTTATGGCTTGAGGAGGAATTTCATCACCTGCATCACAAGTACCACTTTGCTCCACTTGGGAGCCGTTATTTTCATCAAACTCTACGTTACTCGTCTCCTCAATGAGTCCATTGGACTTGTTGAGGACACGGTAAGCATGAGAGTTTGTAGCATAACCAACAAATATGCCCTCATGAGCTCTAGATTCAAATTTAGACAAACGAACACCTTTCTTGAGAATGAAACACTTACACCCGAATACCCGGAAGTACTTGAGATTGGGCTTGTTACCGGTAAGAATCTCATACGGAGTTTTGTTCAAGACTTTGCGGAGATAGAGACGATTTGATGCATGGCAAGCGGTGTTGATGGCTTCGGCCCAAAAGTTGTATGGAGATTTGAATTCAGCCATCATGGTTCTTGCAGCATCCATTAGAATTCGGTTCTTTCTCTCCGCTACACCTTTTTGTTGAGGGGTATAAGGGGCTGAATATTGATGTTTAATCCCCTCATCACCAAGAAACTCATCCAAGGTGTAGTTCTTGAACTCGGTGCCATTGTCACTTCTGATCATCAAAATCTTTGCCTCATGTTGTCGTCGAGCTTCATTTGCAAAGTTGATGACGGTTTGTTGGGTCTCACTCTTCTTCTTGAAGAAGTATACCCAGGTGTATCTTGAGTAATCATCCACAATCACCAAGCAATACTTCCTAGCCCCAAGACTATCAAAAGATGGAGGCCCAAAGAGGTCCATGTGGAGGAGCTCTAGGGGTCTCTTTGAATAGATGATAGTCGTGGGAGGGTGAGCCTTCTCATGTAATTTTCCTTCAATGCAAGCCCTGCAAGCACGATCTTTGGCAAAGCTAACATTTGTTAGTCCTCGGACATGGTCCCCCTTGAGAAGACTTTGCAAAGATCTCATATTGACGTGGGCCAAACGGTGATGCCAAAGCCATCCCACATCAACTTTAGCCATTAGGCATGTCGCGACCTTAGTGGATTGCTTCGAGAAGTTAACCACATAAAGGTCGTTCTCGACATGCCCAACATAGGCTACTTTAAGAGTCTTGCTCCACAAGAGGGCCACGGTATCAATATCAAAGAATGTAGCAAAGCCCATGAGTGCAAGTTGGCGTACAGAAAGTAAATTGTATGCAAGGGACTCAACAAGCATGACTTTCTCGATCGTGAGATCATGAGAGATAACAACCTTGCCGAGTCCAAATACCTTAGAGGATGAAGCATCACCCCATTCGACGTTGGTGGCCATAGATTGTAACACCCCAAAATTTTGGTTTGATTTTTACCAAATTCTTTATTTGATTTAAAGGAGGTTATTTAAAAAAATTTCTTTTTGAGAGACCCTCCTTCCCAAATTTTTGCTTCTGACAAATCTTTTTGAGTCCTTCTCAATTTTGGTTCTGGTCTTGAGGATCTTTCTACTTATATGGGTCCAACACAAAAACTCTTGGATTGTTTTGCTAACTCTTTTGTTAAAAAGAATTCCTATTTTTTTTCTTTATTATCCCCTCTCTACTCAAAAAATGCACTCTTGCCATGACCTATGTTGAAAACTTCCTCCCAACGCCTTCCTCCCTACCTTAGGTCAAGTCAAGCATCAATTCCAGCAAGTTTCAACTTTCCCTAGGTTTTATTTCTATTTATTTAAACCACAAAATCTTTTTTCTGTCATTTATTTGGACCTTAGTAGTTTACAAAGGAACTACTAGATCTCTTTTGAATCTTGGCTCCAAATAAATTCCTAGGGCTAGTCCTTAGTACCCTCAACTCATATCCATCAAGATCTACTGGTCATCAGTTCAAAATTTTCAAAATATGCTTGCTGCAAGTTTGGAGCAGATTTGCTATTTTTGGTGAATTTCATTCTTTCTTCTTTCCAAAAATTCTATGGTAATTCATGCAGCCTCCAGATGCATCAAGAGACCCCCTCACCAAGTCCCAGCTCAAGAAAAGTTTTCCACGTGCGTCAAACATTTCATCGAACAGCTTACATGCACTGTTCCTGTTAAGTTTCAGGGTTCGGTGTTAAACTTCAGTCGACAGTGTCGTTTCCGTCAGTTGATCGTCGACAATCTCACCAGTTCCTCGCTTGGCCCCTTGCTCCCTGTTCCCTCTTCTTATCCAGTGCGCTGCGCGGTCGCTTGGCTGGTTGCGAGCGTCGGTGGCGAACTGTCGCGTCAGCTCCGGCGTCGTCCGCGGCGACAGTACCGCCCGTGGCGGCCGTCAGGGGTGAGCCCTGCTGTACGGCGCCGCTCCGCACCGCCCAAGCCACCGGTGGCCTCCGCGTGTTCCTTCTCCCCCCCTGAGCACGCTGCAGAACCGTCACCGTGGCCTGAGAAGCGCAGAGCGCGCTCTCTGCCACCGACGAGCCCGTGAGCTCCGTTCCGTCGAAACCGCGGAGCAGGCCAAATGCGATCGAGCTTAGACGTTGAATGGAGCCAGTGGACCAATCCGAAGATGCCCAGTCACTTAAACCACCAGTCCGACCACTGCCTCGCCGTAATCCCTCGCCGGAGATATGTCGCTCACGGCACCTCCCTCGCCCGCCTATAAATAGGACCCCTGAGGCGCTGTGAAGCCACCGCATCCACCACACCCCACCACAGCCTCGCCAAAACCCCTCAGAGGGCCTCGGGAGAGCTTTCTTCCCCGACTCCGGCCGCCCCGATCCGCTTCGGGCTCCGGCAAGATCCGCCCTGGTGAGAGCACCCCCGCTTCCCAAACTTGGTCAGCAACCCCCTGGTCCACCACCTCGTCTAACCCAAGCGTCATTTTGTAGTCAGAAGCCCCGTCCGGTGAGACCCATCATCGCCTGACGCCGCCGTCCGCCGTAGAGGAAGTCGCCGTCGCTGTGGTGCCTCCCGTCGGTCTCTTCCACCACCCACCGATGCGGAGGAACCTCCTGAACACGCCGGTACTTCCCTCCCTCTCTGCCTCGCAGTGGTTCGTCGCCGGCGATCACCGCAGGTCTCTGGCGCCGGCGAACTCTGTTTTTTCCCTTTCAAACCTGACATGCGGGACCCCTTGTCAGCCTTTTCTTTTTATTCGAATCGTTTTCTGAAAGCGCCTTCGGGCAAAGTACGCTTTCCTTTCGGCTTGGCGTATTTCCTCCGAAGCGTTTTCTGTCTATTCAAACTACCCCCTGGATAGTTTCTGTTTCATTACAGACTAGTCCCTGGGTTTGTTTTCTTTATAACTTTTAAACTAAAAAGGATTTTTAGTTGATTCCTTTTCTGTCATCTTCATAACTCTGCCTAGTTTTTTATCATATTTATTTGAAAAATATTTGGAACACTTTTTGCGCACGCACGTATTTACGTAGTATTCGATTTCTTTTATACCGTAGATACCGAAGGAGGTGACGGAGCCGCAAACTTCGCCGAGCTAGACTCCGACTACTCCGAACCAGGCAAGCATGTTTGAACCTTTGATATGATGAGTGTTTTTCATGTTTGCTAGTGTGGTCTTTCTTAAGGCATGTTTATATAAGCATTTGGTGGATGTTATATTCCATGCACGATAAGTTGCAAGTGAGCTACAAAACTTGATGAGATCATATGATGGAGAACAACCTGATCATGTGGTGGCATGATAAGATGTAGGCTGGTATTGTTGGAGCATGCAAGTTCTATATCAACTATTTAACTACGGTGTTGACGTGGATCAAGTCTCGATCCCGTCCTTTTCCCTTTTGTGCTACCACATGTTTTCTGCAAAGAATACGGTTTAGTAAGTTGCAAACCTCTTCCCTGGTACACACCAAATAGAGAGGCCGTGATGAAGGTTCCATGGCCCTGGATTAAAGCCGTCATCCGGTCAGGGGGCATGGGTGTTTCCGGTTGGGACCGAGAGGGGGGCACCCCTTAGAGCGCGCGGTATAAATTTGATCCCATGCTATTCGAGGAGTGACCTCCCCGCCTCAGGAGTTTTGCTTGAACGTTGCCCAGGGTGATTCCTGGCAGCGGAATGTGGAATGGGTGTGTACAGGTTAGATGTGTTTTCTTCTAAAATACCGTGAACGGAACTAGTCCTTGGTGACTACTGAAATCCGATGACTGTGGTAAAGTACAAACTCTGCAGAGTCAAAACCATTCGCATAATCAAGTCCTTGGTCAAGGATGTTGGTTAGCACATCCGTGTCAGTCCCAGTGTCAGTCTCTGTAGAACTAATACTTCTGACAGGGGTAAACCCGGTTGAATGTTTCTTCTGTGAATGGACTAACCTGTTTACTTTTATGTGCCGAGTATTCCTTAGGATGGTGCTACCTCCAGGAACTACTCAAATTTTTCCTTGTATGATATAAGCCCTTTATGTGATGTCGCTCAGACGTCCGACTGTGGCATCCTTGTTATTTACTTTTGATATAAGACCTTTATGTGATGTCGCTCAGACGTCCGACTGTGGCATTCTTGTTATTTACTTTTGATATAAGCCCTTTATGTGATGTCGCTCAGACGTCCGACTGTGGCAATTCTTGTTATTTACTTTTGATATAAGCCCTTTATGTGATGTCGCTTAGACATCCGACTGTGGCATTCTTGTTATTTACCTTTGATATAAGCCCTTTCTGCGGTGTCGCCCTGACGCCCGACTGCGGCATGTTTATTCTATTTTACCTTCCGAGGCGTCGCTTCAGACACCCGATCGGTCTTCCGCTATTTATTTATATTGCAGTGCTAATTTAGTTACTCACGTGTGCATTACTGCTCGTGTGCATCATGTCTGCATTTGTTATATCTTATGTCCAAACTGTCTTGCGAGTACATTCAAAGTACTCACCTGGCTTGTTGATTTGGCCAGATGTTGACGAAGGCGATCTTATGGATGAAGAGTTCGATAGCGAGTCCGACGCCTAGAGGAGTCCCAGTCAGTCCCTTGCGATCCTGGAGTTGGTCACTTGTATTATATACGCTTCCGCCACCATAATAAAATCATCAAGCCTCACTCCGGCGCTTGATGAGTGTAAGATATTGTAGTCACGCCACCCACATCACTGTGACATATCCACTACCACTATATCCACGAGTTAGTAGTTATGCCACCATATCCCATTGTGCCATAACTGCCTTTATGTATGATATTGGCGTACTTGTAATAAATTGTTGAGCAGCCTCAGCTCAACCCTGTATAATATTTAGCACTTCTGGACTTTCTGTATCAAGGATTTGTCTGCCAGTATGGAGGATTTCTCTATACTAGTTTGATGAAAGGGGCGATTTTTCAATAAGTGTTTTATTGGAAAACTGGTCCTGACAACCTTGGTATCAGAGCCAGGCTGACTGTAGGAAGCCACTAGGTGCGCTCGCTAATCGGTTATTAGCGTAATAGGTGCTGTTTTAGCAAATTGCAATTGTAGCAATTTTTCTGTTAGTCATCATAAATTTATGATTTGACTATCTGGAATTTTTGTCTACTTTTGTAGATGGCTGGCCGCCACTGTGAATCACAGGTGTTCGCCAATGTGCCTGAGGGGTTTATCAAACTCCTCGCCTCCATCGTCAAGATCGCGATCGGGCCATCGACTCGTCCAGAGTTCACACTCTACGAGCACAAGATCAGCGACAGCGTGTCTATGCACCAGGCTGCGGTGCAATTCAAGGGAGGGCGTTCTGAATTACGCCGCTTCCGATTTGTTGGGAGGGCCATGCCTACGGAGAAGCATGCCATGCAGATGGCTGCCCGTGAGGCAATAGCACGTCTCCGGGATGCTCTTCCTTCGATGAAGGCTCGTCGCTACCGCTACCTCCCCTACCACGTGCCATACACTTGTCACTATGCATTCGCTTGCACTAGGGGAGAACGAGATGATGCTATTGAGATGCTTGTTGAGTATCTCAAGGCTCTTGAGGCAGCTTTTGATAACCTCGTGGACGACTTGGTGGCTGCCCGTATGGACTCAGTTCAGGGCTGTGTTGCCAACAGGAGGGAGCTGCTCCATACAGCACCACCACTGTCATACATCTCGTCCTCATCATCCTATGCACCTGCCATCCGAGCCACCGCTCGCCGCCTACCTACCACTGAGGAGTTTGACCAAGTCATTGCTCCTACCCCAGTTCGTGCTGCACCGCCTACCACACCCGTTTCAGCCGCACAACCCAGTACCCCGCGCCTGGAGCCTATTAGTGAGGAAGAAGTTGAGTCCCCAGCAGCACTGGGACTTACCCTCGGCAGGCCGAAGGAAATATTTACCATCTCCGACTGAGTGCGCCGAGCAGCCGTGCGATGTACCTGCTTGTATGATATGTTTTATATGTACATAGGCTTGGTGAGAAGTAGTTTGTGTGCGCATCATGTAGGGACTGGGAGAAGTGCACTAGCCTAAATAACATGTCAGGATTGTGTACGCGCATCCTGAGTGAGGTATTGTATAATTATGGTTTGCTTGTAAGATACTGAGCGGTCCTTCTCCATGCGCAATCAAGTGTTTTCTTGAAAAATCTTGGAGTTTTAAAATTCCTGCCTTTGCAAAATTATTTGTTTTTACTACTCGGTTTTTCTCATGAGTTCTGCAAAATACCCCAGAGTGGAAAATGCATCGTCCCTGGACTCGTTCCATGCGAAGCCCGCCGGAAGAAAATAATGGTACCCAGGCAAGTAACAATTTCACACAGGGGCAGTCAAGTCAGCAAAACAGTGAAGCAGCATTTTCTCAAGTATGCCGCCTTTATGAGCAAAGCCAGCAGCAACATCAAGAAATGATGAGCCATATTATCAACATGAGAAATCACCGCGAACCATACCAGCAGCATTCCAAATTGGCTGAACTACAAAAGACGCGTCCCCCAACGTTCTCTCACACGGATAAACCTCTTGAGGCTGATGACTGGCTTCGAGACATTGAGAGGAAATTAATTATCGCACAATGTTCAGACCGTGAGAAAGTACTTTATGCACCTCACTACCTTACTGGAGCAGCTGCATCGTGGTGGGAAAATTTTCTACATATGCACCCCAATGAAAACAACATCACCTGGGAGGAGTTTAAGGAAAATTTTCGTGGGGCGCACATTCCCAGAAGTGTTATGAAGATCAAGAAAAGGGAGTTTGATGACCTCAAGCAGAGAAGCATGTCAGTGACTGAGTACAATAGTCAGTTTACTCAACTATCTCGCTACGCCAACGAAGAACATATGACTGAAAATAAAAAGATGGAAAAATTTCTGGACGGTCTGGCTCCAGCACTTAAATGCCAACTGGTCGTGCACACCTTTCCAGATTTCAAAACACTTGTGGACAAAGCTATTACCTTGGAGAATGAACGTCGCAGCTTGGAGGATTTTCGCAAGCGCAAGCGGGACAAGACCTCTCAATCTCGCGACAACCGGAACAAGATTGATTCTCGGAAAAATGGGGCGAACAAATCCGCAACCAACGTTCCACGCTCCAACAAGAATTTTCATGCAAGGGATAAAGATTTTACGTATCACCCGGGCGTTACTTGCTTCGCTTGTGGAGAGGAAGGACACTATGCCAAGCAATGCCCAAAGCCAAGAAACTCGGCCCCCAAGACAAACAATGCTGGAAATAATTCAGCCCCCAAGCGTAACAACTTCAATCCCAGCAACAATCACAAGAAGGGTCACGTGAACCATGTGACCAAGGAAGAGGCGCAGAATGCTCCGGATATCGTACTCGGTACGTTTCCTGTCAACACAATACCTGCCACGGTTTTGTTTGATTCTGGAGCTTCTCATTCGTTCATTTCAAAGAAATTTGCTTTACAACATGATTTTTCAATTCTCCCCTTGGAAAATTCTATGACCATCAAGTCCCCCGGGATTAAGCAAATCACCCAGAGTTATTGCCAAGGTGTGATTATTGAGCTCGAGGGATTAAAGTTTCGAGCAAACCTCATTGTATTGGAAAATAAGGGACTGGATGTTATCCTAGGAATGGACTGGTTAACCACCAACAAGGGATTTATCGACTGTTTCAATCGGACTGTGATCCTCACTCATCACCAAGGGAAGACGATAAAAATTGCAGCTCAAGTAAGACCAGTATCATTGCGACCAAGATTGAACAAGGTGGATATTTCAGATTTAAATAAAGTTCCAGTGGTATGTGAGTTTCCTGATGTATTTCCTGAAGAGCTACCAGGCATGCCACCAGACCGAGAAATAGAATTCACTATTGAACTAGCACCTGGAACCACTCCCATTTACAAGAAACCTTATAGAATGGCACCCTCCGAGTTGGTAGAATTGAAGAAGCAAATAAAGGAATTACTGGACAAAGGATTTATCCGGGCCAGCTCCTCACCTTGGGGTTCGCCAGTATTATTTGCCAAGAAAAAGGATGGGACACTGAGATTATGTATAGACTATCGAGCACTCAACATGGTTACCATCAAAAACAAATATCCGATGCCACGGATCAATGATTTATTTGACCAGCTTGCACAAGCCAAGGTTTTCTCAAAGATTGATTTAAGGTCGGGATATCATCAGTTAAAAGTACGGACAGAAGATATCCCTAAAACTGCATTCACTTCCAGATACGGATTATATGAATTTACAGTAATGCCGTTCGGACTGACAAACGCCCCCGCATATTTCGTTCACCTCATGAACAAAGTGTTCATGAAATTTATGGACAAATTTGTTGTGGTGTTCATTGATGATATTTTGGTATATTCTAAGACACCAGAAGAACATGCTGAACATCTCAGAATTGTGCTGGGAGAATTAAGGAAGCATCAATTGTACGCCAAGTTCAGTAAATGTGAATTTTGGCTAAAACAGGTGGGTTTTTTGGGCCACGTATTAACCCAAGAAGGCGTTGCCGTGGACCCAGAAAAAGTCAAGGCCGTACTCGACTGGAAACCACCAGCCAACGTAACCGACATACGAAGCTTTCTGGGAATGGCTGGATATTACACAAGATTTATTGAGGGATTCTCCACCATAGCAAAGCCTATGACACAGCTACTCAAGAAGGATAAGAAATTTGTGTGGACTGAAGATTGCGAGAAAAGTTTCCAAGAACTCAAAAAGAGATTAACAACAGCACCAGTATTGGTCATACCAGACATACACAAAATTTTTGAAGTATATTGCGACGCGTCCCAGAAGGGCCTCGGATGCGTATTAATGCAAGAAGGCAAAGTAGTCGCATATGCTTCCAGGCAACTGCGAAAGCATGAAGAAAACTATCCCACTCATGACTTGGAATTAGCAGCAGTTATTCATGCCCTCAAAGAATGGAGGCACTTTTTGCTTGGAAATCGTTGTGAAATATATACAGACCATAAAAGCCTCCAATATATTTTCACACAACCAGAACTCAATTTGCGACAACGACGCTGGTTGGAATTAGTAAAAGACTATGATGTTGGCATTCACTACCATCCAGGAAAGGCAAATGTAGTGGCAGATGCTCTCAGCCGCAATCCAAGCTCGAGCAACGACAGTTCACAAAACTTGAGACCGGAATTTCAAAGGGAGTTTGCCAAACTCAACATGGTGATGGTTACTGAAGGCACTGTGTCAAATTTGGAAATACAACCCACCCTAATGGAACAAATTAAGAAGGCTCAACATGGACACCCCAGCATCGAAGGCATAAAAAGGAAAGTGAGTCTGGGCAAAGCCTCAGAATTCGTCATAGACAATGAGGGAATACTATGGTACGGAGACAGGCTTTGCGTGCCAAATATAGAAGACCTCAAACAACAAATTTTGACCGAAGGCCATACCGCTCCATATTCCATCCACCCTGGAGGAACAAAAATGTACAAGGACATTCAGGAAAGATTTTGGTGGCACGGTATGAAGAGGGATATAGCCACATTCATTGCCTGTTGTGATTCATGTCAGCGCATTAAAGCCGAGCACCAAAAACCAGCAGGACTATTACAGCCAAACAGGATACCTGAATGGAAATGGGACGAGGTTGGAATGGATTTTATTGTCGGATTACCTCAGTCACGACACGGAAATGATGCCATATGGGTCATCACAGATAGGTTGACCAAGGTGGCACATTTTATTCCGGTAAAGACAACCCACACCACTCAGAAGCTTGCCAAACTTTATCTCTCCCGTATTGTTTGTCTACATGGAGTTCCAAGGACCATAATATCCGATAGAGGCACTCAATTCGTCTCTAGATTTTGGGATCATTTGCAACAAGCTCTGGGAACTCAACTGGTATTCAGCACGGCATATCATCCCCAGACTGGAGGACAGACTGAACGTGTGAACCAAATTTTAGAGGACATGCTGAGAGCATGTGTTCTCACTTATGGAACCAGCTGGGAAGAAAGCTTACCATATGCCGAATTCGCGTACAACAACAGTTACCAATCCAGTCTACAGATGGCACCTTTTGAAGCTTTGTATGGGCGAAGATGCCGTACCCCATTAAATTGGTCAGAGACAGGAGACAGCCGTATCTTCGGCCCAGGCATGCTCAAAGAAGCTGAGGAGAAGGTTAAATTAATCAGGGATCGACTCAAGACAGCCCAGAGCCGACAAAAGAGTTATTATGACCAGAAACATCGTGAAGTCAGTTTTGAACCCGGTGACTATGTGTATCTAAGAGTATCCCCTATGCGGGGCCTGCAGCGATTCAAAATTAAGGGAAAGCTAGCACCACGTTTTATTGGACCTTTCCGTGTGACTGCACGAAGAGGCACAGTAGCCTACCAGCTAGACCTACCCAAAGAACTGTCAGACGTCCATGACGTGTTCCACATATCACAATTGAGGAAGTGTGTAAGCAACCCAGAAAAGCGTGTATCTCATGAAAACATTGACGTGCAACCGGACCTCACCTACAGGGAACGTCCAGTAAAAATATTGGAGGTGTCTGAAAGGAGAACCCGTCAGAAGACAATTAAGTTCTTCAAGGTTCAGTGGAGCAATCACACCGAAGATGAAGCAACTTGGGAGAGAGAGGATTTTCTTCGAACAAAATACCCACACCTATTTGAGGATCAACTGGAATCTCGGGGACGAGATTTTTCCTAAGGGGGTGGGTGTTGTAACACCCCAAAATTTTGGTTTGATTTTTACCAAATTCTTTATTTTATTTAAAGGAGGTTATTTAAAAAAATTTCTTTTTGAGAGACCCTCCTTCCCAAATTTTTGCTTCTGACAAATCTTTTTGAGTCCTTCTCAATTTTGGTTCTGGTCTTGAGGATCTTTCTACTTATATGGGTCCAACACAAAAACTCTTGGATTGTTTTGCTAACTCTTTTGTTAAAAAGAATTCCTATTTTTTTTCTTTATTATCCCCTCTCTACTCAAAAAATGCACTCTTGCCATGACCTATGTTGAAAACTTCCTCCCAAAGCCTTCCTCCCTACCTTAGGTCAAGTCAAGCATCAATTCCAGCAAGTTTCAACTTTCCCTAGGTTTTATTTCTATTTATTTAAACCACAAAATCTTTTTCTGTCATTTATTTGGACCTTAGTAGTTTACAAAGGAACTACTAGATCTCTTTTGAATCTTGGCTCCAAATAAATTCCTAGGGCTAGTCCTTAGTACCCTCAACTCATATCCATCAAGATCTACTGGTCATCAGTTCAAAATTTTCAAAATATGCTTGCTGCAAGTTTGGAGCAGATTTGCTATTTTTGGTGAATTTCATTCTTTCTTCTTTCCAAAAATTCTATGGTAATTCATGCAGCCTCCAGATGCATCAAGAGACCCCCTCACCAAGTCCCAGCTCAAGAAAAGTTTTCCACGTGCGTCAAACATTTCATCGAACAGCTTACATGCACTGTTCCTGTTAAGTTTCAGGGTTCAGTGTTAAACTTCAGTCGACAGTGTCGTTTCCGTCAGTTGATCGTCGACAATCTCACCAGTTCCTCGCTTGGCCCCTTGCTCCCTGTTCCCTCTTCTTATCCAGTGCACCGCGCGGTCGCTTGGCTGGTTGCGAGCGTCGGTGGCGAACTGTCGCGTCAGCTCCGGCGTCGTCCGCGGCGACAGTACCGCCCGTGGCGGCCGTCAGGGGTGAGCCCTGCTGTACGGCGCCGCTCCACACCGCCCAAGCCACCGGTGGCCTCCGCGTGTTCCTTCTCCCCCCTGAGCACGCTGCAGAACCGTCGCCGTGGCCTGAGAAGCGCAGAGCGCGCTCTCTGCCGCCGACGAGCCCGTGAGCTCCGTTCCGTCGAAACCGCGGAGCAGGCCAAATGCGATCGAGCTTAGACGTTGAATGGAGCCAGTGGACCAATTCGAAGATGCCCAGTCACTTAAACCACCAGTCCGACCACTGCCTCGCTGTAATCCCTCGCCGGAGATATGTCGCTCACGGCACCTCCCTCGCCCGCCTATAAATAGGACCCCAGAGGCGCTGTGAAGCCACCGCATCCACCACACCCCACCACAGCCTCGCCAAAACCCCTCAGAGGGCCTCGGGAGAGCTTTCTTCCCCGACTCCGGCCGCCCCGATCCGCTTCGGGCTCCGGCAAGATCCGCCCTGGTGAGAGCACCCCCGCTTCCCAAACTTGGTCAGCAACCCCCTGGTCCACCACCTCGTCTAACCCAAGCGTCATTTTGTAGTCAGAAGCCCCGTCCGGTGAGACCCATCATCGCCCGACGCCGCCGTCCGCCGTAGAGGAAGTCGCCGTCGCTGTGGTGCCTCCCGTCGGTCTCTTCCACCACCCACCGACGCGGAGGAACCTCCTGAACACGCCGGTACTTCCCTCCCTCTCTGCCTCGCAGTGGTTCGTCGCCGGCGATCACCGCAGGTCTCTGGCGCCGGCGAACTCTGTTTTTCCCCTTTCAAACCTGACATGCGGGACCCCCTTGTCAGCCTTTTCTTTTTATTCGAATCGTTTTCTGAAAGCGCCTTCGGGCAAAGTACGCTTTCCTTTCGGCTTGGCGTATTTCCTCCGAAGCGTTTTCTGTCTATTCAAACTACCCCCTGGATAGTTTCTGTTTCATTACAGACTAGTCCCTGGGTTTGTTTTCTTTATAACTTTTAAACTAAAAAGGATTTTTAGTTGATTCCTTTTCTGTCATCTTCATAACTCTGCCTAGTTTTTTATCATATTTATTTGAAAAATATTTGGAACACTTTTTGTGCACGCACGTATTTACGTAGTATTCGATTTCTTTTATACCGTAGATACCGAAGGAGGTGACGGAGCCGCAAACTTCGCCGAGCTAGACTCCGACTACTCCGAACCAGGCAAGCATGTTTGAACCTTTGATATGATGAGTGTTTTTCATGTTTGCTAGTGTGGTCTTTCTTAAGGCATGTTTATATAAGCATTTGGTGGATGTTATATTCCATGCACGATAAGTTGCAAGTGAGCTACAAAACTTGATGAGATCATATGATGGAGAACAACCTGATCATGTGGTGGCATGATAAGATGTAGGCTGGTATTGTTGGAGCATGCCAGTTCTATATCAACTATTTAACTACGGTGTTGACGTGGATCAAGTCTCGATCCCGTCCTTTTCCCTTTTGTGCTACCACATGTTTTCTGCAAAGAATACGGTTTAGTAAGTTGCAAACCTCTTCCCTGGTACACACCAAATAGAGAGGCCGTGATGAAGGTTCCATGGCCCTGGATTAAAGCCGTCATCCGGTCAGGGGCATGGGTGTTTCCGGTTGGGACCGAGAGGGGGGCACCCCTTAGAGCGCGCGGTATAAATTTGATCCCATGCTATTCGAGGAGTGACCTCCCCGCCTCAGGAGTTTTGCTTGAACGTTGCCCAGGGTGATTCCTGGCAGCGGAATGTGGAATGGGTGTGTACGGGTTAGATGTGTTTTCTTCTAAAATACCGTGAACGGAACTAGTCCTTGGTGACTACTGAAATCCGTTGACTGTGGTAAAGTACAAACTCTGCAGAGTCAAAACCATTCGCATAATCAAGTCCTTGGTCAAGGATGTTGGTTAGCAGATCCGTGTCAGTCCCAGTGTCAGTCTCTGTAGAACTAATACTTCTGACAGGGGTAAACCCGGTTGAATGTTTCTTCTGTGAATGGACTAACCTGTTTACTTTTATGTGCCGAGTATTCCTTAGGATGGTGCTACCTGCAGGAACTACTCAAATTTTTCCTTGTATGATATAAGCCCTTTATGTGATGTCACTCAGACGTCCGACTGTGGCATCCTTGTTATTTACTTTTGATATAAGCCCTTTATGTGATGTCGCTCAGACGTCCGACTGTGGCATTCTTGTTATTTACTTTTGATATAAGCCCTTTATGTGATGTCGCCCAGACGTCCGACTGTGGCAATTCTTGTTATTTACTTTTGATATAAGCCCTTTATGTGATGTCGCTTAGACGTCCGACTGTGGCATTCTTGTTATTTACCTTTGATATAAGCCCTTTCTGCGGTGTCGCCCTGACGCCCGACTGCGGCATGTTTATTCTATTTTACCTTCCGAGGCGTCGCTTCAGACACCCGATCGGTCTTCCGCTATTTATTTATATTGCAGTGCTAATTTAGTTACTCACGTGTGCATTACTGCTCGTGTGCATCATGTCTGCATTTGTTATATCTTATGTCCAAACTGTCTTGCGAGTACATTCAAAGTACTCACCTGGCTTGTTGATTTGGCCAGATGTTGACGAAGGCGATCTTATGGATGAAGAGTTCGATAGCGAGTCCGACGCCTAGAGGAGTCCCAGTCAGTCCCTTGCGATCCTGGAGTTGGTCACTTGTATTATATACGCTTCCGCCACCATAATAAAATCATCAAGCCTCACTCCGGCGCTTGATGAGTGTAAGATATTGGAGTCACGCCACCCACATCACTGTGACATATCCACTACCACTATATCCATGAGTTAGTAGTTATGCCACCATATCCCATTGTGCCATAACCGCCTTTATGTATGATATTGGCGTACTTGTAATAAATTGTTGAGCAGCCTCAGCTCAACCCTGTATAATATTTAGCACTTCTGGACTTTCTGTATCAAGGATTTGTCTGCCAGTATGGAGGATTTCTCTATACTAGTTTGATGAAAGGAGCGATTTTTCAATAAGTGTTTTATTGGAAAACCGGTCCTGACATAGATGAACCGAGATGCACGTCCACCACCAAGTCTTTGCTTCCGGTCATATGATTTGTGGCTCCGCTATCGAGCAACCATGATCCCCCACCGGAAGCAAACTCCTACAATAGATCAATGCTTATATTTAGGTACCCATTTGGTAATGGGTCCTTTGAGGTTAGTAACAAGGGTCTTAGGAACCCAAATGGACCATTCAATGTACTCATAAGAAGAACCAACAAATTTAGCAAACACATGACCATCACTAGCACGGCATAAAACATATGAAGGATTAAAATTGCCGGCCATGTTTGATGGTATGGTGGAGTTTTTCTTGACACCACCACTTTTCTTCTTCATGGACGTGCCATCTCCTTCTTTCACAAAAGATTGTCGGAGAGGGGGTGGTTGCTTGGTCTTGTCATTCTTCTTCTTCTTGGGCTTAGGAACAAACCCAATTCCTTCCTTTGCCACAACTTCCTTTTGATTGCTCAAAAGGGTGTTGAGGTTCTTCTCACATTGTATGCAAGTCACAAGGCCTTTCTCAAGTTGCTTCTTCAACTCGGCATTCTCTTCAACAAGATGCACATGTTCGCAACATGGGTTAGTAGCATTTGCATTATCAATTAAAACCATGCGAGGAAAGATAGCCTTTTCCTTGGTTAGCGAAACTTGGAGTTGGTCATGAGACTCCTTGAGAGTAGTATGCATACTTTTCAAGGCCTTGTGAGCCTTGTCAAGTATTTCAAACTCCTCTTTGAGTTTAGCATGGTCAACCTCAAGTTTTGCCTTCTCGGAATTAAGGACGCGAGAGACAACTAAAGCATGATCAAGATCTTTCTTTAATTTAGCATGACCATCGTTGTGTGACTCCTCAAGAGCCAAACGAATACCACGCTCTTCCTCTAGGGCGTTAGAGAGATCCGATATCTCATCGGCATAGTCTCGACTATGTCCTTCCATTTTAGTAATGGTTTCCTCGTGAGCCTCGATCATGTCATTGGCCTCACCGAGTTGTTCCAAGAGAGCAACAAAATGCTTCTTGGGTTTGCCCTTGAGATTTTTCATGAACAACTCAAATTCATTTTCTCCCTCCTTAACACCCTCACCCTCATCAATACAATTGGTCAATGAAGGATTAGAAGAGATAGTAGTATTGATGTTTGGGGTTACCTTCTTGGTGGCCTTGGCCATGAGACACTTGGCGGTGATGTTCTCGTTTGGTGAGTCGAAGAGAGATGATTGCGGAGTAGTTGCAATTGCAATTGTGGCCATAGTGGTCACCTCATCGTCTTCATCATTATCATCATCCTCCACATATTCTTCTTGGGCCACCAACACTTTCGGAGGAGTCTTCTTGATGAAGTTGTTCTTGTTGGGATAGGACTTTGACTTGTCCTTCCGAATAAGCTTGCCTCCAAAGTCTTCTCTCTTCTCATATGGGCAATCCACAACGAAGTGACTTACATTTCCACAGTTGAAGCATGTCCTTACTCGTTGCTTCCCCTTGTTCCCACTAGAGTTGTTCTTGTTGAAGTTGGATCTTGTGTTCTTCTTTCCCCAGAATTGCCTTAAAGGAAGAGCCACATGCTCATGATAGGCATATTTGGTGTCCTCGGGGCAACACTCATCATCATCTTTCACTTCCTCCTCTTCCACACAAGCCTTGGCCTTCAGAGCAAGATTAGGCTTCTTTGATCGTTGAGCTCTTAAGACCGCATTGTCGGGGGTCACGTCCAAGATCCTCATGGCAACAAATTCATCCAACACTTCATTTGAGGATAAAGTGTGGAAGTCCGGTCTCTGACGTATGACAGAGGACATGGCCTTATGATAGGGCATCATGGCCTTGAGGAACTTGCGCTTGATCCACTTGTCATCCATATCCTTACTGCCATGATCTCGAAGAGAAACCGCAAGGATAGTTAATCTTCGATAAAGTTCACGAGGATCTTCATCTTCGATCATAGCAAACTCATCAGCTTCATCTTGCACCACTTCATAGTTGGAGCGTTGAATACAGGTGCTTGCCTTGTACATCGTGCCAACATGCTCCCAAGCTTCCTTGGCCACAGTGAAGGGTCGAAGGTGTGCAATGTCTTCAGGAGGGATGGAATCTTGAAGAATGCAAAGAGCGGACTCGTTGAACTGATGATCTGCAGTTTCTCTTGGAGTCATGTTGTCGGGATCATACGGATAAAAACCTTGCTCAATGATTCTCCAAAGGTTAGTGGAACAATGATTAATATGACGTTTGAAACGAAACACCCAAGTAGCAAAATCAGTATTTTTAATAAACTTGGGAGGGGGCCCAACGGAATTTAAATGCGGTGTGGGAACGACTCCTCCATAGTGAGTAGGAGGAGCGGATTGGGCAAATTTCCCACTCCCATTCTTAGTAACCGGGGCTTGTTCACTACTATCTTCTCCCTTGTCGGGATTAGCCTCCGACACGTTGGTAGCGGGACGAGCCACTTCCAACGGTGTGGTGGATAATTTAAGCCCCTCAAGCAAATCTTTAAACATGCCTTTGACCTCGCTCGCGAGTGATTCTTTCAATGTGGTCAAGGCCACATTGAACTCCTCACGAGAGACCGAGGCTCCCCCATCTGACGTAGGCAAGGACGGAGTTCCACCGGAATGGTCCTCCGTCTCGACTACGTTGTCACCCACACTCTTTGGACGGTAAAGTCCTTAAAAAGAGACGAGGCTCTGATACCAATTGAAAGGGTCGATATGGTTTACTAGAGGGGGGGGTGAATAGGCAACTAACAATTTTTAACTTTTCTTAACCACTTTAAATTAAACGACAAAGTAAGTTGTCTAGATATTCTACTAAGATGACAACTAAAGGAAAGAAGGATAACAACTACACAAGCATGCTATAGGAGTTGAACAAGTAAAGCATGCACAAGTAAAGGTAAGAAATAACCACAAGTGGAACCGGTGGAGACGAGGATGTGTTGCCAAAGTTCCTTCCCTTTGAGGGGAAGTACGTCTCCGTTGGAGCGGTGTGGAGGCACAATGCTCACCAAGAAGCCACTAGGGCCACCATATTCTCCTCACGCCCTCACACGATGCAAGGTGCCGTGATTCCACTAGTGGTGCCCTTGAAGGCGGCAACCGAACCTTTACAAACAAGGTTGGGGCTATCTCCACAGCTTGGAGGCTCCCAACAAAACCACGAAGCTTCACCACAATGGAATATGGCTTCGAGGTGACCTCAACCGTCTAGGGTGCTCAAACACCCAAGAGTAACAAGATCCGCAAGGGATTAGTGGGGAGAATCAAATATCTCTTGGTGGAAGTGTAGATCGATGCCTCCTCAAGCAATCCCGAGCAAATCAACAAGTTTGATTGGCTAGGGAGAGAGATCGGGCGGAAATGGAGCTTTTGGAGCAACAATGGAGTAGTGGGGGAAGAGGTAAGTCTTCTTGGAGAAGAAGACCCCCTATATATAGTGGGAGAGCTAATCCAACCGTTATGTGCGTTTTCAGCCCGCAGAGAGCGGTAGTACCGCACGTAAGTTGCAGTACTACCGCTGGCTGAGCGGTACTACCGCTAGGCAAAAACTTGCGACATGATTGACGACCACGGATGAAATAAATTACATCCGCGGCTACATCCGCAGAAAAACGGTAGTAGCAAAACGCGACACGGTACTACCGCTTGGAGTAAGCGATACTACCGCATAGGATGCGGAAGTAAAAATTTACTTCCGCACCTACTTCTGCACTTAGAATCAATGCCGGGCCAGATACGCGGTACTACCGCTCTGGAGCCGCGGTACTACCGCTGGTGCGGTACTACCGTGTCTTCAGGCGGTACTACCGCGTTGCTGTGCGGTACTACCGCTTGCCAGGTAGATGATTTAGTTAAGAAGTCAAGTTTTGCATATACGATAATAAGCGGTTGGAACTCCAGAGAAGCGAGGGAAAGGTGGTGTGAGAGAAAGATGTGTACGTGTTGATTCCACCCAAACCTTTCCGAAGCGGACCCCCTCTTAATTAGTACGGCTTTCCTATTACTCAAAGCCACCGACAGGGAGCAAAAAAGGAAACACCGTCTTCCATCGAATCCGAGGGGCAATCAATCGTCTTATGCCTAAGTGAGATATACCTGTAGAATCTTAGAGCACACGATTAGTCCGCAAATGCATTGTCATCAATCACCAAAACTACTTAGGGAGAAATATGCCCTTACACCAGCGCAGGGCTTCGCCTAAGCACTGCAACGGTATGACCGAGGTGTGTTTCTGTGGAGGGGGGCACCGCACACGGCTAAAACAATTCAACTTGTGTGTTCTAGGGTGTCCCCTGCCCCCGTATATAAAGGAGCAAGGGAGAGGCCGGCCCTAGAGGGGGCGCGCCAAGTGTGGGGAGTCCTACTAGGACTCCCAAGTCCTAGTAGGATTCCCCTTTTCTTTTTGGAGTAGGAGAGAAGGAAAGAGGTGGAGAGGGAGAAGGAAAAAGGGGCTGCACCTCTTGTCCAATTCGGACCAGAGAGGGGGCGCGTGCCTCCTTCCTTTTGGCCTTTCTCCTCTATTCCCGTATGGCCCAATAAGGCCCATATACTCCCAATAATACCCGAATCACTCGAAACCTTTCCGATGTTCGAATATAGTCGTCCAATATATCGATCTTTACGTCTCGACCATTTCGAGACTCCTCGTCACGTCCCCGGTCTCATCTGGGACTCCGAACTCCTTCGGTACATCAAAACTCATAAACTCATAATACGGATCATCATCAAACGTTAAGCGTGCGGACCCTATGGGTTCGAGAACTATGTAGACATGACCGAGACTCATCTTCGGTCAATAACTAATAGCGGAACCTGGATGCTCATATTGGTTCCTACATATTCTACGAAGATCTTTATCGGTCAAACCGCATAACAACATACGTTGTTCCTTTTGTCATCGGTATGTTACTTGCCTGAGATTCGATCGTCGGTATCTCTATACCTAGTTCAATTTCGTTACTGGCAAGTCTCTTTACTCATTCCGTAATACATCATCTCGTGACTAACTCAATAGTCATTTGCTTGCAAGACTTATTATGATGTGCATTACCGAGAGGGCCCAGAGATACCTCTCCGACACTCGGAGTGACAAATCTTAGTCTTGATCTGTAAGGGCA
The DNA here is from genome assembly GCA_902687465.1 of Secale cereale. Lineage (NCBI taxonomy): Eukaryota > Viridiplantae > Streptophyta > Magnoliopsida > Poales > Poaceae > Secale > Secale cereale. The sequence continues at coordinate 686,415,238 of LR738711.1, read as the reverse complement.
TATTTAGCCAAATGGTGTTTTGGTGATTGATGACAATGCGTTTGCGGACTAATCATGTGTTCTAAGCTCTTTCAGATACATCTCACAAAGGCACAAGAAGATTAGAGGCCCCTCGGAATCTATGGAAGATGGTGTTTCCTTTTTGCTTAGTTTTCGGTGATTCTGAGTAATAGGAAAGCCGTACTATTAAGAGGGGATCCGCTTTGGTAAGGTTTGGGTGGAATCAACATGTACACTTCTTTATTGCACCCATCATTCCTTCCCGCCGCAATGGAGTTCTTCTTTCCCATCTTCTCTAGCTTTTCCTGGCTCCAGCGGTAGTACCGCGGATCCCAGCGGTAGTACCGCCCGTGTGTCTCAAGCAGTAGTACCGCCCCACTAAGCGGTAGTACCGCTTGGTACACACTGTGGTAGTACCGCCGCTGATCCGTGCTACCACCGCCTCGACTTGCGAAACGCATTTTCGTGTCGAGTTTTGCGGTACTAGGTGCGGTAGTAGAGGCGGTAGTACCGCTCCCAGGGGTAGTACCGCCCTGAGACCGCGGTAGTACCGCTCTGGGTCCCAACCCCTATGGCATGGTAGTACCGCTTGTGAGGCAACGATAGTACCGCTCTATAAGCGGTAGTACCGCTCCCCCAAGCGATAGTACCGCTCTATGCGGGGCTAAGTGGGGGATAACGGTTGGATTGTTCCCCCCACTATATAAAGGCTTCTTCTTCCTCCTTTTTGACTCACCTCTTCCCCCACATACTCCATTGTTGCTCCAAAGCTCCATTTTCGCCCGATCTCTCTCCCTAGCCAATCAAACTCGTTGATTTGCTCGGGATTGCTTGAGAAAGCATCGATCTACACTTCCACCAAGAGATATTTGATTCCCCCACTAATCCCTAGCGGATCTTGTTACTCTTGGGTGTTTGAGCACCCTAGACGGTTGAGGTCACCTCGAAGCCATATTCCATTGTGGTGAAGCTTCATGGTTTCGTTGGGAGCCTCCAATTTAGTTGTGGAGATAGCCCAACCTTGTTTGTAAGGGTTCGGTTGTCGCCTTCAAGGGAACCACTAGTGGAATCACGGCACCTTGCATCGTGTGAGGGCGTGAGGAGAATACGGTGGCCCTAGTGTCTTCTTGGGGAGCATTGTGCCTCCACACCGCTCCAACGGAGACGTACTTCCCCTCAAAGGGAAGGAACTTCGGCAACACATCCTCGTCTCCACCGGTTCCTCTTGTGGTTATTTCTTACCTTTACTTGTGCAAGCATTACTTGTTTATCTCCTATAGCTTGCTTGTGAAGTTGTTATCTTTACTTTCTATTAGTTGTCATCTTAGTAGCATATCTAGACAACTTACTTTGACGCTTAATTTAAAGTGGTTAAGAAAAGCTAAAAATTGTTAGTTGCCTATTCACCCCCCCTCTAGTCAACTTTATCGTCCAAAGAGTATGGGTGACAATGTAGTCGAGACGGAGGATCATTCCGGTGGAACTCCGTCCTTGCCTACGTCCGATGGGGGAGCCTCGGTCTCTCATGAGGAGTTCAATGTGGCCTTGACCACATTGAAAGAGTCACTAGCGACCGAGGTCAAAGGCATGTTTAAAGATTTGCTTGAGGGGCTTAAATTATCCACCACACCCGTTGGAAGTGGTTCGTCCCGCTACCAACGTGTCGGAGGCTAATCCCGACAAGGGAGAAGCTAGTAGTGAACAAGCCCCTGTTACTAAGAATGGGAGTGGGATCTTTGCCCACTCCGTTCCTCCTACTCACTATGGAGGACCCGTTCCCACACCGCATTTAAATTCCGTTGGGCCTCCTCCCAAGTTTATCAAAAATTCTGATTTTGCTACTTGGGTGTTTCGTTTCAAACGTCATATAAATCATTGTTCTACTAATCTTTGAGCAAGGTTTTTATCCGCGTGATCCCGACAACATGACTCCAAGAGAAACTGCAGATCATCAATTCAACGAGTTCGCTCTTTGCATTCTTCAAGATGCTATCCCTCCAGAAGACATTGCACATCTTCGACCCTTCACTGTGGCCAAGGAAGCTTGGGAGCATGTTGGCACTATGTACAAGGGAAGCACTAGCATTCAACGCTCTAACTATGAAGTTGTGCAAGATGAAGCCGATGAGTTTGCTATGATCGAAGAAGAAGATCCTCGTGAACTTTATCGGAGATTAACTACCCTTGCGGTCTCTCTTCGAGATCATGGCAGTAAGGACACGGATGACAATTGGATCAAGCGCAAGTTCCTAAAGGCCATGATGCCCTATCATAAGGCCATGTCCTCTGTCATTCGTCAGAGACCGGACTTCCACCACTTATCCTCAAATGAAGTGTTGGATGAGTTTGTTGCCATGAGGATCTTGGATATGACCGCCGACAATGCGGTCTTAAGAGCTCAACGATCGAAGAAGCCTAATCTTGCCCTGAAGGCCAAGGCTTGTGTGTAAGAAGAGGAGGTGGAGGATGATGATGAGTGTAGCCCCGAGGACACCAAATATGCCTATCATGAGCACATGGCTCTTGCTTCAAGGCAATTCTGGGGCAACAAGAAGAACACAAGACCCAACTTCAACAGGAACAACTCAAGTGGGAACAAGGGCAAGCAACGAGTGAGGACATGCTTCAACTGTGGAAATGTAAGCCACTTCGTTGCGGATTGCCCATATGAGAAGAGAGAAGACTTTGGAGGCAAGCTTATCCGGAAGGACAAATCAAAGTCTTATCCCAACAAGAACAACTTCAACAAGAAGACTCCTCCTAAAGGGTTGGTGGCCCAAGAAGAATATGTTGAGGATGATGATAATGATGAAGATGATGAGATGGTCACCATGGCCACAATTTCTATTGCTACTACTCCGCACTCATCTCTCTTGAACTCACCAAATGAGAACATCACCGCCAAGTGTCTCATGGCCAAGGCCACCAACAAGGTAACCCCAAACATCAATACTACTATTACTTCTTATCCTTCATTGACGGATTGTATTGATGAGAGTGAGGGAACTAAGGAGGGAGAGAATGAATTTGAGTTTTTCATGAAAAATCTCAAGGGCAAACCCAAGAAGCATTTTGTTGCTCTCTTGGAACAACTCGGTGAGGCCAATGACATGATCGAGGATCACGAGGAAACCATTACTAAAATGGAAGGACTTAGTCGAGACTATGCCGATGAGATATCGGATCTCTCTAACGCCCTAGAGGAAGAGCGTGGTCTTCGTTTGGCTCTTGAGGAGTCATACAACAATGATCATGCTAAATTAAAGAAAGATCTTGATCATGCTTTAGTTGTCTCTCGTGTGCTTAATTCCGAGAAGGCAAAACTTGAGGTTGACCATGCTAAACTCAATAAAGAGTTTGTCATACTCGACAAGGCTCACAAGGCCTTGAAAGGTATGCATGCTACTCTCAAAGAGTCTCATGATCAACTCCAAGTTTCGCTAACCAAGGAAAAGGCTATCTTCCCTCGCATGGTATTAATTGATAATGCAAATGCTACTAACCCATGTTGCGAGCATGTGCATCTTGTTGAAGAAAATGCCGAGTTGAAGAAGCAACTTGAGAAAGGCCTTGTGAATTGTATACAACGTGAGAATAACCTCAACAACCTTTTGAGCAATCAAAAGGAGGTTGTGGCAAAGGAGGGAATTGGGTTTGTTCCTAAGCCCAAGAAGAAGAAGAATGACAAGACCAAGCAACCACCCCCTCTCCGACAAACTTTTGTGAAAGAAGGAGAGGGTGCATCAAAGAAGAAGAAAACGGTGAAAGGTGGTGGTGTCAAGAAAACCTCCACCATACCATCAAACATAGCCGGCGACTTTAATCCTTCATATGTTTTATGTCATGCTAGTGATGGTCATGTGTTTGCAAAATTTGTTGGTTCTTCTTATGAGTACATTGAATGGTCCATTTGGGTTCCTAAGACCCTTGTTACTAACCTCAAAGGACCCATTACCAAATGGGTACCTAAATCCAAGCATTGATCTCTTGTAGGAGTTTGCTTCCGGTGGGGGATCATGGTTGCTCGATAGTGGAGCCACAAATCATATGACCGGAAGCATAGACTTGGTGGTGGACGTGCATCTAGGTTCATCTATGGCCACCAACGTCGAATGGGGTGATGCTTCATCTTCTAAGGTATTGGGGC
>LR738711.1:686339415-686411081 GCA_902687465.1 Secale cereale | reverse complement strand
GTATTGGGGCTTGGCAAGGTTGTTGTCTCTCATGATCTCACGATCGAGAAAGTCATGCTTGTTGAGTCCCTTGCATACAATTTACTTTCTGTTCGCCAACTTGCACTCATGGGCTTTGCTACATTCCTTGATATTGATACCGTGGCCCTCTTGTGGAGCAAGACTCTTAAAGTAGCCTATGTTGGGCATGTCGAGAATGGTCTTTATGTGGTTAACTTCTCGAAGCAACCCACTAAGGTCGCGACATGCTTAATGGCTAAAGTTGATGTGGGATGGCTTTGGCATCGCCGTTTGGCCCACGTCAATATGAGATCTTTGCAAAGTCTTCTCAAGGGGGACCATGTCCGTGGACTAACAAATGTTAGCTTTGCCAAAGATCGTGCTTGCAGGGCTTGCATTGAAGGAAAGTTACATGAGACGGCTCACCCTCCCACGACTATCATCTACTCAAAGAGACCCATAGAGCTCCTTCACATGGACCTCTTTGGGCCTCCATCTTTTGATAGTCTTGGGGGTAGAAAGTACTGCTTGGTGATTGTGGATGATTACTCAAGATACACCTGGGTATACTTCTTCAAGAAGAAGAGTGAGACCCAACAAACCGTCATCAAGTTTGCAAATGAAGCTCAACGACAACATGAAGCAAAGATCTTGATGATTAGAAGTGACAACGGCACCGAGTTCAAGAACTACACCCTGGATGAGTTTCTCAGTGATGAGGGGATCAAACATCAATATGCATCCCCATATACCCCTCAATAAAATGGTGTAGCGGAGAGAAATAACCGAACTCTGATGGATGCGGCAAGAACCATGATGGCAGAATTCAAATCTCCATACAACTTTTGGGCCTAAGCCATCAACACCGCTTGCCATGCATCAAATCGACTCTATCTCCGCAAAGGCTTGAACAAAACTTGATATGAGATTCTTACCGGTAACAAGCCCAATCTCAAGTACTTCCGGGTGTTCGGGTGTAAGTGTTTCATCCTCAAGAAAGGTGTTTGGTTGTCTAAATTTGAATCTAGAGCTCACGAGGGCATATTTGTTGGTTATGCTACAAACTCTCATGATTACCGTGTCCTCAACAAGTCCAATGGACTCATTGAGGAGACGAGTAACGTAGAGTTTGATGAAAATAATGGCTCCCAAGTGGAGCAAAGTGGTACTTGTGATGTAGGTGATGAAATTCCTCCTCAAGCCATAAGAAGAATGGGCGTTGGATATATCCTACCCATTGAGGAACCCCTTGTGGTCGACGGAGAAGGATAATGTTCTACTCAAGTGGAACCATCACCAACCCAAGACCCACACGCTTCCGAAGAACAAAGTGAAGGCCCTCAACCGGACGAACAAGGCCAAGTGCAAGATCAATCACAAGATGGTGGGGAGCCACCAAATGATGCACAAGGCCAAGTTTTGTCCTCCGAGCAAGATCAAGGTCAAGAGGAAGCTCAAGATCAAGATCTAGCTCCTGACTACGCTCAAGATGATCAACTCAATGCTCCTCAGTTATCTCTTGAAGAGCAATTGGAGCGTCGTGCTGCAAAAGTTGCCTCCAGGCTTGCTTCCAGAGAACATCACATGGAGAACATTCTAGGAAGCATCAAAAGGGGGGTAAGCACTCGTAGACAATTAGCAAACTATTGTGCTCATCAAGCTTTTGTCTCCTGTGTTGAACCTCAGAAGGTTTATGAGGCGCTCGAAGACCCTGATTGGCTTAATGACATGCATGAAGAACTCCATAACTTCGAGCGCAACAAGGTGTGGCGTCTGGTGCCAAGGCCAAAGGAGAACCATAATTTCATTGGAACCAAGTGGATCTTTAAGAACAAGCAAGATGCTCATGGCATTGTCATCCGTAACAAGGCGCCTCTGGTGGCTCAAGGCTACTCCCAAGTCGAGGGTATCGACTACGGTGAAACCTTTTCCCCTGTTGCTCGCCTTGAATCCATTCGTTTGTTGCTTGCCTATGCTTCTCATCATAACTTTAAGTTGCAACAAATGGATGTGAAAAGTGCATTTCTTAATGGTCCTATTAATGAGTTGGTGTATGTTAAACAACCCCCGGGGTTTGAGGATCCTAAGCTTCCCAATCACGTGTACCAACTCGATAAGGCACTCTATGGCCTTAAACAAGCCCCACGTGTGTGGTATGAGCATCTTACCGAGTTGTTACAAGATCGTGGGTTTGAAATTGGGAAAATCGACCCCACTCTTTTTACTAAGAAGGTCAAAGGGGAGTTGTTTGTATGCCAACTATATGTTGATGATATTATCTTTGGTTCTCCTAACAAAGCTTTCAATGATGAGTTCGCCGCACTCATGACCACACATTTTGAGATGTCCATGATGGGAGAGTTGAAGTACTTCCTTGGGTTTGAGATCAAGCAAAGAAGAGAAGGGATCTTCATCAAACAATCCAAGTATACTCAAGACATGCTCAAGAGGTTCAATCTAAGTGATGTCAAGCCGGCTACTACTCCAATGCCAACCAAGTGCCAACTTGACATTGATCCAAATGTTAAAGTGGTGGATCAAAAGGTATATCGCTCTATGATCGGTTCCTTGCTTTACCTTTGTGCATCTAGACCAGATATTATGTTGAGTGTGGAAATCTGTGCACGGTTTCAAGCCTCACCTAAGGAAAGTCACTTTGTGGCTGTCAAGCGAATCTTTCGATATTTGGCTCATACCCCAAACTTTGGCTTATGGTACCCAAGAGGAGCAAACTTCAACCTTGTAGGGTTCTATGATTTGGATTGGGCGGGAGACAAAGTGGATAGGAAGTCCACTTCCGGAGGGTGCCAATTCCTTGGTTTCTCTCTCGTTAGTTGGTCTTCCAAAAAGCAAAGTTGTGTGTCTCTCTCGTCCACCAAAGCAGAGTATGTGGCAGCTGGCAGTTGTTGTGCTCAACTCTTATGGATGAGGCAAACTTTAAAGGATTACGGTGTCACTTGTGACAAAGTGCCTCTTTGGTGTGACAATGAAAGTGCCATCAAGATTTCTCTCAACCCGGTGCAACACTTCAAGACGAAGCATATAGAGATCCGGTATCACTTCATCCGGGATCACATAAGGCAAGGAGAGATCGAGCTTCACTATGTCAACACTCATGATAACCTTGCAGATATCTTCACAAAGCCGTTGGATGAAGCAAGATTTCGCGAGTTAAGGCATGAGCTAAATATCATCGATTTGAGCAATGTGGCTTGAGGCTTTGCACACACTCCTCACACTCAATATAATTATCTTGTCTAGATGTCGGCATGGACATAGGGGGAGCATTGTTCTCTCAATGAACTCTCTCTCCCCCCATTATGCATAAATTGATCTAGTCTTTCATTAACCATCGTTGATGGTTCTAGTGCTTCAAGGACGAGTTTTGGTCATGGGCCCAAGGTTAAAATCTTTGCGGCGCCATACCTCTAGACTCAAACATAGGTGACTTCGGTCACTGCCCTCTCTTGTAGAGGGGTCTCTTGCCTCTTGCTAGTGTGTGTGTGTGTGTGAGTGGTGGTTTGCCTTTCCCTCTTTGTGCGTTTCTTTTCGAGCTTTGCCTTGAACCTTTTGTTGCCGTGGCGTGCTGGTCGGTACTACCGCTGGTGGTGCGCAGTACTACCGCTTGTAAGCGGTACTACCACCCACCAGTGCGGTACTACCGTTGCGGGGAGGTATGTGGGGGTTATATCGGGGCAGGGGGAGGTTTCTCTCCCCCATACCCATTCATTCGCCCCCTCGTTCCTCTCTCTCTCTCCAGCAGTTCGTCGCCGCGGGAGGGCTCCGACGGATCTCCTCCTCCGGGGTGCTCCTCTCCTTTTCCTTCGGTGGAGTCGATCCCCACCACGTCCTCTTGCCATGGATGCAGGTATTGCCCCCGTTCCTCTTCTCCTCGTGTCTCTTTTTCAGATCTTGTGTTTTAGGGGCAATAGTGTTTGCATCTTTAGATTTTTGGCTAAATCTAGGCTTGAGTAGGAAGGAGAAAGCAACTAGACTATCTAGATTATAGTATGATAGAAATATTTTTGAATCTGACAGGACGGTTGTGACGCCCCCGATTTGTCCGTACACTAATCATGCACGCAAATGTGTACGGCCAATATCAGGGACTCACTTGTAGATATCACAACACAACTCTAAAAGTAAAATAAGTCATACAAGCTTCATATTACAAGCCATGGGCCTCGAGGGCTCAAATACAAGAGCTCGATCATAGACAAGTCAGCGGAAGCAACAAATATCTAAGTACAGACATAAAGTTAAACAAGATGCCATAAGATGGCTAGCACAAACTGGGATACTGATCGAAAGAGGAGCAGGCCTCCTGCCTAGGATCCTCCTAAACTACTCCTGGTTGTCGTCGGCAGACTGCACGTAGTAGTAGGCGCCTCAGGTGTCGTAGGAGTCGTCGTAGGTGGCGTCTGGCTCCTGGGCTCCACCATCTGGTTGCATCATCCGAGAAGAAGGAACAGAAGGGGGAAAAAGGGGTAGCAAAGCAACCGTGAGTACTCATCCAAAGTACTCGCAAGCAAGGATCTATACTACACATGCAATGGTAACAATTATATGGGTAGTATCGGTGGACTGAACTGCAGCAAGCCAGAATAATAGGGGGATAGCTAATCCAAACGAAGACTACGCTTCTGGCAGCCTCCATCTTGCAGCAGTAGAAGAGAATAGATGGTAAGTTCACCAAGTAACATCGAATAGCATAATCCTACTCGGAGATCCTCCCGCACATCACCCTGTGAGAGAGCAACCACCGAGTTATATCTAGAACTCATCTGGGTGTGTTTTATCAAGTGTCCGGTTCTAGTTGTCATGCGGTCGGAATACAACTCCGGGTCGTCCTTTTACCGAGGGACACGGCTATTCGAATAGATTAACTTCCCTGCAGGGGTGCACCGCGTAACCCAGCACGCTTGATCCCATTTGGCCGGACACACTTTCCAGGGTCATGTCCGAACTCGAAAGATCAACACGTCGCAGCCCTACCTAAGCACAATAGAGATGTCAGCACGCCGGTCTAAGTCCTAAGCACACAGGGGTCTGGGCCCATCGCCCAATGCACACCTGTACGTTGCGAGGGTGGCCGGTGAGCAGACCTAGCAACCTCCATTACTAAGGAAGTTACGTTACGCGGTCCAACCCGGCGCGCGCCGCTAAGCCGCTGACGTCAAGAAGGCTTCGGCTGATACCACGACGTTGAGTGCCCATAACTGTTCCCACGCAGCTGGTTAGTGCGTAAAGGCCAACGGCCAGACTCAGATCAAATATCCAAACTCGTTAAGCGTGTTATTATGGAATAACCGTGGACAACGACCAGGGCCAGGCCACCTCTCCACTGGGTGTCTCAACCTGCCCTGTCGCTCCGCCACAAAGATCCACACAGAGGGCCGTCGGGAAAGTATGTCCTTTCAGCCCCCAATCCATGAATCAACCGCGGGTACTCAACGAGCCGACCCGACTTTAGTCACAACATGTATCATGTATATGTGTATGTAGTATATACCCGTGATCACCCCCACGTGATCATGTCCCGATAGAATAGCAGGGCAGACGAACAAGGGTGTAGGGCCACTGATGGAATACTAGCATCCTATACTAAGCATTTAGGATTGCAGGTAAAGTATCAACAGTGGTAGCAACAATGACAGGCTATGCAGCCGAATAGGAGTATCGAAAGCAGTAACATGCTATACTACTCTAATGCAAGCAGTAGAGAGAAGAATAGGCGATATCAGGTTGATCAAGGGAGGGGCTTGCCTGGAAGCTCGGCAGCCAAAGTGGGGTCGTCAACACCGTAGTCGATCGGGGAAGCAGCAGCGTCAGTCTCGTAGTCTACCGGAGAGAAGAGGGGGGAAGAAATAGTGAATACAATGCAAACAGATGCATAACGATGCATGACATGACATGTAACGGTGCTAGGTGTGCCCTAACGCAATATCGGGTGATACTGACGAAGGGGGGAAACATCCGGGAAAGTATTCCCGGTGTTTCGTGTTTTCGGACGGATGAAACGGAGGGGGAAAGTTGCGGGTTCGGTATGCTAGGGATGTGTGGTGGACGAACGATCTGCGTATTCGGATGCGTCTCGAAATTCTGAGCAACTTTCATATATAAAGTATTTTCATCCGAGTTACGGTTTATTTTATATTAATTTTTAAAGTTTTAAATCATTTTCTAATTTATTAATTATTAAATAAAACAACATTATCCAGAATAGTGCAGGCTGACGTCAGCATGACGTCAGGAGTCAACAAGGTTGACCAGGGTCAATGCTGACCGTTGACTTCGTCAACTGACGCGTGGGACCGATTTGTCATCCTCTGTTGTCCTAATTAACAGATTTTAATTAGTCTGATTAGGTGGTTAGTTTAATTAAACCAAATTAATTAAGTTAATTAATTAATTAATTAATTATTACTATTTTTTTAATATCTTCTTTTTTTAAAGAACCAGGGGCATGGGGACCTGGCGTCAGTGGCCCCAGGGGGCCTAAACGGGCGACGGGTTACGGGCTTGGGCGCCCGCCCGAACACGCACGGGCGCGTGTGGTGCGGGGCGAGGCCGAGGCTTGCGAGCACTGGCGTTGGGCGCTCGACACCCAGATCGATGGCCGGCGGGGCGTTGGCCACGGCACTACGAGGCCAGCCGCCTGAGGCGGGCGGTGCGAGGCCACCGCGAGGCGGGCTCGACGGTGAGCCGGCGGGAGCGGGCTGGAGCGGTGGGGCGCGGCATGAGGGCGCACGGGGCGGCGGCGACGCAGCTGGGCGCGGCCAGGCGCGGCGCTGGCGCGGCCGGGCGCGGCCTGGCGTGGCGCTGGCGCGGCCAGGCGCAGCCGGGCGCGGCCAGGCACGATGCTGTGGCGAGCGGAGGGAGGATGCGGCGGAGCGAAACGGGGCGCACGGTGGAGAAAGGAGCAGGGCGGAGTGGCAGCGAGTGGCCGGCGACGCGGGGCGTGCAGGCGGAGGCGGCACGGAGGCCGCGCGGGGCAGGGCGCGCCCGCGGGACGGCGAATGGCGCGGTGGCCGCGAGGAGCAGCAGTGGGGCGATGCGGCGCGGGCCATGGTGGTGACATGCGAGCGAGGAGGGGGCAGTCCCGCCCACTGCGCCGGTGGCCACGGCGTTCGGCCAGCCGGCCGGAGCGGCGGCTGCGGGGCAAGGTCACGCGGTGCGGGCCGTGCGGGAGGGAGGCAGGAGGGGAGGAGGCCAAGGCCTCACCGGCGTTTGCATGGGCACGGGGGTCGGCGAGGCTCGATGTAGCGGCCTTGTGAGGAGGTCGAGGACGACGTGCGACGGTGGCGAGGCAGCTCCAGGCGGCGGCGTTCGTGTGTGTGTGAGTGGTTTGCCTTTCCCTCTTTGTGCGTTTCTTTTCGAGCTTTGCCTTGAACCTTTTGTTGCCGTGGCGTGCTGGGCGGTAGTACCGCTGGTGGTGCGCGGTACTACCGCTTGTAAGCGGTACTACCGCCCACCAGCGCGGTAGTACCGCTGCGGGGAGGTATGTGGGGGTTATATCTGGGCAGGGGGCTCCGGCGTTCCTCTCTCTCTCTCTCCCCCATACCCATTCATTCGCCCCCTCGTGCCTCTCTCTCTCTCTCTCTCTCTCTCCAGCAGTTCATCGCCGCGGGAGGGCTCCGGCGGATCTCCTCCTCCGAGGTGCTCCTCTCCTTTTCCTTCGGTGGATTCGATCCCCACCACGTCCTCTTGCCATGGATGCCGGTATTGCCCCCGTTCCTCTTCTCCTCGTGTCTCTTTTTCAGATCTTGTGTTTTAGGGGCAATAGTGTTTGCATCTTTAGATTTTTGGCTAAATCTAGGCTTGAGTAGGAAGGAGAAAGCAACTAGACTATCTAGATTAGAGTATGATAGAAATATTTTTGAATCCGACAGGACGGTAGTGTCGGATCTGACCACAGTAGTAGGAAACTGCTGTTTCCCCGCCTCGAGCGGTACTACCGCTCCCTGGAGCGGTACTACCGCTCGAGCGGTACTACCGCTTACCAGATCACGATACTACCGCGGCATGCCTAGTTCACACATATTTCTTCATTCCATGATCTTCTTTTGTTGGGTTCATTGGCTTATGCTCGTTCTTTTTGGTTGGTTCGTCTGTGTGTGTGTTTGGTTCCAGGTGATGAACATCCCGAGCATCAGGCTTGCCGTATCAACCCCAATCGTGCAACCTCAAAGCGCTACCGCTCATCTGAGTCTGCTGGAGGTTCCTCGAGTGCTCCACCTCCACCTCAACAGAAGAAGAAGGCCATGGCAAAGACAAAGGGCAAAACCGTGACACAAATGAGTGGCAAGGAGTTCTGGGCAAGGCGTCGCCGCAATCCCTATGAGGTTGATCAAGAACCCAATTTGGTCAACCGTCCGTTCTGGAATCGCTTCCAGTTTGCTGTCTACTTTGATGTGCTCAAGGCTAAGAAGAATCTCTTTGTCAGTGTTCACTCCATCGACACGGAATACCTTGAGAAGGATCCGGTGTATTTTGGCGAGGCTCTTTAGATGTGCACTCAGCTCAACATTCTTCAGATCATTCAGTTCAACAAGGACTTTGACGCAGATCTTGTGGCTCAATTCTATGCCACGGTCCATCTAGGGACGGATGAGGACAGAACTTTGACATGGATGACCAATGGCAAACTGTTATCTGTCAAGTGGAAGGCGTTCATGGAGTTACTTGGGGTGGAAGACCAGGGACTTGAGACACCAGTTGGCTTTCGTCCTCACCAGAACGAAACCTCCACTCACAAGCAAGCTCTCTGGCCTTACTGCACTGTGAAGGTCCACCCTGAGACTAAGAAGGTAACATATGAGTTGTCTACCTATCTGGATATCCTTCACCGCATCTTCCGTGAGACTCTTTTCCCTCAGATTGGGAATCATGATATGGTTCACTCCTATCTTGTGGACATGCTTCTCTTTTGCCAACATCAGTTAGAGAGGAACACTGGTGAGACCCTGGATATTTCACATGTGATGTGGTCTGAGCTCTTGTCTGCTATTCTTGAACGCAAGTGCCTGATCTACGGTCCTTTCATCATGCTGCTGATTGAGAAGGCTTGGGATCATGTCTATCCCAATGCATTGCTGGAGACTGGAGAGTTGGTGTCTCATGAGATCAAGCGTCTGAGGCAGAAGGACAACTGGGGCACTCATGCATCCAAGACTGGAGGCTCATCCTCCGCTGCTGCTATGGAGACAGAGGAGGCTGAGGTTGAAGCAGATGATGATGATGACTATGAGCCATCTGGTGCAGAGCCCTCGTGGGCAAAGAAGCTCAAGAAAAAGATGAAGAAGCTATTTAGCATGGAGTCTCATGGTCAGTACATGACTCATGTGGCAGAGAAGAAGGCCAGGGGGTGTCACAAGGAGCTCATGCGTCAGTTGGGTGCGACTGTGGCCAGTGGCTCTGAGGAGCAGGTAACCGAGGAGGAAGAGTGGATCAAGCAGCATTGCCCATGGACTGATTCCGATGCCGAGCAGTTTCAGGTCGACGACGACGAAGACGATGACCCTGCTGCAATCTGATGATTCGAGACCTTCTCATGCTCTCACCTGGAGCCGTAGCTTAGCTCTCTGCCCTTTTGGTGTCTCGATGCCAAAGGGGGAGAGAGTTTAGGGATTTGTGCCTTTGTGTTTCTGTCGCTTGTGTGCATTTCGTTTCTTGTGGTTTGGTAGGTTTTTCGTGAGACCTAAGTTAAGTTCCCGTCATATGGTGTGAGACATATGCTACCCCATCTTATTTATGTACCTGGTACTCTCTAGCATGCATGATTATCTTACTATGCACTATTATCTCATAACTTGCTTAGGTTGTTGGTCTCTAAAATATAGGGGGAGTGTTGATCCTAGCATGTGTGCCGTGCAGTCCAAAGCACTTATCTAGATAGCACACATCTAGGGGGAGCCCGTCTATATTTTAGGGGTGTGGATTTTGCATTTACGTTATGTTATTATTCCTTTTGTGCAAATCCCGTTTTGTCATCAATCCACCAAAAAGGGGGAGATTGTAAGGGAATATTTAGCCAAATGGTGTTTTGGTGATTGATGACAATGCGTTTGCGGACTAATCATGTGTTCTAAGCTCTTTCAGATACATCTCACAAAGGCACAAGAAGATTAGAGGCCCCTCGGAATCTATGGAAGACGGTGTTTCCTTTTTGCTTAGTTTTCGGTGGTTCTGAGTAATAGGAAAGCCGTACTATTAAGAGGGGATCCGCTTTGGTAAGGTTTGGGTGGAATCAACACGTACACTTCTTTATTGCACCCATCATTCCTTCCCGCCGCAATGGAGTTCTTCTTTCCCATCTTCTCTAGCTTTTCCTGTCTCCAGCGGTAGTACCGCGGATCCCAGGGGTAGTACCGCCGGTGTGTCTCAAGCGGTAGTACCGCCCCACTAAGCGGTAGTACCGCTTGGTACACACTGCGGTAGTACCGCCGCTGATCCGTGCTACCACCGCCTCGGCTCGCGAAGCGCGTTTTCGTGTCGAGTTTTGCAGTACTAGGTGCGGTAGTAGAGGCGGTATTACTGCCCTGAGACCGCGGTAGTACCGCTCTGGGTCCCTACCCCTATGGCACGATAGTACCGCTTGTGAGGCAACGGTAGTACCGCTCTATAAGCGGCAGTACCGCTCCCCCAAGCGGTAGTACCGCTCTATGCGGGGCTGAGTGGGGGATAACGGTTGGATTGTTCCCCCCACTATATAAAGGCTTCTTCTTCCTCCTTTTTTACTCACCTCTTCCCCCACATACTCCATTGTTGCTCCAAAGCTCCATTTTCGCCCGATCTCTCTCCCTAGCCAATCAAACTCGTTGATTTGCTCGGGATTGCTTGAGAAGGCATCGATCTACACTTCTACCAAGAGATATTTGATTCCCCCCACTAATCCCTAGCGGATCTTGTTACTCTTGGGTGTTTGATCACCCTAGACGGTTGAGGTCACCTCGAAGCCATATTCCATTGTGGTGAAGCTTCGTGGTTTCGTTGGGAGCCTCCAATTTAGTTGTGGAGATAGCCCCAACCTTGTTTGTAAGGGTTCGGTTGCCGCCTTCAAGGGCACCACTAGTGGAATCACGGCACCTTGCATCGTGTGAGGGCGTGAGGAGAATACGGTGGCCCTAGTGGCTTCTTGGGGAGCATTGTGCCTCCACACCGCTCCAACGGAGACGTACTTCCCATCAAAGGGAAGGAACTTCGGCAACACATCCTCGTCTCCACCGGTTCCTCTTGTGGTTATTTCTTACCTTTACTTGTGCAAGCATTACTTGTTTATCTCCTATAGCTTGCTTGTGAAGTTGTTATCTTTACTTTCTATTAGTTGTCATCTTAGTAGCATATATAGACAACTTACTTTGATGCTTAATTTAAAGTGGTTAAGAAAAGCTAAAAATTGTTAGTTGCCTATTCACCCCCCCCCTCTAGTCAACCATATCGATCCTTTCAATTGGTATCAGAGCCTCGTCTCTTTTTAAGGACTTTACCGTGCAAAGAGTATGGGTGACAACGTAGTCGAGACGGAGGATCATTCCGGTGGAACTCCGTCCTTGCCTACGTCCGATGGGGGAGCCTTGGTCTCTCGTGAGGAGTTCAATGTGACCTTTACCACATTGAAAGAGTCACTAGCGACCGAGGTCAAAGGCATGTTTAAAGATTTTCTTGAGGGGCTTAAATTATCCACCGCACCGTTGGAAGTGGTTCGTCCCGCTACCAACGTGTCGGAGGCTTATCCTTTATTGACGGATTGTATTGATGAGAGTGAGGGAACTAAGGAGGGAGAGAATGAATTTGAGTTTTTCATGAAAAATCTCAAGGGCAAACCCAAGAAGCATTTTGTTGCTCTCTTGGAACAACTCGGTGAGGCCAATGACATGATCGAGGATCACGAGGAAACCATTACTAAAATGGAAGGACTTAGTCGAGACTATGCCGATGAGATATCGGATCTCTCTAACGCCCTAGAGGAAGAGCGTGGTCTTCGTTTGGCTCTTGAGGAGTCATACAACAATGATCATGCTAAATTAAAGAAAGATCTTGATCATGCTTTAGTTGTCTCTCGTGTGCTTAATTCTGAGAAGGCAAAACTTGAGGTTGACCATGCTAAACTCAATAAAGAGTTTGTCATACTCGACAAGGCTCACAAGGCCTTGAAAGGTATGCATGCTACTCTCAAAGAGTCTCATGATCAACTCCAAGTTTCGCTAACCAAGGAAAAGGCTATCTTCCCTCGCATGGTATTAATTGATAATGCAAATGCTACTAACCCATGTTGCGAGCATGTGCATCTTGTTGAAGAAAATGCCGAGTTGAAGAAGCAACTTGAGAAAGGTCTTGTGAATTGTATACAACGTGAGAATAACCTCAACAACCTTTTGAGCAATCAAAAGGAGGTTGTGGCAAAGGAGGGAATTGGGTTTGTTCCTAAGCCCAAGAAGAAGAAGAATGACAAGACCAAGCAACCACCCCCTCTCCGACAAAATTTTGTGAAAGAAGGAGAGGGTGCATCAAAGAAGAAGAAAACGGTGAAAGGTGGTGGTGTCAAGAAAACCTCCACCATACCATCAAACATAGCCGGCGACTTTAATCCTTCATATGTTTTATGTCATGCTAGTGATGGTCATGTGTTTGCAAAATTTGTTGGTTCTTCTTATGAGTACATTGAATGGTCCATTTGGGTTCCTAAGACCCTTGTTACTAACCTCAAAGGACCCATTACCAAATGGGTACCTAAATCCAAGCATTGATCTCTTGTAGGAGTTTGCTTCCGGTGGGGGATCATGGTTGCTCGATAGTGGAGCCACAAATCATATGACCGGAAGCATAGACTTGGTGGTGGACGTGCATCTAGGTTCATCTATGGCCACCAACGTCGAATGGGGTGATGCTTCATCTTCTAAGGTATTGGGGCTTGGCAAGGTTGTTGTCTCTCATGATCTCACGATCGAGAAAGTCATGCTTGTTGAGTCCCTTGCATACAATTTACTTTCTGTTCGCCAACTTGCACTCATGGGCTTTGCTACATTCCTTGATATTGATACCGTGGCCCTCTTGTGGAGCAAGACTCTTAAAGTAGCCTATGTTGGGCATGTCGAGAATGGTCTTTATGTGGTTAACTTCTCGAAGCAACCCACTAAGGTCGCGACATGCTTAATGGCTAAAGTTGATGTGGGATGGCTTTGGCATCGCCGTTTGGCCCACGTCAATATGAGATCTTTGCAAAGTCTTCTCAAGGGGGACCATGTCCGTGGACTAACAAATGTTAGCTTTGCCAAAGATCGTGCTTGCAGGGCTTGCATTGAAGGAAAGTTACATGAGACGGCTCACCCTCCCACGACTATCATCTACTCAAAGAGACCCATAGAGCTCCTTCACATGGACCTCTTTGGGCCTCCATCTTTTGATAGTCTTGGGGGTAGAAAGTACTGCTTGGTGATTGTGGATGATTACTCAAGATACACCTGGGTATACTTCTTCAAGAAGAAGAGTGAGACCCAACAAACCGTCATCAACTTTGCAAATGAAGCTCAACGACAACATGAAGCAAAGATCTTGATGATTAGAAGTGACAACGGCACCGAGTTCAAGAACTACACCCTGGATGAGTTTCTCAGTGATGAGGGGATCAAACATCAATATGCATCCCCATATACCCCTCAACAAAATGGTGTAGCAGAGAGAAAGAACCGAACTCTGATGGATGCGGCAAGAACCATGATGGCAGAATTCAAATCTCCATACAACTTTTGGGCCTAAGCCATCAACACCGCTTGCCATGCATCAAATCGACTCTATCTCCGCAAAGGCTTGAACAAAACTTGATATGAGATTCTTACCGGTAACAAGCCCAATCTCAAGTACTTCCGGGTGTTCGGGTGTAAGTGTTTCATCCTCAAGAAAGGTGTTCGGTTGTCTAAATTTGAATCTAGAGCTCACGAGGGCATATTTGTTGGTTATGCTACAAACTCTCATGATTACCGTGTCCTCAACAAGTCCAATGGACTCATTGAGGAGACGAGTAACGTAGAGTTTGATAAAAATAATGGCTCCCAAGTGGAGCAAAGTGGTACTTGTGATGTAGGTGATGAAATTCCTCCTCAAGCCATAAGAAGAATGGGCGTTAGATATATCCTACCCATTGAGGAACCCCTTGTGGTCGACGGAGAAGGACAATGTTCTACTCAAGTGGAACCATCACCAACCCAAGACCCACACGCTTCCGAAGAACAAAGTGAAGGCCCTCAACCGGACGAACAAGGCCAAGTGCAAGATCAATCACAAGATGGTGGGGAGCCACCAAATGATGCACAAGGCCAAGTTTTGTCCTCCGAGCAAGATCAAGGTCAAGAGGAAGCTCAAGATCAAGATCTAGCTCCTGACTACGCTCAAGATGATCAACTCAATGCTCCTCAGTTATCTCTTGAAGAGCAATTGGAGCGTCGTGCTGCAAAAGTTGCCTCCAGGCTTGCTTCCAGAGAACATCACATGGAGAACATTCTAGGAAGCATCAAAAGGGGGGTAAGCACTCGTAGACAATTAGCAAACTATTGTGCTCATCAAGCTTTTGTCTCCTGTGTTGAACCTCAGAAGGTTTATGAGGCGCTCGAAGACCCTGATTGGCTTAATGCCATGCATGAAGAACTCCATAACTTCGAGCGCAACAAGGTGTGGCGTCTGGTGCCAAGGCCAAAGGAGAACCATAATTTCATTGGAACCAAGTGGATCTTTAAGAACAAGCAAGATGCTCATGGCATTGTCATCCGTAACAAGGCGCCTCTGGTGGCTCAAGGCTACTCCCAAGTCGAGGGTATCGACTACGGTGAAACCTTTGCCCCTGTTGCTCGCCTTGAATCCATTCGTTTGTTGCTTGCCTATGCTTCTCATCATAACTTTAAGTTGCAACAAATGGATGTGAAAAGTGCATTTCTTAATGGTCCTATTAATGAGTTGGTGTATGTTAAACAACCCCCGGGGTTTGAGGATCCTAAGCTTCCCAATCACGTGTACCAACTCGATAAGGCACTCTATGGCCTTAAACAAGCCCCACGTGTGTGGTATGAGCATCTCACCGAGTTTTTACAAGATCGTGGGTTTGAAATTGGGAAAATCGACCCCACTCTTTTTACTAAGAAGGTCAAAGGGGAGTTGTTTGTATGCCAACTATATGTTGATGATATTATCTTTGGTTCTCCTAACAAAGCTTTCAATGATGAGTTCGCCGCACTCATGACCACACATTTTGAGATGTCCATGATGGGAGAGTTGAAGTACTTCCTTGGGTTTGAGATCAAGCAAAGAAGAGAAGGGATCTTCATCAAACAATCCAAGTATACTCAAGACATGCTCAAGAGGTTCAATCTAAGTGATGTCAAGCCGGCTACTACTCCAATGCCAACCAAGTGCCAACTTGACATTGATCCAAATGTTAAAGTGGTGGCTCAAAAGGTATATCGCTCTATGATCGGTTCCTTGCTTTACCTTTGTGCATCTAGACCAGATATTATGTTGAGTGTGGAAATCTGTGCACGGTTTCAAGCCTCACCTAAGGAAAGTCACTTTGTGGCTGTCAAGCGAATCTTTCGATATTTGGCTCATACCCCAAACTTTGGCTTATGGTACCCAAGAGGAGCAAACTTCAACCTTGTAGGGTTCTATGATTTGGATTGGGCGGGAGACAAAGTGGATAGGAAGTCCACTTCCGGAGGGTGCCAATTCCTTGGTTTCTCTCTCGTTAGTTGGTCTTCCAAAAAGCAAAGTTGTGTGTCTCTCTCGTCCACCGAAGCAGAGTATGTGGCAGCTGGCAGTTGTTGTGCTCAACTCTTATGGATGAGGCAAACTTTAAAGGATTACGGTGTCACTTGTGACAAAGTGCCTCTTTGGTGTGACAATGAAAGTGCCATCAAGATTTCTCTCAACCCGGTGCAACACTTCAAGACGAAGCATATAGAGATCCGGTATCACTTCATCCGGGATCACATAAGGCAAGGAGAGATCGAGCTTCACTATGTCAACACTCATGATAACCTTGCAGATATCTTCACAAAGCCGTTGGATGAAGCAAGATTTCGCGAGTTAAGGCATGAGCTAAATATCATCGATTTGAGCAATGTGGCTTGAGGCTTTGCACACACTCCTCACACTCAATATAATTATCTTGTCTAGATGTCGGCATGGACATAGGGGGAGCATTGTTCTCTCAATGAACTCTCTCTCCCCCCATTATGCATAAATTGATCTAGTCTTTCATTAACCATCGTTGATGGTTCTAGTGCTTCAAGGACGAGTTTTGGTCATGGGCCCAAGGTTAAAATCTTTGCGGCGCCATACCTCTAGACTCAAACATAGGTGACTTCGGTCACTGCCCTCTCTTGTAGAGGGGTCTCTTGCCTCCTGCTAGTGTGTGTGTGTGTGTGAGTGGTGGTTTGCCTTTCCCTCTTTGTGCGTTTCTTTTCGAGCTTTGCCTTGAACCTTTTGTTGCCGTGGCGTGCTGGTCGGTACTACCGCTGGTGGTGCGCAGTACTACCGCTTGTAAGCGGTACTACCACCCACCAGTGCGGTACTACCGTTGCGGGGAGGTATGTGGGGGTTATATCGGGGCAGGGGGAGGTTTCTCTCCCCCATACCCATTCATTCGCCCCCTCGTTCCTCTCTCTCTCTCTCTCTCCAGGGTGCTCCTCTCCTTTTCCTTCGGTGGAGTCGATCCCCACCACGTCCTCTTGCCATGGATGCAGGTATTGCCCCCGTTCCTCTTCTCCTCGTGTCTCTTTTTCAGATCTTGTGTTTTAGGGGCAATAGTGTTTGCATCTTTAGATTTTTGGCTAAATCTAGGCTTGAGTAGGAAGGAGAAAGCAACTAGACTATCTAGATTATAGTATGATAGAAATATTTTTGAATTTGACAGGACGGTTGTGACGCCCCCGATTTGTCCGTACACTAATCATGCACGCAAATGTGTACGGCCAATATCAGGGACTCACTTGTAGATATCACAACACAACTCTAAAAGTAAAATAAGTCATACAAGCTTCATATTACAAGCCATGGGCCTCGAGGGCTCGAATACAAGAGCTCGATCATAGACAAGTCAGCGGAAGCAACAAATATCTAAGTACAGACATAAAGTTAAACAAGATGCCATAAGATGGCTAGCACAAACTGGGATACTGATCGAAAGAGGAGCAGGCCTCCTGCCTAGGATCCTCCTAAACTACTCCTGGTTGTCGTCGGCAGACTGCACGTAGTAGTAGGCGCCTCAGGTGTCGTAGGAGTCGTCGTAGGTGGCGTCTGGCTCCTGGGCTCCACCATCTGGTTGCATCATCCGAGAAGAAGGAACAGAAGGGGGAAAAAGGGGGAGCAAAGCAACCGTGAGTACTCATCCAAAGTACTCGCAAGCAAGGATCTATACTACACATGCAATGGTAACAATTATATGGGTAGTATCGGTGGACTGAACTGCAGCAAGCCAGAATAATAGGGGGATAGCTAATCCAAACGAAGACTACGCTTCTGGCAGCCTCCATCTTGCAGCAGTAGAAGAGAATAGATGGTAAGTTCACCAAGTAACATCGAATAGCATAATCCTACTCGGAGATCCTCCCGCACATCACCCTGTGAGAGAGCAACCACCGAGTTATATCTAGAACTCATCTGGGTGTGTTTTATCAAGTGTCCGGTTCTAGTTGTCATGCGGTCGGAATACAACTCCGGGTCGTCCTTTTACCGAGGGACACGGCTATTCGAATAGATTAACTTCCCTGCAGGGGTGCACCGCGTAACCCAGCACGCTTGATCCCATTTGGCCGGACACACTTTCCAGGGTCATGTCCGAACTCGAAAGATCAACACGTCGCAGCCCTACCTAAGCACAACAGAGAGGTCAGCACGCCGGTCTAAGTCCTAAGCACACAGGGGTCTGGGCCCATCGCCCAATGCACACCTGTACGTTGCGAGGGTGGCCGGTGAGCAGACCTAGCAACCTCCATTACTAAGGAAGTTACGTTACGCGGTCCAACCCGGCGCGCGCCGCTAAGCCGCTGACGTCAAGAAGGCTTCGGCTGATACCACGACGTTGAGTGCCCATAACTGTTCCCACGCAGCTGGTTAGTGCGTAAAGGCCAACGGCCAGACTCAGATCAAATATCCAAACTCGTTAAGCGTGTTATTATGGAATAACCGTGGACAACGACCAGGGCCAGGCCACCTCTCCACTGGGTGTCTCAACCTGCCCTGTCGCTCCGCCACAAAGATCCACACAGAGGGCCGTCGGGAAAGTATGTCCTTTCAGCCCCCAATCCATGAATCAACCGCGGGTACTCAACGAGCCGACCCGACTTTAGTCACAACATGTATCATGTATATGTGTATGTAGTATATACCCGTGATCACCCCCACGTGATCATGGCCCGATAGAATAGCAGGGCAGACGAACAAGGGTGTAGGGCCACTGATGGAATACTAGCATCCTATACTAAGCATTTAGGATTGCAGGTAAAGTATCAACAGTGGTAGCAACAATGACAGGCTATGCAGCCGAATAGGAGTATCGAAAGCAGTAACATGCTATACTACTCTAATGCAAGCAGTAGAGAGAAGAATAGGCGATATCAGGTTGATCAAGGGAGGGGCTTGCCTGGAAGCTCGGCAGCCAAAGTGGGGTCGTCAACACCGTAGTCGATCGGGGAAGCAGCAGCGTCAGTCTCGTAGTCTACCGGAGAGAAGAGGGGGGAAGAAATAGTGAATACAATGCAAACAGATGCATAACGATGCATGACATGACATGTAACGGTGCTAGGTGTGCCCTAACGCAATATCGGGTGATACTGACGAAGGGGGGAAACATCCGGGAAAGTATTCCCGGTGTTTCGTGTTTTCGGACGGATGAAACGGAGGGGGAAAGTTGCGGGTTCAGTATGCTAGGGATGTGTGGTGGACGAACGATCTGCGTATTCGGATGCGTCTCGAAATTCTGAGCAACTTTCATATATAAAGTATTTTCATCCGAGTTACGGTTTATTTTATATTAATTTTTAAAGTTTTAAATCATTTTCTAATTTATTAATTATTAAATAAAACAACATTATCCAGAATAGTGCAGGCTGACGTCAGCATGACGTCAGGAGTCAACAAGGTTGACCAGGGTCAATGCTGACCGTTGACTTCGTCAACTGACGCGTGGGACCGATTTGTCATCCTCTGTTGTCCTAATTAACAGATTTTAATTAGTCTGATTAGATGGTTAGTTTAATTAAACCAAATTAATTAAGTTAATTAATTAATTAATTAATTATTACTATTTTTTTAATATCTTCTTTTTTTAAAGAACCAGGGGCATGGGGACCTGGCGTCAGTGGCCCCAGGGGGCCTAAACGGGCGACGGGTTACGGGCTTGGGCGCCCGCCCGAACACGCACGGGCGCGTGTGGTGCGGGGCGAGGCCGGGGCTTGCGAGCGCTGGCGTTGGGCGCCCGACACCCAGATCGATGGCCGGCGGGGCGTTGGCCACGGCACTACGAGGCCAGCCGCCTGAGGCGGGCGGTGCGAGGCCACCGCGAGGCGGGCTCGACGGTGAGCCGGCGGGAGCGGGCTGGAGCGGTGGGGCGCGGCATGAGGGCGCACGGGGCGGCGGCGACGCAGCTGGGCGCGGCCAGGCGCGGCGCTGGCGCGGCCGGGCGCGGCCTGGCGTGGCGCTGGCGCGGCCAGGCGCAGCTGGGCGCGGCCAGGCACGATGCTGTGGCGAGCGGAGGGAGGATGCGGCGGAGCGAAACGGGGCGCACGGTGGAGAAAGGAGCAGGGCGGAGTGGCAGCGAGTGGCCGGCGACGCGGGGCGTGCAGGCGGAGGCGGCACGGAGGCCGCGCGGGGCAGGGCGCGCCCGCGGGACGGCGGACGGCGCGGTGGCCGCGAGGAGCAGCAGTGGGGCGATGCGGCGCGGGCCATGGTGGTGACATGCGGGCGAGGAGGGGGCAGGCCCGCCCACTGCGCCGGTGGCCACGGCGTTCGGCCAGCCGGCCGGAGCGGCGGCTGCGGGGCAAGGTCACGCGGTGCGGGCCGTGCGGGAGGGAGGCAGGAGGGGAGGAGGCCAAGGCCTCACCGGCGTTTGCATGGGCACGGGGGTCGGCGAGGCTCGATGTAGCGGCCTGGGGAGGAGGTTGAGGACGACGTGCGACGGTGGCGAGGCAGCTCCAGGCGGCGGCGTTCGTGTGTGTGTGAGTGGTTTGCCTTTCCCTCTTTGTGCGTTTCTTTTCGAGCTTTGCCTTGAACCTTTTGTTGCCGTGGCGTGCTGGGCGGTAGTACCGCTGGTGGTGCGCGGTACTACCGCTTGTAAGCGGTACTACCGCCCACCAGCGCGGTAGTACCGCTGTGGGGAGGTATGTGGGGGTTATATCTGGGCAGGGGGCTCCGGCGTTCCTCTCTCTCTCTCTCTCTCCCCCATACCCATTCATTCACCCCCTCGTGCCTCTCTCTCTCTCTCTCTCTCTCTCTCTCTCTCTCTCTCTCTCCAGCAGTTCATCGCCGCGGGAGGGCTCCGGCGGATCTCCTCCTCCGAGGTGCTCCTCTCCTTTTCCTTCGGTGGATTCGATCCCCACCACGTCCTCTTGCCATGGATGCCGGTATTGCCCCCGTTACTCTTCTCCTCGTGTCTCTTTTTCAGATCTTGTGTTTTAGGGGCAATAGTGTTTGCATCTTTAGATTTTTGGCTAAATCTAGGCTTGAGTAGGAAGGAGAAAGCAACTAGACTATCTAGATTAGAGTATGATAGAAATATTTTTGAATCTGACAGGACGGTAGTGTCGGATCTGACCACAGTAGTAGGAAACTGCTGTTTCCCCGCCTCGAGCGGTACTACCGCTCCCTGGAGCGGTACTACCGCTCGAGCGGTACTACCGCTTACCAGATCACGATACTACCGCGGCATGCCTAGTTCACACATATTTCTTAATTCCATGATCTTCTTTTGTTGGGTTCATTGGCTTATGCTCGTTCTTTTTGGTTGGTTCGTCTGTGTGTGTGTTTGGTTCCAGGTGATGAACATCCCGAGCATCAGGCTTGCCGTATCAACCCCAATCGTGCAACCTCAAAGCGCTACCGCTCATCTGAGTCTGCTGGAGGTTCCTCGAGTGCTCCACCTCCACCTCAACAGAAGAAGAAGGCCATGGCAAAGACAAAGGGCAAAACCGTGACACAAATGAGTGGCAAGGAGTTCTGGGCAAGGCGTCGCCGCAATCCCTATGAGGTTGATCAAGAACCCAATTTGGTCAACCGTCCGTTCTGGAATCGCTTCCAGTTTGCTGTCTACTTTGATGTGCTCAAGGCTAAGAAGAATCTCTTTGTCAGTGTTCACTCCATCGGCACGGAATACCTTGAGAAGGATCCGGTGTATTTTGGCGAGGCTCTTCAGATGTGCACTCAGCTCAACATTCTTCAGATCATTCAGTTCAACAAGGACTTTGACGCAGATCTTGTGGCTCAATTCTATGCCACGGTCCATCTAGGGACGGATGAGGACAGAACTTTGACATGGATGACCAATGGCAAACTGTTATCTGTCAAGTGGAAGGCGTTCATGGAGTTACTTGGGGTGGAAGACCAGGGACTTGAGACACCAGTTGGCTTTCGTCCTCACCAGAACGAAACCTCCACTCACAAGCAAGCTCTCTGGCCTTACTGCACTGTGAAGGTCCACCCTGAGACTAAGAAGGTAACATATGAGATGTCTACCTATCTGGATATCCTTCACCGCATCTTCCGTGAGACTCTTTTCCCTCAGATTGGGAATCATGATATGGTTCACTCCTATCTTGTGGACATGCTTCTCTTTTGCCAACATCAGTTAGAGAGGAACACTGGTGAGACCCTGGATATTTCACATGTGATGTGGTCTGAGCTCTTGTCTGCTATTCTTGAACGCAAGTGCCTGATCTACGGTCCTTTCATCATGCTGCTGATTGAGAAGGCTTGGGATCATGTCTATCCCAATGCATTGCTGGAGACTGGAGAGTTGGTGTCTCATGAGATCAAGCGTCTGAGGCAGAAGGACAACTGGGGCACTCATGCATCCAAGACTGGAGGCTCATCCTCTGCTGCTGCTATGGAGACAGAGGAGGCTGAGGTTGAAGCAGATGATGATGATGACTATGAGCCATCTGGTGCAGAGCCCTCGTGGGCAAAGAAGCTCAAGAAAAAGATGAAGAAGCTATTTAGCATGGAGTCTCATGGTCAGTACATGACTCATGTGGCAGAGAAGAAGGCCAGGGGGTGTCACAAGGAGCTCATGCGTCAGTTGGGTGCGACTGTGGCCAGTGGCTCTGAGGAGCAGGTAACCGAGGAGGAAGAGTGGATCAAGCAGCATTGCCCATGGACTGATTCCGATGCCGAGCAGTTTCAGGTCGACGACGACGAAGACGATGACCCTGCTGCAATCTGATGATTCGAGACCTTCTCATGCTCTCACCTGGAGCCGTAGCTTAGCTCTCTGCCCTTTTGGTGTCTCGATGCCAAAGGGGGAGAGAGTTTAGGGATTTGTGCCTTTGTGTTTATGTCGCTTGTGTGCATTTCGTTTCTTGTGGTTTGGTTGGTTTTTCGTGAGACCTAAGTTAAGTTCCCGTCATATGGTGTGAGACATATGCTACCCCATCTTATTTATGTACCTGGTACTCTCTAGCATGCATGATTATCTTACTATGTACTATTATCTCATATCTTGCTTAGGTTGTTGGTCTCTAAAATATAGGGGGAGTGTTGATCCTAGCATGTGTGCCGTGCAGTCCAAAGCACTTATCTAGATAGCACACATCTAGGGGGAGCCCGTCTATATTTTAGGGGTGTGGATTTTGCATTTACGTTATGTTATTATTCCTTTTGTGCAAATCCCGTTTTGTCATCAATCCACCAAAAAGGGGGAGATTGTAAGGGAATATTTAGCCAAATGGTGTTTTGGTGATTGATGACAATGCGTTTGCGGACTAATCATGTGTTCTAAGCTCTTTCAGATACATCTCACAAAGGCACAAGAAGATTAGAGGCCCCTCGGAATCTATGGAAGACGGTGTTTCCTTTTTGCTTAGTTTTCGGTGGTTCTGAGTAATAGGAAAGCCGTACTATTAAGAGGGGATCCGCTTTGGTAAGGTTTGGGTGGAATCAACACGTACACTTCTTTATTGCACCCATCATTCCTTCCCGCCGCAATGGAGTTCTTCTTTCCCATCTTCTCTAGCTTTTCCTGGCTCCAGCGGTAGTACCGCGGATCCCAGGGGTAGTACCGCCGGTGTGTCTTAAGTGGTAGTACCGCCCCACTAAGCGGTAGTACCGCTTGGTACACACTGCGGTAGTACCGCCGCTGATCCGTGCTACCACCGCCTCGGCTCGCGAAGCGCGTTTTCGTGTAGAGTTTTGCAGTACTAGGTGCGGTAGTAGAGGCGGTATTACTGCCCTGAGACCGCGGTAGTACCGCTCTGGGTCCCTACCCCTATGGCACGATAGTACCGCTTGTGAGGCAACGGTAGTACCGCTCTATAAGCGGCAGTACCGCTCCCCCAAGCGGTAGTACCGCTCTATGCGGGGCTGAGTGGGGGATAACGGTTGGATTGTTCCCCCCACTATATAAAGGCTTCTTCTTCCTCCTTTTTTACTCACCTCTTCCCCCACATACTCCATTGTTGCTCCAAAGCTCCATTTTCGCCCGATCTCTCTCCCTAGCCAATCAAACTCGTTGATTTGCTCGGGATTGCTTGAGAAGGCATCGATCTACACTTCTACCAAGAGATATTTGATTCCCCCCACTAATCCCTAGCGGATCTTGTTACTCTTGGGTGTTTGATCACCCTAGACGGTTGAGGTCACCTCGAAGCCATATTCCATTGTGGTGAAGCTTCGTGGTTTCGTTGGGAGCCTCCAATTTAGTTGTGGAGATAGCCCCAACCTTGTTTGTAAGGGTTCGGTTGCCGCCTTCAAGGGCACCACTAGTGGAATCACGGCACCTTGCATCGTGTGAGGGCGTGAGGAGAATACGGTGGCCCTAGTGGCTTCTTGGGGAGCATTGTGCCTCCACACCGCTCCAACGGAGACGTACTTCCCATCAAAGGGAAGGAACTTCGGCAACACATCCTCGTCTCCACCGGTTCCTCTTGTGGTTATTTCTTACCTTTACTTGTGCAAGCATTACTTGTTTATCTCCTATAGCTTGCTTGTGAAGTTGTTATCTTTACTTTCTATTAGTTGTCATCTTAGTAGCATATATAGACAACTTACTTTGATGCTTAATTTAAAGTGGTTAAGAAAAGCTAAAAATTGTTAGTTGCCTATTCACCCCCCCCCTCTAGTCAACCATATCGATCCTTTCAATTGGTATCAGAGCCTCGTCTCTTTTTAAGGACTTTACCGTGCAAAGAGTATGGGTGACAACGTAGTCGAGACGGAGGATCATTCCGGTGGAACTCCGTCCTTGCCTACGTCCGATGGGGGAGCCTTGGTCTCTCGTGAGGAGTTCAATGTGGCCTTTACCACATTGAAAGAGTCACTAGCGACCGAGGTCAAAGGCATGTTTAAAGATTTTCTTGAGGGGCTTAAATTATCCACCGCACCGTTGGAAGTGGTTCGTCCCGCTACCAACGTGTCGGAGGCTTATCCTTCATTGACGGATTGTATTGATGAGAGTGAGGGAACTAAGGAGGGAGAGAATGAATTTGAGTTTTTCATGAAAAATCTCAAGGGCAAACCCAAGAAGCATTTTGTTGCTCTCTTGGAACAACTCGGTGAGGCCAATGACATGATCGAGGATCACGAGGAAACCATTACTAAAATGGAAGGACTTAGTCGAGACTATGCCGATGAGATATCGGATCTCTCTAACGCCCTAGAGGAAGAGCGTGGTCTTCGTTTGGCTCTTGAGGAGTCATACAACAATGATCATGATAAATTAAAGAAAGATCTTGATCATGCTTTAGTTGTCTCTCGTGTGCTTAATTCCGAGAAGGCAAAACTTGAGGTTGACCATGCTAAACTCAATAAAGAGTTTGTCATACTCGACAAGGCTCACAAGGCCTTGAAGGTATGCATGCTACTCTCAAAGAGTCTCATGATCAACTCCAAGTTTCGCTAACCAAGGAAAAGGCTATCTTCCCTCGCATGGTATTAATTGATAATGCAAATGCTACTAACCCATGTTGCGAGCATGTGCATCTTGTTGAAGAAAATGCCGAGTTGAAGAAGCAACTTGAGAAAGGCCTTGTGAATTGTATACAATGTGAGAATAACCTCAACAACCTTTTGAGCAATCAAAAGGAGGTTGTGGCAAAGGAGGGAATTGGGTTTGTTCCTAAGCCCAAGAAGAAGAAGAATGACAAGACCAAGCAACCACCCCCTCTCCGACAAACTTTTGTGAAAGAAGGAGAGGGTGCATCAAAGAAGAAGAAAACGGTGAAAGGTGGTGGTGTCAAGAAAACCTCCACCATACCATCAAACATAGCCGGCGACTTTAATCCTTCATATGTTTTATGTCATGCTAGTGATGGTCATGTGTTTGCAAAATTTGTTGGTTCTTCTTATGAGTACATTGAATGGTCCATTTGGGTTCCTAAGACCCTTGTTACTAACCTCAAAGGACCCATTACCAAATGGGTACCTAAATCCAAGCATTGATCTCTTGTAGGAGTTTGCTACCGGTGGGGGATCATGGTTGCTCGATAGTGGAGCCACAAATCATATGACCGGAAGCATAGACTTGGTGGTGGACGTGCATCTAGGTTCATCTATGGCCACCAACGTCGAATGGGGTGATGCTTCATCTTCTAATGTATTGGGGCTTGGCAAGGTTGTTGTCTCTCATGATCTCACGATCGAGAAAGTCATGCTTGTTGAGTCCCTTGCATACAATTTACTTTCTGTTCGCCAACTTGCACTCATGGGCTTTGCTACATTCCTTGATATTGATACCGTGGCCCTCTTGTGGAGCAAGACTCTTAAAGTAGCCTATGTTGGGCATGTCGAGAATGGTCTTTATGTGGTTAACTTCTCGAAGCAACCCACTAAGGTCGCGACATGCTTAATGGCTAAAGTTGATGTGGGATGGCTTTGGCATCGCCGTTTGGCCCACGTCAATATGAGATCTTTGCAAAGTCTTCTCAAGGGGGACCATGTCCGTGGACTAACAAATGTTAGCTTTGCCAAAGATCGTGCTTGCAGGGCTTGCATTGAAGGAAAGTTACATGAGACGGCTCACCCTCCCACGACTATCATCTACTCAAAGAGACCCATAGAGCTCCTTCACATGGACCTCTTTGGGCCTCCATCTTTTGATAGTCTTGGGGGTAGAAAGTACTGCTTGGTGATTGTGGATGATTACTCAAGATACACCTGGGTATACTTCTTCAAGAAGAAGAGTGAGACCCAACAAACCGTCATCAAGTTTGCAAATGAAGCTCAACGACAACATGAAGCAAAGATCTTGATGATTAGAAGTGACAACGGCACCGAGTTCAAGAACTACACCCTGGATGAGTTTCTCAGTGATGAGGGGATCAAACATCAATATGCATCCCCATATACCCCTCAACAAAATGGTGTAGCGGAGAGAAAGAACCGAACTCTGATGGATGCGGCAAGAACCATGATGGCAGAATTCAAATCTCCATACAACTTTTGGGCCTAAGCCGTCAACACCGCTTGCCATGCATCAAATCAACTCTATCTCCGCAAAGGCTTGAACAAAACTTGATATGAGATTCTTACCGGTAACAAGCCCAATCTCAAGTACTTCCGGGTGTTCGGGTGTAAGTGTTTCATCCTCAAGAAAGGTGTTCGGTTGTCTAAATTTGAATCTAGAGCTCACGAGGGCATATTTGTTGGTTATGCTACAAACTCTCATGATTACCGTGTCCTCAACAAGTCCAATGGACTCATTGAGGAGACGAGTAACGTAGAGTTTGATGAAAATAATGGCTCCCAAGTGGAGCAAAGTGGTACTTGTGATGTAGGAAATGAAATTCCTCCTCAAGCCATAAGAAGAATGGGCGTTGGATATATCCTACCCATTGAGGAACCCCTTGTGGTCGACGGAGAAGGACAATGTTCTACTCAAGTGGAACCATCACCAACCCAAGACCCACACGCTTCCGAAGAACAAAGTGAAGGCCCTCAACCGGACGAACAAGGCCAAGTGCAAGATCAATCACAAGATGGTGGGGAGCCACCAAATGATGCACAAGGCCAAGTTTTGTCCTCCGAGCAAGATCAAGGTCAAGAGGAAGCTCAAGATCAAGATCTAGCTCCTGACTACGCTCAAGATGATCAACTCAATGCTCCTCAGTTATCTCTTGAAGAGCAATTGGAGCGTCGTGCTGCAAAAGTTGCCTCCAGGCTTGCTTCCAGAGAACATCACATGGAGAACATTCTAGAAAGCATCAAAAGGGGGGTAAGCACTCGTAGACAATTAGCAAACTATTGTGCTCATCAAGCTTTTGTCTCCTGTGTTGAACCTCAGAAGGTTTATGAGGCGCTCGAAGACCCTGATTGGCTTAATGCCATGCATGAAGAACTCCATAACTTCGAGCGCAACAAGGTGTGGCGTCTGGTGCCAAGGCCAAAGGAGAACCATAATTTCATTGGAACCAAGTGGATCTTTAAGAACAAGCAAGATGCTCATGGCATTGTCATCCGTAACAAGGCGCCTCTGGTGGCTCAAGGCTACTCCCAAGTCGAGGGTATCGACTACGGTGAAACCTTTGCCCCTGTTGCTCGCCTTGAATCCATTCGTTTGTTGCTTGCCTATGCTTCTCATCATAACTTTAAGTTGCAACAAATGGATGTGAAAAGTGCATTTCTTAATGGTCCTATTAATGAGTTGGTGTATGTTAAACAACCCCCGGGGTTTGAGGATCCTAAGCTTCCCAATCACGTGTACCAACTCGATAAGGCACTCTATGGCCTTAAACAAGCCCCACGTGTGTGGTATGACCATCTTACCGAGTTGTTACAAGATCGTGGGTTTGAAATTGGGAAAATCGACCCCACTCTTTTTACTAAGAAGGTCAAAGGGGAGTTGTTTGTATGCCAACTATATGTTGATGATATTATCTTTGGTTCTCCTAACAAAGCTTTCAATGATGAGTTCGCCGCACTCATGACCACACATTTTGAGATGTCCATGATGGGAGAGTTGAAGTACTTCCTTGGGTTTGAGATCAAGCAAAGAAGAGAAGGGATCTTCATCAAACAATCCAAGTATACTCAAGACATGCTCAAGAGGTTCAATCTAAGTGATGTCAAGCCGGCTACTACTCCAATGCCAACCAAGTGCCAACTTGACATTGATCCAAATGTTAAAGTGGTGGATCAAAAGGTATATCGCTCTATGATCGGTTCCTTGCTTTACCTTTGTGCATCTAGACCAGATATTATGTTGAGTGTGGAAATCTGTGCACGGTTTCAAGCCTCACCTAAGGAAAGTCACTTTGTGGCTGTCAAGCGAATCTTTCGATATTTGGCTCATACCCCAAACTTTGGCTTATGGTACCCAAGAGGAGCAAACTTCAACCTTGTAGGGTTCTATGATTTGGATTGGGCGGGAGACAAAGTGGATAGGAAGTCCACTTCCGGAGGGTGCCAATTCCTTGGTTTCTCTCTCGTTAGTTGGTCTTCCAAAAAGCAAAGTTGTGTGTCTCTCTCGTCCACCGAAGCAGAGTATGTGGCAGCTGGCAGTTGTTGTGCTCAACTCTTATGGATGAGGCAAACTTTAAAGGATTACGGTGTCACTTGTGACAAAGTGCCTCTTTGGTGTGACAATGAAAGTGCCATCAAGATTTCTCTCAACCCGGTGCAACACTTCAAGACGAAGCATATAGAGATCCGGTATCACTTCATCCGGGATCACATAAGGCAAGGAGAGATCGAGCTTCACTATGTCAACACTCATGATAACCTTGCAGATATCTTCACAAAGCCGTTGGATGAAGCAAGATTTCGCGAGTTAAGGCATGAGCTAAATATCATCGATTTGAGCAATGTGGCTTGAGGCTTTGCACACACTCCTCACACTCAATATAATTATCTTGTCTAGATGTCGGCATGGACATAGGGGGAGCATTGTTCTCTCAATGAACTCTCTCTCCCCCCATTATGCATAAATTGATCTAGTCTTTCATTAACCATCGTTGATGGTTCTAGTGCTTCAAGGACGAGTTTTGGTCATGGGCCCAAGGTTAAAATCTTTGCGGCGCCATACCTCTAGACTCAAACATAGGTGACTTCGGTCACTGCCCTCTCTTGTAGAGGGGTCTCTTGCCTCTTGCTAGTGTGTGTGTGTGTGTGAGTGGTGATTTGCCTTTCCCTCTTTGTGCGTTTCTTTTCGAGCTTTGCCTTGAACCTTTTGTTGCCGTGGCGTGCTGGTCGGTACTACCGCTGGTGGTGCGCAGTACTACCGCTTGTAAGCGGTACTACCACCCACCAGTGCGGTACTACCGTTGCGGGGAGGTATGTGGGGGTTATATCGGGGCAGGGGGAGGTTTCTCTCCCCCATACCCATTCATTCGCCCCCTCGTTCCTCTCTCTCTCTCCAGCAGTTCGTCGCCGCGGGAGGGCTCCGACGGATCTCCTCCTCCGGGGTGCTCCTCTCCTTTTCCTTCGGTGGAGTCGATCCCCACCACGTCCTCTTGCCATGGATGCAGGTATTGCCCCCGTTCCTCTTCTCCTCGTGTCTCTTTTTCAGATCTTGTGTTTTAGGGGCAATAGTGTTTGCATCTTTAGATTTTTGGCTAAATCTAGGCTTGAGTAGGAAGGAGAAAGCAACTAGACTATCTAGATTATAGTATGATAGAAATATTTTTGAATTTGACAGGACGGTTGTGACGCCCCCGATTTGTCCGTACACTAATCATGCACGCAAATGTGTACGGCCAATATCAGGGACTCACTTGTAGATATCACAACACAACTCTAAAAGTAAAATAAGTCATACAAGCTTCATATTACAAGCCATGGGCCTCGAGGGCTCGAATACAAGAGCTCGATCATAGACAAGTCAGCGGAAGCAAGAAATATCTAAGTACAGACATAAAGTTAAACAAGATGCCATAAGATGGCTAGCACAAACTGGGATACTGATCGAAAGAGGAGCAGGCCTCCTGCCTAGGATCCTCCTAAACTACTCCTGGTTGTCGTCGGCAGACTGCACGTAGTAGTAGGCGCCTCAGGTGTCGTAGGAGTCGTCGTAGGTGGCGTCTGGCTCCTGGGCTCCACCATCTGGTTGCATCATCCGAGAAGAAGGAACAGAAGGGGGAAAAAGGGGGAGCAAAGCAACCGTGAGTACTCATCCAAAGTACTCGCAAGCAAGGATCTATACTACACATGCAATGGTAACAATTATATGGGTAGTATCGGTGGACTGAACTGCAGCAAGCCAGAATAATAGGGGGATAGCTAATCCAAACGAAGACTACGCTTCTGGCAGCCTCCATCTCGCAGCAGTAGAAGAGAATAGATGGTAAGTTCACCAAGTAACATCGAATAGCATAATCCTACTCGGAGATCCTCCCGCACATCACCCTGTGAGAGAGCAACCACCGAGTTATATCTAGAACTCATCTGGGTGTGTTTTATCAAGTGTCCGGTTCTAGTTGTCATGCGGTCGGAATACAACTCCGGGTCGTCCTTTTACCGAGGGACACGGCTATTCGAATAGATTAACTTCCATGCATGGGTGCACCATGTAACCCAGCACGCTTGATCCCATTTGGCCGGACACACTTTCCAGGGTCATGTCCGGCCTCGGAAGATCAACACATCGCAGCCCTACCTAAGCACAACAGAGAGGTCAGCACGCCGGTCTAAGTCCTAAGCAAACAGGGGTTTGGGCCCATCACCCAATGCACACCTGTACGTTGCGAGGGCGGCCGGTGAGTAGACCTAGCAACCTCCATTACTAAGTAAGTTACGTTACGCGGTCCAACCCGGCGCGCACTGCTAAGCCGCTGACGTCAAGAAGGCTTCGGCTGATACCACGACGTCGAGTGCCCATAACTGTTCCCACGCAGCTGGTTAGTGCGTAAAGGCCAACGGCCAGACTCAGATCAAATATCCAAACTCGTTAAGCGTGTTATTATGGAATAACCGCGGACAACGACCAGGGCCAGGCCACCTCTCCACTGGGTGTCTCAACCTGCCCTGTCGCTCCGCCACAAAGATCCACACAGAGGGCCATCGGGAAAGTATGTCCTTTCAGCCCCCAATCCGTGAATCAACCGCGGGTACTCAACGAGCCGACCCGACTTTAGTCACAACATGTATCATGTATATGTGTATGTAGTATATACCCGTGATCACCCCCAAGTGATCACGGCCCGGTAGAATAGCAGGGCAGACGGACAAGGGTGTAGGGTCACTGATGGAATACTAGCATCCTATACTAAGCATTTAGGATTGCAGGGAAAGTATCAACAGTGGTAGCAACAATGACAGGCTATGCAGCAGAATAGGAGTATCGAAAGCAGTAACATGCTATACTACTCTAATGCAAGCAGTAGAGAGAAGAATAGGCGATATTAGGTTGATCAAGGGGGGGGGGATTTGCCTGGAAGCTCGGCAGCCAAAGTGGGGTCGTCAACACCGTAGTCGATCGGGGCAATAGCAACATCAGTCTCGTAGTCTACCGGAGAGAAGAGGGGGGAAGAAACAGTGAATACAATGCAAACAGATGCATGACGATGAATGACATGACATGTAATGGTGCTAGGTGTGCCCTAACGCAGTATCAGGTGATACTGACGAAGGGGGGAAACATCCGGGAAAGTATTCCCGGTGTTTCGTGTTTTCGGGCGGATGAAACGGAGGGGGAAAGTTGCGGGTTCGGTATGCTAGGGATGTGTGGTGGACGAACGATCTGTGTATTCGGATGCGTCTCGAAATTCTGAGCAACTTTCATATATAAAGTATTTTCATCCGAGTTACAGTTTATTTTATATTAATTTTTAAAGTTTTAAATCATTTTCTGATTTATTAATTATTAAATAAAACAACATTATCTAGAATAGTGCACGCTGACGTCAGCATGACGTCAGCAGTCAACAAGGTTGACCAGGGTCAATGTTGACCGTTGACTTCGTCAACTGACGCGTGGGACCGATTCGTCATCCTCTGTTGTCCTAATTAACAGATTTTAATTAGTCTGATTAGGTGGTTAGTTTAATTAAACCAAATTAATTAAGTTAATTAAGTTAATTAATTACTTATTAATATATTTTTTTAATATCTTTTTTTTAAGAACCAGGGGCGTGGGGCCCTGGCGTCAGTGGCCCCAGGGGGCCTAAACGGGCGACGGGTTACGGGCTTCGGCGCTGGCCTGAACACGCACGGGCGCGTGTGGTGCGGGGCGAGGCCGCCCAACGCGGCGGCCGGGGCTTGCGAGCGCTGGCGTTGGGCGCCCGACACCCAGATCGATGGCCGCCGGGGCGTTGGCCACGGCACTGCGAGGCTAGCCGCCTGAGGCGACCGGGGCGAGGCCACCGCGAGGCGGGCTCGACGGTGAGCCGGCGGGAGCGGGCTAGAGCGGTGGGGCGCGACATGAGGGCGCACGGGGCGGCGGCGACACGGCCGGGCGCGGCGCTGGCGCCGCTTGGCTTGGCGCTGGCGCGGCCAGGCGCGGTGCTGTGGCGAGCGGAGGGAGGATGCGACGGAGCGAAACGGGGCGCATGGTGGAGAAAGGAGAAGGGCGGAGTGGCAGCGAGTGGCCGGCACGCGGGGCGTGCGGGCGGAGGCGGCACAGAGGTCGCGCGGGGCAGGGCGCGCCCGCGGGACGGCGGACGGCGCGGTGGCCGCGAGGAGCAGCAGCGGGGCGATGCGGCGCGGGCCATGGTGGTGACGTGCGGGCGAGGGGGGGGCAGGCCCGCCCACTGCGCCAGTGGCCACGGCGTTCGGCCAGCCGGCCAGAGCGCCGGCTGCGGGGCAAGGTCACGCGGTGCGGGCCGTGCGGGAGGGAGGCAGGAGGGGAGGAGGCCAAGGCCTCACCGGCGTTTGTAGGGGCACGGGGGTCGGTGAGGCTCGATGTAGCGGCCTGGGGAGGAGGTCGAGGACGACGTGCGACGGTGGCGAGGCAGCTCCAGGCGGCGGCGTTCGTCTCTGGCGTCGAGCGGCGGGAAGGGATCGGGTCGATCCCGATCCAGTCGAGGGGGGGGAGAAGTGTCGGTGGGAGGGAGATATTTTCCCCCGTGGGGATATAAGGGGGGCGGTTGGGCCAGCCTGGCTGGGCCGTTTGGCCCAGTTGGGCCGGGGGGAGGGGTTTGTTAACTTTTATTTTAGTTAGGTTTTTATTTTGTTTGTTTTTCTTTCCTTTTATTTATTTCTCCTTTTCTGTTTTATTTTATTTAAAATACTTAGGCCCTTT
Source organism: Secale cereale (assembly GCA_902687465.1). NCBI lineage: Eukaryota > Viridiplantae > Streptophyta > Magnoliopsida > Poales > Poaceae > Secale > Secale cereale. Next base: position 686,377,714 of record LR738711.1, on the reverse strand, counting down.
TAGAATTTGTAATAACTACACCATAATTAATCTTGCAATATTTAGCACCGCCCGAACATTTTTATTTTGACATTTCGAAAACTTATATTGTTTATTTCTTTTTCGGGTTCTTATTTCGAACGGGGTTTTCGATTAACGTGATGTTATCAACAGTAACACGATGACGTGGCATCATTAGCAGGGAATTACTGTAGCGTGATTACCCGGGCGTTACAAATCTCCTACACTACAAGAAATCTCGTCCCGAGATTTAGGAGGTAGAAGGAAACAGTGCGGGGTATTCTTCACGAAGACGATCCTCGCGTTCCCAAGTAGCTTCATCTTCAGAGTGATGCGACCACTGGACTTTGAGGAACTTGATCACCTTCTGATGTGTGCGACGTTCAGCTTGGTCGAGAATGCGGACCGGATGCTCTTTATAGGAGAGGTCCTGTTGCAACTCGAGCACTTCGTGATCCACTGCGTGGACTTGGTCCTTGAAGCAGCGGCGGAGTTGAGACACGTGGAACACATCGTGAACCTGAGAAAGGTTCGGTGGCAGCTCCAGTTGATATGCCACCTTTCCACGCCTTTCAAGAATAGTGAATGGACCAATATAGCGAGGAGCTAATTTCCCTTGATCCCTAAGCGGTGAGCACCCTTCATTGGTGTAACTCAAAGATAAGCCTTTTCGCCAGGTTGATAGACCATGTCTTGATGATGACGGTCATACTGACTTTTCTGACGTGACTGAGCAGTCTTCAGATTCTCGCGAATGACGCGGACTTGCTCTTCTGCGTGTTGAATAATATTCGGACCGAAGAGTGAACGTTCCCCAGTTTCTGACCAGTTCAGAGGGGTTCGGCACTTTCGTCCATATAACACTTCGAAGGGAGCCATCTTCAGACTAGCTTGATAGCTATTATTATAAGAGAACTCAGCATACAGGAGAGATTCCTCCCATTTCTTGCCAAAGGAAATAACACAAGCTCGAAGCATGTCTTCAAGAACTTGGTTGACGCGTTCAACTTGCCCTTGCGACTGAGGATGAAAGGCAGTACTGAATGACAGATGTGTTCCCATAGCTTCTTGGAAACTTGCCCAGAATCTTGAAGTGAATAAACTGCCACGGTCTGAACTGATAACCAGTGGAATACTGTGAAGTGAAACAATTCTGTACATGTAGAGAGTTGCCAGCTGACTAGCAGTAATTGTTTTTTTGACTGCCAGAAAATGTGCAACTTTGGAAAGCCGGTCAATGACGACAAGAATTGCATCATTACCTCTCTGTGATTTGGGAAATCCAGTGACGAAGTCCATTTCAACATGGTCCCATTTCCATTCGGGAATAGAGATAGGTTGCAAAGTTCCAGCAGGCCTTTGATGTTCTACTTTGATACGACGGCAAACGTCACACTCAGCAACATAACGAGCAATGACTTGCTTCATATTAGACCACCAGAATCTCTGACGAACGTCTTGGTACATCTTGGTACTACCAGGATGAATAGACAGAGTCGTATCATGAGCTTCTTTCATAACCCTTGGAGTCATATCCAGGTTTTTCTTTGAACATGGTACCACTAAGCGGCCTTTGAAGTATAAGGCGCCATCATCGGCAATAGTGAAAAATGAGGGATTTCCCCTTTTGAGATAGTGTTTAATCTTCTCGACTTCAGAGTCATAAAATTGAATAGTCTTGATACCGTCCACAAGATCTGGTTCGACAACCAGGGTATTTAGAGAACCCTGAGGAACAACACGAAGATTCATCTGGCGGGACTCTAGGGGAGGGGAGCGAGTGCCCTAGGAGGAACAATATGGAGGTTCAGCTTTCTGAATTCTTCAACAAGCGAGGGCTGAACCTTGTGAACCTGGAGGTGGTTGCAATATGACTTGCGGCTCAAGGCATCAGCCATCACATTAGCCTTGCCCGGGGTATAGGAAATACCCAAGTCAAAATCTGCTACGGTCTCCATCCATCTCTGCTGACGGAGGTTCAGGTCTGGTTGAGTAAACAAGTACTTCAGACTTTGGTGGTCGGTGAATATCTCGCAACGATTACCGAGAAGGTAATGTTACCACTGTTTTAGCGCATATATGACAGCAGCAAGCTCAAGGTCGTGAACTGGGTAGTTCTCTTCATGAGGACGCAATTGATGAGAGGCATAAGCAATTACTCTGCGCTCTTGCATTAGGACACAGCCTAATCCTTGACGAGAAGCGTCGCAGTAAATGACGAAGTCCTTCTTAGTATTAGGTGGAGCAAGCACTGGAGCAGAAGTCAGCTTGTCCTTAAGCGCCTGGAAACTTTCCTGGCATTTGTCTGTCCACTCGAACTTGATGCCCTTGTGAAGTAAACCGATTAGAGGCTTGGCGATCTTGGAGAAGTTCTCGACGAATCGACGGCAATAGCTGGCGAGACCGAGAAAACTTCTGACTTGCTTGACATTCTTCGGAGGAGTCCAATCGAGAATGGCCTGAACTCGTTCAGGGTTGACGGCAATACCATCCTTGGAGATGACATGCCCAAGGTAGGTTACTTCAGGAAGCCAGAACTCGCACTTGGAAAACTTAGCATAAAGTTGATGCTCCCGAAGCTTTTCCAGTAGAAGGCGAAGATGTTCAGCATATTCTTCCTTATTCTTGGAAAATACAAGGATATCATCGAGATAAACCACGACGAATTTGTCGAGGTATTCCATGAATATGTAATTCATCAGGCGAGAGAATGTAGCTGGAGCATTTGTCAGGCTGAATGACATGACGGTGTACTCGAACGAACCGTATCGAGTTACAAAGGCGGTCTTTGGAATATCCTCTTCACGAACACGGATCTGGTGGTAACCCAACCCCAAGTCGAGTTTAGAGAACACTGATGAACCAGCCAGTTGATCATACAGGTCATTGATCCGAGGAAGCGGATATTTGTTCTGAATAGTTGCTTGGTTGATAGGACGGTAATCTTGGACCAATCGGTTTGTCCCATCCTTCTTCCTGACAAAGAGGGAAGGTGCTCCCCAAGGAGAGCAACTCGGGCGAATGAAACCACTAGCAAGAGATTTGTCGATTTCCTCCTTAAGCTCAATGAGTTCATGAGGCGGCATCTTGTAGGGTCGTTTGGCTATAGGAGTGGTGCCTGGTTTCAAGTCGATGATAAACTCGACAGCTCTAGCAGGGGGAATCCCTGGGAGTTCATCAGGAAAGACGTCCTGGAACTCGCATACGATAGGAATGTTTTCGATGCCCTCGAGTGGTGAAGCGTTCAATGCATTCAATGCATAAAGACGTGCTTCAACATTTTGAACCAGGCAAGCTTGATAGCTTACTATCTCGTTAGAAGGGTGCAGTAGGTGGATGGTTTTTGTGCCGCAAGCGATAGAAGCAGTATGCGCTTTCAGCCAATCCATTCCCAGGATGAGGTCGATGTTACAAGACCCCAATATGTTGGGAGAGGCATAGAATTTCAGTCCATCGATTTCAACGAGGACGTCGTGGCAAACCATGGAGGTTCGACATTGGCCCGCAGGGGTGTGTACTAATACCGAAGTTTTCATGTCCTCACTTCTAATGCCATGCTTGTATGCAAAATCTTCTGATATGAATGAATACGATGCTCCTGAATCAAATAAAATAGATGCAGGTACTGAATTAACAAGGAGAGTACCCATCACAGTAGAAGGTTGGTCTTGAGCTTCATTGAGATCAACGTGGTTGGCCTGAGCACGACCATAAGGCTTGGCATTGTTGTTGCGGGGCTGATTGTTCCCACGACCAGCTGTAGGCAGTGCAAGCTGGTTCTGATTCTGGAAGCAGTTCCTAGCAAGGTGCCCTGGCTGACCACACTTGTAGCACAGACCATCATTGGGGGCAGAAGCAGGAGCTGGGAGTGGTGCAGCTGGAAGTCTTGGCTGCCTAGGTGGTGGAGGCAGACGAGGTGCAGCATAGGACTGCCTTGGAGCAGGTGCAGCTGGACGGTACACATTGTTGGGAATCCAGACCCTACGCTTCTGTGAGGGAGGGCCCGAGGATGAGCTTGGTTCACGGTTGCGCCTGAGAGTGCTGTGGTGTTCCTGTAGACCAGTTTCAACCTGGATGGCTTTGTTCACCAAGGTGGCGAAATCTCCAAAGTCATGCACAAGAAGTGCGAGCTTGATGTCAGCTTGAAGTCTGTCACGGAACTTTTCCTGTCAACGAGCATCAGTGGCAATGTCTTCTTCAACATAGCGGGACAAGTCCAGAAACTCCCGCTGATAAGCATCCACAGTCTTGTTGCCCTGGGTGAGGTTGCGGAACTCACGCTTCTTCCTATCCATGATTCCCTGAGGAATGAAGCGGGAACGGAAGGCAGCTTGGAATTCCGGCCAAGTGATGATTGTTCCAGCATGCAGTGTACGCCTGTGGCTGTCCCACCATTGAGCAACGGGACCCTTCAGATAGTATGCTGCAAAGGTGACATAGTTGGCAGCGGCAACTTGATGGCTTCTCGCCCCTCGTTGGTTACCCCAAGTGGAAGGTTTGAGATGTAGCGTAGCAGCAAGTTTCCCTTGGCAAAGGTACCAAGGATCGAATCCCGTGAGACTCCGAGGGTCGACAAGAAAGTGTCAACGGCGCCAAAAACTTAGCGGTTGACAGGACCTGCACACAGATACAAATAACTTTGCTTCCAACGAGTACATAGAGGTTGTCAATCCCTCCGGCCTTGTCGTTTACAAAGGATCAAACACAAGAGATAATAGTGATAGGTATGACTGCAACTAGGAAATAAAGACAAGAAGTAAATAGCGGGTGTGATCAGTGGTGGTAATATGGACCGGGGTCCCATGATGTTCACTAGTGATGTCTCTCTCCCAAAAGACGATAAAACAACAAAGCGAGGTAAACAAATTACAGCTGGGCAATTGACAGGATTATGTGCGCAAACCAATGCTAACAATGCTGTAAAGAAAGGTAGAGGCTCAAAAGCATGGGCGGTACGCCAAGGCAAGTAGACCGAAATCCATCTGCATCTACTACTAATCATCCACCTTGAGATATCTATCCAAAACATCTCGCTGGTATTAAGTTGCGAATCCCACCCAAAGTGTAGACTCAAAACAACAGACAACTGCATTAAAAGAACTTTGCGTAAAGTAAACAATCCTTGCACCCGCAAGTACAAGCACCGTTGTTTTCCCCCTTGTGGCAACAGCACATCCCCTAGACTCATGTTTCTGTCACTCAAGCTAGTCATCAAGGGGCATGAACCCACAATCAAGCATAACGCTCCCTCGTGGAGTTACTACCTACTACTCGGCCAAAGCAATAAACAGCAACGGAGAACATGCAAGAATTACTCAAGAACATAAATATAAAAGAGGTGAATCAAATATATTACTCACACACAATCTGAACATAATCTCATAATCCATCGGATCCCAGCAAACTCAGCAGAGCAACAGCATAAAGATTACATATGTGCCTCGATCATGTAGGGTAGCTCACGAGGTCTAAACCATGAAGAACAAAGAGGGGAGGAGAACATCACATAGCTACTGATCATGGACCCATGGTCCAAGGGGGACTACTCACGACTCATCCGGGAAGCGTCCATGGTGGTGGAGAAGCTCCCGGTGGTGGTTCTCCCCTCCGGCAGGGTGCCGGGAAGAGTTCTCCTGATGCTCCTGATCTTGGAAGCGCGGTGGCGGCGGAACAGAGGCGAGATCGCAAAAAAGGGTTCCGTCCTCAAGGGTTTCGGGACGCGAGGAATATATATGCAAAGGGGGGTCACCAGAGGCGGAGAGGGGGCCCCAGGCACCCCCCTGGCGCGGCCAGGGGTGGGGCCGCGCCGGGTGGCCGCCTGGGCCACTCCTGGCACCCCTCTGGCCCTGCTTTGGTTTTTCTCGAAGCTTCCTGTACGCTGATTTTTCCTGTATTTTTCCCGGAATTTTTGGAGCACTTTTAATATGGGGGAAACCTGAAATAGAAAAACAACAGAAAACAGGAACTAGCACTGTGGTGCACTGAGTTAATAGGTTAGTCCAAATATGATCAAAAGTGTATGGAAGTGCATAAATATCATAGCAATATCACACAAAAGAGTCATGGAGCAAGCAGAAATTATAGATACGTTTTGGACGTATCAACATCCCCAAGCTTAATTCCTGCTTGTCCTCGAGTAGGTAAATGATAACAAGCATAATTTCTGTGGTGACATGCTACCAACCATATAAGAACTTTTTAAGTAAAGCAATCAAGGCATGTAATTCAATTCAAGTCATAACAAGCTAGAGTGTATATTAGTATTGTAACAAGCAACATAAGAACATAAAGGTGCAAGAGCTCTCGCTGTCCGTGACTCGAATGTCTCCAAATGGTGTTTGCGTGCAAGAAAGGGGATAGGGATATATGAGAGAGTAAAACATAGTTTTTGTATTGTTGAGAACTTAATCTACTAAAGTTTCACACTTGGTCTTCTTTGGAATCTTATCTTAACTCATCCCCAGACCGTCAGCCAGGTACAAGTCAAAATGATCCACTCCCTTTCGATATTTTGAGCACTCATGCAATGGATGAGCGTAAGCAAGAAAGTTGACACTTAGGATGGCAAAGAGAGAAAAATGATGAAGGGGGAAGACAAAAAAGGTGTGAAAGGCTAACATCAATGAGGACAATCATAGGCGAGAGAAAGCCAAATGATAGATATGATGTGAGGAGTAGGGATTGCCATGTAATGGATGCACATATGAGCTAAGGTAAGCTCTCCAATGGAACTAGTGGGGGTGCATCCAACTTGCTTGCTCAAGAAGACCTAGAGCTCTTTTGAGGAGGCTCATCATTGGAATATACAAGCCAAGTTCTATAGTGTGAAGGTCCCCACATAGCTATATGCATGAATGATAATCTCTATGGAGTACAAGGTATAAGATGGAGTACGAGTGTGGATCTCTCAAAAGGAATAGTAGTGTGCCCCCTTCTCTCTTTTTATTTCTTTTTCTCTTTTTTCTCTTTTTTTATTTTTTGTGGCCTCAATGGCTCTTTCTATTTAACTCTCATTTGTCCTCTTTGGGATCTTTTGATTTTGTCCTCTTTGGGATCTTTTCCTCACTTTAGGGGCAACGCTCTATTTATTACAAGAAGTATAGAAGATCTTTCACACTTTACAAAAGTACTCAACATAAAGAAAATGAAACTATCATGATGTATGCAAATGTATGCCTCTGCCAGTGTAGCAGGATATGCAATGATACTAGCGCGTCATGTAGCAATGATTAGGGCAAGGCCCAACTAGCATGCGGCTCATCGATCAAGCAAAAAGCATGTATGACATAAAGATCAAGTCATGAGAAGATGGATGTTGCATGGCAATGTATCTCAGAAAGGCTATGGAAATTCCTTGATAGATAGGTATGGTGGCTGTTTTGAGGAAGGATATAATGAGGCTTATGATGACAGAGCGTATCGTGCCAAGGATGTGGATGCACCGGCGAAGTATGCGCCAACTCTCGAGGTGAGAAAGGGCAATGCACGATACCGAAGAGGCTAGAAAAATATGGCTAGGTGGAAGTGTCAACTTTCGAATACTCACATTAGTCCGAAGAACTCATGCACTTATTATCGGTAACTCTCAATCTAATTAGGAGGTTCACAAAGAGACAAGTACCCCGAGGAGGAGTGTATGGGTGTTTGGTTATCCTTGCGCATCCTCGACTCATGGTACATGAGTGTACTCTAATATTCAATCCCTCCAAAGATTAGTGATCCATTTAGTAGCTAAAGTTCTCAACTATTTGTAGTTTTTCGAAAATAAACACGGATTGCCCAAAATACGACATCTATCACTAATAGGCTAAAGCTCTTGACACCAAAAGTTCAGACATTACTCATGGCAATACCTTAAAACTATTGCAAGTTACTACTAAAATTAAATAGCAACCTCAATTACCTACTTTGAGTTAAGACACACAACTCAGTGCAACAGGCAAACTCTCTTAACAAGATAAACATGAAAACTCAAGAGAGTTCAGCAACCAACTAAACAAAAGCTCTTTAAAAAGAAAAGCATGAAAACTAAGAGCTAAACATGACAGCAGCTATGGAAAGACAAAGAACATACACAGCAAAGATAAGCATGAAAATCCTATGTTGTGTTCTAGGTTGAAGTGGAGCGTGTTTCTCTCCCACACAAAGAAAGCTGGGTTCTAACTTGTTATGAACAGCAAGCAAAGCTAAAGAAAACTAAAAAGGAAAATAAGTGCAAGACGCTCCAAGCATAGCACATAATACATGAAGTGATAATTATAGTGGAACGAAAGACGAACTGATAATTGTTGATGGAGAAGGGGATGCATGGGGGCATCCCCAAGCTTAGATGCTTGAGTCTTCTTGAATATTTCTTGGGGGTGCACGGGGGCATCCCCAAGCTTGAGCGTTTGACCCTCCTGAATCTTCCTTTATCATTTTCCCTCGCACACTTGAAAACTCCCTTCATACATAACTCATCATAATCTGATTAGCGAGGTTAGTACCCATAAAATAATTTTTCCCTACTGGAAATAAGGATAATCTTGAAGAGCTACTGTTTCTCAAGATTGCCAAAAGGTTTTTGCAAAGAAAAAGCAAGCTCAAGGTTTGCAAAACGAAGAAAAGGCAAAACAGGACAAAATCTGTGAAAATCAGACCAGCAGGTAGTAAATAATTTTTCCGGGGCACTTCTGCAACTCAAATAAAAAAACTCAGAACAGACGTCCGAAAGCCAATTGTATAGAGCACGCTGTGAAAAAAATTAAGATCAAAAAGATGATCTGGTGATTTTATACGAATTTTTCTGTCCAAGGACAGAATCTGTTTTCTGGACAGCACGTCACAACTTTTGAACTTTCTTGCAATCGGAGGCTAAACTTGGCACAAAGTTGAAAAGAAAAGATATAATGATGATGCTACTGTAGTAACAAACATCAAGACACAACAAAAGCAAAATAAAACCTAATTCGTTGTGGGCTGCCTCCCAAAAGCGCTTTCTTTTATGCCTTTAAGCTAGGCATGATGCAAAAATGAGGAATCAAAAGTCATCATAATAATCGGAGTTATAAATTGCTTCAAATGGTTCCTCAACAAGTTCATCCTTGTTCCTTCTAGGAAAGGGGTACGTACCTTTTGCCTTCCCGCGTAGGCGGATTTGTCCCTTACCTATATCGATGAAGCCTTTTACGGCTCGGAGGAAGTCCCTTCCAAGCACTATATTTCCTTGGTTTGGCTTCATGATGAAGAAATCAACCATTGCAATTCCTTTAAGGAATGTAACTGGTACGTCTTTTATTCTTCCCTGGATCTCAGAAATATCTCCATTAGCATGTTCATGATAGGATGGTAATTTGTCCATGTTAAATTTTAAAGAATCATGAACAATTTTTGGCATAGTAGAAACCATAGATCCAATATCACAATAAGCAAGGAAGTCTTGATTAGAGATGCTAATCCTAACAAAAGGCTCCCAATCATTGTCTATTTCCAAAATATCTCTCTTATTGGGTTTGGGTTTCTCTACCTTCATCAAGTCTAGAGCATCCATTCTCTTCTCAATAGTAGCAAGTCTATCTATGACAGTATCAAAACTATGATTATAAACAAAGTAACTAGATAGACCATGTATAATTTCAAGAGCTCTAGCTTCATCACACTCTAGGAAATCTCCTTCAGCTATAATATCAAGAGAGTGTTTACACCATTTAAAAATACCATGGTAATAATTTCTAAGCACAATTTTTATAGGTATCCAAGGCATAATTCTCCTATGTGCAACAGAAGTTCTGTCCCATGCCTTCTTCATATTTTCTCCATACCTTTGATGGAAATCTAGAACTTCTGATTCCCTCAAAGCACCAAGTCCTAACATGCTTGACTAAACAGAAAGGACTACTAACAGAAAAGCAAATAATTTTTTTTGTGATTTTTGATAAAGGGCACTAAAGCAAAAACTGAAAGGTATACTAACAAGACTAAAAAGCAAAAATAAAAGATAGCGTGCAACTCCCCTATCTTGAAGAGTGGAGTCCCCGGCAACGGCGCCAAAAACTTTGCTTGATGGCCTCTCGCCCCTCGTTGGTTACCCCAAGTGGAAGGTTTGAGATGTAGCGTAGCAGCAAGTTTCCCTTGGCAAAGGTACCAAGGATCGAATCCCGTGAGACTCCGAGGGTCGACAAGAAGGTGTCAACGGCGCTAGAAACTTAGCGGTTGACAGGACCTGCACAGAGATACAAATAACTTTGCTCCCAAGGAGTATAGAGAGGTTGTCAATCCCTCCGGCCTTGTCGTTTACAAAGGATCAAACACAAGAGATAATAGTGATAGGTATGACTGCAACTAGGAAATAAAGACAGGAAGTAAATAGCGGGTGTGATCAGTGGTGGTAATATGGACCGGGGTCCCATGATGTTCACTAGTGATGTCTCTCTCCCAAAAGACGATAAAACAGCAAAGCGAGGTAAACAAATTACAGCTGGGCAATTGACAGGATTATGTGCGCAAACCAATGCTAACTATGCTGTAAAGACAGGTAGAGGCTCAAAAGCATGGGCGGTACGCCAAGGCAAGTAGACTGAAATCCATCTGCATCTACTACTAATCATCCACCTTGAGATATCTATCCAGAACATCTCGCTGGTATTAAGTTGCGAATCCCACCCAAAGTGTAGACTCAAAACAACAGACAACTGCATTAAAACAACTTTGTGTAAAGTAAACAATCCTTGCACCCGCAAGTACAAGCACCGTTGTTTTCCCCCTTGTGGCAACATCACATCCCCTAGACTCATGTTTCTGTCACTCAAGCTAGTCATCAAGGGGCATGAACCCACAATCAAGCATAACGCTCCCTCTTGGAGTTACTACCTACTACTCGGCCAAAGTAATAAACAGCAACAGAGAACATGCAAGAATTACTCAAGAACATAAATATAAAAGAGGTGAATCAAATATATTACTCACACACAATCTGAACATAATCTCATAATCCATCGGATCCCAGCAAACTCAGCAGAGCAATAGCATAAAGATTACATATGTGCCTCGATCATGTAGGGCAGCTCACGAGGTCTAAACCATGTAGAACAAAGAGGGGAGGAGAACATCACATAGCTACTGATCATGGACCCATGGTCCAAGGGGGACTACTCACGACTCATCCGGGAAGCGTCCATGGTGGTGGAGAAGCTCCTGGTGGTGGTTCTCCCCTCCGGCAGGGTGCCGGGAAGAGTTCTCCTGATGCTCCCGATCTTGGAAGCGCGGCGGCGGCGGAACAGAGGTGAGATCGCGAAAAATGGTTCCGTCCTCGAGGGTTTCGGGACGCGAGGAATATATATGCGAAGGGGGGGTCACTAGAGGCAGAGAGGGGGCCCTAGGCGCCCCCCTGGCGCGGCCAGGGGTGGGGCCGCACCGGGTGGCCGCCTGGGCCACCCCTGGCATCCCTCTGGCCCTGCTTTGGTTTTTCTCGAAGCTTCCTGTACGCTGATTTTTCCTATATTTTTCCCGGAATTTTTTGAGCACTTTTAATATGGGGGAAACCTGAAATAGAAAAACAGCAGAAAACAGGAACTGGCACTGTGGTGCACTGAGTTAATAGGTTAGTCCAAATATGATCAAAAGTGTATGGAAGTGCATAAATATCATAGCAATATCACACAAAAGAGGCATGGAGCAAGCAGAAATTATAGATACGTTTTGGACGTATCACAACTCCAACAGACTCCAGTTCAAAGGCAATGTCACGGAGCCACTCATCAGCGTCAAGAGGCTGAGTTGAGCTGCGGTAGACGGATGGGTTGAGGCGAGCAAATTCATTCGGTGTCACTGCGCCATGCGGCTGATCCATGTTGGGGCGAGGGAACTGAGCCATGATAGTCTCCATGAACTGGCGGTTCAGCTCAAACTATTGGATCATACCGGCCATGTATTCGGGCGGTGGTGGGGCATTGCCTCCACGACCACGGCCAGCTGATCTAACCATCCTGCTAATATATAACAAGGGTAGTTCAGCATTGAGAAATTTGCAAACACAAGAATCATTTATGAATGAAACATGCATAATGAAAGGAGCACGTAAAATACCACATAGTAGTCGGCATATATTACAAAAGGGGTGCATGCATAGAGTTCTATACACCGAGTTCAGTACACAGAGGTCAGTACATAACTAAGGACAACATAGGCGGCACGCAGGCTCGCGGCGAATGCATCTAGTACTAATAAGTAAGACTACATCAGTCCCAGGCAGAACTATGGAGGTAGAGGTAGTCTGACAGCTGGCAGTGCTGCAACGAAAAGTCCTTCACGCCGTCAACCTGAGGGTCGTGGATACTCTGGTCCAGAACCCGACGTCCAGGTGGCAACAGAGGACCAGGTGCGGGAGTGTCACCTCCCACATCTGGCCAACCGACACCAGGAGGCATCACGGTCCTAGCTGGGTAGATCACAGTAGGCGGCAGCTGTCTAGATAGAACAAAGGGGTGCAACCGCGTCAAGGCATGGTACAGGTGCGGACGGGTGGTGTACAACTCGTGGCGAAGAGCCCGGTTAACTCGATCCAGCCCATCAGCATGCAGAACAAGGTTCCGATGATGGAAGGGCTCTCGGGTGAGGGTGGAGTAAGCAGCAGTGTAGTATCCCTCCGCTCCATCGTCGGAGGCGATAGCAACATGCCTGAAAGGGGAAGTGTCGAACGCCCGATACTCTCCACGAAGGCGTGTCAGAGCAGCGTAAGCAGCATCGTGAACTGCCATATCGATGGTCACTCCAACACCATGAGCGGTGTGCAACACAGTAGAGGAGTTATCTGCTCGCGAGTAGAGGCGGACGATGGCACGATACTGCTCCTGGTTAAAGTCCTGGTACTGCTCGTACACGGTATACTCAGGGTGCCAGTGATAACCCAGATAGGTCATCATCTCAACTAGCACGGCAGGTGATCCCGAGGCACCAAGGGCCTGCATGTGGCGCACGACCTGCCTCGTGGGTTCCATCTGAAAACAAAGATGTTTCAAAGGAGTCAAATGACAATGTGGGGATTATGCAAAATTCTATTCTAAGAAATAACTATGGCTAATCCAACTTTGGGGTGAGGGGTCTCGGGGATCCTAATGTTAGAGTTAGTAAAATCATTTTACCCGAAATAGGAGAGTGTTCAGAATCCCGGAGTATAGATCGAGGAGTAAAAGAATCTAGTACCACCCAAATGGCGACGTGGGCCCGTAAGCCACACAGCCATGTTAGTAAAAGTTTTGCAATGTCTAGACTCGACATCGGCCAAGGAGTGTGGAAGGGGGATTCCTACAGGCAGTCGGCTCTGATACCAACTTGTGACGCCCCCGATTTGTCTATACACTAATCATGCACGCAAATGTGTACGGCCAAGATCAGGGACTCACTGGTAGATATCACAACACAACTCTAAAAGTAAAATAAGTCATACAAGCTTCATATTACAAGCCAGGGGCCTCGAGGGCTCGAATACAAGTGCTCGATCATAGACAAGTCAGCGGAAGCAATAAATATCTGAGTACAGACATAAAGTTAAACAAGATGCCATAAGATGGCTAGCACAAACTGGGATACAGATCGAAAGAGGAGCAGGCCTCCTGCCTAGGATCCTCCTAAACTACTCCTGGTCGTCGTCGGCAGACTGCACGTAGTAGTAGGCGCCTCAGGTGTAGTAGGAGTCGTCGTAGGTGGCGTCTGGCTCCTGGGCTCCACCATCTGGTTGCATCATCCGAGAAGAAGGAACAGAAGGGGGAAAAAAGGTGGAGCAAAGCAACCATGAGTCCTCATCCAAAGTACTCGCAAGCAAGGATCTATACTACATATGCAATGGTAACAACGATATGCGTAGTATAGGTGGACTGAACTGCAGCAAACCAGAATAATAGGGGAATAGCTAATCCAAACGAAGACTACGCTTCTGGCAGCCTCCATCTTGGAGCAGTAGAAGAGAATAGATGGTAAGTTCACCAAGTAACATCGAATAGCATCATCCTACTCGGCGATCCTCCCGCACATCACCCTGTGAGAGAGCAACCACCGAGTTATATCTGGAACTCATCTGGGTGTGTTTTATCAAGTGTCCGGTTCTAGTTGTCATGAGGTCGGAATACAACTCCGGGTCGTCCATTTACCGAGGGACACGGCTATTCGAATAGATTAACTTCCCTGCATGGGTGCACCATGTAACCCAGCACGCTTGATCCCATTTGGCCGGACACACTTTCCAGGGTCATGTCCGGCCTCGGAAGATCAACACGTCGCAGCCCTACCTAAGCACAACAGAGAGGTCAGCACGCCGATCTAAGTCCTAAGCACACAGGGGTCTGGGCCCATCGCCCAATGCACACCTGTACGTTGCGAGGGTGGCCGGTGAGCAGACCTAGCAACCTCCATTACTAAGGAAGTTACGTTACGCGGTCCAACCCGGCGCGCGCCGCTAAGCCGCTGACGTCAAGAAGGCTTCGGCTGATACCACGACGTTGAGTGCCCATAACTGTTCCCACGCAGCTGGTTAGTGCGTAAAGGCCAACGGCCAGACTCAGATCAAATATCCAAACTCGTTAAGCGTGTTATTATGGAATAACCGTGGACAACGACCAGGGCCAGGCCACCTCTCCACTGGGTGTCTCAACCTGCCCTGTCGCTCCGCCACAAAGATCCACACAGAGGGCCGTCGGGAAAGTATGTCCTTTCAGCCCCCAATCCATGAATCAACCGCGGGTACTCAACGAGCCGACCCGACTTTAGTCACAACATGTATCATGTATATGTGTATGTAGTATATACCCGTGATCACCCCCACGTGATCATGGCCCGATAGAATAGCAGGGCAGGCGAACAAGGGTGTAGGGCCACTGATGGAATACTAGCATCCTATACTAAGCATTTAGGATTGCAGGTAAAGTATCAAAAGTGGTAGCAACAATGACAGGCTATGCAGCCGAATAGGAGTATCGAAAGCAGTAACATGCTATACTACTCTAATGCAAGCAGTAGAGAGAAGAATAGGCGATATCAGGTTGATCAAGGGAGGGGCTTGCCTGGAAGCTCGGCAGCCAAAGTGGGGTCGTCAACACCGTAGACGATCGGGGAAGCAGCAGCGTCAGTCTCGTAGTCTACCGGAGAGAAGAGGGGGGAAGAAATAGTGAATACAATGCAAACAGATGCATAACGATGCATGACATGACATGTAACGGTGCTAGGTGTGCCCTAACGCAATATCGGGTGATACTGACGAAGGGGGGAAACATCCGGGAAAGTATTCCCGGTGTTTCGTGTTTTCGGACGGATGAAACGGAGGGGGAAAGTTGCGGGTTCGGTATGCTAGGGATGTGTGGTGGATGAACGATCTGCGTATTTGGATGCGTCTCGAAATTCTGAGCAACTTTAATATATAAAGTATTTTCATCCGAGTTACGGTTTATTTTATATTAATTTTTAAAGTTTTAAATCATTTTCTAATTTATTAATTATTAAATAAAACAACATTATCCAGAATAGTGCAGGCTGACGTCAGCATGACGTCAGGAGTCAACAAGGTTGACCAGGGTCAATGCTGACCGTTGACTTCGTCAACTGACGCGTGGGACCGATTTGTCATCCTCTGTTGTCCTAATTAACAGATTTTAATTAGTCTGATTAGATGGTTAGTTTAATTAAACCAAATTAATTAAGTTAATTAATTAATTAATTAATTATTACTATTTTTTAATATCTTTTTTTTAAAGAACCAGGGGCATGGGGACCTGGCGTCAGTGGCCCCAGGGGGCCTAAACGGGCGACGGGTTACGGGCTTGGGCGCCCGCCCGAACACGCACGGGCGCGTGTGGTGCGGGGCGAGGCCGGGGCTTGCGAGCGCTGGCGTTGGGCGCCCGACACCCAGATCGATGGCCGGCGGGGCGTTGGCCACGGCACTACGAGGCCAGCCGCCTGAGGCGGGCGGTGCGAGGCCACCGCGAGGCGGGCTCGACGGTGAGCCGGCGGGAGCGGGCTGGAGCGGTGGGGCGCGGCATGAGGGCGCACGGGGCGACGGCGACGCAGCTGGGCGCGGCCAGGCGCGGCGCTGGCGCGGCCGGGCGCGGCCTGGCGTGGCGCTGGCGCGGCCAGGCGCAGCCGGGCGCGGCCAGGCACGGTGCTGTGGCGAGCGGAGGGAGGATGCGGCGGAGCGAAACGGGGCGCACGGTGGAGAAAGGAGCAGGGCGGAGTGGCAGCGAGTGGCCGGCGACGCGGGGCGTGCAGGCGGAGGCGGCACGGAGGCCGCGCGGGGCAGGGCGCGCCCGCGGGACGGCGGACGGCGCGGTGGCCGCGAGGAGCAGCAGTGGGGCGATGCGGCGCGGGCCATGGTGGTGACATGCGGGCGAGGAGGGGGCAGGCCCGCCCACTGCGCCGGTGGCCACGGTGTTCGGCCAGCCGGCCGGAGCGGCGGCTGCGGGGCAAGGTCACGCGGTGCGGGCCGTGCGGGAGGGAGGCAGGAGGGGAGGAGGCCAAGGCCTCACCGGCGTTTGCATGGGCACGGGGGTCGGCGAGGCTCGATGTAGCGGCCTGGGGAGGAGGTCGAGGACGACGTGCGACGGTGGCGAGGCAGCTCCAGGCGGCGGCGTTCGTGTGTGTGTGAGTGGTTTGCCTTTCCCTCTTTGTGCATTTCTTTTCGAGCTTTGCCTTGAACCTTTTGTTGCCGTGGCGTGCTGGGCGGTAGTACCGCTGGTGGTGCGCGGTACTACCGCTTGTAAGCGGTACTACCGCCCACCAGCGCGGTAGTACCGCTGCGGGGAGGTATGTGGGGGTTATATCTGGGCAGGGGGCTCCGGCGTTCCTCTCTCTCTCTCTCTCCCCCATACCCATTCATTCGCCCCCTCGTGCCTCTCTCTCTCTCTCTCTCTCTCTCCAGCAGTTCATCGCCGCGGGAGGGCTCCGGCGGATCTCCTCCTCCGAGGTGCTCCTCTCCTTTTCCTTCGGTGGATTCAATCCCCACCACGTCCTCTTGCCATGGATGCCGGTATTGCCCCCGTTCCTCTTCTCCTCGTGTCTCTTTTTCAGATCTTGTGTTTTAGGGGCAATAGTGTTTGCATCTTTAGATTTTTGGCTAAATCTAGGCTTGAGTAGGAAGGAGAAAGCAACTAGACTATCTAGATTAGAGTATGATAGAAATATTTTTGAATCTGACAGGACGGTAGTGTCGGATCTGACCACAGTAGTAGGAAACTGCTGTTTCCCCGCCTCGAGCGGTACTACCGCTCCCTGGAGCGGTACTACCGCTCGAGCGGTACTACCGCTTACCAGATCACGATACTACCGCGGCATGCCTAGTTCACACATATTTCTTCATTCCATGATCTTCTTTTGTTGGGTTCATTGGCTTATGCTCGTTCTTTTTGGTTGGTTCGTCTGTGTGTGTGTTTGGTTCCAGGTGATGAACATCCCGAGCATCAGGCTTGCCGTATCAACCCCAATCGTGCAACCTCAAAGCGCTACCGCTCATCTGAGTCTGCTGGAGGTTCCTCGAGTGCTCCACCTCCACCTCAACAGAAGAAGAAGGCCATGGCAAAGACAAAGGGCAAAACCGTGACACAAATGAGTGGCAAGGAGTTCTGGGCAAGGCGTCGCCGCAATCCCTATGAGGTTGATCAAGAACCCAATTTGGTCAACCGTCCGTTCTGGAATCGCTTCCAGTTTGCTGTCTACTTTGATGTGCTCAAGGCTAAGAAGAATCTCTTTGTCAGTGTTCACTCCATCGACACGGAATACCTTGAGAAGGATCCGGTGTATTTTGGCGAGGCTCTTTAGATGTGCACTCAGCTCAACATTCTTCAGATCATTCAGTTCAACAAGGACTTTGACGCAGATCTTGTGGCTCAATTCTATGCCACGGTCCATCTAGGGACGGATGAGGACAGAACTTTGACATGGATGACCAATGGCAAACTATTATCTGTCAAGTGGAAGGCGTTCATGGAGTTACTTGGGGTGGAAGACCAGGGACTTGAGACACCAGTTGGCTTTCGTCCTCACCAGAACGAAACCTCCACTCACAAGCAAGCTCTCTGGCCTTACTGCACTATGAAGGTCCACCCTGAGACTAAGAAGGTAACATATGAGTTGTCTACCTATCTGGATATCCTTCACCGCATCTTCCGTGAGACTCTTTTCCCTCAGATTGGGAATCATGATATGGTTCACTCCTATCTTGTGGACATGCTTCTCTTTTGCCAACATCAGTTAGAGAGGAACACTGGTGAGACCCTGGATATTTCACATGTGATGTGGTCTGAGCTCTTGTCTGCTATTCTTGAACGCAAGTGCCTGATCTACGGTCCTTTCATCATGCTGCTGATTGAGAAGGCTTGGGATCATGTCTATCCCAATGCATTGCTGGAGACTGGAGAGTTGGTGTCTCATGAGATCAAGCGTCTGAGGCAGAAGGACAACTGGGGCACTCATGCATCCAAGACTGGAGGCTCATCCTCCGCTGCTTCTATGGAGACAGAGGAGGCTGAGGTTGAAGCAGATGATGATGATGACTATGAGCCATCTGGTGCAGAGCCCTCGTGGGCAAAGAAGCTCAAGAAAAAGATGAAGAAGCTATTTAGCATGGAGTCTCATGGTCAGTACATGACTCATGTGGCAGAGAAGAAGGCCAGGGGGCGTCACAAGGAGCTCATGCGTCAGTTGGGTGCGACTGTGGCCAGTGGCTCTGAGGAGCAGGTAACCGAGGAGGAAGAGTGGATCAAGCAGCATTGCCCATGGACTGATTCCGATGCCGAGCAGTTTCAGGTCGACGACGACGAAGACGATGACCCTGCTGCAATCTGATGATTCGAGACCTTCTCATGCTCTCACCTGGAGCCGTAGCTTAGCTCTCTGCCCTTTTGGTGTCTCGATGCCAAAGGGAGAGAGTTTAGGGATTTGTGCCTTTGTGTTTCTGTCGCTTGTGTGCATTTCGTTTCTTGTGGTTTGGTTGGTTTTTCGTGAGACCTAAGTTAAGTTCCCGTCATATGGTGTGAGACATATGCTACCCCATCTTATTTATGTACCTGGTACTCTCTAGCATGCATGATTATCTTACTATGTACTATTATCTCATATCTTGCTTAGGTTGTTGGTCTCTAAAATATAGGGGGAGTGTTGATCCTAGCATGTGTGCCGTGCAGTCCAAAGCACTTATCTAGATAGCACACATCTAGGGGGAGCCCGTCTATATTTTAGGGGTGTGGATTTTGCATTTACGTTATGTTATTATTCCTTTTGTGCAAATCCCGTTTTGTCATCAATCCACCAAAAAGGGGGAGACTGTAAGGGAATATTTAGCCAAATGGTGTTTTGGTGATTGATGACAATGCGTTTGCGGACTAATCATGTGTTCTAAGCTCTTTCAGATACATCTCACAAAGGCACAAGAAGATTAGAGGCCCCTCGGAATCTATGGAAGACGGTGTTTCCTTTTTGCTTAGTTTTCGGTGGTTCTGAGTAATAGGAAAGCCGTACTATTAAGAGGGGATCCGCTTTGGTAAGGTTTGGGTGGAATCAACACGTACACTTCTTTATTGCACCCATCATTCCTTCCCGCCGCAATGGAGTTCTTCTTTCCCATCTTCTCTAGCTTTTCCTGGCTCCAGCGGTAGTACCGCGGATCCCAGCGGTAGTACCGCCGGTGTGTCTCAAGCGGTAGTACCGCCCCACTAAGCGGTAGTACCGCTTGGTACACACTACGGTAGTACCGCCGCTGATCCGTGCTACCACCGCCTCGACTCGCGAAGCGCGTTTTCGTGTCGAGTTTTGCAGTACTAGGTGCGGTAGTAGAGGCGGTATTACTGTCCTGAGACCGCGGTAGTACCGCTCTGGGTCCCTACCCCTATGGCACGATAGTACCGCTTGTGAGGCAACGGTAGTACCGCTCTATAAGCGGCAGTACCGCTCCCCCAAGCGGTAGTACCGCTCTATGCGGGGCTGAGTGGGGGATAACGGTTGGATTGTTCCCCCCACTATATAAAGGCTTCTTCTTCCTCCTTTTTTACTCACCTCTTCCCCCACATACTCCATTGTTGCTCCAAAGCTCCATTTTTGCCCGATCTCTCTCCCTAGCCAATCAAACTCGTTGATTTGCTCGGGATTGCTTGAGAAGGCATCGATCTACACTTCTACCAAGAGATATTTGATTCCCCCCACTAATCCCTAGCGGATCTTGTTACTCTTGGGTGTTTGATCACCCTAGACGGTTGAGGTCACCTCGAAGCCATATTCCATTGTGGTGAAGCTTCGTGGTTTCGTTGGGAGCCTCCAATTTAGTTGTGGAGATAGCCCCAACCTTGTTTGTAAGGGTTCGGTTGCCGCCTTCAAGGGCACCACTAGTGGAATCACGGCACCTTGCATCGTGTGAGGGCGTGAGGAGAATACGGTGGCCCTAGTGGCTTCTTGGGGAGCATTGTGCCTCCACACCGCTCCAACGGAGACGTACTTCCCCTCAAAGGGAAGGAACTTCGGCAACACATCCTCGTCTCCACCGGTTCCTCTTGTGGTTATTTCTTACCTTTACTTGTGCAAGCATTACTTGTTTATCTCCTATAGCTTGCTTGTGAAGTTGTTATCTTTACTTTCTATTAGTTGTCATCTTAGTAGCATATATAGACAACTTACTTTGATGCTTAATTTAAAGTGGTTAAGAAAAGCTAAAAATTGTTAGTTGCCTATTCACCCCCCCCCCCCTCTAGTCAACCATATCGATCCTTTCAATTGGTATCAGAGCCTCGTCTCTTTTTAAGGACTTTACCGTGCAAAGAGTATGGGTGACAACGTAGTCGAGACGGAGGATCATTCCGGTGGAACTCCGTCCTTGCCTACGTCCGATGGGGGAGCCTTGGTCTCTCGTGAGGAGTTCAATGTGGCCTTTACCACATTGAAAGAGTCACTAGCGACCGAGGTCAAAGGCATGTTTAAAGATTTTCTTGAGGGGCTTAAATTATCCACCGCACCGTTGGAAGTGGTTCGTCCCGCTACCAACGTGTCGGAGGCTAATCCCGACAAGGGAGAAGCTAGTAGTGAACAAGCCCCTGTTACTAAGAATGGGAGTGGGATCTTTGCCCACTCTGCTCCTCCTACTCACTATGGAGGACCCATTCCCACACCGCATTTAAATTCCGTTGGGCCTCCTCCCAAGTTTATCAAAAATTCTGATTTTGCTACTTGGGTGTTTCGTTTCAAACGTCATATAAATCATTGTTCTACTAATCTTTGGAGAATCATTGAGCAAGGTTTTTATCCGCGTGATCCCGACAACATGACTCCAAGAGAAACTGCGGATCATCAATTCAACGAGTCCGCTCTTTGCATTCTTCAAGATGCTATCCCTCCAGAAGACATTGCACATCTTCGACCCTTCACTGTGGCCAAGGAAGCTTGGGAGCATGTTGGCACTATGTACAAGGGAAGCACTAGCATTCAACGCTCTAACTATGAAGTTGTGCAAGATGAAGCCGATGAGTTTGCTATGATCGAAGAAGAAGATCCTTGTGAACTTTATCGGAGATTAACTACCCTTGCGGTCTCTCTTTGAGATCATGGCAGTAAGGACACAGATGACAATTGGATCAAGCGCAAGTTCCTCAAGGCCATGATGCCCTATCATAAGACCATGTCCTCTGTCATTCGTCAGAGACCGAACTTCCACCACTTATCCTCAAATGAAGTGTTGGATGAGTTCGTTGCCATGAGGATCTTGGATATGACCGCCGACAATGCGGTCTTAAGAGCTCAACGATCGAAGAAGCCTAATCTTGCCCTGAAGGCCAAGGCTTGTGGGAAGAAGAGGAGGTGGAGGATGATTATGAGCGTAGCCCAGAGAAAACCAAATATGCCTATCATGAGCACATGGCTCTTGCTTCAAGGCAATTCTGGGGCAAAAAGAAGAACACAAGACCCAACTTCAACAGGAACAACTCAAGTGGGAACAAGGGCAAGCAACGAGTGAGGACATGCTTCAACTATGGAAATGTAAGCCACTTCGTTGCGGATTGCCCATATGAGAAGAGAGAAGACTTTGGAGGCAAGCTTATCCGGAAGGACAAATCAAAGTCTTATCCCAACAAGAACAACTTCAACAAGAAGACTCCTCCTAAAGGGTTGGTGGCCCAAGAAGAATATGTTGAGGATGATGATAATGATGAAGATGATGAGATGGTCACCATGGCCATAATTTCTATTGCTACTACTCCGCACTCATCTCTCTTCAACTCACCAAATGAGAACATCACCGCCAAGTGTCTCATGACCAAGGCCACCAACAAGGTAACCCCAAACATCTATACTACTATCACTTCTTATCCTTCATTGACGGATTGTATTGATGAGAGTGAGGGAACTAAGGAGGGAGAGAATGAATTTGAGTTGTTCATGAAAAATCTCAAGGGCAAACCCAAGAAGCATTTTGTTGCTCTCTTGGAACAACTCAGTGAGGGCAATGACATGATCGAGGCTCACGAGGAAACCATTACTAAAATGGAAGGACATAGTCGAGACTATGACGATGAGATATCGGATCTCTCTAACGCCCTAGAGGAAGAGCGTGGTCTTCGTTTGGCTCTTGAGGAGTCATACAACGATGATCATGCTAAATTAAAGAAAGATCTTGATCATGCTTTAGTTGTCTCTCGTGTGCTTAATTCCGAGAAGGCAAAACTTGAGGTTGACCATGCTAAACTCAATGAAGAGTTTGTCATACTCGACAAGGCTCACAAGGCCTTGAAAGGTATGCATGCTACTCTCAAAGAGTCTCATGATCAACTCCAAGTTTTGCTAACCAAGGAAAAGGCTATCTTCCCTCACATGGTATTAATTGATAATGCAAATGCTACTAACCCATGTTGCGAGCATGTGCATCTTGTTGAAGAAAATGCCGAGTTGAAGAAGCAACTTCAGAAAGGCCTTGTGACTTGTATACAAGGTGAGAAGAACCTCAACAACCTTTTGAGCAATCAAAAGGAGGTTGTGGCAAAGGAGGGAATTGGGTTTGTTCCTAAGACCAAGAAGAAGAAGAATGACAAGACCAAGCAACCACCCCCTCTCCGACAAACTTTTGTGAAAGAAGGAGAGGGTGCATCAAAGAAGAAGAAAATGGTGAAAGGTGGTGGTGTCAAGAAAACCTCCACCATACCATCAAATATAGCCAGCGACTTTAATCCTTCATATGTTTTATGTTGTGCTAGTGATGGTCATGTGTTTGCAAAATTTGTTGGTTCTTCTTATGATTACATTGAATGGTCCATTTGGGTTCCTAAGACCCTTGTTACTAACCTCAAAGGACCCATTACCAAATGGGTACCTAAATCCAAGCATTGATCTCTTGTAGGAGTTTGCTTCCGGTGGGGGATCATGGTTGCTCGATAGTGGAGCCACAAATCATATGACCGAAAGCAAAGACTTGGTGGTGGACGTGCATCTAGGTTCATCTATGGCCACCAACGTCGAATGGGGTGATGCTTCATCTTCTAAGGTATTGGGGCTTGGCAAGGTTGTTGTCTCTCATGGTCTCACGATCGAGAAAGTCATGCTTGTTGAGTCCCTTGCATACAATTTACTTTCCGTTCGCCAACTTGCACTCATGGGGTTTGCTACATTCTTTGATATTGATACAGTGGCCCTCTTGTGGAGCAAGACTCTTAAAGTAGCCTATGTTGGGCATGTCGAGAACGGTCTTTATGTGGTTAACTTCTCAAAGCAACCCACTAAGGTCGCGACATGCTTAATGGCTAAAGTTGATGTGGGATGGCTTTGGCATCACCGTTTGGCCCACGTCAATATGAGATCTTTGCAAAGTCTTCTCAAGGGGGACCATGTCCGTGGACTACCAAATGTTAGCTTTGCCAAAGATCGTGCTTGCAGGGCTTGCATGTAATGCCCCGGATGTAATACTTTCCCTTTTGGGCAATATATGATATCTCTGGTTTCATCAATTCCATTTCCGGGTTCTTCGTCTTTCGGGTTTTTGTTGTTTTTTTGTGTGCGTGTGTGGCATTCATTCATATCATGTAGTCATGTGAATTGCATTGCATTTGTGTTGTCGTTTGCATCCGGTCCAACTCGTTCCTTTCCGTTGTCCGTTTCGAGTTCCGGAGCTCCCTCACGTGTCCGAGGCGTCCCGTAGGCCTACTTTGGTGTTTGTCCATGTAACGTTTCCGGTTTGGCGTGAGACTTGTCATGTGTTGTTGTTTTGGTGTGTGTACCTGTCAAATATCGTCGCATTTGGAGCTCGTTTGGTGCTCCAACAGTTATTCTCGTGGCCTGAAAGTACCTCCACTTTGAGGCCCAAGACACCCCTCCAACAGCCCACCAAACCAACCCAAACCCCTCCCTTCATCTAGGCCATCCAATTCTAATCGCGTGGCCGAAAACCACACCTCATTTGGACAACCCTAACTCCTTGTGCCTATATATTTGTCCACCTTCTCCAATTTTTGCCCTAATAGAAAACCCTAGCCCCCTTCATCCCCTACCTCCAGCCTCCTCCCTCCACTCCGGCTGGAGCTCGCCGGAGCCCCGCCGGAGGACCTCGCCGCCGGCCTCAGGAAGCTCGCCGGATCCTCTCCACCTCACCAGCGCGCCACCCCGCCGCCCTTACACCGCCTCCGGCCGCCACCCGCCGCCGACCCCGCAGGGTGCCGCCGCCCCGGCCGGGCGCCGCCACTCCATCGCCCGGAGGACCGCCGCCCCGCTGCATCGAGGGAACGGCGCCAGGGATCCGAGCGCGCAGCCGATCCGCTCCGATCGCCTGGGCCAAAACCCTAGGCCGGCCCGTCCGCTCCCTCGCCTGGGCCGGATCCCCTAGCAGGCCAGGCCGCCAGCCGCCCCGCGAGCCAGGTGGGCCACGCAGCCCGCCTCCGCTCCCTCAGCCGCCGCCGCTCGTCCTTGGATCGGGAGGATCCCCGATCTAGAGGCCGGATCCCCGCGAGCCCGACAGCCCGCTCCGCTCGCCTGTTCCTCCGCCCGATCCGCTTCGGATCCGGTGGACCGGCCCGATCCGCCCCGCCTCCGCCAGGACCAGATCCGCCAGCCGCCGGCGTTGACTTTCGTGTTGACTCATGAGGTTGCCTCATATTCCTCTAAGTCCCTGTAATTTTGTTAGTGTCTGATGCTGTTTTGCAACATGGATAACTTTTTGTGTGATGGTCCGATTTGAGTGAATGATATGTCAAAATGTTCGTGGAGACTTGTACTACGATTTGTTCCATTGTGCCATGCATGTTTGAGGTAATCTAGATGCCCAAATATCTGTTGGAAGAGGGCAACTTGTTATAAACTGCTATTTGTAGTTGTTTTCATGCCATCTTTGCAATGTGATAACTTTTTTGCATGTTTATCCAAATGAAGCAAATGGCATGCCCACGTGTTCGTCTTGTCATGCTCTACATGTTGATTGCTTAGGCTTGCATGATACAATTAATCTTGCCATGTTTATCCCCTTTGCAAAGTGCTATGTGGCTGTTATGTCATTAAACTTGTTATGAGATGTCTTTTTGAGGAGCTCATTGCTATCGTTGTGTTTGTCCCCTTGATGCATGCTTAAGTGTTTTGGATTCACCATAATGTGTACTTTGCTGTGGTGCTTAACACTTGCCATGTTTAGCTTTGAGGTGACTTAAACTTGCTCACAAAGATGCCATGATGAAACTGTTGTTTTAACACTTAGTGAAATTTCACTAAGTCTGGAATCTGTAATTTCCAGATGCCATGTTTGCTTGTTGTTCTAGGCCAATCCACGATAGTTTTGGGGTGACTCTTGATGATTCCTTGTAGTATATATTGTTGGCTATCCATTCATGCTCTCACATGCTTATTTGAGTGGCTGTAGCATATTTAACTCTTGCTCCCAAGTTGCAATAAATTACTGCTGTCAGGATTTTGTTGTCAAGTTCAATATGTCATAGCTTGTTGCTATTGATCCATGGCTCCTTTGGGGATTCTCCAATGGACTTATTTGCTGTAGGATATGTCTAGTTTGTGTCCATACTCTTTGCCATGATGTTTGAGTGATGTAGCTTATTTATCTATTGCTCCGAAGTTGCTATGTGGCTGTTATTTCCAGCTTGTGCGTATTTAGTGTTTCGGGTGTAACTTTTAGCCCGTAGCTCCGTTTTGAGCAAGTCCTATATGAAACTTGGGTGATTTTTCATGTAGATTCATAATATCCTTTTGTTATCATGTTTTGAAGTATTTTGCTTGAATGCATATTTTTCCATGCTCCTTGTGCGATTACACTATGCTTCCTTTGTAGACTTCCTGTGCTCCCATAGTGCATTTGTTTTGCTTCCTTAGTGCATCAGCCATGCATCCAGCATTTTCGTGTGCGCATTGCATCTTGTTGATTTCGTGTCTTGTGTGTTTGTGTTTGAGTAGAGCCGGAAGCTGAGACCGAGTACGAGTACGAGCACGAGGTTACTACCGAGGTTGAGAACGAGGACCCCTCTTACGATCCTATCGACAACTCTTCAGGCAAGATGACCGAACCCCGATAACATTACTATCTTTGCCTATTGCTAGAAGTCTCGATCTATAGTTTTGCCTCGATGCCCATGTTTTTCCTGTCAGCCTCCTATTGTAACCATGAACCTGTTTAACCACCCTACCTATGCAAACCATTGATTGGCTATACGTAGGCTTCGCTCAGCCCCTCTTATAGCGTTGTTAGTTGCAGGTGAAGATTGAAGATGCTTGCTTCATGTTGAAGTTTGTTGGGTTATATCACACTATATTAATTATTAAATGAAATCATCTATATATTGGTAATGGGTGGAAGGCTAAGCCTTTTGCTTGGTGTTTTGTTCCACTCATGTCGTTAGGAACCGTTTAAACCGGTGTTATGTTCCTTGATTATGCGTTCCTCACACAGTTGGGGTTATGGGACCCCCTCGATAAACCGCTAAGTGCTAAGTCTTTTCCAGCAAGTCCCAACATTGGTACTATTTGCCTAATAACTAAAACTTGCATAGGGAGTAATTAACCCTCTTTCTTAATCAACAACCCGGGCCAGTGCTCCACATGAGTGTTGGTCCAAACTGGGGGTTACGCGGGGCCACCTCAAGGAAACTCGAGGGCTGGTAAAAACCTGTGGGATCGCCCATCCGGCCGTGGCCTGAGACGAGATACGCGCGGCTACTATCAGGGTGTCGGCACGCCGGGAGGATTTGCTGGATTAGCCTTACCTTAGTCGGAGTATCTTGAGCACGGGATTCCGAGAATACTCGGGCCTTCCCACCTTGGAGTTGCGACTCCATGGATCGTGGGCTTGTCATGGGCCAAGTTGGAACACCCCTGCAGGGTTATGAACTTTCGAAAGCCGTGCCCGCGGTTATGTGGCAGATGGGAGCTTGTTAATATCCGGTTGTAGAAAACTTGACACCATGTTCCAATACAATACCAGCGTGAGTACCGTGACTGTCATTTTCCGAAAGGGATTCGGGAGATGAACACGGTTGGGTTATGTTTGGCTTGCTTTAGTTAGGATCACTTCGTGATCATCTCTCGACCGAGGCACCTTCTCTTCTCGCTCTCTTTTACGTAAGCTAGGCTAGTGCTGCTGTAGACTCTTGTTCTTTCTTCAGCCTTGTTCCTCACCCAAGGCTTAAATAGTCGTGTTACCCGGGAACGGGATTGCTGAGTCCTCTGTGGCTCACAGTTACTTCACCACCCCAGATGCAGGTACGATGGTGAGCTACACAGGCGATGGCACTGAGCTAGACTGGGAGTACGACGAGGAGCATAGCCGTTACTATGTGAACTATCCGGTTGATCAGTAGAGCTTCTACTAGGATTCGATCTAGACGTGTGGTTTAAGTTATGTTTGGTATCTTGTCATTTGGATCTATACCCTTAGATGGGCTATGATGTTTATCTGAATGATGTTTGAACATGTAATGAATTTGTGTGACGTGGCGAGTGTAAGCCAACTATCTTTTCAGTTTTCCATCCCTATTTTTACATGAGATGTGCAAAGGTACCAAGCTTGCGATCATTCCAGAATGGGATTATGTCTTTAAGTCGTGCCTCGACACGTAGGAGATATAGTCCCATCCTGGGCATTACAAGCTGGTATTCAGAGCCTTCTCCGACCTAGAAGCCCCCACTGTTTGATCGAATCGTTGATGGTCGAGTCTAGGCACACACTGAAAATGTTTTGAGTCCTATATTTATATCGGAGAGTAGGATTTCTTTGCTCCTCGTCCCCTTTCATTCTGGTGAGGACTCCTGACGACTACTCTTGCCTCTTCTACTTTCAAAAATTGCACCAATTTTTTTTAGGAATCTCGCGAGTATTGTTGGATTGTTTCGATGTTCTTGTGACTAGAATATTGTTCTCGATGCCTCCTAACATTAGGGGTTGTGGCAGTGTCCCGGGGTGTTGAGCTTCGGGGTATTGTCGTCACAAGCATATCGCGACAGTACTAGAATACTTAAGACGGCCTACATCGAAAATCTCTCCTATACGGTTAGTGGCAAGATAACCCCGACATCACCCAGTACTGGGGAGGTAGTTCTGGAGTATTGCCATAGCTTTGTATAGTGGATGCTTTTCGAAGGTCCGAGGTAGACGGTTTCCGAGAAAGACTGGTTATGTGTTGAAGGATGGATACAGCTGGATGTAGGTTTAGAGTTGATTGCGCGGTGCTTCCCCTGTATCCCCAACACCTGATTGCATAACTGGAAACTTTCGGAAATTCATAGGTGGGTTTATCCAGTAGATCGTAGGCATTCTTCCAACGAATGCAGGTTAGCGAGTTCGGGGTACTACATTGAGTGAAGTGGTTTTATGGCCGATGTTCCGATCGGGAGTTGCATCTTAAAGGGTCCTTGGCTATGCTGATCCGGGGATTGCAAAACCCTTTCGTAATGCGTTCATAAGCTTACAGCACAAAGATGTCGAACGAAGCTCCTATCTTGTGTTTGTTCCATCCGTACCTTGTTGTTTTTCTTATTTACCTTTTGTCCCCTATGTGGCTTCTCGTGAAGATTGTTGTTATCATTAAACTGAGAATTTCATTCGTTCCTCTTGTTCGAATGATTCTTGTGAAGACTATGTTGCACTTCTATCCGTTGTTTCAGCTTATGTCTTCTTTCAATCAATTGCTGATTGGTGGTCATCTCTTTCAGGATGGCTCCGAAACGGGTTCCCAACGCTAACCCAGAGGGCGAAGAGGTTCCAGATCGTCCTTCTTCCCCTCCTCCTCCGTCTGAGGCTTGGAGAGCAATTATGTAGACTACAAATCAGAACACCCAGATGTTGATGCAGATGATGCAGCAAATGCAAGCAAATCAAGCAAATCAGGGTGCTCCAGGGAACCAAGGCAATTTCTTCAACCAACAGCACCATGCTATGCTCAACCAGTTCTTGGCCAATCAACCAAAGGCTTTCAGTTACTGTGTCGACCCTCTTGATGCTGAAGATTGGATCACTGATATCAAGAAGCATTTTGAGTGCAGCAACGTAAGGCCTGAGGACTATGTGAAATTTGTAGCCTTCCAACTCAAAGACCAAGCAGCTGACTGGTGGCAGCAGTACAAAGACTCCAGAGAAGGGCGTGTGATCTCTTGGGAGGATTTCTGCAAGGACTTTCGCTCTCACCACATTCCAACAAGTGTCATCGAGGGTATGCGTGAGCAATTCCGCAACCTGAAGCAGGGCTCTATGACTGTCTACCAGTATAATGTTAAATTCCAAAACCTCGCCCGCTATGCTAAGCAAGACATACCAGATGCCAAGAGCAAGATCTATCAGTTCCGTGGAGGTCTCAAGGATGAACTACAACTTGCTCTCACCTTGTTCGAGCCCGATGAGTTCGACAAATTCTATAACATGGCGCTTAAGCAAGAGGCAGCCCAGCTCAAGATGGAGGCTTCCAAAAAGAGGATTCGAGATGCCGTTCACTCCTCCTCATCTTCTCAAGTGGTCGCGAAGCAACAGAAATTTTGGCTTCCTCCTCCTCCTGTGATCCGAGCTCCCTACAACAACTCCAACAGCAACAAGAACTCTAGTGGCCGTGGTTTCTCCCACCCACCCAACCCGAGCAACCAGTCGAAGAATCAGTTTCAGTCTCAAGGTTCCAAGTCAAGTGGTTCTCATTTCTGTCCTCTCTCAGAAGTGGTCTACAACAAGTGCACTCAGAAAGGTCACTATGCTAACAAGTGCCCCAACCCAAAGTGCCTTCCGCCTCCTCCACCTGTCAGTACTGCTATTGTCAAGCATATTCCAAAGTCTGCAAAGGTGAATCTGATGAACGCAGCGCAAGCGGAGAATTCTTCCGATGTGATTTTGGGTAACCTTTCAGTTAACTCTTTTCCAGCTAAAGTGTTGTTTGATTCGGGTGCTTCATGTTCTTTCATGTCATATCCATTTGCATCCAAGCACAACATTGTCACCAAAAGTTTGCCAAGGGAATTGTCAGTTGCTTCTCCAGGCAAACTAATGCATTCAAAGATATTTGCTCCGGATGTATCTATTTGCATGGGTGATTATCGCTTTCTGGCTAAACCGGTGGTTCTCGGCAATTCTGACATCAACCTCATCCTCGGGATGGATTGGCTTTCTCAGCATGATGCTCAAATTGATTGTGCAAATAAGGAAGTCAAGATTACTCATTCCGATGATGATGTGATTATCTTCGCCTCTAGGGATAACACTATCAGGCTTTTCTCTCTAAATGATACGGGCGAGATGAATGCCATATCTCAAATTCCGGTGGTTAACGAATACGAAGACGTCTTTCCTGAAGAACTTCCAGGCATGCCTCCACACCGTCAAGTGGAATTCGTCATTGAACTCGAGCCGGGTACTGAGCCAGCATGCCGGCGTCCGTACAAGCTCTCTCCTAAAGAATTGAAGGAGTTGAAGAAACAGCTTGATGAACAGGAGCGTATGGGTCTGATCAGGCCTAGTACGTCTCCTTGGGGCTGTGGTGTCTTATTTGTCAAGAAGAAGGATGGCACGGAGCGCCTTTGCGTCGATTACCGGCTGTTGAACAAGAAGACAATAAAGAACAGGTATCCGCTTCCCAACATCAACGAACTGTTCGAGCAGCTCAAAGGAGCTAAAGTGTTCTCTAAGCTCGATCTCCGAATGGGCTATCACCAGATTCGCATTCGAGAAGAAGATATCCCCAAGACTGCCTTCAGAACGGGCTATGGCTCATTTGAGTATACAGTCATGTCCTTTGGTCTCGCCAATGCTCCACCTACCTTCTCGAGAATGATGCACTACATTTTCAACCCCTACACCGGCGAGTTTGTGCTTGTGTATCTGGATGACATTTTGGTATTTTCCAAGAATGAAGAAGATCACGAAAAGCACCTCCGTATGGTTCTCGACAGACTTCGTGAACATAAGTTCTACGCCAAGTTCTCCAAGTGCGAATTTTGGCTCGATAAGGTCTTGTATATGGGCCATATCATCTCCGCTGACGGTATTGCGGTGAACCCCGAGAAAGTTGAAGCAATTGTCAACTGGGAAGCTCCTCAGAACGTCAAGCAACTCCGAAGCTTTCTTGGTCTTGCCAGCTATTGCAGAAGGTTCGTTGAGAACTTCTCCAAGATTGCCAAGTGATACGTCCAAAACGTATCTATAATTTCTGCTTGCTCCATGCCACTTCTGGGTGATATTGCTATGATATTCATACACTTCCATACACTTTTGATCATATTTGGACTAACTTACTAATCCAGTGCACCCCAGTGCCAGTTTCTGTTTTCGGCTGTTTTTGTATTTCAGGTTTTCACGTTACGAGAACTGCCAAGAAAAATCCAGAAAAATTATATAAAAAATCAGCGTTCCGGAAACTTCCGTGCGTCCGAAGGGCAGCCGAGGGGGGCACCAGGGCTCCAGGCGCCCTGGCGGCGCCCCCCTGGGCCGCGCCGGGGGGGGCGCCTGGGCCCCCCGAAGCTTCCCCGATGCTCCCCTTTGGCATATATTTAAAGCGTCCTCCGAAACCCTCAGGACAGGAACTCTTTTCGCGATCCCATCTCTGTTCCGCCGCCGTCGCCGCTTCCAAGATCGGGAGCACCAGGAGAACTCTTCCCGGCACCCTGCCGGAGGGGAGGATCACCACCGGGAGCTTCTCCACCACCATGGACGCCTCCCGGATGACTCGTGAGTAGTCTCCCTTGGACCATGAGTCCATGACCAGTAGCTATGTGATGTTCTCCTCCCGTTCTTGTGCTTCACTAATTAGTCCTCGTGAGCTGCCCTACATGATCGAGGCACATATGTAATCCTTATGTTGTTGCTATGTTGAGTTTGCTGGGATCCGATGGATTATGGGATTATGTTCAGATTGATCTTGAGTAATATATTTGATCTACCTCTTTTATATTTATGTTCATAAGTAATTCTTGCATGTTCTCCGTTGTTATTTATTGCTTTGGCCAAGTAATACGTAGTGACTCCAAGAGGGAACGTTATGCTCGATTGTGGGTTCATGCCCCTCGATGACTAGCTTGAGTGACAGAAACATGAGTCTAGGGGGTGTGCTGTTGCCACAAGGGGGAAAACAACGTTGCTTGTGCCCGCGGGTGCAAGGATTGTTTACTTTACGCAAAGTTCTTTTAATGCAGTTGTCTGTTGCATTGAGTTTACACTATGGGTGGGACTCGCAACTTAATACCAGCGAGATGTTCTGGATAGATATTTCAAGGTGGATGATTATTAGTAGATATTGATGGATTTCGGTCTACTTATTTTGGCATACCGCCCATGCTTTGAACCTCAACCTTTCTGCAATGTAATCAGCATTGGTTTGCGTTCGTGGTCCTGTCAATTGCCCAGCTGTAATTTGTTTACCTCACATAGTTGTTTTATCGTCTTTTGGGAGAGAGACATCACTAGTGAACATCATGAGACTCCGGTCAATATTACCATCATTGATCACATCCGCTATTTACTTTTCGCTATTTACTTACTATTGCAAAACACTATCTATCACTACTATCATTTGCTTTTAACCCTTTGTGAACTACAAGGCCGGAGGGATTGACAACCTCTCTGTACTCGTTGGGAGCAAAGTTATTTGTATCTGTGTGCAGGTCCACGTTGATTGCTAATTTGCGCCGTTAGCAATTGACACCTACTTGTTGAACCTAGGAGTCTCTGGGGATTCGATCCTTGGCATCTTTGCTAAGGGAAAACACTTCTACATACTGCATCTTACACCTTCCACTTGGGGTAACCAACGAGGGGTTCGAGGCCCATCAAGGAGTATTTTCTGGCGCCATTGCCGGGGACTCCACTCTTCAGGATAGGGGAGTTGCATGTTATCTTTTACCTTTGCTTTTTAGTCTTGTTAGTTTACCTTTCAGTTTTTGCTTTAGTACCTTTTATCGAAAATCACAAAAATAGTTATCTTGCTTGCTTGCTACTATGGGTTCCACCGAGAACACCAAGTTGTGTGACTTCACTAGTCACAACAACGATGACTTTATCAGCACACCTATCACTACACCTGCCACTTCAGCACCTTCATATGAAATTAAACCTGCTTTACTGAACTTAGTCATGAAAGATCAATTCTCCGGTGCTGGAGATGATGCTGCTTTACACTTAAACAACTTTGTTGAACTTTGTGATATGCAAAAGTACCAAGAAATAGATGGTAATATTGTCAAGCTTAAGCTATTTCCTTTCTCCTTGAGAGGAGGAGCTAAAATTTGGTTTCAGTCTTTGCCTAGAAATAGCATAGATTCATGGGACAAGTGCAAAGATGCTTTTATTGGAAAATACTATCCACCTGCTAAAATTATCCAACTTAGAAGTAACATAATGAATTTTAAACAATTGGATAATGAACACGTTGCCCAAGCTTGAGAACGTATGAAATCTCTTATCAAGAACTGCCCTACTCACGGTTTGACTACTTGGATGATTATCCAAACTTTTTATGCAGGCTTGAACTTTACCTCGCGGAACTTGTTAGATTCTGCCGCGGGAGGAACTTTTATGTCAACTACACTTGGTGCTGCCACAAAGCTTCTGGATGAGATGATGACCAACTATTCCCAATGGCACACCGAACGCGCTCCAACAGGTAGGAAGGTAAACTCTGTCGAGGAGATTTCCTCCTTAAATGAAAAACTTGACTTGATCATGTCTCTACTTTCGAAGCAATGTACTGTTGATCCTCGTGATGTTCCTTTAAATTCTTTGATTGCTCAAGAACAAGTAGATGTGAATTTTATCTCTAGAAACAATTTTAACAACAATGCTTATAGGAGTAACTTTGGTAGTAATCCTAGACCGTTCCCCTCTAATTCCTATGGGAACAACAATGCTTATCCTAGTACCAAGAACTCCACTACTGAACTAGAGATTATGCTTAAAGATTTCATCACTACCCAAAAAGCCTTTAATAAGAGTGTAGAAGAAAAACTACATAAACTAGATGATCTTCTTTTAAGGTAGACCATTTAGCCAATGAGGTAAAATTGCTAAAAATTGAAACTTCTCCTCTTAAGGAGAGGGAAGTCATTCCTATTAATGCTACTCAAGTGCAAATTAATGAAAATATTAGGATGATGGCTAAACTTAAAGAAAGATGGGCTAGAGAAAGGGAGGAAGAAGATAGAATTAAGAGCCTTCCTACCCACCACACTGTTGCTACTATCAAAGTTGTTGAGGATATCCAAACTCTTAGCACCCAATGTACTCCTGGTCCCAATGGACCTATTAATGGTGATGCTATGACTATAGAAACTACCAAACATGTGAACCTAAAGGACACCACTACCACTTTACTTGATGCTCGTGACCTTGATTTTGATAATTGCACTCTTACCGAAGTTATTGATTTCCTTCACAAGATGTCTAGAGACCCCCGCACTAGCACGCTTAATCTTGCCTTCACAGAGCATATCACTAATGCTCTCATCAAAGCTAGGGAGGAGAAACTTAGAGTAGAAGCCTCCATACCTAGAAAGCAAGAAGATGGTTGGGATCCTGTGATTAAAATTAAGATAAACAACTTCTCATGCTATGCTTTATGTGATATTGTAGCCAGTACTTCTATTATGCCCAAAAGACTTTATGATATGCTTAAATTAAAACCTTATGATTCTTGTTCTTTTTGGTGTTCGTCTCGTTGATTCTTCCATAAAGAAACCTTTGGGGAGGATCGACGATGTTCTTATTGTTGTTAATGATAATTATGTTCCCGTTGATTTCACTATTATGGATATTGAATGTGATCCTTCATGTCCAATTATTTTGGGACGTCCCTTTTTGCGCACCGTTGGTGCTATCATTGACATGAAAGAGGGTAATATAAAATTTCAGTTTCCTCTCAAGAAAGGGATGGAACACTTCCCTTGAAAGAATATCAAGTTACCTTTTGAGTCCGTTGTACGGGCTAGCTATTCTTTTACTCTTGATAAAACTTGATCTATATGCATTATGCCTAGCTTAAAGGCATAAAAGAAAGCGCTTTTGGGAGGCAGCCCACATGAATAAATTTTTTGCTTTTGTTGTGTCTTGATGTTGTTTACTGCTGTAGCATCATCATTGTATCTTTGCTTTTCATATTTGTGCCAAGTATAGCCTCTGATTGCTAGAAAGTTCAAAAGTTGTGAGGTGCTGTCCAGAAAACAGATTATGTCCTTGGATAGAAAAATTCGTATAAAATCACAAGATCATATTTTTGGTCTGAATTTTTTCGACAGCGTTCTCTATATAATTGTATTTCGTGCATCTGTTCTGAGTTTTTTGATTTGAGTTGCAGAAGTATCCCGAACAGGTCAATTACTACCTGCTGTTCTGTTTTTCACAGATTCTGTCCTGTTTTGCCTTTCCTTCATTTTGCAAATCAAGAGCTTGCTTTTTCTTTGCAAAAACCTTTTGGCAATCTTGAGAAACAGTAGAACTTCAAGAATATCTTTATTTCCAGCAAGGTATAATTATTTTATTAAGGTTACTAACCTCGCTAATCAGATTATGATGAGTTATGTATGAAGGGAGTTTTCAAGTGTGCGAGGGAAGATGATAAAAAGATTCAGGAGTGTCAAGCGCTCAAGCTTGGGGATGCCCCCATGCACCCCCAAGAAATATTCAAGGAGACTAAAGCGTCTAAGCTTGGGGATGCCCCCGTGTATCCCCTTCTCCATCAACATTATCAGTTCGTCTTTCGTTTCGCTATATTTTTATCACTTCATGTGTTATGTGCTATGCTTGGAGCGTCTTGCTTTTAGTTTTCTTTTTAGTTTTTCATAACGAGTCGGAACCCAACATTCCTTTATGTGGGAGAGAAACACGCTCCACTTCTACCTAGAACATAACATAGAATTTTCATATCTATCTTTGCTGTGTGTGTTCTTTGTCTTTTAATAGCTACTATCATGCTCTGCTCTTAGTATTCATGCTTATCTTTTCAAAGAGCTTTTGTTTAGTTGGTTGCTTGAACTCTCTTTAATTATCATGCTCACCTTATTAAGAGAGTTTGCTTCCGTTGCATTGGTTAATATGTCTATGATAAAGATGCTACGTGCATGATGGCGCTTAGTAGTTCAGGTTTTCTTATGGTTAGTCTCAAATAGCTCGGGGATTCCCAATGTGTTATTGGAATACCAACATGATTTGTTTGCCAATGATGTGGTATGGTTTAGTAATATCTTCCTTCGAGAATTTTTTTTATTGACTTGGCGTATGCTCACGCATATTTAAGACTGTAAAGAAAGTCTGTCAAGCCTTGATGATCTTTTATTTCTGAGTAGCGATATAACTACCATGCCTGATTCAATATTGCTTTGTCGCTCTGCATGATTATGACCGTCATTGCTCTCTTAGTTGGTCGCTCCCAGTCTTTTGCTAACCTCCACCTGTACTAAGCAGACTAACCTTGCAATACATAGCTCATGGGAAAGTAGCTTAAAAACTATTGTGGTAAAGAATATGTTGCCTATGTATCTTATTTCTTATAAGTTGCTTGCTGAGCGGTAACCATATTTCTGGGGACGCCATCAACTGTCACACTTTTGTTGAATATCATGTGAGTTGCTATGCATGTTTGTCTTGTCTGAAGTAAGGGTGATTTGCCGTGGGTTGAAAGAATATGCATATTGTTAGAGAAGAACATTGGGCCGCCAACCAAAGCCATGCATCATGGTGGAAGTTTTAGCTTGGACATTAATCCTCAATCTCTTATGAGAATATGCTTATGCATTTAAGAGGAGTCCATCATCTATTTTCTATGTTGTCCCGGTATGGATGTCTTCAAGTTGAGATCTATCAAAAACGAGAAATCAAATGCGATTTATCTCCTTGGACCTTTGTACAGGTGGCATAGAGGTACCCCTTTGTGACACTTGGTTGAAACATATGTAATGCAATGATAACCCATGGGAAATCCGAGCTAATTAGGACAAGGTGCGAGCACTATTGGTATTCGATGCATGAGGCTTGCAACTTATAGGATGTTTTATACATGACACATATGAAGTACTACTACCGTTGACAAAATTGCTTCCATGTTTTCAAAATAAAAAAACTCTAGCACATAACCATCTTTTACTTTTATGTTGAGTCTCCACCTTCTTTTAAAAGCACCAACTACTGAGAGCATGATTGTCATTCTGAGTGTAATGTGCATTGTCCCAAAGTAGCATTGTCTTTTGCATGATTGTGATATCGTTTAGTTTGAAATCATTGTATCTAGTCATCACTTAAACCTTGAAGGTGCCCCTGCATTTATGTTTTGCTTCACTAAAGGGGGCAAGCTAGATATCACTTCATCATATTTGCACATCATGTTCATTGCAAATCTATTTGATGCTTCAATGTCATGTTGTAAAACTTTCAGTCATTTGTGATTTTCTCTTGAGGCAACTTAATTACTATAGAATCATTGTCTCAGTAAGCTTTTGTCATATGACTATGAATAAGTCCTATATGGTTAATAGCATGTCACCACAGAAATTATTCTTGTTATCATTTACCTACTCGAGGACGAGCAGGAATTAAGCTTGGGGATGTTGATACGTCCAAAACGTATCTATAATTTCTGCTTGCTCCATGCCACTTTTGGGTGATATTGCTATGACATTCATATAATTCCATACACTTTTGATCATATTTGGACTAACTTACTAATCCAGTGCACCCCAGTGCCAGTTTCTGTTTTCGGCTGTTTTTGTATTTCAGGTTTTCATGTTACGAGAACTGCCTGGAAAAATCCAGAAAAATTATATAAAAAATCAGCGTTCCGGAAACTTCCGTGCGTCCGAAGGGCAGCCGGGGGGGGGCCACCAGAGCTCCAGGCGCCCTGGCGGCGCGCCCCCCCTGGGCCGCGCCGGGGGG
>LR738711.1:686257490-686339353 GCA_902687465.1 Secale cereale | reverse complement strand
TCCCCGATGCTCCCCTTTGGCATATATTTAAAGCGTCCTCCGAAACCCTCAGGACAGGAACTCTTTTCGCGATCCCATCTCTGTTCCGCCGCCGCCGCCGCTTCCAAGATCGGGAGCACCAGGAGAACTCTTCCCGGCACCCTGCCGGAGGGGAGGATCACCACCGGGAGCTTCTCCATGTAATGCCCAGGATGGAGTTATACCTCCTACGTGTCGAGGCACGACTTAAAGGCATAAATCCATCCTAGAATGATCTCAAGTTTGGTAATCTTTGCACATCTCATGTAAAGAGAGGGGATTGTAAACATAAATAGTTGGCTTACACTCGCCACGTCACACAATTACATAACAAGTCTCAATCATCATACATTTAGAACATCACAACCCTCTAAGGGCAAAATCCAAATGCAAGATACCAAACTTAAATAACATCCACAGGCGGATCGAATCGTAGTAGGAGTCTCCACTACTGATCATCCGGATATCGCACATAGTACCGACTACGCTCCTCGTCGTACTCCCAATCCAGCTCGGTGCCACCACCTGGATAGCTCACAACTGGACATGCATCTGGTGTGGTGAAGTAACTATGAGCCACAGAGGACTCAGCAATCCCGTTCCCGGGTAACAAGACTATTTAAGCCTTTGGGAGAGGAAAGGCTGAAGAAAAGAATAAGTGTCTACAGCAGCAACTAGCAACTAGCTTACGTGAGTGAGAGCGAGAAGAGAAGCCTCGAACGAGAAGTGATCACGAAGTGATCCTAGCTACAAGCTCCACAAACATAACCCCTCCGTGTTCAACTCCCGAATCCCTATTCGGAAATTGACAGTCACGGAACACACGCTGGTAGTGTATTAGAAACATTGTGTCAAGTTATCTACAACCGGATATTAACAAGCTCCCATCTGCCACATAACCGCGGGCACGGCTTTCGAAAGTTCAAACCCTGCAGGGGTGTTCCAACTTGACCCATTACAAGCCCACGATCCGCGGAGTCGCAACTCCAAAGTGGGAAGACCCGAGTATCCTCGGAATCCCGTGCTCAAGATATACCGAACTAAGGTAAGGCTAATCCAGCAAATCCTCCCGGCGTGCCGACACCCTGATAGTAACCGCGCGTATCTCGTCTCAGGCCACGACCGGATGGGTGATCCCACAGGTTTTTACCAGACCTTGAGTTCCCTCGAGGTGGCCCCGCGTAACCCCCAGTTTGGACCAACACTCATGTGGAGCACTGGCCCGGGTTGTTGAATTAAGAAAAAGGGTTTATAACTCCCTATGCAAGTTTAATTAGTTATTAGGCAAATAGTACCAATGTTGGGACTTGCTGGAAAAGACTTAGCACTTAGCGGTTTATCGAGGGGGTCCCATACACCCCAACCGTGTTAGGAACGCATAATCAAGGAACATAACACCGGTTTATACGGTTCCTAACGGCATGAGTGGAACAAATCACCAAGCAAAAGGCTTAGCCTTCCACCCTTGCCAATATATAGATGATTTCATTTTAAGCATTTATATAGTGTGATATAACCCAACCAAACTTCAACATGAAGCAAGCATCTTCGATCTTCACCTGCAACTAGCAACGCTATAAGAAGGGCTGAGCGAAGCGTACTTAGCCAAGCAACGGTTTGCGTAGGTAGGTTGGTTAAACATGCAAGGGTTACAAGTAGGAGGCTGACAAGAAGATCATGGGCATCGAGGCAAAACTATAGAGCGGAACTACTAGCAATAGGCAAAGATAGTAATGTTATCGGGGTTCGGTCATCTTGCCTGAAGAGAAGTCGTTCGGATCGTAAGAAGGGTCCTCGTGCTCAACCTCGTTGGAAACCTTGTGCTCGTACTCGAACTCGGACTCTGCTTCCGTCTCTAAACAAAACAATCACACCAAGCACAAATCAACAAGATGCAATGCGCAGTCGAAAATGATGGATGCATGATGGATGCACTAAGGAGCACGGAAAATATCACTCAAGCAAAACACCTCAAAACATGATAACAATATGATATTATGAATCTACACAGAAAATCAATCAAGTTTCATATAAGATTCGCTGAAATCGGAGTTACGGGCTAAAAGTTATGCCCGAAACAAGAAATGAGCGAAAACTGAAAATTACAGCATCATAGCAACTTCGGAGCACAAAATAATTAAGCTACAGCACTCAAATAGACATGTGAGAACATGAATGGAAAGCCAACAATATACACTACAAGGAACAATGAAAATCCACTCCAAAACTAACATGGTTTGTCCTAGAACATCACACGAACATGGCATCGGAACGTTACAGATTTCAGACTTAGTGAAAAACCACTAAGTCCTAAAACAGCAATAACATCATAGCATCTAAAAGAGCATGTTTAAGTCACCTCGAAACTAATCATGGCAAGTGGTGAGCACCTCAACAAAGTACACATGATGGTGATCCCAAAACACACAAGCATGCTTCATGGAGATAAACACAATGATAGCAACGAGCTCATCAAGATGGCATTTCATAACAAGTGAAACAACATCACAGCCACATGGCACTTTGCAACGATGATAAACATGGCAAGAATAAATCTAACATGCTACCTAGCACATACAACATGTAGAGCATGGCAAGACGAACACGTGGACATATCATTTGCATCATTCGGACAAACGAGCTAAAAGATATCACATGGAAAAGATGACATAAAAACATCACATAGCAGCAGTTTATATCATGATGCACTCTTGCAACAGCAAAACAAGCACCTAGATGATCTCTAACATGCATGACAACAAGAGATGAAACGTAGTGCATGATCCCACGAACGTCTGTACATCTCATTTGCGCAAAACGGAGCTATGCACAAAAAGTTATGGCAGTTTGAAATATGCATCAGAGATCAAAATTACTCAGGACTTAGGATATTTTGAATCAACCTAGATCTGGATCTGGAGTCAACGGGCCCGCGGATCGGGCCGAAGCGGATCGGGCGCCGGCGGCTGGCGGATCCGGGCGCGCGGGACCCGGCGGCGGCCCACGCGGCTGGAGGAAGAGGTGCGGAGCGGCCCGCGGGAGCTCTTCGGCGGGGCGGCCCGGCTCGGGAGCGGCCGGCTGGCGCGAGACGGAAGGAGTGGCCGGCCCAGGCGACTTGGGCCGGAGGGACGGGCCCGATCGGAGTCGGCTCGCAGCGGTGGAGCGGTCGACTCCCTCGGCGAAGTGGTCCCGGCCCGGTCGCGAGGCGAGGTGAAGTGGCGATTGCGGAGGGCGCGCGACCTGGGCCCTCGATGGAACGGCGGGCGAGGCAAGGTCGAGGGAAACGGCGACAGTGGCTGGGCCCTGGCGCGACGGGCCAGGCCACTGGACGCGGTGGCTGAGGCGAAGTGGTCCAGGCTTCGGGCCAGTCGCTCGAAGGAAAACGGCGAGGTCGATCGCTCGAGACCGTTGACCCTGGCAGATCGATGGGTCCGGTCGGCTGCGGCTGGTTCGGTCGACGGGAGGACTGCCAAGTGGAGAGAAGTGGCTGGTGGATCTGAGAATTTGAGGGGGAAGGAGGAGGAAGAAGATAGAGATGCCAAAAATAGACCTAGGGTCTATTATATAGCAGATCTGCTAGGTTTAGGGTTGTGGGGGGGTGTTAGGAGCCCTTCGATCGCGATCCGACGGATCCGATCGCAGGGGTAGTTTAGAAAGGCCTAGGAGAAGGTAGTAGACTGCAGTAGGGGTGTTTCCGGGACACGAAGTGAAGGCACTTTGGACCCACACGAATAACTGATGGGATAGCCAACGGAGTCCAAACGAGACGAAATTTGAGAGGCGGGTTGCACACAACAAAACAACAACACACACAACAACCTCGCGGCACACCGGTGACGTTACACGCCCAAACAACAAAGTAGGCCTACGGGACATCACGGACACGTGAGGGAGCTCTGGAACGCGAAACGGACAACGGGAAGAAACACGCGGAACCGGATGCAACCGTCAACACAAATGCAATGCGATGCACATGTCTACATGATATGAATGAATGCCACACACTCACACAACAAAACGACGAAAACCCGAAAGACAAAGAACCCGGAATGGAAATAGATGAAGCCGGAGATATATTATATGCCCAAAAGGGAAAGTATTACATCCGGGGCATTACAAACTCTCCTCTACTACAAAAAGATCTCGTCCCGAGATCTAGGACTGGAAAAAAGGAAGGGTACTCGGAACGAAGATGATCTTCTCGTTCCCAGGTAGCCTCTCGGTCGGTGTGATGTGACCACTTGACTTTCAGAAATTTGATGGACTTGTTGCGGGTCTTGCGTTCGGTTTCTTCGAGAATTGCAACGGGATGCTCTCGGTAGGACAGGTCTTGTTGAAGATCAATCTCTTCAAACGGAATCATGCGCTCAGGTGCCTTGAAGCATTTGCGAAGTTGAGACACATGGAAGACATCATGAACATTTGCGAAGTTGGGAGGGAGCTCAAGTTGATAGGCTAGATCGCCTCTTTTGCCAAGAATCTTGAAAGGCCCGACGTATCTAGGAGCAAGTTTTCCTTTGATACCGAATCTTTGGGTGCCTTTCATCGGAGAAACTCGGAGATAGACATGATCACCGATGTTGAAAGCCAAATCACGATGCTTGCCGTCATAGTAGCTCTTCTGACGCGACTGAGCGGCCTTGAGATTCTCACGTATGACTTTGCACATTTCTTCGGCTTCTGAGATCAAGTCATTGCCAAGAAGTTGACGTTCGCCTGTTTCAGACCAGTTGAGAGGGGTACGGCACTTTCTGCCATAGAGAATTTCAAACGGTGCTTTGCCTGCACTTGCTTGAAAGCTGTTGTTGTAAGAGAACTCGGCAAATGGAAGGCAGTCTTCCCATTTCATGCCGAAGGAGATGACACAGGCTCTGAGCATGTCTTCTAGAATCTGATTCACACGCTCGACTTGACCACTAGTCTGAGGGTGAAAAGCAGTGCTGAATCTGATCTTCGTGCCCATGGCGGACTGAAAGGAGTCCCAGAACCTTGATGTGAACAAGCTTCCACGGTCTGAGGATATAACTTGAGGAATGCCATGTAGGGACACAATTCTGGAAGTGTACAGCTCTGCCAATTGAGTTGCATTGGTTGATTCTTTGACTGGCAGGAAGTGAGTGACTTTGGTAAGCTTGTCAATCACCACAAAGATAGCATCATTTCCTCGTTTGGATTTAGGAAAACCAGTGACGAAGTCCATTTCAATGTGGTCGAACTTCCACTCGGGAATAGGAAGAGGTTGGAGAAGACCGGCTGGACGTTGATGTTCTGCTTTCACTCTTCTGCACA
Source organism: Secale cereale (assembly GCA_902687465.1). NCBI lineage: Eukaryota > Viridiplantae > Streptophyta > Magnoliopsida > Poales > Poaceae > Secale > Secale cereale. The sequence continues at coordinate 686,334,046 of LR738711.1, read as the reverse complement.
CATCACATTCGTTCACGAATTGGGCAATTTCCCTTTTCATGCGTGTCCACCAGTAAGATTGCTTGAGATCTTGATACATCTTGGAACTGCCAGGATGAATGGAAAAGAGAGAATCATGAGCTTCTTCCATTATGAGCTTCCTGAGATCACCTTTGGGAACAACGAGTCTGTCCTCGAAGAACAAGGTATCTCTCTCATCAACACGGAAGCACTTGTATTTCGGAATGCCCTTTGCAATAGCATGTTTCACTTTCTTCACCATGGTATCACTGAGTTGGGCCTCACGGACTTGATCTTCCAAGGTAGGAGCAATTTGGAGATTTGCAAGAAAACCCTACGGAACAACTTGGAGGTTGAGCTTCCTGAAATCTTCACAAAGCTCAGGCTGGTACGGCTTGATAAGAAGGCTGTTGCAATATGCCTTTCTGCTCAAAGCATCTGCAATCACATTCGCCTTGCCAGGAGTGTATTCGATGCTGGGGTTATACTCTTGGATCATTTCAACCCAACCAGTCTGACGGAGGTTCAGATGCGGCTGTGTGAAGATGTACTTCAAGCACTTATGATCAGTGAAGATGTCGACCTTTCTGCCTGTGACGCCCGAGACCGACGTCCCAGAAGATTCCAGAAGCTTCCCGAAGATTCCAGATGTTCCGGGTTGCCCGTGTGTCCTTTTGTGCTTGTGTTATTTAATTTTTGCATTGCATCATGTCATCATGCCATCATGTCATTTTTATTTTTTGCATCTCAACCTAAATAAATCGTGTGGGCCTTCGGTCCATTTAAATCGAGGGAAGATTGTCTTCTCTTTAAAACATATAAAAGCCTCCTAATAATTATGGAGCTATATTAATAATTATTCCATTCCTCGGAATTACTCAAACACACTTGCATAATTCCCCATGTTTATTTCACTTCAAGTTTCACCTCCAAAATCTTGCCGATAATTTCTTTCCGTTGTATCGAGGCTCCCCCAAAAATCTAAACTCCTTTAAGGCAAACTAATTATTTTAGTTTGTTTTTCCCTTTTGTTGTTGGAACTATTTTTGTGGGGTCGGAAATATCCCGTAAAGCCTTATAAAATTGTTCCATATTTTATTCTCCGTTCTTTGCCTCTTTTCTTTTTATTTTGCTCTCTCTTTCTTTTATTTCTGTTTAAGAAATAATAAGATGAGCAGCAGCAGTTTTAAAAATAATCCAGCAGGCCTCCAGCCTCCTTCTCCTCCTCCCTGGCCCATCAGGCCCACTCCAGCCCAACCACCGCACCGAACCCTAGCGCAGCTCCCTTCGTTCCCTCGAACCCCCTCAGCGCCGCAGCCTCCCTCTCGATCTCTCTCTCTCCCCGACCCGCCTCGCTCACCCCGACTTTCCCTCCTCCCTCCGCTCGCGGCCCCCTTCGATCTTCTTCTTCCGCGAGCAGGCCTGCCTCCCGGGGCCCCTCCTCCTCCGTCCGTCCTTCTCCTCGCCATGCCCTCGGCGGCCTCCCGCGCGCGAGGACAGCCAGGGCTCGCTCTCCCCGTCGAAGCCGAGGCCCCGCGGCCCTCCTCCTCCGCGCCCCTAGCGCCATCGCCAGAAGGAGGCCCGACCGGCCAGGGAGCCGCCGCTGCGCCCCTCGTCGGCGTCCTCCGAGCAGCGGACCGCCGCGCCTCTTCTCCAGAAGCCGCCGGACGCCGCGGGATCTCCTCCGCGGCCTCACCTCCGCCTCGCCGTCGCCGTTCCTCCGGTCCGGCCATCCTCACCTCCAGGCCCCCGAGCAGGCCTCGAACGGGCTCCTTCTTCGCGCCCGAGCCGGGGAGCCTCGCCTCTGGCCCCGCGACCGCGACCTCCCTCCAGCTTGAGAGCGGCAGCAGCTCCAGGCCTCGTGCACGTCCCGAGCAGCGCCGCGGCCGCCCGTCCTTCGTCGCCGAGTGGTGCCGTCCGCAGCGCCCGAGGGCCCCTTTCCTTCTCCGTCCAGCAGCCCGGCGCCCCGACGTCCTTCCTCTGGCGCCAGGTCGCCGCCGTGTTCCTCAGTCCCTCGAGGAGGCCCTGTCCTTTTCCAGTTCGGCGTTGTCCCGAGCAAACCCGTAGCCTTTTCCCTTTTTTTGTGTTTTGTTTTGTTGTTTGTTGCTGTAATGTTATCTCAGATAATCATGGAGATGCAAGTTTTTCTACTTTGGACCCTTGTACCACTACGAACGCCGACGCGACAAGTACCTCGACGACGTGTACATCTACGTAACGAGTTCGTCTACCGACGCCCGGAAACGACAAGTACCACTACCCACGCCGGAGCCATCGGAACCCTCAAGTACCTCTACGGCCCGAACAACTACCGTCGCCCGAACGACTACCGTCGCGTGTACCACTACCGTCGCCCGGAAACGAGGATTTCGCCAAGTACCACGACCGATGACGTGAACCACTACTTCCTCTACGACTCACGAGAACGTCTACTTCCACTACTTCCTCTCCGACCGCGAGTACCACTTCGTTCCTCGACGAACTCGAACCGTCCCGAAACGAGTGTTTCGAAGGTATAACCCCGTCGATGACCCGTGTGATGCTTGCTTGTGTTGTATGAAATGTCTCCCGTGTGTGCTTCGTGCCCGTTCCACCTTTTGTCATGTTCCTCGGTTGCCTCGTCACCGACTCGTGGGAACCCGGTAACGGGATCACCCCATCATCTCGTTTGACTCGCTTCGTCACCTTTTGCACCGGTCTCTTAACGAGATACCGGGACCGATATGATGCGTTGCATCATTTTCGGAATCATGCCGTGGCACCCTTTCGTTCCACCACGGTGACAAATGCTTCTTATCTTGTTAATTGTCAACCTTTTAATAAAACTTGCATAAACTTGTTCATGTCATCCGCATCATATTAACAACATTAATATGTGTGAATTGTTGTTTGCTTATAATTATTAAACATGCTCATGGGGTTTTTCCGGATATGTTGTTGTTATTCTCCGGCCTCATTTAAATTGTCTTATTAGTGTAGTTTCTTTATGCTTCACCTCTTGCCATGCTAAAAACATTTAATCTTGTCTTGTAAATAATGTGAGTCAATTAAATAATTAATGTGGTGTTTCGTCAATATGCAACTCGTTGCATATTGAGCTCCACTTAACTTGTAGTATTTGTTTGTGCACTTTGCCATGCCATGCATATTTAAACCGGACATGCATCATGCTTGCTTGTGCATCGTATGCCATGTTCATGATTGTGTGTTTACCGTGTTGTTTCTTTCTTTCCGGTTGCTTCTCTTGTTAGCTTCGGTTCCGTTCCGGAGTTGTGAGGATCCGCTCGACTGTTGCTCCGTCTTCTTCTTGGATCTGTTCTTCTCCCTCTGTGGAATCCCAGGCAAGATGACCGAACCCGGATACCATTACTATGTTTGCCTCTTGCTAGAGTATCGCTCTATAGTTTTGCCTCGATGCCCATGTTCTTCTTGTTAGCCTCCTACTTGTAACCATTGCCATGTTTAACCACCCTACCTATGCAAACCGTTGCTTGGCTAAGTACGCTTCGCTCAGCCCTTCTTATAGCATTGCTAGTTGCAGGTGAAGATCTAAGATGCTTGCTTCATGTTGAAGTTTGGTTGGGTTATATCACACTATATAAATGCTTAAAAATGAAATCATCTATATACTGGCAGGGTGGAAGGCTAAGCCTTTTGCTTGGTGTTTTGTTCCACTCATGCCGTTAGGATCCGTATAAGCCGGTGTTATGTTCCTTGATTATGCGTTCCTAACACGGTTGGGGTGTATGGGACCCCCTTGATAAACCGCTAAGTGCTAAGTCTTTTCCAGCAAGTCCCAACATTTGGTACTATTTGCCTCATAATAACAACTTAATTAATTAATTAAATTTGCATAGAGGGTCGCTCCCTCGAGGATCCTTTATTTCTACATAGCAGGGGGGGCCAGCGCTGATGGTGTTGGTCCCAAACGGGGGTTCTGCGGGGCCGCCTTGGGGCAACCCGAGGTATTTGGTATCCACCCGTAGAATCGCCCATCCGGTCGTGTCCTGAGACTTAGATACGCGCGGCTACTATCAGGGTGTCAACACGCCGGGAGGATTTGCTGGATTAGCCTTACCTTAGTTCGGTTTAACTTGAGCACGGGATTCCGAGAATACTCGGGTCTTCCCACCTATGGAGTTGCGACTTCGCGGATCGTGGGCTTGTAATGGGTCAAGTTGGAACACCCCTGCAGGGTTTGAACTTTCGAAAGCCGTGCCCGCGGTTATGTGGCAGATGGGAGCTTGTTAATTCCGGTTGTAGATAACTTGACACAATGTTCTAATACACTACCAGCGTGTGTACCGTGACTGTCAATTTCCGAATAGGGATTCGGGAGTTGAACACGGTGGGGTTATGTTTGACCGACTTTAGTTAGGATCACTTCGTGATCATCTTTCGACCGATGCACTTCTCTTCTCGCTCTCTTTTACGTAAGTTAGTGCTAGTTGCTGCTGCAGACTCTTGTTGTTCCTTCACCTCATTTCTTTCTTCAGCCTTGTCCTCACCTAAAGGCTTAAATAGTTCTGTTACCCGGGAACGGGATTGCTGAGTCCTCTGTGGCTCACAGTTATTTCACCACACCAGATGCAGGTTCAGCCGAGTTTGATGCAGGAGTTGGTTCAAGTGCTTCACCAGGAGCTCGATGAAGAGTGTGGCCGTTTTGCTTGTGACGTTTCGATGTTCAGTAGTGGTTTCTACTAGGATTCGATCCTGACCTGTGGCTTTTGTTGTTTTGGTATCTTCCTTTTGGTTCTTCACCCGTAGTCGGGTTGTGATGTTGTGTATGATGATTGTTTATGTATTGTATTGTGTGAAGTGGCGAGTGTAAGCCAACTATCTCCTTTTGTATTTTAATCCCTCTTTTACATGAGTCGTGCAAAGATACCAAACTTGAGATCATTCTAGGATGGGCTTATACCTTTAAGTCGTGCCTCGACACGTAGGAGGTATAGTCCCATCCTGGGCATTACAAGTTGGTATCAGAGCCTTCTCCGACCTAGAAGCCCCCACTGATTGATCGAATCGTTGACGGTTGAGTCTAGGCACACACTGAAAACTTTTTGAGTCCTATATTATATCGGAGAGTAGGATTTCTTTGCTTCTCATCTCTTTTCATTCTGGTGAGGACTCCTGACGATTACTCTTATCTCTTCTACTTTCAAAAATTGCACCAAATTTTTTTTAGGATCCCGCGAGTATTCTGGGATTGTTTCGATGTTCTTGTGACAAGGATATTGTTCTCGATGCCTCCTGTTACCGAGGAGTTGAGCTTCGAGGTATCATTGACACAAGCATATCGCGGCAGTACTAAATACTTAAGACGGCCGACATCGAAAATCTCTCCTATACGGCCAGTGGCAAGATAACCCCGACATCACCCAGTACTGGGGAGGTAGTTCGAGAGTATTGCCATAGCTTGTTATAGTGGATGCTTTTCGAAGGTCCGAGGTAAACAGTTTCCGAGAAAGACTGGTTATGTGTTGAAGGATGGATACACCTGGATGTAGGTTTAGAGTTGATTGCGCGGTGCTTCCCGTGTATCCCCAACACCTGATTGCATAACTGGAAACTTTCGGAAAACTATAGGTGGGTTCATCAAGTAGTTCTAGGCATTCTTCCAACGGATGCTCGATATGAAGTTTGGGGTTCTACATTGAGTGAAGTGGTTTTATGGACTTGTTCTGATCGGGAGTTGCATCTTAAAGGGTCCTTGGCTATGCTGATCCGGGGATTGCAAAACCCTTTTGTAACACGTTCCATGAGCTTTCAGCACGAAGATGTCGAACGAAGCTTCTATCTTGTATTTGTTCTTCTGCACCTTGTTCCTTTTTATTTATCTTTTGTTCTCCAAGTGGCCTCTCGTCAAGCTGATGTACCTACGGAATTCATTCGTTCAATCCTCTGTTCGGATGATGTTGTGAAGATTAGGCTGTTGCATATCTACCCCTTTGTTCTTATTTTGATTCTGGTATTCGAGTTGCTTCGATGTCAAATGTTGATTCCATACCTTTCCTAATCGGTGTTCTCATATTTCTATGGGAGTGCTAGTCCCTCTTAATCATCGAGATCTTCATGTTAATCCTTTTCAACCGGTGTGCCTTCTCTTCAAGTTATTCCATACGGACGCCGTTGAGAAATCTGACGATTGTCTGTTTCATTCATCCCAAGTTGTCTTTGTTTTCCCCACCCTCCCTCCCTTCTTCTTCTTGGAGCAAGAAATTCTCAAACGAAGTATCCATTTTATTCATGTGATGTTTCTTCATTCTTTTCCTTCAATGTTCTTATCCGGTGTTTGATCGTGAAGATGTTCAAGAGCTTCAAGTTCATCATTCTTTTGTTCTCTAATTCTGCCGGTGGATGTAATTCAAGATTTGGTGTTGATCTTATCCTTTTCCTCTTTTCACAATGCTTCTTATTCCGGTGCACCAATTAATCTTTCTCCTCTTGCTATTCATATCCGGAGTGCTGAAGATTCATAATTCCATTCTTATTCCGTTCAAGCTAGTTTGAGCATTGTTATCTTACTCAAGCCTTTTAATTCAACCGGTGCAATATCTCTTAAGCAATCTATTTCAACGGTGATTTCTTTGAGTGGGCCCTAACCCACAGGTCTTTTCCAGGATCTTACTTGACTCTTCTATTTGTTTTCTGGAGTTATACTCAAATTCTTGTCAAAGTGTGACGTAAGAATGATTTCCATCAGTCACATGCCTTCTCCAAGCTTGTTTTCAATTATTTCCATCTTTAGCTCCACCTCCCATCTTTTTTTATTCTTCCGGAGTGCTCAACAATTCTTATGGCTTTTCTCGTCTTCATTCTCAACATTTGAAGACCGGAGAAGTGTTTCTCTTAATTCTTGGCCCTTCTCTTGAAGGTTCGTGGTTCTAGCTTCTTACCATCCTCATTATTGTTCCGATTGTGAGGAATTCTTTCGTGCCATCCGAAGCATTTCATAAATTCTTTTCTTTGTGATCCTCCGAAGGCCATCATTTCAGAATATTTCTTCGTTCTCAGTTTTCAACTTCGTCTTCCAAATATTCTTCATTGATGTCTCTTCGTTCGTCTCCATATTCTTACGGTGGTTCTTTCAAGATTACTCTTCCGTTGTTATCGTTTTAATTCACTCATTCTTTTCATAATCCTACCGGTGCTTCGTTGAATATTTATCCGAGGTTGTGCTAGATCTCTCTTTAATTCTTTCCAACGAGAATAAGTAGTATGCCAAATCCTTGGTTGTCATCAATTAAATTGGTGAAGGAGATGCATGACATAATTCTTATTCTTATTCCTTCAAGGTGATTTAATTCTTTGTCTGGAGCTTATTCATCATATCATATTCTCAGTTCTAAGTTCTTCATTTTGTTTTCCGGAGTTCTATCTGATTCATCACAGGCCTTGAATCTTATTCTTTTCATCTTTCACTTCTCATGCTTTCATTACCGGAGTTCTTCATGGTGGTTCATCATGTTTTAATTCATCCTTGAAGTCTTCATCAAGATTCTTGTTGGAGCTCAAGCATTCTTCATCATGCTTTCCTAGTGCAATTCTTTCTACCTTATCTTTAAGATGGTGTTATGTCATTCTTGTTAATTCCTTCATGTTTCATGATTCACGGGTTATCAAGATTGAGATATTTAAACCCATCATTTTCCTTGTTCAAGAGACCTTCCAACCCTTCAATTTATTCATTGGAGTTATCTTGGGTTGTATTTCACCTAAAGCCTTCCCTAAGGATTGTTGCTATTATGGTGCTTATAAATGACCCAAGTTCTTCATTTATCATTCCGGTGAGATAAGTTTTTCGTCTCCTTGTTGATCTCTATCCAATCAATCTTTTCCGTTAGTGGCTGGTTGTCACCTCTTAATTTTGAGATGTTTTCCATAAGCCCACATCAAGCTTATTCTTTCGTTGTTGAATTTCCAACAACTCTGTTCAACCCTTCTTCGTAAGGATGCTCTTTCAAATTCAATTTTGAGAGATGTTGTCATTTCTTCTCCGTTCTTTTCTTTCATGGATCTTTATATGCTATTCTTCATTCCGGAGGCATTGTAATATTGCTCTCTTCGTCCCATTATCTCGTTTCATCGAGATCATGTTCTTTTCTTTTCTAGTCCATTTAACTAGAATGTTGTCAACTACATTCTAGTTCCCTCATCTTATCTAGTTTGCCTCTCTTTTCAACCGGAGTGCTGTCTGAAATCTTTCTCACCCATTGTGCCATTCTTTTAATTGTTTCAGAGGCTGTGTGTTGTTGATTTCATCAAGTATCATCTCAACTTGCCAAGTTCTTGTTAATTCCTTCCATTTTCAGACGAAGTGCTGTCCGAATTCTGTCATTCTTATTCCTTGGCTATACCATTGCAGTTGCATATTCTTTTGGTCCGTGAGCTCTTGTTTAATGTCTTTCAACCTTCAAGGTTCTCATAATGCTCCTAGTTACTCTTTTCTAACAGAGTGCACTTAACTTTGTTCATCTCCGTTGCATTCTTCTTTCAACTTGTTTAACCTCTCAAAGTTCTTTGGTTTAACTCGTTTGTCAAAGAAGCAACTTTGTTTACCTCTTCTTTTTCGTTTTTTACCCGGTGATATCTCTAGGATCTCGGGCCGAGATCCTCTGTTAGTGTGGGAGAGTTGTGACGCCCGAGACCGACGTCCCAGAAGATTCCAGAAGCTTCCCGAAGATTCCAGATGTTCCGGGTTGCCCGTGTGTCCTTTTGTGCTTGTGTTATTTAATTTTTGCATTGCATCATGTCATCATGCCATCATGTCATTTTTATTTTTTGCATCTCAACCTAAATAAATCGTGTGGGCCTTCGGTCCATTTAAATCGAGGGAAGATTGTCTTCTCTTTAAAACATATAAAAGCCTCCTAATAATTATGGAGCTATATTAATAATTATTCCATTCCTCGGAATTACTCAAACACACTTGCATAATTCCCCATGTTTATTTCACTTCAAGTTTCACCTCCAAAATCTTGCCGATAATTTCTTTCCGTTGTATCGAGGCTCCCCCAAAAATCTAAACTCCTTTAAGGCAAACTAATTATTTTAGTTTGTTTTTCCCTTTTGTTGTTGGAACTATTTTTGTGGGGTCGGAAATATCCCGTAAAGCCTTATAAAATTGTTCCATATTTTATTCTCCGTTCTTTGCCTCTTTTCTTTTTATTTTGCTCTCTCTTTCTTTTATTTCTGTTTAAGAAATAATAAGATGAGCAGCAGCAGTTTTAAAAATAATCCAGCAGGCCTCCAGCCTCCTTCTCCTCCTCCCTGGCCCATCAGGCCCACTCCAGCCCAACCACCGCACCGAACCCTAGCGCAGCTCCCTTCGTTCCCTCGAACCCCCTCAGCGCCGCAGCCTCCCTCTCGATCTCTCTCTCTCCCCGACCCGCCTCGCTCACCCCGACTTTCCCTCCTCCCTCCGCTCGCGGCCCCCTTCGATCTTCTTCTTCCGCGAGCAGGCCTGCCTCCCGGGGCCCCTCCTCCTCCGTCCGTCCTTCTCCTCGCCATGCCCTCGGCGGCCTCCCGCGCGCGAGGACAGCCAGGGCTCGCTCTCCCCGTCGAAGCCGAGGCCCCGCGGCCCTCCTCCTCCGCGCCCCTAGCGCCATCGCCAGAAGGAGGCCCGACCGGCCAGGGAGCCGCCGCTGCGCCCCTCGTCGGCGTCCTCCGAGCAGCGGACCGCCGCGCCTCTTCTCCAGAAGCCGCCGGACGCCGCGGGATCTCCTCCGCCTCGCCGTCGCCGTTCCTCCGGTCCGGCCATCCTCACCTCCAGGCCCCCGAGCAGGCCTCGAACGGGCTCCTTCTTCGCGCCCGAGCCGGGGAGCCTCGCCTCTGGCCCCGCGACCGCGACCTCCCTCCAGCTTGAGAGCGGCAGCAGCTCCAGGCCTCGTGCACGTCCCGAGCAGCGCCGCGGCCGCCCGTCCTTCGTCGCCGAGTGGTGCCGTCCGCAGCGCCCGAGGGCCCCTTTCCTTCTCCGTCCAGCAGCCCGGCGCCCCGACGTCCTTCCTCTGGCGCCAGGTCGCCGCCGTGTTCCTCAGTCCCTCGAGGAGGCCCTGTCCTTTTCCAGTTCGGCGTTGTCCCGAGCAAACCCGTAGCCTTTTCCCTTTTTTTTTGTGTTTTGTTTTGTTGTTTGTTGCTGTAATGTTATCTCAGATAATCATGGAGATGCAAGTTTTTCTACTTTGGACCCTTGTACCACTACGAACGCCGACGCGACAAGTACCTCGACGACGTGTACATCTACGTAACGAGTTCGTCTACCGACGCCCGGAAACGACAAGTACCACTACCCACGCCGGAGCCATCGGAACCCTCAAGTACCTCTACGGCCCGAACGACTACCGTCGCCCGAACGACTACCGTCGCGTGTACCACTACCGTCGCCCGGAAACGAGGATTTCGCCAAGTACCACGACCGATGACGTGAACCACTACTTCCTCTACGACTCACGAGAACGTCTACTTCCACTACTTCCTCTCCGACCGCGAGTACCACTTCGTTCCTCGACGAACTCGAACCGTCCCGAAACGAGTGTTTCGAAGGTATAACCCCGTCGATGACCCGTGTGATGCTTGCTTGTGTTGTATGAAATGTCTCCCGTGTGTGCTTCGTGCCCGTTCCACCTTTTGTCATGTTCCTCGGTTGCCTCGTCACCGACTCGTGGGAACCCGGTAACGGGATCACCCCATCATCTCGTTTGACTCGCTTCGTCACCTTTTGCACCGGTCTCTTAACGAGATACCGGGACCGATATGATGCGTTGCATCATTTTCGGAATCATGCCATGGCACCCTTTCGTTCCACCACGGTGACAAATGCTTCTTATCTTGTTAATTGTCAACCTTTTAATAAAACTTGCATAAACTTGTTCATGTCATCCGCATCATATTAACAACATTAATATGTGTGAATTGTTGTTTGCTTATAATTATTAAACATGCTCATGGGGTTTTTCCGGATATGTTGTTGTTATTCTCCGGCCTCATTTAAATTGTCTTATTAGTGTAGTTTCTTTATGCTTCACCTCTTGCCATGCTAAAAACATTTAATCTTGTCTTGTAAATAATGTGAGTCAATTAAATAATTAATGTGGTGTTTCGTCAATATGCAACTCGTTGCATATTGAGCTCCACTTAACTTGTAGTATTTGTTTGTGCACTTTGCCATGCCATGCATATTTAAACCGGACATGCATCATGCTTGCTTGTGCATCGTATGCCATGTTCATGATTGTGTGTTTACCGTGTTGTTTCTTTCTTTCCGGTTGCTTCTCTTGTTAGCTTCGGTTCCGTTCCGGAGTTGTGAGGATCCGCTCGACTGTTGCTCCGTCTTCTTCTTGGATCTGTTCTTCTCCCTCTGTGGAATCCCAGGCAAGATGACCGAACCCGGATACCATTACTATGTTTGCCTCTTGCTAGAGTATCGCTCTATAGTTTTGCCTCGATGCCCATGTTCTTCTTGTTAGCCTCCTACTTGTAACCATTGCCATGTTTAACCACCCTACCTATGCAAACCGTTGCTTGGCTAAGTACGCTTCGCTCAGCCCTTCTTATAGCATTGCTAGTTGCAGGTGAAGATCGAAGATGCTTGCTTCATGTTGAAGTTTGGTTGGGTTATATCACACTATATAAATGCTTAAAAATGAAATCATCTATATACTGGCAGGGTGGAAGGCTAAGCCTTTTGCTTGGTGTTTTGTTCCACTCATGCCGTTAGGATCCGTATAAGCCGGTGTTATGTTCCTTGATTATGCGTTCCTAACACGGTTGGGGTGTATGGGACCCCCTTGATAAACCGCTAAGTGCTAAGTCTTTTCCAGCAAGTCCCAACATTTGGTACTATTTGCCTCATAATAACAACTTAATTAATTAATTAAATTTGCATAGAGGGTCGCTCCCTCGAGGATCCTTTATTTCTACATAGCAGGGGGGGCCAGCGCTGATGGTGTTGGTCCCAAACGGGGGTTCTGCGGGGCCGCCTTGGGGCAACCCGAGGTATTTGGTATCCACCCGTAGAATCGCCCATCCGGTCGTGTCCTGAGACTTAGATACGCGCGGCTACTATCAGGGTGTCAACACGCCGGGAGGATTTGCTGGATTAGCCTTACCTTAGTTCGGTTTAACTTGAGCACGGGATTCCGAGAATACTCGGGTCTTCCCACCTATGGAGTTGCGACTTCGCGGATCGTGGGCTTGTAATGGGTCAAGTTGGAACACCCCTGCAGGGTTTGAACTTTCGAAAGCCGTGCCCGCGGTTATGTGGCAGATGGGAGCTTGTTAATTCCGGTTGTAGATAACTTGACACAATGTTCTAATACACTACCAGCGTGTGTACCGTGACTGTCAATTTCCGAATAGGGATTCGGGAGTTGAACACGGTGGGGTTATGTTTGACCGACTTTAGTTAGGATCACTTCGTGATCATCTTTCGACCGATGCACTTCTCTTCTCGCTCTCTTTTACGTAAGTTAGTGCTAGTTGCTGCTGCAGACTCTTGTTGTTCCTTCACCTCATTTCTTTCTTCAGCCTTGTCCTCACCTAAAGGCTTAAATAGTTCTGTTACCCGGGAACGGGATTGCTGAGTCCTCTGTGGCTCACAGTTATTTCACCACACCAGATGCAGGTTCAGCCGAGTTTGATGCAGGAGTTGGTTCAAGTGCTTCACCAGGAGCTCGATGAAGAGTGTGGCCGTTTTGCTTGTGACGTTTCGATGTTCAGTAGTGGTTTCTACTAGGATTCGATCCTGACCTGTGGCTTTTGTTGTTTTGGTATCTTCCTTTTGGTTCTTCACCCGTAGTCGGGTTGTGATGTTGTGTATGATGATTGTTTATGTATTGTATTGTGTGAAGTGGCGAGTGTAAGCCAACTATCTCCTTTTGTATTTTAATCCCTCTTTTACATGAGTCGTGCAAAGATACCAAACTTGAGATCATTCTAGGATGGGCTTATACCTTTAAGTCGTGCCTCGACACGTAGGAGGTATAGTCCCATCCTGGGCATTACACTGCCCAACAACAGATGTCTCCACGTAATCAGAGCATGTACCACAGCTGCTAGCTCGAGATCATGTGTGGGATAGTTCTTCTCACTTGGCTTGTGCTGACGAGAAGTGTATGCCACAATTCTCTTATCTTGCATAAGCACACCACCAAGACCTTGAAGAGAAGCATCACAGAATACTTCATAGGGCTTGGATTCATCTGGAGGAGTCAGAACTGGAGCAGAGACAAGCTTGTCTTTGAGAGTTTTGAATGCCACTTCACACTCTGGAGACCAAAAGTATTTGACATTCTTCTGAAGCAGGTTGGAAAGGGGCCTGGCAATCTTGGAGAAGTTCTCAACGAACCTTCTGCAATAGCTGGCAAGACCCAGAAAACTGCGGAGCTGCTTGACGTTTTGAGGAGCTTCCCAGTTGACAATTGCTTCAACTTTCTCGGGATTAACCGCAATGCCGTCAGCTGAGATGATGTGGTCCAGGTACAAAACCTTATCGAGCCAAAACTCGCACTTTGAGAACTTGGCATAGAATTTATGCTCTTGGAGTAGATCAAGAACCAGACGTAAATGCTTTTCGTGATCTTCTTCATTCTTGGAAAACACCAGAATATCATCCAGATACACAAGCACAAACTCGCCAGTATAGGGGTTGAAGATGTAATGCATCATCCTTGAAAAGGTAGGAGCATTGGCAAGACCGAAGGACATGACGGTATACTCGTATGAACCGTAGCTCGTTCTGAAGGCCGTCTTGGGAATGTCTTCCTCGCGAATGCGAATTTGATGATAGCCCATTCGGAGGTCAAGCTTAGAGAACACTTTAGCTCCTTTGAGCTGCTCAAAGAGTTCGTTGATGTTGGGGAGCGGATACTTGTTCTTAATCGTCTTCTTGTTCAATGGCCGGTAGTCAACACAGAGACGCTCCGTGCCATCTTTCTTCTTGACAAATAAGACACCACAACCCCAAGGGGAGGTACTAGGCCTGATGAGACCCATACTCTCCTGCTTATCAAGCTGCTTCTTCAATTCCTTCAATTCATCCGGAGAGAGCTTGTACGGACGCCGGCATGCTGGCTCAGTACCCGGCTCGAGTTCAATGACAAATTCCACCTAACGGTGTGGGGGCATGCCTGGAAGTTCTTCAGGAAAGACGTCTTGATATTCGTTCACCACCGGAATTTGAGATATGGCATTAATTTCGCCCTTATCATTGAGAGAGAAAAGTCTGATAGTGTTATCCCTTGAGGCAAAGATAATCACATCTTCATCAGAATGAGTCATCTTGACTTCCTTTTGAGCACAATCAATGTGAGCATCGTGCTGAGAAAGCCAATCCATTCCGAGGATGAGGTCGATGTCAGAATTGCCGAGAATCACCGGAGAAGCCAAAAATCGATAATCACCCATGCGAATAGAAACATCCGGAGCATATATACGAGAATGCATCAATCTACCCGGAGAAACAACTGATAACTCCCTTGGCAAACTTTTTATGTCCACATTATACTTGGATGCAAATGGTTGAGACATGAAAGAGCATGAAGCACCCGAATCAAACAAAACTTTAGCAGGTATAGAGTTCACTGGAAGGTTACCCAAAATGACATCAGAAGAATTCTCCGCTTGTGCTGCATTCATCAGATTGACCCTTGCAGACTTTGGATCATGCCTGACAATAGCTGAACTCACAGGTGGAGGAGGTGGAAGACGCTTCGGGTTCGGACATCTGTTGGCATAGTGACCTTTCTGAGTGCATTTGTTGCAAGTCACTTCTGAGAGAGGACGGAAATGAGAGCCACTTGACTTGGAGCCTTGAGACTGAAACTGCTTCTTCGACTGGTTGCTCGGGTTGGGTGGGTGGGAGAAGCCACGTCCACTAGAGTTCTTGTAGTTGGAGTTGTTGGAGTTGTTGTATGGAGCTCGAATCACTTGAGGAGGAGGAAGCCAGAATTTCTGTTGTTTTGCAGCCAACTGAGATGATGAGGAAGAGTGAACGGCATCTCGAATTCTCTTCTTAGAAGCCTCCATCTTAAGCTGAGCTGCTTCTTGTTTCAAAGCCATGTTATAGAACTTGTCGAATTCATCGGGCTCGAACAAGGTGAGAGCAAGCTGAAGCTCATCTTTGAGACCTCCACAGAACTGGTAGATTTTGCTCTTGGCATCAGGAATGTCTTGCTTAGCATAACGGGCGAGGTTTTGGAACTTGACATTATACTGATAGACTGTCATGGAGCCCTGCTTCAGGTTGCGGAATTGCTCACGCATGCCCTCGATGACACTTGTAGGAATGTGGTGTGAACGGAAATCCTTGCAGAAATTCTCCCAAGAGATCACTTGACCCGGCCTGGAGTCTTTGTACTGCTGCCACCAGTCAGCTGCTTGATCTTTCAGTTGGAAGGCTGCAAACTTCACATAATCATCTTCCTTCACGTTACTGCACTCAAATTGCTTCTTTATATCGGTTAACCAATCTTCAGCATCAAGAGGGTCGACACAGTAACTGAAAGCTTTAGGATTGTTGGCCAGGAACTGGTTAAGAGTAGCATGGTGCTGCTGGTTGAAGAAGTTGCCTTGGTTCCCTGGAATACCCTGATTAGCTTGATTAGCTTGCATCTACTGCATCATCTGCATCATCAACTGGGTGTTCTGAGCTGTAGTCTGCATAATTGCTCTCCAAGCCTCAGGCGGAGGAGGAGGGGAAGGAGGACGATCTGGGACCTCTTCCACCTCTGGGTTAGCGTTGGGAACCTTTTTCGGAGCCATCCTGTGAGAGATGACCACGAATCAACAATTGATTGACAAAAGGTATAAGCTGAATCAATGGCATGAATTGCATCAAGTCTTCACAATAATCATTCGAACAATAAGAACGAATGAAATCATTCGAACAAGAGGAACGAATGAAATTCTCAGTTAAATGATAACATCAATCTTCACGAGAAGCCACATAGGGGACAAAAGGATAAAATAAGAAAACAACAAGGTACAGACGGGAACAAACACAAGAGAGGAGTTTCGTTCTAACATCTTTGTGCTGAAAGCATATGAACGCGTTACGAAAAGGTTTTGCAATCCCCGGATCAGCATAGCCAAGGACCCTTTAAGATGCAACTCCTGATAGTAACATCGGTCATAATACCCCTTCACTCAATGTAGAACCCCGAACTCACTAACCTGCATTCGTTGGAAGAATGCCTACGATCTACTGGATAACCCACCTATAGATTTCCGAAAGATTCCAGTTATGCAATCAGGTGTTGGGTATACACGGGAAGCACCGCGCAATCAACTCTAAACCTACATCCAGGTGTATCCATCCTTCAACACATAACCAGTCTTTCTCGGAAACTATGTACCTCGGACCTTCGAAAAGCATCCACTATAACAAGCTATGGCAATACTCCCGAACTACCTCCCTAGTACTGGGTGATGTCGGGGTTATCTTGCCACTGGCCGTATAGGAGAGATTTTCGATGTCGGACGTCTTAAGTATTTAGTACTGCCGCGATATGCTTGTGACAACAATACCCCGAAGCTCAACTCCTCGGGAACAGGAGGCATCGAGAACAATATCCTTGTCACAAGAACATCGAAACAATCCCAGAATACTCGCGGGAATCCTAAAAAAAATTTGTGCAATTTTTGAAGATAGGAGAGACAAGAGTAGTCGTCAGGAGTCCTCACCAGAGAGAAAGGAGATGAGAAGCAAAGAAATCCTACTCTCCGATATAAAATAGGACTCAAAAAGTTTTCAGTGTGTGCCTAGACTCGACCGTCAACGATTCGATCAAACAGTGGGGCCTCCTAGGCCGGAGAAGGCTCTGAATACCAACTTGTAATGCCCAGGATGGAGTTATACCTCCTACGTGTCGAGGCACGACTTAAAGGCATAAATCCATCCTAGAATGATCTCAATTTTGGTAATCTTTGCACATCTCATGTAAAAGAGGGGATTGTAAACATAAATAGTTGGCTTACACTCGCCACGTCACACAATTACATAACAAGTCTCAATCATCATACATTAAGAACATCACAACCCTCTAAGGGGAAAATCCAAATGCAAGATACCAAACTTAAATAACATCCACAGGCGGATCGAATCCTAGTAGGAGTCTCCACTACTGATCATCCGGATATCGCACATAGTACCGACTACGCTCCTCGTCGTACTCCCAATCCAGCTCGGTGCCACCACCTGGATAGCTCACAACTGGACCTGCATCTGGTGTGGTGAAGTAACTATGAGCCACAGAGGACTCCGCAATCCCGTTCCCGGGTAACAAGACTATTTAAACCTTTGGGAGAGGAAAGGCTGAAGAAAAGAATAAGTGTCTGCAGCAGCAACTAGCAACTAGCTTACGTGAGTGAGAGCGAGAAGAGAAGCCTCGAACGAGAAGTGATCACGAAGTGATCCTAGCTACAAGCTCCACAAACATAACCCCTCCGTGTTCAACTCCCGAATCCCTATTCGGAAATTGACAGCCACGGAACACACGCTGGTAGTGTATTAGAAACATTGTGTCAAGTTATCTACAACCGGATATTAACAAGCTCCCATTTGCCACATAACCGCGGGCACGGCTTTCGAAAGTTCAAACCCTGCAGGGGTGTTCCAACTTGACCCATTACAAGCCCACGATCCGCGGAGTCGCAACTCCAAAGTGGGAAGACCCAAGTATCCTCGGAATCCCGTGCTCAAGATATACCGAACTAAGGTAAGGCTAATCCAGCAAATCCTCCCGGCGTGCCGACACCCTGATAGTAGCCGCGTGTATCTCGTCTCAGGCAACGACCGGATGGGTGATCCCACAGGTTTTTACGAGACCTTGAGTTCCCTCGAGGTGGCACCGCGTAACCCCCAGTTTGGACCAACACTCATGTGGAGCACTGGCCCGGGTTGTTGAATTAAGAAAAAGGGTTTATAACTCCCTATGCAAGTTTAATTAGTTATTAGGCAAATAGTACCAATGTTGGGACTTGCTGGAAAAGACTTAGCACTTAGCGGTTTATCGTGGGGGTCCCATACACCCCAACCGTGTTAGGAACGCATAACCAAGGAACATAACACCGGTTTATACGGTTCCTAACGGCATGAGTGGAACAAATCACCAAGCAAAAGGCTTAGACTTCCACCCTTGCCAATATATAGATGATTTCATTTTAAGCATTTATATAGTGTGATATAACCCAACCAAACTTCAACATGAAGCAAGCATCTTCGATCTTCACCTGCAACTAGCAACGCTATAAGAAGGGCTGAGCGAAGCGTACTTAGCCAAGCAACGGTTTGCGTAGGTAGGTTGGTTAAACATGCAAGGGTTACAAGTAGGAGGCTGACAAGAAGATCATGGGCATCGAGGCAAAACTATAGAGCGGAACTACTAGCAATAGGCAAAGATAGTAATGTTATCGGGGTTCGGTCATCTTGCCTGAAGAGAAGTCGTTCGGATCGTAAGAAGGGTCCTCGTGCTCAACCTCGTTGGAAACCTCATGCTCGTACTCGAACTCGGACTCTTCTTCCGGCTCTAAACAAAACAATCACACCAAGCACAAATCAACAAGATGCAATGCGCACTCGAAAATGATGGATGCATGATGGATGCACTAAGGAGCACGGAAAATATCACTCAAGCAAAACACCTTAAAACATGATAACAATATGATATTATGAATCTACACAGAAAATCAATCAAGTTTCATATAAGATTCGCTGAAATCGGAGTTACGGGCTAAAAGTTATGCCCAAAACAAGAAATGAGCGAAAACTGAAAATTACAGCATCATAGCAACTCCGGAGCACAAAATAATTAAGCTACAGCACTCAAATAGACATGTGAGAACATGAATGGAAAGCCAACAATATATACTACAAGGAACAATCAAGATCCACTCCAAAACTAACATGGTTTGTCCTAGAACATCACACGAACATGGCATCGGAACGTTACAGATTTCAGACTTAGTGAAAAACCACTAAGTCCTAAAACAGCAATAACATCATAGCATCTAAAAGAGCATGTTTAAGTCACCTCGAAACTAATCATGGCAAGTGGTGAGCACCTCAACAAAGTACACATGATGGTGATCCCAAAACACACAAGCATGCTTCATGGAGATAAACACAACGATAGCAACAAGCTCATCAAGATGGCATTTCATAACAAGTGAAACAACATCACAGCCACATGGCACTTTGCAACGATGATAAACATGGCAAGAATAAATCTAACATGCTACCTATGAAAGTGCAACTAATCCCCGGGTGGTTTTGGTAATTAATAACAACATATATATCATTTAACTAATAGTTACTTGAGAATCATTTCAGAGAAGTTCAGTGATACGGGTATGGAAATGTCTGAAGAAGTGGACCCCTCAAAATGCTAAGGCAAGCATTGGCAAAAGCTCAAGACTCCATTTTTGGTTTAGTGATCAAATATCACATTGAGTCCATAGGAAAAGCCAATACTATTAAAAGGGGATGAGGTTGTGTTGATGATCTGGTTGCTCAAGTGCTTAGTGATTTAGCTCCTTTAACTATCAGCAACTTTCACTTCTAAACACACTCATAAGTAATCTCGGACAAACCGATTCTTCCAACTCAGTCCCACCGAGATGAACCACCTCAGCTATTTTTCCAAACCCTAGATATTTCGGTCAATCCGATTTTGAGTTTGGTCTCACCGAAACTGGACTACCAACCTTCTGTAACCGTTTGTCATCATTTCGGAATATCCGAGTTGTTGATTTCGGTCCCACCGATTCTGGCAAGTTCCTACCTTTGACTCATATCGGACACACCGAGATGGTATTTTTGGTCCAACCGAAAACCCCAACGTTCACTATATTTGAACTTTCGGTCTGACCGAGTTTTCACTTCGGTCTCACCGAGATTGCTCAATTATGTGTGTAACGGTTGGATTTTGTGTGGAGGCTATATATACCCCTCCACCCCCTCTTCATTCAGTGAGAGAGCCATCAGAAAGTACTACCACTCCTACCTTACACTTTCTGAGAAGAGAACTACCTACCCTTGTGTTGAGATCAAGTTATTCCATTCCTACCATATGAAACTTGATTTCTAGCCTTCCCAAGTTGCTTTCCACTCAATCCTTTCTTCCACCACAGCCAAATCAGTGAGGAGAGTTGAGTGTTGGGGAGATTATCATTTGAAGCACAAGAGCAAGGAGTTCATCATCATCAACAACATCTATTACCTTTTGGAGGGTGGTGCCTCCTAGATTGGTTAGGTGTCGCTTGGGAGCCTCCGTCTTCGAGATGTGGAGTTGAACCAAGAAGTTTGTAAGGGCAAGGAGATCGCCTACTTCGTGAAGATCTACCCCGAGTAAGGCTAGTCCTCCGTGGGCGTAGGCCATGATGGAATAGACAAGGTTGCTTCTTTGTGGACCCTTCGTGGGTGGAGCCCTCCGTGGACTCGCGCAGCCGTTACCCTCCGTGGGTTGAAGTCTCCATCAACGTGGATGTACGATAGCACCACCTATCGGAACCACGAGAAAAATCTCCGCGTCTCCAAATTGCGTTTGATCTTCTCCACCTCTCTTTACTACATGTGCAATTTACTTTCTGCTGCTTATACTCTAGAATTGCATGTGTAGGGTGATACTTGAATTGATCATAATTGTGAAACTGCCAAAAACTGTTCATGATCAAAAGGCAGAATTTTTATATTGTCAAGTAGTCTAATCACCCCCCCCCCCTCTAGACATACTTTCGATCCTACAAGTGGTATCAGAGCTTTGGTCTCTATTGTATTGGTTTCCATTGCATTGGACTCCATAAGCTTGGTTTCACAACCTAGGAGAGTATGGCGTCTAGTGAGGGTAATTATCGTAGAGGTCCTTACTTTGATGGTACAAAATTTGCTAGTTGGAAGCATAAAATGAAAATGCATATTCTTGGTCATAACCCAGCCGCATGGGGCATTATTTGTGTTGGTATGCAAGGTGAATTCTTTGAGGAAGGAAAAGTTCCGGATCGCGAAGCTACACCGGAAGAGTTGCGGATGTTGCAAAACAATGCTCAAGCTTGTGACATTCTCTTCAATGCTTTGTGTCCCGAGGAGTTCAACAAAATCAGCCGTCTTGAGAATGCTAAAGAGATTTGGGATACTTTGGTTGAAATGCACGAAGGTACTGAATCTGTGAAGGAATCAAAGCTAGATATTCTTCAAGGTCAACTTGACAAGTTCAAAATGAAGGATGGTGAAGGAGTCGCTGAAATGTACTCTAGGCTTGCTCTCATCACAAATGGGATTGCCGGCTTAGGAAGCGAAGAAATGACCGACCGATTCATCATTAAGAAGATTCTCAGAGCTTTGGATGGAAAGTACGACACCGTGTGCACTTTGATCCAAATGATGCCAAACTACAAGACTCTCAAGCCAACTGAAGTCATTGAAAGAATTGTTGCTCATGAGATGACACTTAAGGATAAGGAAGAGCTTCACAACAAGTCAAGTGGTGCTTACAAAGCTACAAGTGATGCTCCCACAACCTCAAGTGACAAGTTAATTTCCAATGAAGAGATAAGCCTAATGGTTAAGAACTTCAACAAGTTCTACAAGAATAGAGGCAAAGAAAGAAGCTCAAAGTCTAGATCATATGATGAAAAGAGATCTTCTAGTCGTGATCGAAACTGCTACAATTGTGGAAGACCCGGACACTTCTCAAATGAGTGTATGGCTCCCCACAAGAGAAGAGAAGAATCTCCAAGAAGAAGAGCAAGAGATGAGTCACCTCGGAGAGAGAGAAGGAGTAGAGATGATCGTTATGAACGAAGACCCTCTCGGAGAAGCAAGGATTCGGAGAGGAAGGACAAGTCATCAAGGAGCTACACAAGAAGAAGACATCAAGCTCATGTAGGTGAATGGGTCTCCGGCTCCGACTCCGACAATCAATCCGATGGAAGCTATCACTCCGACTCCGACTACAGTCAAGATGAAGGTGTTGCCGGACTTGCACTCGTATCCTCCAACTCCAACTCCTACGACTTATTTGATTCACCAAATGAGGGAATTGGAAGATGCTTCATGGCTAAAGGCCCCAAGGTAACACACCCTGAATTCATTGACTTTGATAGTGATGAGGATGACTTGCTTGGTGAAGATGAGCTCTTGCATGATAAATCTAGTGAGCTTAGTAACGATGAAAATGCTAGTAGTCTTTATAGTCGAGAAGAGTCGAATGACAATGCTATGAAGGAGATTGAGCGTCTAACTAAAGAACTAAACACTCTTAAGTTAGCTCATGAAACAACTCAAGAAGATCATAGAGAGCTCCTAAGATCTCATGAGAAGCTAGGCTTCGAGAAGCTCACTCTAGAGCAAGAACATGAGTTTCTAAAAGCAATCAATGACGATCTTCGAAAGAATAGTTCTTCATATCTTGCCAAAAGACTTCTCTTGTCTAACTTCTTGCCATCTATTAAGACTAAGCATGGCAAGCATAAGAAAAATTCTTCCTCTAGTAGTAACAATAACCATGTTAAATCCAATATTGTTGCTTCTAGTAGTTCTCTTGATTCCACTAACAATGTTTCAAGCCAAGTTACACTTGAGCAAGAAAATAGCTTATTGAAGGAAATCATAGAGAAAGGTGTCTACAAGAGTCTTGCCGGAAGCAAGAACTTTGAGGAAATTGTTCGCAAACAAGGAAGGCACCGGAAGAATCAAGGGATTGGTTTTGAGCGAAAGTTCAACGCCGAAGGAGTTGAGTGGGAAGAAGGTCAATACCCTACTCCACAGTTTGTTTCTCAAAAGAGAAGTATGATCCTACTTCTTCCAATGTGGAACAAGCTCAAGATGACCTTCCACCACAAGACCACAAGCTAAAGGCCAAGGACAAGCTTCAAGAGGAGATTGATGCATTCATTGAAGCACCTCAAGCCATGGTCAAGTGGGTTCCCAAGGACACGTCAAGTTCTACTTCGTCAAGCTCAACTACAACCCCAAGGATTCCCATCAAGATGATGTGGATCCCAAAGAAGAAGAACTAGAAGGTTCTTGAGGGTGACTCCGCCAACATACTTCACTCTTATTCATCTTGGCAAGAACTTGTGCAATCAACTTCCACATCATGCACTAGTTCATGGAGTCACAAACCCTCTTGTTGGTAAGTCAAGGGACAAGGTAATCATTGCTTTCATGGACATCATCTTTTGTGAACTTCAATCTATGTCTATGGATATCCTTGTTTGTTCCTTGTGGGACTAACCCATGTAGGTATTGAAAGTGCCCTAATCCAAAGGATAGCTCCCAACTCTTGATGATCTACATCAACATTGAGCATCCACATCTTCAACATCTACATGAAGTCTTCTACGACAACCCAAGGTTAGTTTGACCCTTTAAAAGGGGTTCTCACATCTAGGGGGAGCTTTGCTCTAAAAATTGAGCTAAAGCATCTTCAAATGATGTGAACACATCAATGCTTTATGTAAAAGTGGTAACCCCACTTGTGCTTAAACGATGAGTATGACCTATGATCAAATGTTCTCATTTGACTCCTAAGTCAAAATACTCATATATAGATGACCTAGTCATCGACAAATTGTGTGCTAGTAGCTAGAGTGTTGGTTGTGCATGTTTGACACATATTTCATTTGCTATCTTATTGAGTGAGCATGTTGAATGCATGATTTTATCCATTCAAGGACATCCATTTGTTGTTTTGGTTGTTTTGATTTTTCTTTCTGGCCAAATGGATGGACAAGAATGCCTAAGCACCTCCCCTAGCTATCTATGCTTTCTTGTCTCAAATTCTATTCATGCTCATATCACAACTTTGAACAAGTCATTTTCGGACCCTCCGAGTGAGGAGCACTCGGAGCCACCGATCCGTCTAAGGCTGACTTCCAAAACCTTCTAAGTCATTTTCGGTCTGACCAACTTCTCCATCTCGGTCCAACCGAAATGCTTAGACTGATCTAGGTTTCATCTCGGTGAAACCGAGTTCAAAATCTCGGCGTGACCGATATGCATAACTGCACAGCAGTTATCCATTTTGGTGTCACCGAGTTTTTCAACTCGGTCCCACCGACAGCATGGGGATATAAATACTGAGGGCAGCGCGCGATTAATTCTTCAAACCGTTTCGCCCCCAAGTCCCCTGCTGCCGTCGCCCTGGTCTTCGGATCGTCGCCGTCGTCGCCTGTGCGCCCTCGCCGCAGGTCTCCGCCGCCGTCAACGGTATTCTTCTCCGCGCCGTTGACGCCGTAGAGGGACTCCACCAAGTTAGGGTGAGTCTCGATCCCTCTCGTGCTCCCCATCTGATTCTTGCACGATTGGTTTGCCCTGCATCTAGCCACGTTTGAGATATTCCTTAACATCAGATCAGATCGTTTTAGTTTCGAGCGAAATTCTTAGGTTTAGGTTTCCACGGAACACATCTCGGTGAAACCGATTTTGAAAACTCGGAATGACCGATTTGGCCTCTGGCCATTGCACTGCACCTTTCGGTCTAACCGAGTTGTGCAAATCGGTGTGACCGATGTAGAGTCTCAGTGAAACCCTAGTGTTTCGGTAGGACCGAAACCCATTTCGGTCTGACCGAAAGTGGTGTGTAAGCTTCTGTTATACACTTCGGATTCACCGAAACTGAAATTCGGTTTGACCGAAATGCATTCTGTGAAAACTCAAAACTAAGTTTTGAACTCATTTTTTTTTGCAAAAACCTCTGCAGTTGTGATAACTCTTCTACTCTACCTATACCTTATCTATTCACAGGTTTTCAGCCAGGTCAGATGCCAGTGACAGCCAGAACAGGTCTGAGTCACCTTTTGCAGAGATCCCTGAGGCAGATACTAGTCCTGAGGCTAGTAGTCCTAGTGATGATGGTGAGAGGAGTACCCCTAGTGGTTTGCCTCCTGCAGCCACCAGAACCAGAAAGCAGAGAAATTCTGATGATGAGGACTCTGACTTCATTGCTGAGAAAGTAACCTCCAAGCCCAAGAGAAAAGTTGTTGCCAAAGAGCACCAAGGGCTTCAGTCGAGGAAAGGCACAAGCAAGGTCAAGCAGTCAGCTGTTGCCAAGAAGCTGAACTTGGAAGAGCCAGCTCCAAGTAAGGTGAAGAAAACTTCCAAGAGGAAGAGAGTTGTGTATGCTGAACCTCATGTTGATGCAGCAGTTGAGGAAGAAGAAGATGCACCCCAGCCTCCTCCTCAGAAGGCTAAGTTCATGGGTGATGCTATTAGGGCTCAAGCCACTTCTAAGCCCAAGAAGCCTGCTCAAGCCAAGGCAGCTCCAGCAAAGCCCCAAAGGACAACCAGGAACATTCCAGCCTCTGAGAAGAACAAAGGTGAGATGCCACCGTCTGAGTCAGATGAAGAACATGTGTTGCTTAAGCTCCGTCCTAAGTTGCCGCTCCACAACGATGCTCATCCTCAAGCCGAGGATATGAAGGCAAGGAAGGATAGAGGTATCAGGCTATGGAGACAGTCTGATCCATATGCCGTGAGGAGAAGGACTGTTGTGGACCCCAGATTCCACACCAGAGAGCAGCAGGACTTCTATGAGACCGTGCTGATGGATAAGAAGCCTATTGTTGCAGACACCAGGTATGTTGACTGGAAGTACATTGACAGTGAAGAGCACCGAGACTTCTTTCCCCATGTGCATGAGAGCTTTACTGCATGTGGAGTTGCTGACTTTGTGGGTCAGAAGCTGACAGATTGGAATGACGAGATGATCATGCAGTTCTACGCCACAGCCCACTTCTATCCTGATGGGAAGATCACCTGGATGACTGAAGGTCAAAGGTTTTCTTCGTCTGTTGAAGAATGGGCAGAACTTCTGAATGCTCCAGTGCAGAGAGAAGACAACATTGATGTCTATGGGATTCCTAAGAAGAACCATGATTCCATGAAGAACATGTACAAGGAGATCCCCGCAGCTGATTTGGAAGGGTGGAAGCTTGGCTCAGTGTACTATCTCCAGGCAGGTCTCACTACCACAAACACTATTTTGAGGCATACCTTGATGCCCAAGTCTGGAGACCACCGCATGATTCGAGGCTATTCTATCAACATGCTGCACATTCTTGATGAGAAGGCACCTTTTAAGGTGATGGACTTAATGGTAGAGACCATTAAGAGGACTGCAGCTGACCAGAAGAGGTCGTGTGGATTTGCCCCACAAATTCAGATGCTCATCAATGCCAAGTTTGGCACGGGCAAATTCATGTTGGATAGGAAGCACTTGCCACTGCAGCCAGAGCATGAAGATAACATTGTTGTGATGGATGAGGAGGATCCAACTTCTGTTGAAGGTCAAGCCAAAATTGAGGCTGCTAAGAAAGCTAAAGCTGACAAAGAGGCAGCAGCAGCAGCAGCTAAACCAAAGAGCTTCGGAGAGCAGATTCTTGAAGCTACCCAGAGAATTGAACAACGCCTGGCCAGCATTGAACAATCTCAGGAGAGCCTAGAGAGGATTGTTGAAGACAAGATCCACGCTTTGGACGTGAAGCTGACTGAGCTTCAGGTGACCGTCAACAAGCTTGAGGCAGACATGGAGGAAGCAAGGCAGGAGAGAGCAGAGCTCATGCAGGATGATCTAGTCCAGGACTCTCATCGCCAGACTGCTCAGGTTCCCAGAGGATCCCGATCAGCAGCTATCCCAGTGACTGACTCCAGGGCTACCACTTCAGCACCTCCTACAGCTCCAGCAGTTACTCCAGCTCCAGCTCCAGCAGTTACTCCAGCCACAGCTCCAGCATCCACTCCTCCAGCGCAGACATCAGCAGAAGTCTTCGCCGATGCCGTCATTTCTACTCCGACATCTACCCAGACGGGAGCCGCCAGCAGAGCCCACAGTGACGTTTAGCTCTATGCTTTTTCGAACTTTTTGGTAACTTGTTGCCAAAGGGGGAGAAATTGTATAGATCATAGGGCTTCGAGAGAGAGAGTGCTCTTTCGTTCTTTTGCCGGTTTCCTTTGAGATACATTTGGTTCATTTGGTTCTTGATACTTTAAGTGTGCTTGCTACTACGTTTGATGCTACCTTAATGAGTGCTTGGTCGTACTATGCTTTAATGTGTGCTTAATGCTTATCATATGATATTCCTTATTGTATGGCTATTTACTCTTGTCTTGGTGATTGAGTGCATGTTATTCATTCTTATCATTTTGTGCGCTCCACCAAGATGTATGTGACATGGAAGAGTGACCCATAATCCTAATCAATTGTGCATTTGCATTCAAACGCAAATTTTAAATAATGCACAAATTTAGGGGGAGCTCTTGTTTATCACATACTTCTCAAAGCCACGATATTATTCATTGATTATATCTTTTGTCGAAGCTTTGATCTATATGTTGTCATCAATTACCAAAAAGGGGGAGATTGAAAGTGCAACTAATCCCCGGGTGGTTTTGGTAATTAATAACAACATATATATCATTGAACTAATAGTTACTTGAGAATCATTTCAGAGAAGTTCAGTGATACGGGTATGGAAATGTCTGAAGAAGTGGACCCCTCAAAATGCTAAGGCAAGCATTGGCAAAAGCTCAAGACTCCATTTTTGGTTTAGTGATCAAAGATCACATTGAGTCCATAGGAAAAGCCAATACTATTAAAAGGGGATGAGGTTGTGTTGATGATCTGGTTGCTCAAGTGCTTAGTGATTTAGCTCCTTTAACTA
Organism: Secale cereale; assembly: GCA_902687465.1. Classification (NCBI taxonomy): domain Eukaryota; kingdom Viridiplantae; phylum Streptophyta; class Magnoliopsida; order Poales; family Poaceae; genus Secale; species Secale cereale. Next base: position 686,306,386 of record LR738711.1, on the reverse strand, counting down.
TCAGCAACTTTCACTTCTAAACACACTCATAAGTAATCTCGGACAAACCGGTTCTTCCAACTCAGTCCCACCGAGATGAACCACCTCAGCTATTTTTCCAAACCCTAGATATTTCGGTCAATCCGATTTTGAGTTCGGTCTCACCGAAACTGGACTGCCAACCTTCTGTAACCGTTTGTCATCATTTCGGAATATCCGAGTTGTTGATTTCGGTCCCACCGATTCTGGCAAGTTCCTACCTTTGACTCATATCGGACACACCGAGATGGTATTTTCGGTCCAACCGAAAACCCCAACGTTCACTATATTTGAACTTTCGGTCTGACCGAGTTTTCACTTCGGTCTCACCGAGATTGCTCAATTATGTGTGTAACGGTTGGATTTTGTGTGGAGGCTATATATACCCCTCCACCCCCTCTTCATTCGCTGAGAGAGCCATCAGAAAGTACTACCACTCCTACCTTACACTTTCTGAGAAGAGAACTACCTACCCTTGTGTTGAGATCAAGTTATTCCATTCCTACCATATGAAACTTGATTTCTAGCCTTCCCAAGTTGCTTTCCACTCAATCCTTTCTTCCACCACAGCCAAATCAGTGAGGAGAGTTGAGTGTTGGGGAGATTATCATTTGAAGCACAAGAGCAAGGAGTTCATCATCATCAACAACATCTATTACCTTTTGGAGGGTGGTGCCTCCTAGATTGGTTAGGTGTCGCTTGGGAGCCTCCGTCTTCGAGATGTGGAGTTGAACCAAGAAGTTTGTAAGGGCAAGGAGATCGCCTACTTCGTGAAGATCTACCCCGAGTAAGGCTAGTCCTCCGTGGGCGTAAGCCATGATGGAATAGACAAGGTTGCTTCTTCGTGGACCCTTCGTGGGTGGAGCCCTCCGTGGACTCGCGCAGCCGTTACCCTCCGTGGGTTGAAGTCTCCATCAACGTGGATGTACGATAGCACCACCTATCGGAACCACGAGAAAAATCTCCGCGTCTCCAAATTGCGTTTGATCTTCTCCACCTCTCTTTACTACATGTGCAATTTACTTTCCGCTGCTTATACTCTAGAATTGCATGTGTAGGGTGATACTTGAATTGATCATAATTGTGAAACTGCCAAAAACTGTTCATGATCAAAAGGCAGAATTTTTATATTGTCAAGTAGTCTAATCACCCCCCCCCCCTCTAGACATACTTTCGATCCTACAACCTAGCACATGTTGGAGATATGCCCTAGAGGCAATAATAAAAGCATTATTATTATATCTCCTTGTTCATGATAATTGTCTGTTATTCATGCTTGAATTGTATTGTACGGAAACAGCGATACATGTGTGAATACACAGATCACAATGAGTCCCTGGTAGGCCTCTAGTAGCAAGCTCGTTGATCAACAGATGGTCATGGTTTCCTGACCATGGACATGAGATGTCGGTGATAACGGGATCACATCATTAGGAGAATGATGTGATGGACAAGACCCAAACTTAAGCATAACACGAGATCGTATAGTTCGTAATGCATAAGCTTTTTCGGTGTCAAGTATTTATTCCTTAGACCATGAGGTTGTACAACTCCCGGATACCGTAGGAGTGCTTTGGGTGTGCCAACCGTCACAACGTAACTGGGTGGCTATAAAGGTACACATCGGGTATCTCCGAAAGTATCTGTTGAGTTGGTACGAACCGAGACTGGGATGTTGTCACTCCGTATGACGGAGAGGTACCTCTGGGCCCACTCGGTAATACATCATCATAATGAGCTCAATGTGACTAAGTAGTTGGTCACGGGATGATGGATTACGGATCGAGTAAAGAGACTTGCCATAACGAGATTGAACAAGGTATCGGGAATACCGACGATCGAATCTCGGGCAAGTACCGTACCGATGGATAAAGGGAATAACATACGGGATTGAGTGAATCCTTGACACAGTGGTTCATCCGATGAAAATCATCGAGGAACACGTGGGAACCAACATGGGTATCCAGATCCCGCTGTTGGTTATTGACCGGAGAGTGGTCTCGGTCATGTCTACGTGTCTCCCGAACCCGTAGGGTCTACACACTTAAGGTTCGGTAACGCTAGGGTCGTAGAGATTAATGCACGTGGAAACCCGAAAGTTGTTCGGAGTCCTGGATGAGATCCCGGACGTCACGAGGAGTTCCGGAATGGTCCGGAGGTAAAGATTGATATATGGGAAGTCCAGTTTCGGCCAACGGGTGATCTCCGGGGGTCACCGGGAGCGTCCCGGGACCACCGAAGGGGCCCCGGGGGTCCACCGGGTGGGGCCACCCCTCCCGGTGGGGCCCCTAGGCCGCAAGGGGAAGTGTCCAGCCCCTAGGGCTGGCGCACCACTTGGGGGCCCACCTCCCCATGCGCCTAGGGTTCAAACCCTAAGGGGGAGGGGGGCCCCACTTGCCTTGGGGGGCAAGGAACCCCCCCTGGCCGCCGCCCCCTTGCAGATTGGATCTGCAGGGGGTCCAGGCGCCCCCCTGGCCCCTATATATATGTGGGGGGGAGAGGGCAGCCGCACCTGATCCCTGGCGCCTCTCCCCCTCCCGTCACACCCCATACTCCCAACGCAGGGCAGCCCGGCGAAGCCCTGCTGCGACATCCACTGCATCCGTCATCACGCCGTCGTGCTGCCGGATCTCTGACGACTTCTCCTCCTCCCTTGCTGGATCAAGAAGGAGGAGACGTTGCTGCACCGTACGTGTGTTGAACACGGAGGTGCCGTCCGTTCGGCGCTAGATCATCGGTGACGAAGAATGGGAAGAAGAGTACGACTACTTCATCCTTGCTTCGTTGAAAGCTTCCGCACGCAATCTTCATAACGGTATGTAGATGCACTCTAAGTTACTCGTTGCTAGATGACTCCATAGATGGATCTTGGTGAAGACGTAGAAAATTTTTGATTTATGCTACGTTCCCCAACAGTGGCATCAGAGCCTAGGTTTTATGCGTAGCATCTTGGCACGAGTAGAACACAAAGCAGTTGTGGGCGTATGATCTTGTTCAACTTTCTTACCGTTACTAGTCAATCTTGATTCGGCGGTATTGTGGGATGAAGCGGCCCGGACCGACCTTACACGTACGCTTACGTGAGACTGGTTCCATCGACAGACATGCACTAGATGTATAAGGTGGCTGGCGGGTGTCTGTCTCTCCTACTTTAGTCGGATCGGATTCGATGAAAAGGGTCCTTATGAAGGGTAAATAGAAGTTGACAAATCACGTTGTGGTTTTGGCGTAGGTAAGAAACGTTCTTGCTAGAAATCCTATAGAAGCCACGTAAAACTTGCAACAACAATTAGAGGACGTCTAACTTGTTTTTGCAGCATGTGTTTTGTGACGTGGTATGGCCAAGAACGAAGATGTGATGAATGATATATGTGATGTATGAGATTGATCATGTTTTTGTAATAGGGAATCACGACTTCATGTCGATGAACTTGACAACCGGCAGGAGCCATAGGAGTTGTCTTAATTATTGTATGACCTGCGTGTCACTGAATAACGCCATGTAATTACTTTACTTCGTTGCTAAACGTTAGCTATAGTAGTAGAAGTAATAGTTGGCGTGACGACTTCTTCAAGACACGATGATGGAGATCATGATGATGAAGATCATGGTGTCGAGCCGGTGACAAGATGATCATGGTGCCCCGAAGATGGAGATCCAAGGAGCAAGATGATATTGGCCATATCATGTCACTATAATTGATTGCATGTGATGTTTATCATGTTTTTGCATCTTGTTTACTTAGAACGACGGTAGTAAATAAGATGATCTCTCACTAAATTTCAAGTAATGTGTTTCCCCTAACTGTGCACCGTTGCTAAAGCTCGTTGTTCCGAAGCACCACGTGATGATCGGGTGTGATAGGTTCTAACGTTCACATACAACGGGTGTAAGACAGATTTACACACGCGATACACTTAGGGTTCACTTGACGAGCCTAGCATGTACAGACATGGCCTCGGAACACGGAAGACCGAAAGGTCGAACACGAGTCGTATAGAAGATACGATCAACATGAAGATGTTCACCGTTTTTGACTAGTCCGTCTCACGTGATGATCGGACACGGACTACTCGATTCGGATCGTGTATCACTTAGATGACTAGAGAGATGTCATTCTGAGTGGGAGTTCATTAAAATTTGATTAAGATGAACTTAATTATCATGAACTTAGTCTAAATTCTTTACAATATCTCTTGTAGATCAAATGGCCCACGCTCCAGTTTCCCTCAACTTCAACGCGTTCCTAGAGAAAACCAAGCTGAAAGACGATGGTAGCAACTATACGGATTGGGTCCGTAACCTGAGGATCAACCTCATAGCTGCCAAGAGAACTTATGTCCTAGAAGCACCGCTAGGTGATGCACCCGCTCTCCCGGCGACCCAAGACGTTTTGAACGCCTGGCAGTCGCGTAGTGATGATTACTCCCTGGTTCAGTGCGGCATGCTTTACAGTTTAGAATCGGGGCTCCAAAAACGTTTTGAGCACCATGGAGCATATGAGATGTTCGAAGAGCTGAAAATGGTTTTCCAAGCTCATGCCCGAGTCGAGAGATATGATGTCTCCGACGCATTCTACAGCTGTAAGATGGAGGAGAAGAGTTCTGTCAGTGAGCACATCCTCAAGATTTCAGGATTGCACAACCGCTTGTCTCAGCTGGGAATGAATCTCCCAGATGAAGCGGTCGTTGACAGAATCCTCCAGTCGCTCCCACCAAGCTTCAAGAGCTTCGTGCTGAACTTCAATATGCAGGGGATGGAGAAGTCCATTCCCGAGGTGTATTCGATGCTGAAATCAGCGGAGGTTGACATCAAGAAAGAACATCAAGTGTTGATGGTCAATAAAACCACTAAGTTCAAGAAAGGCAAGGGTAAGAAGAACTTCAAGAAGGACGGCAAGCAAGTTGCCGCGCCTGGCAAGCCTGTTGCCGGGAAGAAGCCAAAGTATGGACCCAAGCCAGAGACTGAGTGCTTTTATTGCAAGGGAACGGGTCACTGGAAGCGGAACTGCCCCAAATACTTAGCAGACAAGAAGGCCGGCAACTTCAAAGGTATATATGATATACATGTTATTGATGTGTACCTTACCAGCACTCTAGTAGCTCCTGGGTATTCGATACCGGTGCAGTTGCTCACATTTGTAACTCAAAACAGGAGCTGCGGAATAAACGGAGACTGGCGAAGGATGAGGTGACGATGCGCGTCGGGAATGGTTCCAAGGTCGATGTGATCGCCGTCGGCACGCTACCTCTACATCTACCCTCGGGATTAGTTTTGAACCTGAATAATTGTTATTTAGTACCAGCTTTGAGCATGAACATTGTTTCTGGATCTCGTCTTATGCGAGATGGATATTCTTTCAAATCGGAGAATAATGGTTGTTCTATTTATTTGAGAGATATGTTTTATGGTCATGCCCCGCTGGTCAATGGTTTATTTTTGATGAATCTCGAACGTAGTGATACACATATTCATAGTGTAGATGCCAAAAGATGTAAAGTTGATAATGATAGTCCCACATACTTGTGGCATTGCCGCCTTGGTCATATTGGTGTCAAACGTATGAAGAAGCTCCATTCGGATGGACTTCTAGAGTCTCTTGATTATGAATCATTTGACACGTGCGAACCATGCCTCTTGGGCAAGATGACCAAGACTCCGTTCTCCGGAACAATGGAGCGAGCAACCAACTTGTTGGAAATCATACATACTGATGTGTGCGGTCCAATGAGTGTCGAGGCTCGCGGAGGCTACCGTTATGTTCTCACCCTCACGGATGACTTGAGTAGATACGGGTATATCTATTTAATGAAACACAAGTCTGAGACCTTTGAAAAGTTCAAGGAATTTCAGAATGAGGTTGAGAATCAACGTGACAGAAAAATAAAGTTCTTACGATCGGATCGTGGGGGTGAATATTTAAGTCATGAATTTGGCACACACCTTAGAAGCTGTGGAATTGTTTCACAATTGACACCGCCCGGAACACCTCAACGTAACGGTGTGTCCGAACGTCGAAATCGTACTCTGTTGGACATGATGCGATCTATGATGTCCCTCACCGATTTACCGCTATCTTTTTGGGGTTATGCTTTAGAGACTGTCGCATTCACTTTAAATAGGGCTCCGTCAAAATCCGTTGAGACGACTCCATATGAACTTTGGTTTGGCAAGAAACCGAAGCTGTCGTTTCTGAAAGTTTGGGGTTGCGATGCTTATGTCAAGAAACTTCAACCTGAAAAGCTCGAACCCAAATCGGAAAAATGCGTCTTCATAGGATACCCAAAGGAAACAATTGGGTACACCTTCTACCACAGATCCGAAGGCAAAGTCTTTGTTGCCAAGAATGGATACTTTCTGGAGAAAGAGTTTCTCTCGAAAGAAGTGAGTGGGAGGAAAGTAGAACTTGATGAGGTGACAGTCACCACTCCTGTACCGGAAAGTAGCGCAACGCAGGAAACTGTTCCTGAGGTGCCTGCACCGACAAGGGAGGAAGATAATGATAATGATCATGAAGAAACAGATCAAGTTACTACTGAACTTCGAAGGTCCACAAGGGCACGTTCCGCACCAGAGTGGTACGGCAACCCTGTACTGGAAATCATGTTGTTAGACAACGGTGAACCTTCGAACTATGAAGAAGCGATGGCGGGCCCAGATTCCAATAAATGGCTTGGAGCCATGAAATCCGAGATAGAATCCATGTATGAAAACAAAGTATGGACTTTGGTGGACTTGCCTGATGATAGGCACGCCATAGAAAATAAATGGATATTTAAGAAGAAGACAGACGCGGATGGTAATGTGACCATCTATAAAGCTCGGCTTGTCGCTAAGGGTTATCGACAAGTTCAAGGGATTGACTACGACGAGACTTTCTCTCCCGTAGCGATGCTGAAGTCAGTCAGAATCATGTTAGCTATTGCCGCATTCTATGATTATGAGATATGGCAAATGGACGTCAAAACAGCATTCCTTAATGGCTTCCTCAGGGAAGAGTTGTATATGATGCAACCGGAAGGTTTTGTCGATCCAGAGAACGCTAACAAGGTATGCAAGCTCCAGCGCTCGATTTACGGGCTGGTGCAAGCATCTCGGAGTTGGAATATTCGCTTTGATGAGGTGATCAAAGCGTTTGGCTTTATACAGACTTATGGAGAAGCCTGTATTTACAAGAAAGTGAGTGGGAGCTCTGTAGCATTTCTCATATTATATGTGGATGACATATTGCTGATGGGAAATGATATAGAATTCTTGGAAAATGTAAAGGCCTATTTGAATAAAAGTTTTTCAATGAAGGACCTTGGAGAAGCTGCTTACATATTAGGCATCAAAATCTATAGAGATAGATCGAGACGCCTCATTGGTCTTTCACAAAGTACATACCTTGACAAAATATTGAAGAAGTTCAATATGGATCAGTCAAAGAAAGGATTCTTGCCTGTTTTACAAGGTATGAGATTGAGCAAAGCTCAGTCGCCGACCACGGCAGAAGATAGAGAAAAGATGAGTGTCATTCCCTATGCCTCGGCAATAGGTTCTATCATGTATGCCATGCTGTGTACTAGACCTGATGTGAACCTTGCCATAAGTTTGGTAGGGAGGTACCAAAGTGATCCCGGTACGGAACACTGGACAGCGGTCAAGAACATCCTGAAGTACCTGAAAAGGACTAAGGATATGTTTCTCGTTTATGGAGGTGACGAAGAGCTCGTCGTAAGGGGTTACGTCGATGCTAGCTTCGACACAGATCTGGATGACTCTAAGTCACAAACCGGATACGTGTATATTTTGAATGGAGGGGCAGTCAGCTGGTGCAGTTGCAAGCAAAGCGTGGTGGCAGCATCTACATGTGAAGCGGAGTACATAGCTGCTTCTGAAGCAGCGCAGGAAGGAGTCTGGATGAAGGAGTTCATCACCGACCTAGGAGTCATTCCAAGCGCGTCAAGCCCGATGACTCTCTTCTGTGACAACACTGGTGCTATTGCTATTACCAAAGAGCCCAGGTTTCACAAGAAGACCAAGCACATCAAGCGCCGTTTCAACTCCATCCGGAATTATGTTCAGGATGGAGACATAGATATTTGTAAAGTGCATACGGATCTGAATGTAGCAGACCCGTTGACTAAACCTCTTTCACGAGCAAAACATGATCAACACCAGAACTCTATGGGTGTTCGATTCATCGCAATGTAACTAGATTATTGACTCTAGTGCAAGTGGGAGACTGTTGGAGATATGCCCTAGAGGCAATAATAAAAGCATTATTATTATATCTCCTTGTTCATGATAATTGTCTGTTATTCATGCTTGAATTGTATTGTACGGAAACAGCGATACATGTGTGAATACACAGATCACAATGAGTCCCTGGTAGGCCTCTAGTAGCCAGCTCGTTGATCAACAGATGGTCATGGTTTCCTGACCATGGACATGAGATGTCGGTGATAACGGGATCACATCATTAGGAGAATGATGTGATGGACAAGACCCAAACTTAAGCATAACACGAGATCGTATAGTTCGTAATGCATAAGCTTTTTCGGTGTCAAGTATTTATTCCTTAGACCATGAGGTTGTACAACTCCCGGATACCGTAGGAGTGCTTTGGGTGTGCCAACCGTCACAACGTAACTGGGTGGCTATAAAGGTACACATCGGGTATCTCCGAAAGTATCTGTTGAGTTGGTACGAACCGAGACTGGGATGTTGTCACTCCGTATGACGGAGAGGTACCTCTGGGCCCACTCGGTAATACATCATCATAATGAGCTCAATGTGACTAAGTAGTTGGTCACGGGATGATGGATTACGGATCGAGTAAAGAGACTTGCCATAACGAGATTGAATAAGGTATCGGGAATACCGACGATCGAATCTCGGGCAAGTACCGTACCGATGGATAAAGGGAATAACATACGGGATTGAGTGAATCCTTGACACAGTGGTTCATCCGATGAAGATCATCGAGGAACACGTGGGAACCAACATGGGTATCCAGATCCCGCTGTTGGTTATTGACCGGAGAGTGGTCTCGGTCATGTCTACGTGTCTCCCGAACCCGTAGGGTCTACACACTTAAGGTTCGGTAACGCTAGGGTCGTAGAGATTAATGCACGTGGAAACCCGAAAGTTGTTCGGAGTCCCGGATGAGATCCCGGACGTCACGAGGAGTTCCGGAATGGTCCGGAGGTAAAGATTGATATATGGGAAGTCCAGTTTCGACCAACGGGTGATCTCCGAGGGTCACCGGGAGCGTCCCGGGACCACCGGAGGGGCCCCAGGGGTCCACCGGGTGGGGCCACCCCTCCCGGTGGGGCCCCTAGGCCGCAAGGGGAAGTGTCCAGCCCCTAGGGCTGGCGCACCACTTGGGGGCCCACCTCCCCATGCGCCTACGGTTCAAACCCTAAGGGGGAGGGGGGCTCCACTTGCCTTGGGGGGGCAAGGAACCCCCCCTGGCCGCCGCCCCCTTGCAGATTGGATCTGCAGGGGGTCCAGGCGCCCCCCTGGCCCCTATATATATGTGGGGGGGGGAGAGGGCAGCCGCACCTGATCCCTGGCGCCTCTCCCCCTCCCGTCACACCCCATACTCCCAACGCAGGGCAGCCCGGCGAAGCCCTGCTGCGACATCCACTGCATCCGTCATCACGCCGTCGTGCTGCCGGATCTCTGACGACTTCTCCTCCCCCCTTGCTGGATCAAGAAGGAGGAGACGTTGCTGCACCGTACGTGTGTTGAACACGGAGGTGCCGTCCGTTCGGCGCTAGATCATCGGTGACGAAGAACGGGAAGAAGAGTACGACTACTTCATCCTTGCTTCGTTGAAAGCTTCCGCACGCAATCTTCATAACGGTATGTAGATGCACTCTAAGTTACTCGTTGCTAGATGACTCCATAGATGGATCTTGGTGAAGACGTAGAAAATTTTTGATTTATGCTACGTTCCCCAACAGCACATACAACATGTAGAGCATGGCAAGACGAACATGTGGACATATCATTTGCATCATTCGGACAAACGAGCTAAAAGATATCACATGGCAAAGATGACATAAAAACATCACATAGCAGCAGTTTATATCATGATGCACTCTTGCAACAGCAAAACAAGCACCTAGATGATCTCTAACATGCATGACAACAAGAGATGAAACGTAGTGCACGATCCCACGAACGTCTGGACATCTCATTTGCGCAAAACGGAGCTATGCACAAAAAGTTATGGCAGTTTGAAATATGCATCAGAGATCAAAATTACTGGGGACTTAGGATATTTTGAATCAACCTAGATCTGGATCTGGAGTCAACGGGCCCGCGGATCGGGCCGAAGCGGATCGGGCGCCGGCAGCTGGCGGATCCGGGCGCGCGGGACCCGGCGGCGGCCCACGCGGCTGGAGGAAGAGGTGCGGAGCGGCCCGCGGGAGCTCTTCGGCGAGGCGGCCCGGCTCGGGAGCGGCCGGCTGGCGCGAGACGGAAGGAGTGGCCGGCCCAGGCGACTTGGGCCGGAGGGACGGGCCCGATCGGAGTCGGCTCGCAGCGGTGGAGCGGTCGACTCCCTCGGCGAAGTGGTCCCGGCCCGGTCGCGAGGCGAGGCGAAGTGGCGATTGCGGAGGGCGCGCGACCTGGGCCCTCGATGGAACGGCGGGCGAGGCGAGGTCGAGGGAAACGGCGACAGTGGCTGGGCCCTGGTGCGACGGGCCAGGCCACTGGACGCGGTGGCTGAGGCGAAGTGGTCCAGGCTTCGGGCCAGTCGCTCGAAGGAAAACGGCGAGGTCGATCGCTCGAGACCGTTGACCCTGGCAGATCGAAGGGTCCGGTCGGCTGCGGCTGGTTCGGTCGACGGGAGGACTGCCAAGTGGAGAGAAGTGGCTGGTGGATCTGAGAATTTGAGGGGGAAGGAGGAGGAAGAAGATAGAGATGCCAAAAATAGACCTAGGGTCTATTATATAGCAGATCTGCTAGGTTTAGGGTTGTGGGGGGGTGTTAGGAGCCCTCCGATCGCGATCCGACGGATCCGATCGCGGGGGTAGTTTAGAAAGGCCTAGGAGAAGGTAGTAGACTGCAGTAGGGGTGTTTCCGGGACACGAAGTGAAGGCACTTTGGACCCACACGAATAACTGATGGGATAGCCAACGGAGTCCAAACGAGACGAAATTTGAGAGGCGGGTTGCACACAACAAAACAACAACACACACAACAACCTCGCGGCACACCGGTGACGTTACAGGCCCAAACAACAAAGTAGGCCTACGGGACATCACGGACACGTGAGGGAGCTCCGGAACGCGAAACGGACAACGGGAAGAAACACGCGGAACCGGATGCAACCGTCAACACAAATGCAATGCGATGCACATGTCTACATGATATGAATGAATGCCACACACTCACACTACAAAACGACGAAAACCCGAAAGACAAAGAACCCGGAATGGAAATAGATGAAGCCGGAGATATATTATATGCCCAAAAGGGAAAGTATTACATCCGAGGCATTACACTCCACCACCATGGACGCCTCCCGGATGACTCGTGAGTAGTCTCCCTTGGACCATGAGTCCATGACCAGTAGCTATGTGATGTTCTCCTCCTGTTCTTGTGCTTCACTAATTAGTCATCGTGAGCTGCCCTACATGATCGAGGCACATATGTAATCCTTATGCTGTTGCTATGTTGAGTTTGCTGGGATTCGATGGATTATGGGATTATGTTTAGATTGATCTTGAGTAATATATTTGATCTACCTCTTTTATATTTATGTTCATAAGTAATTCTTGCATGTTCTCCGTTGTTATTTATTGCTTTGGCCAAGTAATACGTAGTGACTCCAAGAGGGAACGTTATGCTCGATTGTGGGTTCATGCCCCTCGATGACTAGCTTGAGTGACAGAAACATGAGTGTAGGGGATGTGTTGTTGCCACAAGGGGGAAAACAACGGTGCTTGTGCCCGCGGGTGCAAGGATTGTTTACGTTACGCAAAGTTCTTTTAATGCAGTTGTCTGTTGCATTGAGTTTACACTATGGGTGGGACTCGCAACTTAATACCAGCGAGATGTTCTGGATAGATATCTCAAGGTGGATGATTAGTAGTAGATATTGATGGATTTCGGTCTACTTATTTTGGCGTACCGCCCATGCTTTGAACCTCAACCTTTCTGCAATGTAATCAGCATTAGTTTGCGTTCGTGGTCCTGTCAATTGCCCAGCTGTAATTTGTTTACCTCACATAGTTATTTTATCGTCTTTTGGGAGAGAGACATCACTAGTGAACATCATGAGACTCCGGTCCATATTACCATCATTGATTACATCCGCTATTTACTTTTCGCTATTTACTTACTATTGCAAAACACTATCTATCACTACTATCATTTGCTTTTAACCCTTTGTGAACTACAAGGCCGGAGGGATTGACAACCTCTCTGTACTCGTTGGGAGCAAAGTTATTTGTATCTGTGTGCAGGTCCACGTTGATTGCTAATTTGCGCCGTTAGCAGTTGACACCTACTTGTTGAACCTATGAGTCTCTGGGGATTCGATCCTTGGCATCTTTGCTAAGGGAAAACACTTCTACATACTGCATCATACACCTTCCACTTGGGGTAACCAACGAGGGGTTCGAGGCCCATCACCAAGCCTCTTTCCAGCTTGCTGCAGAAGAATGTCAAGTACTACTGGTCTCCAGATTGTGAAGTGGCATTCAAAACTCTCAAAGAAAAGCTCGTCTCTGCTCCAGTTCTAACTCCTCCAGATGAATCCAAGCCCTACGAAGTATTCTGTGATGCTTCTCTTCAAGGACTTGGTGGTGTGCTTATGCAGGACAAGAGAATTGTAGCATACACTTCTCGTCAGCTCAAGCCAAGTGAGAAGAACTACCCCACACATGATCTTGAACTAGCAGCTGTGGTACATGCTTTGATTACGTGGAGACACCTGCTCATGTCTACACACGCTTCTATTTCTTGTAGACTATGTTGGGCCTCCAAGCGCAGAGGTTTGTAGGACAGCAGCAATTTCCCTCAAGTGGATGACCTAAGGTTTATCGAACTCAGGGAAGTAGAGGTTGAAGATGGTCTTTCTCAAGCAACCCTGCAACTAAGATACAAGAAGTCTCTTGTGTCCCCAACACACCTAATACAACTAGGAGTTGTATAGGTGCACTAGTTCGGCGAAGAGATGGTAAACATATGGATGATAGGAGTGGCAAAGCAAAGTAATATAAATCTGTAATAAAAAGTGCAGCAAGCAAACAAGTGGTAAACGTGAGCACAAATGGTATTGCAATGGTGGAAACAAGGCCTAGGCTTCATACTTTCACTAGTGGCAACTCCCAACAACATTAACATAGTCTAATCACATGATATTTCCCACAAAACATGCAATGGAGACGCACTCGGAGGTCATTCCTTTGTGGTCAAGAGAGGACGAGAATTATGTAGGGCTACAAAAGCACACCTCAAAGTTCGTAGTTCTCAAACTATGGATTTCCCGATGTCACCGCGGCCATCCAAAGAGAGTACCACAACATATCTCCAGGATAGTCAAAGACAAGCACTAAGAGACTCTCAATCTTCAATCAACACACAAAAGAGGAAATCACTCATGAAAATATTCTTCTAATCCATGTCCAATAGACCGCTGTCACCTTGGTCTCGGGGATTATACTAGATAAAGACAAGTGAGTACATCAATTCAATACATAGAGGAAGGGGAAATATCATGGGATCACCCTAGATTAACATAGCCTATGATCACAACGAAGATCACATCATGGGAGAGAGAATTGACCACTGGCTACTGGTAGAAACCTCAGCCCCGAGGAGGAACTACTCCCGCATCATGGAGGGAGGAAGCAACGTCGATGGAGATGAATCCGGGGGCACTTCCCCGTCCCGGCAGGATGCCGGCATAGGAATTCTGGTCCCCCGAAACTTGGTGGCGATGGCGGCGGAGATCGGAATTGCTTCTGGAGAAAAGGGTTCTGGAATCAGGGTTTTCGCGACGGGAGAATAATATATGCGAAGGGGGGTCACCAGAGGCGGAGCCGGGGCCCCAGGCGCCCTCCTGGCGCGGCCAGGGGTGGGGCCGCGCCGGGTGGCCGCCTGGGCCACCACTGGCTCCCCTCTGGCCCCGCTTTGGTTTTTCTCGAAGCTTCCTGTACGCTGATTTTTCCTGTATTTTTCCCAGAATTTTTGGAGCACTTTTAATATGGGGGAAATCTGAAATAGAAAAACAGCAGATAACAGAAACTGGCACTGGGGTGCACTGAGTTAATAGGTTAGTCCAAATATGATTGAAAGTGTATGAAAGTGTATCAAAAGCATAGCAATATCACCCAAAACATGCATGGTGCAAACAGAAATTATAGATACGTTTGGGACGTATCAACATCCCCAAGCTTAATTCCTGCTCGTCCTCGAGTAGGTAAATGATAACAAGCACAATTTCTGTGGTGACATGCTACCAAAGAGTCTTTCACAATCACATGACAAATGCTTATTGAGATAATGAATCTTTAGTAATTAAGTTGCCTCATGAGAATATCACAAAGAACTGAAAGTTTACAATATGATACTGAAACACCCAATAGATTTGTAGTGAGCATGGTGTGCAAACATGAAAAAGTGATACCTCGCTTGCCCCCTTTAGTGAAGCAAAACATAAATGCAGGAGCACCTCCGAAGTTTAAGTGATGACTAGATACAATGATTTCAGAATGAGCGATATCACAATCATGCAGAAGAAAACGGTACTTTGGGACAATGCACATTACACTCAGAATGACAATCATGCTCTCAATAGTTGGTGCTTTGAAGAAAGAAGGTGGAGACTCTCAAACCGTGGATTTTGATGGCAAGGTTGAAAACCCGTGGCTGGAAGCAAAGACTAAACAAGTACCAGAGCTCGTGGTTTTAAAAACAGAGATAAAAAGCTTTTGGGAGGTGCATAATTCGTCAACGAATGCTAGTAGATAACCCAATTTATGCTGGATAAGTTTCGAGGAACGGCTCCCACGCGGGGACGATCACATCCCCTTAATCTCCTTTGTTTATCACTGCAAGAGTTTTCTGATTTCTCATGAACAAAGCGTGAAGGAGGGTTTGTTTGTTGCTATTATCTTTTGTGAGCTGGGCGCACTCATGCCAGTCCCTCCTCGTATTAGGGGTTTGCATATTAGACATGCAATCCCGGGGTAAAATTTGTCCAACATAAGAAGATCATGAATTACCTACTACTTCCTCATGAGCTAAAACAGAGGCACAAAAGAGAAACGCTTTTGAATAATTTTGAGATGGTACAAGAAATTCTTCGTTAGGAATGGCAAGTAAATACCATATATAGGAAGGTATGGTGGACTCATATGGCATAACTGGTTTCAAGGATTTTGGATGCATAAGCAGTCAGTCCGCTTAGTACAGGTGAAGGCTAGCAAAAGACTGGGAGCGACCAACTAAGAGAGCAATGACGGCCATAATCATGCAGAGCGACAAAGCAACATTGAATCGGGCATGGAAGTTATATCACTACTCAGAAATTAAAGATCATCAAGGCTTGATAGACTTTCTTTACAGTCTTAAATATGCGTGAGCATATTCCAAGTCAATCAAAATAAATTCTTGGAGGAAGATATCACTAAACCATACCACATCATAGGCAAACAAATCATGCTGGTACTTCAATAACACATTAAGAACCCCCAGCTATTTGAGACTAACCATAAGAAAACATGAACTACTAAGCACCATTATGCACATAGCATTTTTATCATAGACATATCAACCAGTGCCACAGAAGCCAACTCTCTTAACAAGATAAGCATGATAACTCAAGAGAGTTCCATAAGCAACAACCTAAACAAAAGCTCTTAAAAAGATAAGCATGAAAACTAAGAGCTAAGCATGACAGCAGCTATGAAAAGATAAAGAACACACACAAGAAGATACGCATGCACGCCTATGTTGTGTTCTACAGTGGAGTGGAGCGTGTTTCTCTCCCAAACAATGAAGGCTAGGATCCAACTTGTTAAGAACAGCAAGTAAAACTAAATAAACTAAAAAGAAAATAGCAAGACGCTCCAAGCATAGCACATAACGCATGAAGTGATAAATATAGTGGAACGAAGGACGAACTGATAATTGTTGATGGAGAAGGGGATGCACGGGGGCATCCCCAAGCTTAGATGCTTGAGTCTCCTTGAATATTTCTTGGGGGTGCATGGGGGCATCCCCAAGCTTGAGCGTTTGACACTCCTGAATCTTCTTTTATCATTTTCCCTCGCACACTTGAAAACTCCCTTCATACATAACTCATCATAATCTGATTAGAGAGGTTAGTACCCACAAAATAATTTTTCTCTACTGGAAACAAAGATATTCTTGAAGGTCTACTGTTTCTCAAGATTGCCAAAAAGTTTTTGCAAAGAAAAAGCAAGCTTAAGGTCTGCAAAATGAAGAAAAGGCAAAACAGGGCAAAATCTGTGAAAAACAAACCAGCAGGTAGTAAATAATTTTTTTGGGGTACTTCTGCAACTCAAATCAAAAAACTCAGAACGGACGCTCGAAAGCCAATTGTATAGAGCATGATGTCAAAACAATTCAGATCAAAAAGATGATCTGGTGATTTTATTCGAATTTTTCTTTCCAAGGACAGAATCTGTTTTCTGGACAGCATGTCACAACTTTTGAACTTTCTTGCAATCAGAGGCTAAAATTGGCACAAAGCTGAAAAATAAAGATACAATGATGTTGCTACAATAGTAAAAAACATCAAGACCACTAAAAACTGAAATAACAAACTGAAAGCAAAGATAACAAGGGTTGTCTCCCTAGAGCTCTTTCTTTATAGCCATAAAGATAGGCTTAAGACTTTAATGATGCTCTCGTAGGAATAAGAGTTGAAGAACAAAAGAGAGCATCAAGAAGCAAATACCAAACACATTTAAGCCTAACATGCTTCCTATGCATAGGAATATTGCAATAGAATAATTCATTGAAGCACAAAGCAATAAGCATAGGAAGACAAAACAAGTGTAGCTTCAAAACCTTCAACATAAAGAGAGGGAACTTGATATTATTGAAATATCTATAAGCATATGTTCCCTTCTCATAATATTTTTCAGTGGGATCACGAATAAACTCAAAAATATAAGCATCACATAAAGCATTGTTACCATGATCCACATGCAAAAAGGTACTCTTATTCTCCACATAAGCATAATCTTTCTCATTGGTAATAGTGGGAGTAGGACTATCATAAACAACTTGAACACTATAGATTAATTGTGTATTAGGAAGATGGTGTTCAACAAGGGAGTAATTCCCTCCATGATTATGACAAGTTTCATAAGGATAATTTCTCCTTATGTCATAGGTACCTTTATAATCACTATAGATTGGAGTTATAACATCATCATAGTAGAGAAGAGCATTATCATTGCTAGCAACTATATTTGTAAACATGTTGTCTTTATTCTTACTAGCAAAAGAATTATCAATTATCACATCACTAGTGGGTAAAGGATTTGCAATCCTATCATCCCCAAGCTTAGAGCTTTCCATATCATCACTTTCAGAGTTGGTACCAAAAAGATTTTCAAGATCATAAGTAGCATTATCATCATTTTCCCAATCACAATAAGTAACATGCATATCATAATCAAAATCATCTTCAATAGTACCTACGGACGTATCATCAAGATGATAATTAAGGCAAAAAACTTCACCTTCTTCTTTAAACTTACAATCGTTAGGATAAAAGTTGATGGGAGGAATATGCTCAGGCCAGGTTGATACCCATTCTTCTTCCTTCTTGCTCCTGTTCCTCCTCCTCTTCTTTTTCTTCTTCTTCACCTTAGGAGGGAGTGGTTGGAGATGAAGCTTCTCCACATATCCTGGTTTATCATTAGAAACAATAGGGGAAACTTGGGAGAAACTCTCCTTTTTATTAGCAGAAATATAAGAGACATTTTTATACTTTGGTAAAGTTCCCTCCTTTCTAATCTTACTTATGTAATCATTTTTATGGAAATTAACAACACAATAGAGATGGCAATTTTGCAAAGTGTTTTTTATTCCTATGGCATTAACATCTAGCCAAGAAGTCTTTTCTCATAACTCTTCACACATCAAAAATAACATAAGCTCATCATAAAGATCAGGGGTGATCATGTTATCACACAACTGGTTAACAGTTATGTTTTGAAAGTGCATGCATTGAAAATTAAAGTGACCCTCTATACAGCAAAGTTCACAAGTAAAAGGATAAAGGTCACACAATTCTCTAGCAATTTCATTTAAATCTTTGACCCAAGTGATTGTTCTTTCATGCTTATGTTGCTTACAATACTTCTCTTCTTCAATCATAGGCCTTTCACAAGGTCTATCCACTCCACAAAAATTAACATGCTTATATAAAACTTCATTTTTAGGAATTGGATCATGCATGTTGCAATCATCATGAACAATTTCATTTTCTTTGCAAATCTCTTTAAAAGGTTCATGATGCTTGATCCAATCCTCCTTAGGCATATTAACATGTGAAGCAAAAGATTTGAGGAAATCAACAAGGAGTTGAGAATCAAGCCCAAACTTAGCACTAAACTTATTAAAACTTGTAGTTTCAACAAAGGACTTAATGCAATCATACTCATAAATTATACCTGACTCTTTACCTTTGTCGATCTCCCAATCTTCAGTGTTGCGTTGAATTCTTTCAAGGAGTTCCCATTTAGCATCAATCTTTTCGTTTGTGAAAGAACCCATAGAGGAAGCATCGAGCAAATCTTTATCCTGTCGAGAGAGCCTCGCATAGAAATTAGTAATAATCATATCTTTGGGGAGCCCATGGTTAGGACATTTTAGCATTAACGTTTTCAGTCTTCCCCAAGCTTGAGCTATGCTCTCTCCGTCATGAGGATAGAAATTATAAACATAATTCCTATTCTCATGGACTTCATGAAGAGGATAAAACTTGGAGTAAAAGAGAGACTGGATCTCTTCCCAATCCAGCAGGTGAGAGTCATCTAGTAGCCTATACCATTCCAATGCTTTTCCTTTCAGTGACAAGGCAAATAATTTCCTCATGACTCCATCTCTTGTCAAACCTGAAATCTTAAACAACTCACAAAGTTCTGTAAGTTTCAACAAATGAATACTAGGATTGACTGTCCCATCATAACAATCATTCCTAATTATTTCAATTATCCCAAGTGGTATTTGGAACGGGATACATTCAGTAGGCGGAGGAAACTTCTCTACCACGGGTGTGGTAAAGCGGCCTTCCCCAAGCAGCGAACTAAGAGTGCGGTTTTCCATAAACATAACTAGTGAAACTAAAAACAAGAAACGAAAAGATTTAATTGCAAGATCTAAAGATATACCTTCAAACACTTACTTCCCCGGCAACGGCGCCAGAAGTAGCTTGATGTCTACACACGCTTCTATTTCTTGTAGACTATGTTGGGCCTCCAAGCGCAAAGGTTTGTAGGACAGCAGCAATTTCCCTCAAGTGGATGACCTAAGGTTTATCGAACTCAGGAAAGTAGAGGTTGAAGATGGTCTCTCTCAAGCAACCCTGCAACTAAGATACAAGAAGTCTCTTGTGTCCCCAACACACCTAATACAACTAGGAGTTGTATAGGTGCACTAGTTCGGCGAAGAGATGGTAAAATATGGATGATAGGAGTGGCAAAGCAAAGTAATATAAATCTGTAATAAAAAGTGCAGCAAGCAAACAAGTGGTAAATGTGAGCACAAATGGTATTGCAATGGTGGAAACAAGGCCTAGGCTTCATACTTTCACTAGTGGCAACTCCCAACAACATTAACATAGTCTAATCACATGATATTTCCCACAAAACATGCAATGGAGACGCACTCGGAGGTCATTCCTTTGTGGTCAAGAGAGGACGAGAATTATGTAGGGCTACAAAAGCACACCTCAAAGTTCGTAGTTCTCAATCTATGGATTTCCCAATGTCACCGCGGCCATCCAAAGAGAGTACCACAATCACCACAACATATCTCCAGGATAGTCAAAGACAAGCACCAAGAGACTCTCAATCTTCAATCAACACACAAAAGAGGAAATCACTCATGAAAATATTCTTCTAATCCATGTCCAATAGACCGCTGTCACCTTGGTCTCGGGGATTATACTAGATAAAGACAAGTGAGTACATCAATTCAATACATAGAGGAACGGGAAATATCATGGGATCACCCAAGATTAACATAGCCTATAATCACAACGAAGATCACATCATGGGAGAGAGAATTGACCACTGGCTACTGGTAGAAACCTCAGCCCCGAGGAGGAACTACTCCCTCATCATGGAGGGAGGAAGCAACGTCGATGGAGATGAATCCGGGGGCACTTCCCCGTCCCGGCAGGATGCCGGCACAGGAATTCTGGTCCCCCGAAACTTGGTAGCGATGGCGGCGGAGATCGGAATTGCTTCTGGAGAAAAGGGTTCTGGAATCAGGGTTTTCGCGACGGGAGAATAATATATGCGAAGGGGGGTCACCAGGGGCGGAGCCGGGGCCCCAGGCGCCCCCCTGGCGCGGCCAGGGGTGGGGCCGCGCCGGGTGGCCGCCTGGGCCACCCCTGGCTCCCCTGTGGCCCCGCTTTGATTTTTCTCGAAGCTTCCTGTACGCTGATTTTTCCTGTATTTTTCCCGGAATTTTTTGAGCACTTTTAATATGGGGGAAACCTGAAATAGAAAAACAGCAGATAACAGAAACTGGCACTGGGGTGCACTGAGTTAATAGGTTAGTCCAAATATGATCAAAAGTGTATGAAAGTGTATCAAAAGCATAGCAATATCACCCAAAACATGCATGGAGCAAACAGAAATTATAGATACGTTTGGGACGTATCACCTGCTGCTGGGCAGAAAAGTCGACATCTTCACCGATCACAAGAGCTTGAAGTACATCTTCACACAGCCGAATCTGAACCTCCGCCAGACTCGTTGGGTCGAGATGATCCAAGAGTATGATCCCAGCATTGAATACACTCCTGGCAAGGCGAATGTGATTGCTGATGCTTTGAGCAGAAAGGCATATTGCAACAGCCGTCTTATCAAGCTGTTCCAGCCTGAGCTTTATGAAGCATTCAGGAAGCTCAACCTCCAAGTTGTTCCGCAAGGTTTTCTTGCAAATCTTCAAGTTGCTCCTACCTTGGAAGAACAGGTCCGTGAGGCCCAACTCAGTGATGTTATGGTGCAAAAAGTGAAACATGGTATTGCAAAGGGTACTCCTAAATACAGGTGCTATCGCGTTGATGAAAAAGATACCTTGTTCTTTGAGGACAGACTTGTTGTTCCAAAAGGTGATCTCAGGAAGCTCATAATGGAAGAAGCACATGATTCTCTCCTTTCCAATCATCCTGGCAGTTCCAAGATGTACCAAGATCTCAAGCAATCTTACTGGTGGACACGCATGAAAAGGGAGATTGCCCAATTCGTGAATGAATGTGACGTCTGCAGAAGAGTGAAAGCAGAACATCAACGTCCAGCCGGTCTTCTCCAACCTCTTCCTATTCTCGAGTGGAAATTCGACCACATTGAAATGGATTTCGTCACTGGTTTTCCTAAGTCCAAGAGAGGGAATGATTCTATCTTTGTGGTGATTGACAAGCTTACCAAAGTCGCTCACTTCCTTCCAGTCAAAGAATCCATCAATGCAGCTCAACTTGCAGAATTGTATACTTCCAGAATTGTGTCTTTACATGGCATCCCTCAAGTTATCTCCTCAAACCGTGGAAGTTTGTTCACTTCTAAGTTCTGGGACTCCTTTCAGTCTGCCATGGGCACTAAGATCAGGTTCAGCACTGCTTTTCACCCTCAAACTAGTGGTCAAGTCGAGAGAGTGAATCAGATTCTAGAACACATGCTCAGAGCCTGTGTCATATCTTTTGGAATGAAATGGGAAGATTGCCTTCCATTTGCCGAGTTCTCTTACAACAACAGATTTCAAGCTAGTGCCGGTAAAGCTCCGTTTGAAATCCTCTATGGCAGGAAGTGTCGTACCCCTCTCAACTGGTCCGAGACAGGTGAACGTCAACTTCTTGGCAATGACTTGATCTCAGAAGCCGAAGAAATGTGCAAAGTCATACGTAAGAATCTCAAGGCCGCTCAGTCGCGTCAGAAGAGCTACTATGACGGAAAGCATCGTGATTTGGCTTTCAACATTGGGGATCATGTCTATCTCCGTGTTTCTCCGATGAAAGGAACCCAAAGATTCGGTATCAAAGGAAAGCTTGCTCCTAGATACGTCGGGCCTTTCTAGATCATTGGCAAAAGAGGCGATCTAGCCTATCAACTTGAGCTCCCTTCCTACTTCGCCAATGTTCATGATGTGTTTCATGTGTCTCAACTCCGCAAGTGCTTCAAGACTCCTGAACGCATGATTCCGTTTGAAGAGATTGATCTTCAACAAGACTTGTCCTACCGAGAGCATCCCGTTGCTATTCTCGAAGAAACCGAGCGCAAGACCCGCAAAAAGTCCATCAAATTCTTGAAAGTCAAGTGGTCACACCATACCGACCGAGAAGCTACGTGGGAATGAGAAGATCATCTTCGTTCCGAGTACCCTTCCTTTTTCCAGTCCTAGATCTCGGGGCGAGATCTTTTTGTAGTAGAGGAGAGTTGTAATGCCCCGGATGTAATACTTTCCCTTTTGGGCAATATATGATATCTCTGGTTTCATCAATTCCATTTCCGGGGTCTTCGTCTTTCGGGTTTTCGTCGTTTTATTGTGTGCGTGTGTGGCATTCATTCATATCATGTAGTCATGTGCATTGCATTGCATTTGTGTTGTCATTTGCATCCGGTCAAACTCGTTCCTTTCCGTTGTCCGTTTCGAGTTTCGGAGCTCCCTCACGTGTCCGAGGCGTCCTGTAGGCCTACTTTGGTGTTTGGTCGTGTAACGTTTCCGGTTTGGCGTGAGATTTGTCGTGTGTTTTTGTTTTGGTGTGTGTAACCCGCCTATCAAATCTCGTCGCGTTTGGAGCTCGTTTGGTGCTCCAACAGTTATTCTCGTGGGCTGAAAGTACCTCCACTTTGAGGCCCAAGACACCCCTCCAACAGCCCACCAAACCAACCCAAACCCCTCCCTTCATATAGGCCATCCAATTCTGATCGTGTGGCCGAAAACCACACCTCATTTGGATAACCCTAGCTCCTTGTGCCTATATATTTGTCCACCTTCTCCAATTTTTGCCCTAATAGAAAACCCTAGCCCCCTTCATCCCCTACCTCCAGCCTCCTCCCTCCACTCCGGCCGGAGCTCGCCAGAGCCCCGCCGGAGGAGCTCGCCGCCGGCCTCAGGAAGCTCGCCGGATCCTCTCCACCTGACCGACGCGCCGCCACGCCGCCCTTACACCGCCTCCGGCCGCCACCCGCCGCCGGCCCCGCAGGGCGCCGCCGCCGGCCCGCTCTTCCCGCGCCGGCCGGGCACCGCCGCCGCCCCGGTCGGGCGCCGCCACTCTATCGCCCGGAGGACCGCCGCCCCGCTGCATCGAGGGAACGGCACCAGGGATCCGAGCGCGCAGCCGGTCCGCTCCGATCGCCTGGGCCGAAACCCTAGGTCGGCCCGTTCGCTTCCTCGCCTGGGACGGATCCCCTAGCAGGCCAGGCCGCCAGCCGCCCCGCGAGCCAGGTGGGCTGCGCAGCCCGCCTCCGCTCCCTCAGCCGCCGCCGCTCGTCCTTGGATCGGGAGGATCCCCGAGCTGTAGGCCGGATCCCCACGAGCCCGATAGCCCGCTCCGCTCGCCTGTTCCTCCGCCCGATCCGCTTCGGAGCCGGTGGACCGGCCCGATCCGCCCCGCCTCCGCCAGGACCCGATCCGCCAGCCGCCGGCGTTGACTTTCGCGTTGCCTCCTGAGGTTGCCTCATATTCCTCTAAGTCCCTGTAATTTTGTTAGTGTCTGATGCTGTTTTGCAACATGGATAACTTTTTGTGTGATGGTCCGATTTGAGTGAATGATATGTCAAAATGTTCGTGGAGACTTGTACTACGATTTGTTCCATTGTGCCATGCATGTTTGAGGTCATCTAGATGCCCAAATATCTGTTGGAAGAGGGCAACTTGTTATAAACTGCTGTTTGTAGTTGTTTTCATGCCATCTTTGCAATGTGATAACTTTTTGCATGTTTATCCAAATGAAGCAAATGACATGCCCACGTGTTCGTCGTGTCATGCTCTACATGTTGATTGCTTAGGCTTGCATGATAGAATTAATCTTGCCATGTTTATCCCCTTTGCAAAGTGCTATGTGGCTGTTATGTCATTAAACTTGTTATGAGATGTCTTTTTGAGGAGCTCATTGCTATCGTTGTGTTTGTCCCCTTGATGCATGCTTAAGTGTTTTGGATTCACCATAATGTGTAATTTGCTGTGGTGCTTACCACTTGCTATGTTTAGCTTTGAGGTGACTTAAACTTGCTCATAAAGATGCCATGATGAAACTGCTGTTTTAACACTTAGTGAAATTTCACAAGTCTGGAATATGTAATTTCCAGATGCCATGTTTGCTTGTTGTTCTAGGCCAATCCATGATAGTTTTGGGGTTACTCTTGATGATTCCTTGTAGTATATATTGTTGGCTATCCATTCATGCTCTCACATGCTTATTTGAGTGGTTGTAGCATATTTAATTCTTGCTCCCAAGTTGCAATAAATTACTGTTGTCAGGATTTTGTTGTCAAGTTCAATATGTCATAGCTTGTTGCTATTGATCCATGGCTCCTTTGGGGATGCTCGAATGGACTTATTTGCTGTAGGATATGTCTAGTTTATGTCCATACTCTTTGCCATGATGTTTGAGTGTTGTAGCTTATTTATCTATTGCTCAGAAGTTGCTATGTGGCTGTTATTTCCAGCTTGTGCGTATTTAGTGTTTCGGGTGTAACTTTTAGCCCGTAGCTCCGTTTTGAGCAAGTCCTATATGAAACTTGGGTGATTTTTCATGTAGATTCATAATATCCTTTTGCTATCATGTTTTGAAGTATTTTGCTTGAATGCATATTTTTCCATGCTCCTTGTGCGATTACACTGTGCTTCCTTTGTAGACTTCCTGTGCTCCCATAGTGCATTTGTTTTGCTTCCTTAGTGCATCAGCCATGCATCCAGCATTTTCGTGTGCGCATTGCATCTTGTTGATTTCGTGTCTTGTGTGTTTGTGTTTGAGTAGAGCCGGAAGCTGAGACCGAGTACGAGTACGAGCACGAGGTTACTACCGAGGTTGAGAACGAGGACCCCTCTTACGATCCTATCGACAACTCTTCAGGCAAGATGACCGAACCCCGATAACATTACTATCTTTGCCTATTGCTAGAAGTCTCGATCTATAGTTTTGCCTCGATGCCCATGTTTTTCCTGTCAGCCTCCTATTGTAACCATGAACCTGTTTAACCACCCTACCTATGCAAACCATTGATTGGCTATACGTAGGCTTCGCTCAGCCCCTCTTATAGCATTGTTAGTTGCAGGTGAAGATTGAAGATGCTTGCTTCATGTTGAAGTTTGTTGGGTTATATCACACTATATTAATTATTAAATGAAATCATCTATATATTGGTAATGGGTGGAAGGCTAAGCCTTTTGCTTGGTGTTTTGTTCCACGCATGCCGTTAGGAACCGTTTAAACCGATGTTATGTTCCTTGATTATGCGTTCCTCACACTGTTGGGGTTATGGGACCCCCTCGATAAACCGCTAAGTGCTAAGTCTTTTCCAGCAAGTCCCAACATTGGTACTATTTGCCTAATAACTAAAACTTGCATAGGGAGTAATTAACCCTCTTTCTTAATCAACAACCCGGGCCAGTGCTCCACATGAGTGTTGGTCCAAACTGGGGGTTACGCGGGGCCACCTCAAGGAAACTCGAGGGCTGGTAAAAACCTGTGGGATCGCCCATCCGGTCGTGGCCTGAGACGAGATACGCGCGGCTACTATCAGGGTGTCGGCACGCCGGGAGGATTTGCTGGATTAGCCTTACCTTAGTCGGAGTATCTTGAGCACGGGATTCCGAGAATACTCGTGCCTTCCTACCTTGGAGTTGCGACTCCGCGGATCGTGGGCTTGTCATGGGCCAAGTTGGAACACCCCTGCAGGGTTATGAACTTTCGAAAGCCGTGCCCGCGGTTATGTGGCAGATGGGAGCTTGTTAATATCCGGTTGTAGAAAACTTGACACCATGTTCCAGTACACTACCAGCGTTAGTACCGTGACTGTCATTTTCCGAAAGGGATTCGGGAGATGAGCACGATGGGGTTATGTTTGGCTTGCTTTAGTTAGGATCACTTTGTGATCATCTCTCGATCGAGGCACCTTCTCTTCTCGCTCTCTTTTACGTAAGCTAGGCTAGTGCTGCTGCAGACTCTTGTTCTTTCTTCAGCCTTGTTCCTCACCCAAGGCTTAAATAGTCGTGTTACCCGGGAACGGGATTGCTGAGTCCTCTGTGGCTCACAGTTACTTCACCACCCCAGATGCAGGTACGATGGTGAGCTACACAGGCGATGGCACTGAGCTAGACTGGGAGTACGACGAGGAGCGTAGCCGTTACTATGTGAACTATCCGGTTGATCAGTAGAGCTTCTACTAGGATTCGATCTAGACCTGTGGTTTAAGTTATGTTTGGGATCTTGTCATTTGGATCTTTACCCTTAGATGGGCTGTGATGTTTATCTGAATGATGTTTAAACATGTAATGAATTTGTGTGACGTGGCGAGTGTAAGCCAACTATCTTTTCAGTTTTCCATCCCTATTTTTACATGAGATGTGCAAAGGTACCAAACTTGCGATCATTCCAGAATGGGATTATGTCTTTAAGTCGTGCCTCGACACGTAGGAGATATAGTCCCATCCTGGGCATTACATTGCATTGAAGGAAAGTTACATGAGACGGCTCACCCTCCCATGACTATCATCTACTCAAAGAGACCCCTAGAGCTCCTTCACATGGACCTCTTTGGGCCTCCATCTTTTGATAGTCTTGGGGGTAGAAAGTACTGCTTGGTGATTGTGGATGATTACTCAAGATAGACCTGGGTATACTTCTTCAAGAAGAAGAGTGAGACCCAACAAACCGTCATCAACTTTGCAAATGAAGCTCAACGACAACATGAAGCAAAGATCTTGATGATTAGAAGTGACAACGGCACCGAGTTCAAGAACTATACCCTGGATGAGTTTCTCAGTGATGAGGGGATCAAACATCAATATGCAGCCCTATATACCCCTCAACAAAACGGTGTAGCGGAGAGAAAGAACCGAACTCTGATGGATGCGGCAAGAACCATGATGGCAGAATTCAAATCTCCATACAACTTTTGGGCCGAAGCCATTAACACCGCTTGCCATGCATCAAATCGGCTCTATCTCCGCAAAGGCTTGAACAAAACTCCATATGAGATTCTTACCGGTAGAAAGCCCAATCTCAAGTACTTCCGGGTGTTTGGGTGTAAGTGTTTCATCCTCAAGAAAGGTGTTCGGTTGTCTAGATTTGAATCTAGAGCTCACGAGGGCATATTTGTTGGTTATGCTACAAACTCTCATGCTTACCATGTCCTCAACAAGTCCAATAGACTCATTGAGGAGACGAGTAATGTAGAGTTTGATGAAAATAACGGCTCCCAAGTGGAGCAAAGTGGTACTTGTGATGTAGGTGATGAAATTCCTCCTCAAGCCATAAGAAGAATGGGCGTTGGATATATCCTACCCATTGAGGAACCCCTTGTGGCCGACGGAGAAGGACAATGTTCTACTCAAGTGGAACCATCACCAACCCAAGACCCACATGCTTCCGAAGAACAAAGTGAAGGCCCTCAACCGGACGAACAAGGCCAAGTGCAAGATCAATCACAAGATGGTGGGGAGCCACCAAATGATGCACAAGGCCAAGTTTTGTCCTCCGAGCAAGATCAAGGTCAAGAGGAAGCTCAAGATCAAGATCTAGCTCCTGACAACGCTCAAGATGATCAACTCAATGCTCCTCAGTTATCTCTTGAAGAGCAATTGGAGCGTCGTGCTACAAAAGTTGCCTCCAGGCTTGCTTCCAGAGAACATCACATGGATAACATTCTAGGAAGCATCAAAAGGGGGGTAAGCACTCGTAGACAATTAGCAAACTATTGTGCTCATCAAGCTTTTGTCTCTTGTGTTGAACCTTAGAAGGCTTATGAGGCGCTCGAAGACCCTGATTGGCTTAATTCCATGCATGAAGAACTCCATAACTTCGAGCGCAACAAGGTGTGGCGTCTGGTGCCAAGGCCAAAGGAGAACCATAATGTCATTGGAACCAAGTGGATCTTTAAGAACAAGCAAGATGCTCATGGCATTGTCATCTGCAGCAAGGCGCTTCTGGTGGCTCAAGGCTACTCCCAAGTCGAGGGTATCGACTACGGTGAAACCTTAGCCCCCGTTGCTCGCCTTGAATCCATTCGTTTGTTGCTTGCCTATGCTTCTCATCATAACTTTAAGTTGCAACAAATGGATGTGAAAAGTGCATTTCTTAATGGTCCTATTAATGAGTTAGTGTATGTTAAACAACCCCCGGGGTTTGAGGATCCTAAGCTCCCCAATCACGTGTACCAACTCGATAAGGCACTCTATGGCCTTAAACAAGCCCCACGTGCGTGGTATGAGCATCTTACCGAGTTGTTACAAGATCGTGGGTTTGAAATTGGGAAAATCGACACCACTCTTTTTACTAAGAAGGTCAAAGGGGAGTTGTTTGTATGCCAACTATATGTTGATGAAATTATCTTTGGTTCTCCTAACAAAGCTTTCAATGATGAGTTCGTCGCACTCATGACCACACATTTTGAGATGTCCATGATGGGAGAGTTGAAGTACTTCCTTGGGTTTGAGATCAAGCAAAGAAGAGAAGGGATCTTCATCAAACAATCCAAGTATACTCAAGACATGCTCAAGAGGTTCAATCTAAGTGATGTCAAGCCGGCTACTACTCCAATGCCAACCAAGTGCCAGACATTGATCCAAATGGTAAAGCGGTGGATCAAAAGGTATATCGCTCTATGATCGGTTCCTTGCTTTACCTTTGTGCATCTAGACCAGATATTATGTTGAGTGTGGGAATCTGTGCACGGTTTCAAGCCTCACCTAAGGAAAGTCACTTTGTGGCTGTCAAGCAAATCTTTCGATATTTGGCTCATACCCCAAACTTTGGCTTATGGTACCCAAGAGGAGCAAACTTCAACCTTGTAGGTTTCTCTGATTCGGATTGGGTGGGAGACAAAGTGGATAGGAAGTCCACTTCCGGAGGGTGCCAATTCCTTGGTTGCTCTCTCGTTAGTTGTTCTTCCAAAAAGCAAAGTTGTGTGTCTCTCTCGTCCACCGAAGCAGAGTATGTGGCAGCTGGCAGTTGTTGTGCTCAACTCTTATGGATGAGGCAAACTTTAAAGGATTACGGTGTCACTTGTGACAAAGTGCCTCTTTGGTGTGACAATGAAAGTGCCATCAAGATTTCTCTCAACCTGGTGCAACACTTCAAGACGAAGCATATAGAGATCCGGTATCACTTCATCCGGGATCACATAAGGCAAGGAGAGATCGAGCTTCACTATATCAACACTCACGATAACCTTGCAGATATCTTCACGAAGCCGTTGGATGAAGCAAGATTTCGCGAGTTAAGGCATGAGCTAAATATCATCGATTTGAGCAATGTGGCTTGAGACTTTGCACACACTCCTCACACTCAATATAATTATCTTCTCTAGATGTAGGCATGGACATAGGGGGAGCATTGTTCTCTCAATGAACTCTCTCTCCCCCCATTATGCATAAATTGATCTAGTCTTTCATTAACCATCGTTGATGGTTCTAGTTCTTCAAGGCCGAGTTTTGGTCATGGGACCTGTAATGCCCCGGATGTAATACTTTCCCTTTTGGGCATATAATATATCTCCGGCTTCATCACTTCCATTTCGGGTTCTTTGTCTTTCGGGTTTTCGTCATTTTGTTGTGTGCGTGTGTGGCATTCATTCATATCATGTAGACATGTGCATCGCATTGCATTTGTGTTGTCGGTTGCATCCGGTTCCACGCGTTCCTTCCCGTTGTCCGTTTTGCGTTCCGGAGCTCCCTCACGTGTCCGTGGCGTCCCGTAGGCCTACTTTGGTGTTTGGCCATGTAACGTTACCGGTTTGGCGCGAGACTTGTCGTGTGCTGTTGTTTTGGTATGTGTAACCCGCCTGTCAAATCTCGTCGCGTTTCGAGTCCGTTTGCTACCCCAACAGTTATTCTCATGGGCTTAAAGTGCCTCCACTTTGAGGCCCGAGACACCCCTCCAACAGCCCACCAAACCACTCCAAACCCCTCCTATCATCTAGGCCATCCAATTCTAATCGCGTGGCCGAAAACCGCACTCCATTTGGGCAACCCTAGCTCCTTGTGCCTATATATTTGTCCACTTCCCCCAATTTTTGCCCCAAATCAAGGAAACCCTAGCCCCACCTTCTCCTTCCTCCAGCCACCACCACCTCGCCGGAATCTCGCCGGAGTTCGCCGGAGCTCCACCATCTCGCCGGAATTTTGCCGGAATCCGCCACTTCGCCGCCGCCTCCACCCTCGCATCCGCCGCCGGGCCTCCCGCCTCCGGCCCCGTTCATCGCCGCCGGCCGGTTCTCAGGCAGCCGGACCGCCGGATCCCTCCGTCGGGGCAGCCAGGCGCTCGAAGCGTCGAGGCAGCAGGCTCCCCGATTGAGTCAACGCGCCGCCGCCCGATCTTGATCTGCTGGGCGTCGCCGATCCGCCAGGCTGGGTCTCTCCCGCGAACCCTAGGTCCCAGCCCAGCTCCCGATCGCCATCGCCAGGTCGCCGCTCCAGGCCGCGAGCGCCGTCGGGCCTCCCCCTGGGCCGCGCCAGGGCCCGTCCGCCTCCTTCGCGGACCGCGCATCGCCAGCCGCCGCTCTCTAGCGCTGCGGGCCGCCTCCACTCCGCCAGGCGCCCGGGACCAACTGCCGCGCCGGATCCACCGCTTGGGTCGTCGCCGCCACCCGCGGTCCGCGCCCGATCCGCAGATCCGCTTTGTTTTTTTCCCAGATCTAGGTTGACCTCTTTTCCTCCTAAGTCCTTGTGATTTGTGTTGTCTGATGCAATATTCAATCTGCGATAACTTTTTGTGTGTTGCTCCGTTTTGCGCAAATGACATGTCCAGATGTTCGTGGTGACTAGCACTACGATTCATTCCATTGTGCCATGCATGTTTGAGTTCATCTAGATGCTTATTTTTCTGTTGCAAGAGTGCATCCCGATATAAACTGCTGTTAGTGATGTTTTTATGCCATCTTTGCATAGTGATATCTTTTAGCTCGTTTATCCGAATGATGCAAATGACATGTCCACGTGTTCGTCTTGCCATGCTCTACATGATGATTGCTTAGACTTGCATGATAGATTTAATCTTGCCATGTTTATCTCCATTGCAAAGTGCCATGTGGCTGTGATGTTGTTTAACTTGTTATGAAATGCCATATTGTTGAGCTCATTGCTATCGTTGTGTTTATCTCCATGATGCATGCTTAGGTGTTTTGGAATCACCATCATATGTACTTTGATGTGGTGCTTACCACTTGCCATGTTTAGTTTTGAGGTGACTTAAACTTGCTCTCAAAGATGCCATGATGAAACTGATGTTTAACACTTAGTGAAATTTCACAAAGTCTGGAATCTGTAATTCTCAGATGCCATGTTTGATTGCCATTCTAGGACAATCCATGATAGTTTTGGAGTGACTCTTGATGGTTCCTTGCTTTACATATTGTTGGCTATCCATTCATGCTCTCACATGCTTATTTGAGTGGTTGTAGCATATTTAACTTTTGCTCCAAAGTTGCAATAAATTACTGCTGTCAGGATTTTGTTGTCAAGTTCGATATGTCCAAGCTTGTTGCTATTGATCCGTGGCTCCTTTGGGGGTGCACCAATGGACTTATTTGCTGTAGGATATGTCTAGTTTATGTTCATGCTCCTTGCCATGATGTTTGAGTGTTGTATCTTATTTATCTAGTGCTTCGAAGTTACTATGTTGCTGTAATTTTCAGCTTTCGCATGTTTATTGTTTTGTGTGTAACTTTTAGCCCGTAGCTCCGATTTCAGCAAGTCTTATATGAAACTTGATTGATTTTCCGTGTAGATTCATAATATCCTATTGTTATCATGTTTTGAAGCATTTTGCTTGATCGCATATTGTCATGCTCATTGTGCTCCCTTAGTGCATAAGTCGTGCATCCATCATTTTTGTGTGCGCATTGCATCTTGTTGATTCGTGCCTTGTGTGGTTGTGTTGTTTAGAGCCGGAAGCTGAGACCGAGTACGAGTACGAGCACGAGGTTACCACCGAGGTTGAGCACGAGGACCCCTCTTACGATCCGAACGACAACTTTTCAGGCAAGATGACCGAACCCGGATACCATTACTATTTTCGCCTATTGCTAGAAGTCTCGATCTATAGTTTTGCCTCGATGCCCATGTCTTTCCTGTCAGCCTCCTACTTGTAACCATGATCATGTTTAACCACCCTACCTATGCAAACCGTTGAATGGCTAAGTACGCTTCGCTCAGCCCCTCTTATAGCGTTGTTAGTTGCAGGTGAAGTTGAAGATGCTTGCTTCATGTTGAAGTTTTGTTGGGTTATATCACACTATATAAATGCTTAAAATGAAATCATCTATATATTGGCAATGGGTGGAAGGCTAAGCCTTTTGCTTGGTGTTTTGTTCCACTCATGCCGCTAGGAACCGTTTAAACCGGTGTTATGTTCCTTGATTTTGCGTTCCTCACACGGTTGGGGTTATGGGGCCCCCTCGATAAACCGCTAAGTTCTAAGTCTTTTCCAGCAAGTCCCAACATTGGTACTATTTGCCTAATAACTAAATAAACTTGCATAGGGAGTAATTAACCCTCTTTCTTAATCAACAACCCCGGGCCAGTGCTCCACATGAGTGTTGGTCCGAAACGGGGAGCCTGCGGGGCCGCCTTGGGGAAACCCGAGGTATCTGGCATACACCTGTAGCTTCGCCCATCCGGTCGTGTCCTGAGACTAGATACGTGCGGCTACTATCAGGGTGTCGACACGCCGGGAGGATTTGCTGGATTAGCCTTACCTTAGTTCGGAGTATCTTGAGCACGGGATTCCGAGAATACTCGGGTCTTCCCACCTTGGAGCTGCGACTCCGCGGATCGTGGGCTTGTCATGGGCCAAGTTGGAACACCCCTGCAAGGTTATGAACTTTCGAAAGTCGTACCCACGGTTATGTGGCAGATGGGAGCTTGTTAATATCCGGTTGTAGAAAACTTGACACATTGTTCTAATACACTACCAGCGTGAGTACCATGACTGTCATTTTCCGAAAGGGGTTTCGGGAGATGAACACGGTGGGGTTATGTTTGACTGGCATTAGTTTAGGATCACTTAGTGATCATCTCTCGACCGAGGCGCCTTCTCTTCTCGCTCTCTTTTACGTAAGCTAGTGCTAGTTGCTGCTGCAAACACTTGTTCTTTTCTTCAGCCTTATCCACTCCCAAGGCTTAGATAGTCATGTTACCCGGGAACGGGATTGCTGAGTCCTCTGTGGCTCACAGTTACTTCACCACACCAGATGCAGGTCCGATGGTGAGCTATCCAAGTGATGGCACTGAGCTAGACTGGGAGTACGACGAGGAGCGTAGCCGTTACTATGTTCGTTATCCTGATGATCAGTAGTGGAACTTCTACTAGGATTCGATCCGACCTGTGGATTTAAATTATGTTTGGTATCTTGTCATTTGGATTTTACCCTTAGATGGGCTGTGATGTTTTATTGAATGATGATTTGAAACATGTAATGTATTTGTGTGACGTGGCGAGTGTAAGCCAACTATTTTATGTTTTCCATCCCCATCTTTTACATGAGTTGTGCAAAGATACCAAACTTGCGATCATTCCAGCATGGGGTTATGTCTCTAAGTCGTGCCTCGACACGTAGGAGATATAGTCCCATCCTGGGCATTACAAGTTGGTATTCAGAGCCTTCTCCGACCTAGGAGCCCCCACTGATTGATCGAATCGTTGACGGTCGAGTCTAGGCACACACTGAAAATATTTTTGAGTCCTATATTATATCGGAGAGTAGGATTTCTTTGCTTCTCATCCCCTTTCTCTCTGGTGAGGACTCCTGACGACTACTCTTGCCTCTTCTACTTTCAAAAATTGCACCAATTTTTTTTTAGGAATCTCGCGAGTATTGTGGGATTGTTTCGATGTTCTTCTGACGAGAATATTGTTCTCTATGCCTCCTGACATTAGGGATTGTGGCAGTGTCCCGGGGAGTTGAGCTTCGGGGTATTGTCGTCACAAGCATATCGCGGCAGTACTAAATACTTAAGGCGGCCGACATCGAAAATCTCTCCTATACGGTTAGTGGCAAGATAACCCCGACATCACCCAGTACTGGGGAGGTAGTTCGGGAGTATTGCCATAGCTTGGTATAGTGGATGCTTTTCGAAGGTCCGAGGTAGACAGTTTCCGAGAAAGACTGGTTATGTGTTGAAGGATGGATACAGTTGGATGTAGGTTTAGAGTTGATTGCGCGGTGCTTCCCCTGTATCCCCAACACCTGATTGCATAACTGGAAACTTTCGGAAATTAATAGGTGGGTTTATCCAGTAGATCGTAGGCATTCTTCCAACGAATGCAGGTTAGCGAGTTCGGGGTTCTACATTGAGTGAAGTGGTATTATGACCGATGTTCCAATCGTGAGTTGCATCTTAAAGGGTCCTTGGCTATGCTGATCCGGGGATTGCAAAACCCTTTCGTAACGCGTTCATATGCTTTCAGCACAAAGATGTTAGAACGAAGCTCCTATCTTGTGTTTGTTTCCGTCTGTACCTTGTTGTTTTTCTTTTACCTTTTGTCCCCTATGTGGCTTCTCGTGAAGATTGATGTTATCATTTAACTGAGAATTTCATTCGTTCCTCTTGTTCGAATGATTATTGTGAAGACTTGTTGCAATTCATTCCGTTGTTTCATCTTATACCTTCTTTCAATCAATTGCTGATTCGTGGTCATCTCTTTCAGGATGGCTCCGAAAAAAGTTCCCAACGCTAACCCGGAGGGTGAAGAGGTCCCTGATCGTCCTCCTTCCCCTCCTCCTTCGTCTGAGGCTTGGAGAGCGATTATGCAGACTACAAATCAGAACACCCAGTTGTTGATGCAGATGATGCAGCAGATGCAAGCTAATCAAGCTAATCAGGGTGTTCCAGGGAATCAAGGCAATTTCTTCAACCAGCAGCACCATGCTACTCTCAACCAGTTCTTGGCCAATAATCCAAAAGCTTTCAGTTACTGTGTCGACCTTCTTGATGCTGAAGATTGGATCACCGATATCAAGAAGCATTTTGAGTGCAGTAACGTAAGAGAAGAGGATTATGTGAAGTTTGCAGCCTTCCAACTCAAAGACCAAGCAGCTGACTGGTGGCAGCAGTACAAAGACTCCAGGCCAGGTCGTGTGATCTCTTGGGAGGATTTCTGCAAGGACTTTCGCTCTCACCACATTCCAACAAGTGTCATCGAGGGTATGCGTGAGCAATTCCGCAACCTGAAGCTGGGCTCTATGTCAGCCTATCAGTATAATGTGAAGTTCCAAAACCTCGCCCGCTATGCTAAGCAAGACATTCCTGATGCCAAGAGCAAAATCTATCAATTCCGAGGAGGTCTGAAAGATGAACTTCAACTTGCTCTCACCTTGTTCAAGCCCGATGAATTCGACAAATTCTATAACATGGCTTTGAAACAAGAGGCAGCTCAGCTCAAGATGGAGGCTTCCAAAAAGAGGATTCGAGATGCCGTTCACTCCTCCTCATCGTCTCAGATGGTCTCGAAACAACAG
Organism: Secale cereale; assembly: GCA_902687465.1. Classification (NCBI taxonomy): domain Eukaryota; kingdom Viridiplantae; phylum Streptophyta; class Magnoliopsida; order Poales; family Poaceae; genus Secale; species Secale cereale. The sequence goes on along the minus strand of LR738711.1, from coordinate 686,270,470 downwards.
AAATTTTGGCTTCCTCCTCCTCCAGTGATTCGAGCTCCTTACAACAACTCCAACAACAAGAACTCTAGTGGACGTGGTTTCTCCCACCCACCCAACCCGAGCAGCCAGTCGAAGAATCAGTTTCAGTATCAAGGTTCCAAGTCAAGTGGTTCTCATTTCCGTCCTCTCTCAGAAGTGGTGTGCAACAAGTGTGGCCAGAAGGGTCATTATGCTAACAGATGCCTGAACCCAAAGCGTCTTCCACCTCCTCCACCTGTGAGTTCAGCTATTGTCAAACATAATCCCAAGCAAGCAAGGGTCAATCTGATGAATGCAGCGCAAGCGGAGAATTCTTCTAATGTGATTTTGGGTAACCTTTCAGTTAACTCTTTTCCAGCTAAAGTGTTGTTTGATTCGGGTGCTTCATGTTCTTTCATGTCTCAACCATTTGCATCCAAGCACGATGTTGTCACTTCAAATTTTCCTCAGAGGTTGCAAGTCATTTCTCCGGGGAGACGTATGACTTCTAATATATTTGCCCCGGATGTTTCTATTCGCATGGGTGATTATCGCTTTCTGGCTAAACCGGTGGTTCTTGGTAATTCCGACATTGACCTCATCCTCGGGATGGACTGGCTTTCTCAGCATGATGCTCAAATTGATTGTGCACGGAAGGAAGTCAAGATTACTCATCTTGATGAAGATGTGATTATCTTTGCCTCCAGGGATAACACTATCAGGCTTTTCTCTCTCAATGATAAGGGCGAGATTAATGCCATCTCTCAAATTCCGGTGGTAAACGAATACGAAGACGTCTTTCCTAAAGAACTTCCAGGCATGCCTCCACACCGTAAGGTGGAATTCATCATTGAACTCGAGCCGGGTACTGAGCCAGCATGCCGGCGTCTGTACAAGCTCTCTCCTGAAGAATTGAAGGAATTGAAGAAGCAGCTTGATGAACAGGAGCGTATGGGCCTCATCAGGCCGAGTATGTCTCCTTGGGGCTGTGGTGTCTTATTTGTCAAGAAGAAAGATGGCACGGAACGTCTCTGCGTTGATTACCGGCCATTGAACAAGAAGACAATAAAGAACAAGTATCCGCTCCCCAACATCAACGAACTGTTCGAGCAGCTCAAGGGAGCTAAAGTGTTCTCTAAGCTCGATCTCCGAATGGGCTATCACCAAATTCGCATTCGTGAGGAGGACATACCCAAGACTGCCTTCAGAACGAGCTACGGTTCATATGAATATACAGTCATGTCCTTTGGTCTCGCCAATGCTCCTCCTACCTTCTCGAGAATGATGCACTACATCTTCAACCCCTACACCGGCGAGTTTGTGCTTGTGTATCTAGATGACATTTTGGTATTTTCCAAGAATGAAGAAGATCACGAAAAGCACCTCCGTCTTGTTCTCGACCGACTCCGTGAACATAAGTTCTATGCCAAGTTCTCCAAGTGCGAATTTTGGCCCGATAAGGTTTTGTACCTGGGCCATATCATCTCAGCTGACGGTATTGCGGTTAATCCCGAGAAAGTTGAAGCAATTGTCAACTGGGAAGCTCCTCAGAACGTCAAGCAACTCCGAAGCTTTCTTGGTCTTGCCAGCTATTGCAGAAGGTTCGTTGAGAACTTCTCCAAGATTGCCAAGCCTCTTTCCAACTTGCTGCAGAAGAATGTCAAGTACTACTGGTCTCCAGATTGTGAAGTGGCATTCAAAACTCTCAAAGAAAAGCTCGTCTCTGCTCCAGTTCTATCTCCTCCAGATGAATCCAAGCCCTATGAAGTATTCTGTGATGCTTCTCTTCAAGGACTTGGTGGTGTGCTTATGCAAGACAAGAGAATTGTGGCATACACTTCTCGTCAGCTGAAGCCAAGTGAGAAGAACTACCCCACACATGATCTCGAGCTAGCAGCTGTGGTACATGCTTTGATTACGTGGAGACATCTGTTGTTGGGCAGAAAAGTCGACATCTTCACCGATCACAAGAGCTTGAAGTACTTCTTCACACAGCCGAATCTGAACCTCCGCCAGACTCGTTGGGTTGAAATGATCCAAGAGTATGATCCCAGCATCGAATACACTCCTGGCAAGGCGAATGTGATTGCAGATGCTTTGAGCAGAAAGGCATATTGCAACAGCCTTCTTATCAAGCCGTTCCAGCCTGAGCTTTGTGAATCTTTCTGGAAACTCAACCTCCAAGTCGTTCCCCAAGGTTTTCTTGCAAATCTTCAAGTTGCTCCTACCTTGGAAGATCAGGTCCGTGAGGCCCAACTTAGTGATGCCATGGTGCAGAAGGTGAAACATGGAATTGCAAAGGGCACTCCTAAATACAAGTGCTATCATGTTGATGAGAGAGATACCTTGTTCTTCGAGGACAGACTCGTTGTTCCCAAAGGTGATCTCAGGAAGCTCATAATGGAAGAAGCACATGATTCTCTTCTTTCCATTCATCCTGGCAGTTCCAAGATGTATCAAGACCTCAAGCAATCTTACTGGTGGACACGCATGAAAAGGGAGATTGCCCAATTCGTGAATGAATGTGATGTCTGCAGAAGAGTGAAGGCAGAGCATCAACGTCCAGCCAGTCTTCTCCAACCTCTTCCTATTCCCGAGTGGAAATTCGACCACATTGAAATGGATTTCGTCACTGGCTTTCCTAAGTCCAAAAGAGGGAATGATTCTATCTTTGTGGTGATTGACAAGCTTACCAAAGTCGCTCACTTCCTTCCAGTCAAAGAATCCATCAATGCAGCTCAATTGGCAGAGTTGTACACTTCCAGAATTGTGTATTTACATGGCATTCCTCAAGTCATCTCCTCAGACCGTGGAAGTTTGTTCACTTCAAAGTTCTAGGACTCCTTTCAGTCTGCCATGGGCACTAAGATCAGGTTCAGCACTGCTTTTCACCCTCAGACAAGTGGTCAAGTCGAAAGAGTGAATCAGATTCTGGAAGACATGCTCAGAGCCTGTGTCATCTCTTTTGGCATGAAATGGGAAGATTGCCTTCCATTTGTCGAGTTCTCTTACAACAACAGCTTTCAAGCAAGTCCAGGCAAAGCCCCGTTTGAAATCCTCTATGGCAGAAAGTGTCGTACCCCTCTCAACTGGTCTGAAACTGGTGAACGTCAACTTCTTGGCAATGACTTGATCTCAGAAGCCGAAGAAATGTGCAAAGTCATACGTGAGAATCTCAAGGCCGCTCAGTCGTGTCAGAAGAGCTACTATGACGGCAAGCATCGTGATTTGGCTTTCAACATTGGTGATCATGTTTATCTCCGTGTTTCTCCGATGAAAGGCACCCAAAGATTCGGTATCAAAGGAAAGCTTGCTCCTAGATACGTCGGGCCTTTCAAGATCCTTGGCAAAAGAGGCGATCTAGCCTATCAACTTGAGCTCCCTTCCAACTTTGCCAATGTTCATGATGTGTTCCATGTGTCTCAACTCCGCAAATGCTTCAAGGCACCTGAACGCATGATTCCGTTTGAAGAGATTGATCTTCAACAAGATTTGTCCTACCGAGAGCATCCCGTTGCTATTCTCGAAGAAACCGAGCGCAAGACCCGCAACAAGTCCATCAAATTCTTGAAAGTCAAGTGGTCACACCATACCGACCGAGAAGCTACGTGGGAACGAGAAGATCATCTTCGTTCCGAGTACCCTTCCTTTTTCCAGTCCTAGATCTCGGGACGAGATCTTTTTGTAGTAGAGGAGAGTTTGTAATGCCCCGGATGTAATACTTTCCATTTTGGGCATATAAGATATCTCTGGCTTCATCACTTCCATTTCGGGTTCTTTGTCTTTCGGGTTTTCGTCGTTTTGTTGTGTGCGTGTGTGGCATTCATTCATATCATGTAGACATGTGCATCGCATTGCATTTGTGTTGTCGGTTGCATCCGGTTCCACGTGTTCCTTCCAGTTGTCCATTTTGCGTTCCGGAGCTCCCTCATGTGTCCGTGGCGTCCCGTAGGCCTACTTTGGTGTTTGGCCGTGTAACGTTACCGGTTTGGCGCGAGACTTGTCGTGTGTTGTTGTTTTGGTATGTGTAACCCGCCTGTCAAATCTCGTCGTGTTTCGAGTCCGTTTGCTACCCCAACAGTTATTCTCGTGGGCTCAAAGTGCCTCCACTTTGAGGCCCAAGACACCCCTCCAACAGCCCACCAAACCACTCCAAACCCCTCCTATCATCTAGGCCATCCAATTCTAATCGCGTGGCCGAAAACCGCACTCCATTTGGGCAACCCTAGCTCCTTGTGCCTATATATTTGTCCACTTCCCCCAATTTTTGCCCCAAATCAAGGAAACCCTAGCCCCACCTTCTCCTTCCTCCAGCCACCACCACCTCGCCGGAATCTCGCCGGAGTTCGCCGGAGCTCCACCATCTCGCCGGAATTTTGCCGGAATCCGCCACCTCGCCGCCGCCTCCACCCTCGCATCCGCCGCCGGGCCTCCCGCCTCCGGCCCCGTTCATCGCCGCCGGCCGGCTCTCAGGCAGCCGGACCACCGGATCCCTCCGTCGGGGCAGCCAGGCGCTCGAAGCGTCGAGGCAGCAGGCTCCCCGATCGAGTCAACGCGCCGCCACCCGATCTTGATCTGCTGGGCGCCGCCGATCTGCCAGGCTGGGCCTTTCCCGCGAACCCTAGGGCCCAGCCCAGCTCCCGATCGCCATCGCCAGGTCGCCACTCCAGGCCACGAGCGCCGTCGGGCCTCCCCCTGGGCCGCGCCAGGGCCCGTCCGCCTCCTTCGCGGGCCGCGCATCGCCAGCCGCCGCTCTCCAGCGCCGCGGGCCGCCTCCACTCCGCCAGGCGCCCGGGCCCAACTGCCGCGCCGGATCCACCGCCTGGGCCGTTGCCACCACCTGCGGGCCGCACCCGATCCGCAGATCCGCTTCGTTTTTTTCCCAGATCTAGGTTGACCTCTTTTCCTCCTAAGTCCCTGTGATTTGTGTTGTCTGATGCAATATTCAATCTGCGATAACTTTTTGTGTGTTGCTCCGTTTTGCGCAAATGACATGTCCAGATGTTCGTGGTGACTAGCACTACGATTCATTCCATTGTGCCATGCATGTTTGAGTTCATCTAGATGCTTATTTTTCTGTTGCAAGAGTGCATCCCGATATAAACTGCTGTTAGTGATGTTTTTATGCCATCTTTGCATAGTGATATCTTTTAGCTCGTTTATCCGAATGATGCAAATGACATGTCCACATGTTCGTCTTGCCATGCTCTACATGATGATTGCTTAGACTTGCATGATAGATTTAATCTTGCCATGTTTATCTCCGTTGCAAAGTGCCATGTGGATGTGATGTTGTTTAACTTGTTATGAAATGCCATCTTGTTGAGCTCATTGCTATCGTTGTGTTTATCTCCATGATGCATGCTTAGGTGTTTTGGAATCACCATCATATGTACTCTGATGTGGTGCTTACCACTTGCCATGTTTAGATTTGAGGTGACTTAAACTTGCTCTCAAAGATGCCATGATGAAACTGCTGTTTAACACTTAGTGAAATTTCACAAAGTCTGGAATCTGTAATTCTCAGATGCCATGTTTGATTGCTGTTCTAGGACAATCCATGATAGTTTTGGAGTGACTCTTGATGGTTCCTTTCTGTACATATTGTTGGCTATACATTCATGCTCTCACATGATTATTTGAGTGGCTGTAGCATATTTAACTTTTGCTCCAAAGTTGCAATAAATTACTGCTGTCAGGATTTTGTTGTCAAGTTCGATATGTCCAAGCTTGTTGCTATTGATCCGTGGCTCCTTTGGGGGTGCACCAATGGACTTATTTGCTGTAGGATATGTCTAGTTTATGTTCATGCTCTTTGCCATGATGTTTGAGTGCTGTAGCTTATTTATCTAATGCTCCGAAGTTACTATGTTGCTGTAATTTTCAGCTTTCGCATGTGTATTGTTTTGTGTGTAACTTTTAGCCCGTAGCTCTGATTTCAGCAAGTCTTATATGAAACTTGATCAATTTTCCGTGTAGATTCATAATATCCTATTGTTATCATGTTTTGAAGCATTTTTCTTGATCGCATATTGTCATGCTCATTGTGCTCCCTTAGTGCATAAGTCGTGCATCCATCATTTTTGTGTGCGCATTGCATCTTGTTGATTCGTGCCTTGTGTGGTTGTGTTGTTTAGAGCCGGAAGCTAAAACCGAGTACGAGTACGAGCACGAGGTTACCACCGAGGTTGAGCACGAGGACCCCTCTTACGATCCGAACGACAACTCTTCAGGCAAGATGACCGAACCCGGATACCATTACTATTTTCGCCTATTGCTAGAAGTCTCGATCTATAGTTTTGCCTCGATGCCCATGTCTTTCCTGTCAGCCTCCTACTTGTAACCATGACCATGTTTAACCACCCTACCTATGCAAACCGTTGAATGGCTAAGTACGCTTCGCTCAGCCCCTCTTATAGCGTTGTTAGTTGCAGGTGAAGTTGAAGATGCTTGCTTCATGTTGAAGTTTTTTTGGGTTATATCACACTATATAAATGCTTAAAATGAAATCATCTATATATTGGCAATGGGTGGAAGGCTAAGCCTTTTGCTTGGTGTTTTGTTCAACTCATGCCGCTAGGAACCGTTTAAACCGGTGTCATGTTCCTTGATTTTGCGTTCCTCACACGGTTGGGGTTATGGGGCCCCCTCGATAAACCGCTAAGTGCTAAGTCTTTTCCAGCAAGTCCCAACATTGGTACTATTTGCCTAATAACTAAATAAACTTGCATAGGGAGTAATTAACCCTCTTTCTTAATCAACAACCCCGGGCCAATGCTCCACATGAGTGTTGGTCCGAAACGGGGAGCCTGTGGGGCCGCCTTGGGGAAACCCGAGGTATCTGGCATACACCTGTAGCTTCGCCCATCCGGTCGTGTCCTGAGACTAGATACGCGCGGCTACTATCAGGGTGTCGACACGCCGGGAGGATTTGCTGGATTAGCCTTACCTTAGTTCGGAGTATCTTGAGCACGGGATTCCGAGAATACTCGGGTCTTCCCACCTTGGAGCTACGACTCCGCGGATCGTGGGCTTGTCATGGGCCAAGTTGGAACACCCCTGCAGGGTTATGAACTTTCGAAAGTCGTTCCCGCGGTTATGTGGCAGATGGGAGCTCGTTAATATCCGGTTGTAGAAAACTTGACACATTGTTCTAATACACTACCAGCGTGAGTACCGTGACTGTCATTTTCCGAAAGGGGTTTCGGGAGATGAACACGGTGGGGTTATGTTTGACTGGCTATAGTTTAGGATCACTTAGTGATCATCTCTCGACCGAGGCGCCTTCTCTTCTCGCTCTCTTTTACGTAAGCTAGTGCTAGTTGCTGCTGCAAACACTTGTTCTTTTCTTCAGCCTTATCCACTCCCAAGGCTTAGATAGTCATGTTACCCGGGAACGGGATTGCTGAGTCCTCTGTGGCTCACAGTTACTTCACCACACCAGATGCAGGTCCGATGGTGAGCTATCCAATTGATGGCACTGAGCTAGACTGGTAGTACGACGAGGAGCGTAGCCGTTACTATGTTCTTTATCCTGATGATCAGTAGTGGAACTTCTACTAGGATTCGATCCGTCCTGTGGATTTAAATTATGTTTGGTATCTTGTCATTTGGATTTTACCCTTAGATGGGCTGTGATGTTTTATTGAATGATGATTTGAAACATGTAATGTATTTGTGTGACGTGGCGAGTGTAAGCCAACTATTTTATGTTTTCCATCCCCATCTTCTACATGAGTTGTGCAAAGATACCAAACTTGCGATCATTCCAGCATGGGGTTATGTCTCTAAGTCGTGCCTCGACACGTAGGAGATATAGTCCCATCCTGGGCATTACAGCCCAAGGTTAAAATCTTCGCGGCGCCATATCTCTAGACTCAAACATAGGTGACTTCGGTCACCGCCCTCTCTTGTAGAGGGGTCTCCTGCCTCTTGCTAGTGTGTGTGTGTGTGTGAGTGGTGGTTTGCCTTTCCCTCTTTGTGCGTTTCTTTTCGAGCTTTGCCTTGAACCTTTTGTTGCCGTGGCGTGCTGGGCGGTACTACCGCTGGTGGTGCGCGGTACTACCGCTTGTAAGCGGTACTACCGCCCACCAGCGCGGTACTACCGCTGCGGGGAGGTATGTGGGGGTTATATCGGGGCAGGGGGAGGTTTCTCTCCCCCAAACTCATTCATTCGCCCCCTCATTCCTCTCTCTCTCTCTCTCTCTCTCTCTCTCTCTCTCTCTCTCTCTCCAGCAGTTCGTCGTCGCGGAAGGGCTCCGGCGCATCTCCTCCTCCGGGGTGCTCCTCTCCTTTTCCTTCGGTGGAGTCGATCCCCACCATGTCCTCTTGCCATGGATGCCGGTATTGCCCCCGTTCCTCTTCTCCTCGTGTCTCTTTTTCAGATCTTGTGTTTTAGGGGCAATAGTGTTTGCATCTTTAGATTTTTGGCTAAATCTGGGCTTGAGTAGGAAGGAGAAAGCAACTAGACTATCTAGATTAGAGTATGATAGAAATATTTTTGAATTTGACAGGACGGTAGTGCCGGATCTGACCACGGTGGTAGGAAACCGCTGTTTCCCCGCCTCGAGCGGTACTATCGCTCCCTGGAGTGGTACTACCGCTTACCAGATCACGGTACTACCGCGGCATGCCTAGTTCACACATATTTCTTCATTCCTTGATGTTCTTTTGTCGGGTTCATTGGCTTATGCTCGTTCTTTTTGGTTGGTTCGTCTGTGTGTGTGTTTGGTTCCAGGTGATGAACATCCCGAGCATCAGGCTCGTCGTATTAACCCCAATCGTGCAACCTCAAAGCGCTACCGCTCATCTGAGTTTGCTGGAGGTTCCTCGAGTGCTCCACCTCCACCTCAACAGAAGAAGAAGGCCATGGCAAAGCCAAAGGGCAAAACCATGACACAAATGAGTGGCAAGGAGTTCTGGGCAAGGCGTCGCCGCAATCCCTATGAGGTTGATCAAGAACCCAATTTGGTCAACTGTCCGTTCTGGAATCGCTTCCAGTTTGCTGTCTACTTTGATGTGCTCAAGGCTAAGAAGAATCTCTTTGTCAGTGTTCGCTCGATCGACACGGAATACCTTGAGAAGGATCCGGTGTATTTTGGCGAGGCTCTTCAGATGTGCACTCAGCTCAACATTCTTCAGATCATTCAGTTCAACAAGGACTTTGACGCAGATCTTGTGGCTCAATTCTATGCCACGGTCCATCTAGGGACGGATGAGGACAGAACTCTGACATGGATGACCAATGGCAAACTGTTATCTGTCAAGTGGAAGGCGTTCATGGAGTTACTTAGGGTGGAAGACCAGGGACTTGAGACACCAGTTGGCTTTCGTCCTCACCAGAACGAAACCTCCACTCACAAGCAAGCTCTCTGGCCTTACTGCACTGTGAAAGTCCACCCTGAGACTAAGAAGGTAACATATGAGTTGTCTACCTATCTGGATATCCTTCACCGCATCTTTCGTGAGACTCTTTTCCCTCAGATTGGGAATCATGATATGGTTCACTCCTATCTTGTGGATATGCTTCTCTTTTGCCAACATCAGTTAGAGAGGAACACTGGTGAGACCCTGGATATTTCACATGTGATGTGGTCTGACCTCTTGTCTGCTATTCTTGAACGCAAGTGCCTGATCTATGGTCCTTTAATCATGCTGCTAATTGAGAAGGCTTGGGATCATGTCTATCCCAATGCATTGCTGGAGACTGGAGAGTTGGTGTCTCATGAGATCAAGTGTCTGAGGCGGAAGGACAACTGGGGCACTCATGCATCCAAGACTGGAGGCTCATCCTCCACTGCTGCTATGGAGACAGAGGAGGCTGAGGTTGAAGCAGATGATGATGATGACTATGAGCCATCTGGTGCAGAGCCCTCGTGGGCAAAGAAGCTCAAAAAAAGATGAAGAAGCTGTTTTGCATGGAGTCTCATGGTCAGTACATGACTCATGTGGCAGAGAAGAAGGCCAGGGGCGTCACAAGGAGCTCATGCGTCAGTTGGGTGCGACTGTGGCCAGTGGCTCTGAGGAGCAGGTAACCGAGGAGGAAGAGTGGATCAAGCAGCATTGCCCATGGACTGATTCCGATGCCGAGCAGTTTCAGGTCGACGACGACGAAGACGATGACCCTGCTGCAATCTGATGATTCGAGACCTTCTCGTGCTCTCACCTGGAGCCGTAGCTTAGCTCTCTGCCCTTTTGGTGTCCCGATGCCAAAGGGGGAGAGAGTTTAGGGATTTGTGCCTTTGTGTTTCTGTCGCTTGTGTGCGTTTCGTTTCTTGTGATTTGGTTGTTTTTCGTGAGACCTAAGTTAAGTTCCCGTCATATGGTGTGAGACATATGCTACCCCATCTTATTTATGTACCTGGTACTCTCTAGCATGCATGATTATCTTACTATGTACTATGCTCTCATATCTTGCTTAGGTTGTTGGTCTCTAAAATATAGGGGGAGTGTTGATCCTAGCATGTGTGCCGTGCAGTCCAAAGCACTTATCGAGATAGCACACATCTAGGGGGAGCCCGTCTATATTTTAGGGGTGTGGATTTTGCATTTAAGTTATGTTATTATTCCTTTTGTGTAAATCCCGTTTTGTCACCAATCCACCAAAAAGGGGGAGATTGTAAGGGCATATTTAGCCAAATGGTGTTTTGGTGATTGATGACAATGCGTTTGCGGACAAATCATGTGTTCTAAGCTCTTTCAGATACATCTCACAAAGGCACAAGAAGATTAGAGGCCCCTCGGAATCTATGGAAGATGGTGTTTCCTTTTTGCTTAGTTTTCGGTGGTTCTGAGTAATAGGAAAGCCGTACTATTAAGAGGGGATCCTCTTTGGTAAGGTTTGGGTGGAATCAACACGTACACTTCTTTATTGCACCCATCATTCCTTCCCGCCGCAATGGAGTTCTTCTTTCCCATCTTCTCTAGCTTTTCCTGGCTCCAGCGGTAGTACCGCGGATCCCAGCGGTAGTACCGCCCGTGTGTCTCAAGCGGTAGTACCGCCCCACTAAGAGGTAGTACCGCTTGGTACACACTGCGGTAGTACCGCAGCTGATCCGTGCTACCACCGCCTCGACTCGCGAAGCGCGTTTTCGTGTCGAGTTTTGCGGTACTAGGTGCGGTAGTAGAGGCGGTAGTACCGCTCCCAGCGGTAGTACCGCCCTGAGACCGCGGTAGTACCGCTCTGGGTCCCTACCCCTATGGCACGGTAGTACCGCTTGTGAGGCAACGGTAGTACCGCTCTATAAGCGGTAGTACCGCTCTGTGCGGGGCTGAGTGGGGGATAACGGTTGGATTGTTCCCCCCACTATATAAAGGCTTCTTCTTCCTCCTTTTTGACTCACCTCTTCCCCCACATACTCCATTGTTGCTCCAAAGCTCCATTTTCGCCCGATCTCTCTCCCTAGCCAATCAAACTCGTTGATTTGCTCGGCATTGCTTGAGAAGGCATCGATCTACACTTCCACCAAGAGATATTTGATTCCCCCCACTAATCCCTAGCGGATCTTGTTACTCTTGGGTGTTTGAGCACCCTAGACGGTTGAGGTCACCTCGAAGCCATATTCCATTGTGGTGAAGCTTCGTGGTTTCCTTGGGAGCCTCCAATTTAGTTGTGCAGATAGCCCCAACCTTGTTTGTAAGGGTTCGGTTGCCGCCTTCAAGGGCACCACTAGTGGAATCACGGCACCTTGCATCGTGTGAGGGCGTGAGGAGAATACGGTGGCCCTAGTGGCTTCTTGGGGAGCATTGTGCCTCCACACCGCTCCAATGGAGACATACTTCCCCTCAAAGGGAAGGAACTTCGGCAACACATCCTCGTCTCCACCGGTTCCTCTTGTGGTTATTTCTTAACTTTACTTGTGCAAGCATTACTTGTTTATCTCCTATAGCTTGCTTGTGAAGTTGTTATCTTTACTTTCTATTAGTTGTCATCTTAGTAGCATATCTAGACAACTTACTTTAACGCTTAATTTAAAGTGGTTAAGAAATGCTAAAAATTGTTAGTTGCCTATTCACCCCCCCCCTCTAGTCAACCATATCGATCCTTTCAATTGGTATCTAAGCCTCGTCTCTTTTTAAGGAAACGAATTACAGCTGGGCAATTGACAGAATTATGTGCGCAAACCAATGCTAATTTTATTGCAAGAAAGGTAGAGGTTCAAAGCATGAGCGGTACGCCAAGGTAAGTAGACCGAAATCCATCTGCATCTACTACTAATCATCCACCTTGAGATATCTATCCAGAACATCTCGCTGGTATTAAGTTGCGAGTCCCACCCATAGTGTAAACTCAAAGCAACAGACAACTGCATTAAAAGAACTTTGCGTAAAGTAAACAATCCTTGCACCCGCGGGCACAAGCACCGTTGTTTTCCCCCTTGTGGCAACAGCACATCCCCTAGACTCATGTTTCTGTCACTCAAGCTAGTCATCGAGGGGCATGAACCCACAATCAAGCATAACGTTCCCTCTTGGAGTCACTACCTACTACTTGGCCAAAGCAATAAATAACAACGGAGAACATGCAATAATTACTTACGAACATAAATATAAAAGAGGTAGATCAAATATATTACTCAAACACAATCTGAACATAATCTCACAATCCATCGGATCCCAGCAAACTCAACATAGCAACAGCATAAGGATTACATATGTGCCTCGATCATGTAGGGCAGCTCACGAGGTCTAATAGTGAAGCACGAGAAGGGGAGGAGAACATCACATAGCTACTGGTCATGGACCCATGGTCCAAGGGAGACTACTCACAACTCATCCGGGGGGCGTCCATGGTGGTGGAGAGGCTCCCGGTGGTGATCCTCCCCTCCGGCAGGGTGCCGGGAAGAGTTCTCCTGGTGCTCCCGATCTTGGAAGCACGGTGGCGGCGGAACAGAGATGAGATCGCGAAAAAGGGTTCCCGTCTCGAGGGTTTCGAGACGCGTCTTAAATATATGCCAAAGGGGGCATCAGCGGAGGCTCGGGGG
>LR738711.1:686246893-686257202 GCA_902687465.1 Secale cereale | reverse complement strand
GTACTTTGGCTACCGGGAAGCTTCTGGAACGCTGATTTTTTATATAATTTTTCTGGGATTTTTCGGGCAGTTCTCGTAACGTGAAAACCTGAAATACAAAAACAGCAGAAAACAGAAACTGGCACTGGGGTGCACTGAGTTAACAGGTTAGTCCAAATATGATTAAAAGTGTATGGAAGTGTATAAATATCGTAGCAATATCACCCAAAAGAGGCATGGCGCAAGCAGAAATATAGATACGTTTTGGACGTATCATTGGGGAACGTAGTATTTTCAAAATTTTCCTACGATCACGCAAGATCTATCTACTAGATGCATACCAACGAGGGGGAGAGTGTGTCTACGTACCCTCGTAGACCGGGAGCGGAAGCGTCTAGTGACGCGGTCGATGTAGTCGAACTTCTTCGCGGTCCAACCGATCAAGTACTGAACGTACGGCACCTCCGCGTTCAGCACACGTTCAGCTTGATGACGTCCCACGAGCTCTTGATCCAGTTGAGCTTCACGGGAGAGTTTCGTCGGCATGACGGCGTGGTGACGGATATGATGAAGTTACCGGCGCAGGGCTTCGCCTAAGCACTGCAACGGTATGACCGAGGTGTGTTTCTGGGGAGGGGGGCACCGCACACGGTTGGGAGAGATCAATTGATCAACTTATGTGTCCTAGGGTGCCCCCCTGCCCCCTATATAAAGGAGGAAGGGGAGGGGCCGGCCAGCCCTTCTATGGCGCGCCAGGGAGGCAATCCTACTAGGAATAGGATTGCAATCCTATTCCTAGTAGGAGTCCACCAAGAAGGAAGAGGGGGAAGGAAGGAGAGGGAGAGGTGGCGCCCCCCAATCCTAGTCCAACTAGGATTCCATGGTGGGGCGCCGTCCAGCCTCTATGGGCTGCCTCTCTTCTTTCCTCAAGGCCCACTATGGACCATCCCCCCTCGTGGGGGGTTCCAGTAACCCCCTCCGGCAATCCGGTTAAATCCGAAACTTTTCCGGAACACTTCCGGTGTCCGAATATAGTCGTCCAATATATCAATCTTTATGTCTCAGACATTCCGAGACTCCTAGTCATGTCTGTGATCTCATCCGGGACTCCAAACTACCTTCGGTACATCAAAACTCATAAACTCATAATACCGATCGTCATCAAACGTTAAGCATGCGGACCTTACGGGTTCGAGAACTATGTAGACATGACCGAGACTCATCTCCGGTCAATAACTAATAGCGGAACCTGGATGCTCATATTGGTTCCTACATATTCTACGAAGATCTTTATCAGTCAAACCGCATAACAACATACGTTGTTCCTTTTGTCATCGGTATGTTACTTGCCCGAGATTCGATCGTCGGTATCTCTATACCTAGTTCAATCTCGTTACCGGCAAGTCTCTTTACTCGTTCCGTAATACATCATCTCGTGACTAACTCATTAGTCATTTGCTTGCAAGGCTTATTATGATGTGCATTACCGAGAGGGCCCAGAGATACCTCTCCGACATTCGGAGTGACAAATCCTAGTCTTGATCTATGCCAATACCACGAATACTTTCGGAGACACCTGTAGAGCATCTTTATGATCACCCAGTTACGTTGTAACATTTGATAGCACACAAGGTGTTCCTACGGTATTCGGGAGTTGCATAATCTCATAGTCATAAGAACATGTATAAGTCATGAAGAAAGCAATAGCAGTAAAACTAAACAATCATAGTGCTAAGCTAACGGATGGGTCTAGTCCATCACATCATTTTCCTAATGATGTGATCCCATTGATCAAATTACAACTCATGTATATGGCTAGGAAACATAGCCATCTTTGACCAATGAGCTAGTCTAGTAGAGGCATACTAGGGACATACTGTTTTGTCTATGTATTCACACATGTACTAAGTTTCCGGTTAATATAATTCTAGCATGAATAATAAACATTTATCATGATATAAGGAAATATAAATAACAACTTTATTATTGCCTCTAGGGCATATTTCCTTCAGTCTCCCACTTGCACTAGAGTCAATAATCTAGCTCACATCGCCATGTGATTTAATACAGATAGTTCACATCGTTATGTGAATAACACCCATAGTTCACATCGCCATGTGACCAACACCCAAAGGGTTTACTAGAGTCAATAATCTAGTTCACATCGCCATGTGATTAACACCCAAAGAATACTAAGGTGTGATCATGTTTTGCTTCGTGAGAGAAGTTTAGTCAGCGGGTATGTTACATTCAGATCCGTATGTATTTTGCAAATTTCTATGTCTACAATGCTCTGTATGGAGCTACTCTAGCTAATTGCTCCCACTTTTAATACGCATCCAGATTGATACTTAGAGTCATCTGGATTAGTGTCAAAGCTTGCATCGGTGTAACCCTTTACGACGAACTCTTTATCACCTCCATAATCAAGAAACATTTCCTTAGTCATCCAGTTACTAAGGATAATTTTGACCGCTGTACAGTGATCTACTCCTGCATCACTATTGTACCTCCATGTCAAACTCATGGCAAGGTACACAACATGTTTGGTACACAGCATGGCATACTTTATAGAACCTATGGCTGAGGCATAGGGAATGACTTTCATTCTCTCTATATTTTTCTGCCGTGGTCAGGCTTTGAGTCTTACTCAACTTCACACCTTACAAGTCAGGAAAGAACTCCTTCTTTAACTGATCCATTTTGAACTACTTCAAAATCTTATCAAGGTATGTACTCATTGAAAAAACTTATCAAGTGTCTCGATCTATCTCTATAGATCTTGATGCTCAATATGTAAGTAGCTTCACCGAGGTCTTTCTTTGAAAAACTCCTTTCAAACACTCCTTTATGCTTTCCAGAAAATTCTACATCATTTCCGATCGACAATATGTCATTCACATATACTCATCAGAAAGGTTGTAGTGCTCCCACTCACTTTCTTGTAAATACAGGCTTCACCGCAAGTCTGTATAAATCTATATGCTTTGATCAACTTATCAAAGCGTATATTCCAACTTCGAGATGCTTGCACCAGTCCATAGATGGATCGCTGGAGCTTGCAAATTTTGTTAGCACCTTTAGGATTGACAAAACCTTCTGGTTGCATCATATACAATTCTTCTTTAATAAATCCATTAAAGAATGCAGTTTTGTTATCCATTTGCCAGATTTCATAAAATGCGGCAATTGCTAACATGATTCGGACAGACTTAAGCATCGCTACGGGTGAGAAAGTCTCATCATAGTCAACTCCTTGAACTTGTCGAAAACCTTTCGCAACAAGTCGAGCTTTGTAAACAGTAACATTACCGTCATCGTCAGTCTTCCTCTTGAAGATCCATTTATTTTCGATGGCTTGCTGATCATCGGGCAAGTCAACCAAAGTCCACACTTTGTTCTCATACATGGATCCCATCTCAGATTTCATGGCCTCAAGCCATTTTGCGGAATCTGGGCTCATCATCGCTTCCTCATAGTTCGTAGGTTCATCATGGTCCAGTAACATGACTTCCAGAACCGGGTTGCCGTACCACTCTAGTGCGGAACGAACTCTGGTTGATCTACGAAGTTCAGCAGAAACTTGATCTGAAGTTTCATGATTATCATCATTAGCTTCCTCACTAATTGGTGTAGGAATCACTGGAACTAGTTTCTGTGATGTACTACTTTCCAATTCGGGAGAAGGTACAATTACCTCATGAAGTTATACTTTCCTCTCACTCACTTCTTTCGAGAGAAACTCCTTCTCTAGAAAGGATCCATTTTTAGCAATGAATATCTTGCCTTCGGATCTGTGATAGAAGGTGTACCCAACAGTCTCTTTTGGGTATCCTATGAAGATACATTTCTTCGACTTGGGTTCGAGCTTATCAGGTTGAATCTTTTTCACATAAGCATCGCAGCCCCAAACTTTAAGAAACGACAACTTTGGTTTCTTGCCAAACCACTGTTCATAAGGCGTCGTCTCAACGGATTTTTAGATGGTGCCCTTTATTAAACGTGAATGCAGTTGTCTCTAATGCACAACCCTAAATGATAGTGGTAAATAGGTAAGAGACATCATAGATCGCACCATATCTAATAAAGCACGGTTCCGACGTACGGACACACCATTACGCTGTGGTGTTCCGGGTGGCGTGAGTTGTGAAACTATTCCACATTGTTTCAAATGAAGATTAAACTCATAACTCAAATATTCACCTCCACGATCAGATCGTAGAAACTTTATTTCCTTGTTACGATGATTCTCTACTTCACTCTGAAATTCTTTGAACTTTTCAAATGTTTCAGACTTGTGTTTCATTAAGTAGATATAACCATATCTGCTCAAATCATCAGTGAAGGTCAGAAAAATAACGATACCCGCCGCGAGCTTCAACACTCATTGGTCCACATACATCTGTATGTATGATCTCCAACAAATCTGTTGCTCGCTTCATTGTTCCGGAGAACGGAGTTTTAGTCATCTTGCCCATGAGGCATGGTTCGCAAGCACCAAGTGATTCATAATCAAGTGATTCCAAAAGTCCATCACTATGGAGTTTCTTCATGCGCTTTACACCATTATGACCTAAACGGCAGTGCCACAAATAATTTGCACTATCATGATTAACCTTGCATCTTTTGGCTTCAATATTATGAATATGTGTATCACTACGATCGAGATCCAACAAACTATTTTCATTGGGTGTATGACCATCGAAGGTTTTATTCATGTAAACAGAATAACAATTATTCTATGACTTTAAATGAATAACCGTATTGCAACAAATATGATCAAATCATATTCATGCTCAACGCAAATGCCAAATAACATTTATTTAGGTTTTACACTAATCCCGAAAGTATAGGGAGTGTGCGATGATGATCATATCAATCTTGGAACCACTTCCAACACACATCGTCACTTCACCTTTAACTAGTCTCTGTTCATTCTGCAACTCTTGCTTTGAGTTACTAATTTTAGCAACTGAACTGGTATCAAATACCCAGCGGTTGCTATGAACACTAGTAAAGTACACATCAATAATTTGTATATCAAATATACCTTTGTTCACTTTGTCATCCTTCTTATCCACCAAGTATCTAGGGCAGTTCCACTTGTAGTGACCATTTCCTTTGCAGTAGAAGCACTTAATTTCAGGCTTGAGTTTTAGCTGTGGGTTTCTTCACGGGAGTGACAACTTGCTTGTCATTCTTCTTGAAGTCCCCCTTCTATCCATTTGCCCTTTACTTGAAACAAGTGGTCTTGTTAACCATCAACACTTGATGCTCTTTCTTGATTTCTACCTTCGCCGATTTTAGTATCGCGAAGAGCTCGGGAATTACTTTTGTCGTCCCTTGCATATTATAGTTCATCACGAAGTTCTACTAACTTGGTGATAGTGTCTAGAGAACTTTGTCAATTACTATCTTATCTGGAAGATTAACTCCCACTTGATTCAAGCAATTGTAGTACCCAGACAATCTGAGCACATGCTCACTGCTTGAGCTATTATCCTCCATCTTTTAGCTATAGAACTTGTTGGAGACTTCATATCTCTCAACTCGGTTATTTGCTAAAAATATTAACTTCAACTCCTGGAACATCTCATATGGTCCATGATGTTCGAAACGTCTTTGAAGTCCCAATTCTAAGCCGTTAAGCATGGTGCACTAAACTATTAAGTAGTCATCATATTGAGCTAGCCAAACGTCCATAACGTCTGCATTTGCTCCTGCAATAGGCCTGTCACCTAGCGGTGCATCAAGGACATAATACTTATGTGCAGCAATGAGGATAATCCTCAGATCACGGACCTAGTCCGCATCATTGCTACTAACATATTTCAACTTAGTTTTCTCTAGGAACATATAAAAAATAAACGGGGAGCACCATAACGAGCTATTGATCTACAACATAGATATGCTAATACTATCACGACTAAGTTCATGATAAATTAAAGTTCAATTTAATCATATTACTTAAGAACTCCCACTTAGATAGACATCCCTCCGGTCATCTAAATGATCACGTGATCCAAATCAACTAAACCATGTCCGATCATCACGTGAGATGGAGTCGTTTCAATGGTGAACATCTTATGTTGATCATATCTACTATATGATTCACGCTCAACCTTTCGGTTTCCAGTGTTCCGAGGCCATGTCTGCATATGTTAGGCTCGTCAAGTTTAACCCGAGTATTCTGCGTATGCAAAACTGGCTTATATCCGTTGTATTTGAACGTAGAGCTTATCACACCCGATCATCACGTGGTGTCTCGGCACGACGAACTTTCGCAATGGTGCATAGTCAAGGAGTACACTTATACCTTGAAATTTAGTAAGGGATCATCTTATAATGCTACCGTCGTTCTAAGCAAAATAAGAAGCATAATAAGATAGACATCACATGCAAATCAAAATATGTGACATGATATGGCCATCATCATCTTGTGCTTCTGATCTCCATCTCCAAAGCACCGTCATGATCACCTTCATCACCGGCGCGACACCTTGATCTCCATCGTAGCATCGTTGTCGTCTCGCCAACTATTACTTCTACGACTATCGCTACTGCTTAGTGATAAAGTAAAGCAATTACATGGCGATTGCATTTCATACAATAAAGCGACAACCATATGGCTCCTGCCAGTTGCCGATAACTTTACAAAATATGATCATCTCATACAAAAACGTATAACTCATCATGTCTTGACCATATCACATCACAATATGCCCTGCAAAAACAAGTTAGACGTCCTATACTTTGTTGTTGCAAGTTTTACGTGGCTGCTACAGGCTTAGCAAGAACCGTTCTTACCTACGCATACAAAACCACAACGATGTTTCGTCAAGTATGTGTCGTTTTAACCTTCACAAGGACCGGGCGTAGCCACACTTGATTCAGCTAAAGTGAGAGAGACAGACACCCGCCAGTCACCTTTAAGCAACGAGTGCTCATAACGGTGAAACCAGTCTCGCGTAAGCGTACGCGTAATGTCGGTCCGGGCCGCTTCATCTCACAATACCGCCGAAGCAAAGTATGACATGCTGGTAAGCAGTATGACTAGTATCGCCCACAACTCATTGTGTTCTACTCGTGCATATCATCTACGCATAGACCTGGCTCATGATGCCACTGTTGGGGAACGTAGTATTTTCAAAATTTTCCTACGATCACGCAAGATCTATCTACTAGATGCATAGCAACGAGGGGGAGAGTGTGTCTACATACCCTCGTAGACCAGGAGCGGAAGCGTCTAGTGACGCGGTTGATGTAGTCGAACTTCTTCGCGATCCAACCAATCAAGCATCGAACATACGGCACCTCCGTGTTCAGCACACGTTCAGCTTGATGACGTCCCACGAGCTCTTGATCTAGTTGAGCTTCACAGGAGAGTTTCGTCAGCACGACGGCGTGGTGACGGATATGATGAAGTTACCGGCGCAGGGCTTCGCCTAAGCACTACAACGGTATGACTGAGGTGTGTTTCTGGGGGCACCGCACACGGTTGGGAGAGATCAATTGATCAACTTATGTGTCCTAGGGTGCCCCCCTGCCCCCGTATATAAAGGAGCAAGGGGAGGGGCCGGCCAGCCCTTCTATGGCGCGCCAGGGAGGCAATCCTACTAGGAATAGGATTGCAATCCTATTCCTAGTAGGAGTCCACCAAGAAGGAAGAGGGGGAAAGGAAGGAGAGGGAGAGGTGGCGCCCCCCAATCCTAGTCCAACTAGGATTCCCTAGTGGGGCACCGGCCAGCCTCTATGGGCTGCCTCTCTTCTTTCCTCAAGGCCCACTATGGACCATCCCCCCTCGTGGGGGGTTCCGGTAACCCCCTCCGGCAATCCGGTTAAATCCGAAACTTTTCCGGAACACTTCCGATGTCCGAATATAGTCGTCCAATATATCAATCTTTATGTCTTGGACATTCCGAGACTCCTCGTCATGTCTGTGACCGGGACTCCGCACTACCTTCGGTACATCAAAACTCATAAACTCATAATACCGATCGTCATCAAACGTTAAGCGTGCGGACCCTACGGGTTCGAGAACTATGTAGACATGACCGAGACTCATCTCCGGTCAATAACCAATAGCAGAAACTGGATGCTCATATTGGTTCCTACATATTCTACGAAGATCTTTATCGGTCAAACCGCATAACAACATACGTTGTTCCTTTTGTCATCGGTATGTTACGTGCCCGAGATTCGATCATCGGTATCTCTATACCTAGTTCAATCTCATTACCGGCAAGTCTCTTTACTCGTTCCGTAATACATCATCTCATGACTAACTCATTAGTCATTTGCTTGCAAGGCTTATTATGATGTGCATTACCGAGAGGGCCCAGAGATACCTCTCCGACATTCGGAGTGACAAATCCTAGTCTTGATCTATGCCATACCACGAATACTTTCGGAGACACCTATAGAGCATCTTTATGATCACCCAGTTATGTTGTGACGTTTGATAACACACAAGGTGTTCCTATGGTATTCGGGAGTTGCATAATCTCATAGTCATAGGAACATGTATAAGTCATGAAGAAAGCAATAGCAGTAAAACTAAACGATCATAGTGCTAAGCTAACGGATGGGTCTAGTCCATCACATCATTTTCCTAATGATGTGATCCCGTTGATCAAATTACAACTCATGTCTATGGCTAGGAAACATAGCCATCTTTGACCAACGAGCTAGTCTAGTAGAGGCATACTAGGGACATACTGTTTTGTCTATGTATTCACACATGTACTAAGTTTCCGGTTAATACAATTCTAGCATGAATAATAAACATTTATCATGATATAAGGAAATATAAATAACAACTTTATTATTGCCTCTAGGGCATATTTCCTTCATGGGTGCCTTGTCTTGTAGCTTTTAGCTTTTGTAGGCCAACCGATAGTACCGGTGGGGGCACGGTCAGTGCGCCCAGTGGGTATAGTTCCCGAGGCCATGGTCGACTGAAGTCACTCGACTGTGGTCCTTAGAATTTGTCTTGATTGTTCCGTACTTCTCTTACACGCACGGACTCTGGTCAGGCTGATCTGGTCGAGTGAGAACCAGTGGGGTCACGCTCAGTGCACCCACTCGGTGTAGTCCCCGAGACCGTGGTCGACTGCTGGTAGTCGGCCATGGTCTGATAATAGAACTTTTCCTCGTTGTGTTTTTTTTAGCTCGGGTCAGACCGATCTTGGCCGAGTGAGAACCAGTGGGGCACGCTCAGTGCACCCACTGGGTGTAGTCCCCGAGACTGCGGTTGAGTGTTTGACTCGACTATAGTCTTAGAATTCTGATTTGTTGTGTTGATGCAGAGATCTTGTGAGTTCGGAGCCAAGTTTGCAGATCTTGAGAAGAAGCAGGTCCAGCTCAATCTTGACTTGCAGCTGGCTCGGGACCAGTTGAAAAAGACTCAGGACGAAGCAGCTGATAACTTACGCGAGCAACTCGTCGACTGACCTTCGATAAGTATGCCCTGTGTATCCTCATGTTCATCTGTCCAGTGACGTCTCTTGTAGATCAACTGAAGGCGGCCCTGGAGCAGAAGGACCTCGACTTGCCGGCGGCACAGCAGAGGGCACAAGAGAAAACTGAACTGGCGGAGCAGAAACTGGCTTCAGTCGGCACGCTAGAAGTAGAGATCACCAGGTTGAAGAGTTCCCTCGACGCGGCCAACCAAGAAGTGACTCGACTGAAGGGTGAACTTTGATACTTTGATTCAATTCGCCTCGGAATGTCGAGTGATCCTATAACAGTTAAACTCTTGTGGGCCCGTGGCCCAGGTACTCTTGCCCGAATCTTGCGGGACTTTATCTGGATTTGATTCCTTTTGCATTTGCTTGTTTTGCCTCCGACTCTTTCTGGCCGTTTAGATTTTGAGTCGACATCTTGATGGCGACGTTGTGCTTGTGGCGGAGCTCGGAGGACCGCAGCTAAGCATCTGAGTGAGAGGGTTGCTCTTCACTCGGAGAAGTTTTCGTAACTTATGCGATTACGAGCTACGTTGTACTTGTGGCGGAGCTCGGGAGACAGAGCCACGTTTACTTATGGCGTAGCTCGGAGGACCGCAGCTAAGCCTCCAAGTGAGAGGGTTGCTCTTCACTCGGAGTAGTTTTTTGTAACTTAGGCGATTACGGGGTCGCAGCTAAGCCCCCGAGTGAGAGGGCTGCTCTTCACTCGGAGTAGATTTTGTAACTTAGGCGATTACGAGCTACATTGTACTTGTGGCGGAGCTCGGGAGACAGAGCCACGTTGTACTTATGGCGTAGCTCGGAGGACCGCAGCTAAGCCTCCGAGTGAGAGGGATGCTCTTCACTCAGAGTAGTTTTTTGTAACT
>LR738711.1:686196309-686246458 GCA_902687465.1 Secale cereale | reverse complement strand
TGTACTTGTGGCGGAGCTCGGAAGACAGAGCCACATTGTACTTATGGCGTAGCTCGGAAGACCGCGGCTAAGCCCCCGAGTGAGAGGGTTGCTCTTCACTCGGAGTAGATTTTGTAACTTAGGCGATTACGAGCTACGTTGTACTTGTGGCGGAGCTCGGAAGACAGAGCCACATTGTAGTTATGGCGTAGCTCGGAGGACCGCGGCTAAGCCCCCGAGTGAGAGGGTTGCTCTTCACTCGGAGTAGTTTTTGTAACTTAGGCGAATCAGGTTCGCTGCTAAGCCCCCGAGTGAGAGGGTTGCTCTTCACTCGTAGTAGTTTTGGTAACTTAGGTGAATCGGGTTCGCGACAAAGCACCCACTAGGGGATTTTGAAGACCAGCACCTTAGAAACCAACAATCATTAAGGAATCATTGCCAACTTGTCATTGAAACAAACTAGAAAATCTTTATTACAACTCGACTGTTCGAGTGTTTTAAGTGTAGAAACGGCGGAGCAGGTCCGCGTTCCACGAACGAGGTTCATCTCTCTTCTTAGCGACATTATAGAGGTGATATGCTCCATTGTGCAGCACTTTGGTGACGTTGAAGGGGCCTTCCCAAGCCGGGGCGAGCTTGTGCGGTCGTTTCTGATGCACTCGAAGAACGAGGTCTCCTTCCTGGAATGCTCGGCCTCGGATGTTGCGAGCATGGAATCGACGCAGGTCCTGCTGATAGATGGTCGACCGGATCAAGGCCATCTCCCGTTCCTCCTCCAGGAGGTCGATTGCATCCTGACGAGCTTGCTCTGCTTCGGCCTCGGAGAAGAGTTCCACTCAGGGGGCATTATGCAACAAATCACTCGGCAGCACGGCTTCAGCTCCATAGACCATGAAGAAAGGGGTTCGATCAGTCGACCGGTTTGGAGTTGTCCTCAGACCCCATAAGACAGATGGTAGTTCGTTCACCCAAGCTCCGGCGGCATGCTTGAGGTCACGCATGAGCCATGGCTTCAGGCCTTGGAGAATCAAACCGTTCGCTCTTTCTGCTTGTCCATTCGATTGCGGATGCACTACGAAGGCATAGTCGACTCGTGTTCCTTGAGAGGAACAGAAAGCTCTGAATTCATCCGAGTCAAACTTGGAGCCGTTGTCCGTGATGATGCTGTGGGGGACTCCATATCTAAATATTAATTCCCTGATGAAGCTGATGGCGGTGCTCGACTTGAGGTTCTTGATGGGCTTGGCCTCAATCCATTTGGTGAACTTGTCGATTGCCACGAGCAGGTGAGTGAATCCGCTTCTGCCAGTTTTGAAGGGACCGACCATGTCCAAGCCCCAAACGGCAAAGGACCAAACTAGTGGAATGGTCTTCAGGGCTGACGCTGGCTTGTGGGACATGTTGGAGTAGAACTGGCAGCCTTCGCACTTGCCTATGATATCTTTAGCCATCTCGTTGGCTCGGGGCCAATAAAACCCAGCTCGGTACGCCTTGGCCACTATAGTCCGAGAGGAAGCATGGTGGCCACAAGTCCCTGAGTGAATCTCATTCAGAATCAGTCGACCCTCCTCTGGGGTGATGCAGCGCTGAGCGACTCTAGTGACACTCTCTCTGTAGAGCTGGCCCTGAATGACGGTAAAAGCCTTGGATCGACGGACGATCTGGCGTGCTTCTTCTTCATCTTCCGGGAGTTCTTGCCTGAGCAGATACGCTATGTATGGCCAGTTGGGCGTAATCACTAAAATCTCCATGATCAGGTCGACCACTTCAGGTACTTCGACTTCAGTCGGATTTACGCACTGACTGACTATGGGGGTTCCTAGGTGAAGGGGTCTTCTATGACTGAGGGGGTGTGCAGATGCTCCAGAAATACATTCTTGGGTATAGGCTTCCGAGTCGACCCAATTTTCGCGAGATCATCAGCAAGCTGATTCTTGGCTCTGGGCACGTGATGGAGCTCTAAACCTTCGAACTTCTTTTCAAGCTTTCGTACTGCACTGCAATAATTGGTCATTGTCGGGTTTCTGACGTCCCATTCCTTCATCACCTGGTTCACCACTAAGTCTGAATCGCCGTAGACCGTCGGGCGATGGACGCCGAGTGAGATGGCCATACGCAATCCGTACAAAAGTGCTTCGTACTCAGCTTCGTTGTTCGATGAGTCAAAGTGGATTTGAAGGACGTAACTGAGCTTGTCGCCCCTGGGAGATACCAGGACCACGTTTGTGCCGGATCCGTTCAATATCTTGGATCCATCAAAGAACATAGTCCAGTTATCCGACTGAACCTGAGTCGGCAGCTCTTGTTCGATCCACTCGGCCACAAAATCTGCTATTGCTTGAGACTTGATGGCTTTCTTCGCTTCAAACTTGATATCTAGCGGAAGGAGTTCAATCGCCCATTTTGCCACTCGACCGGTTGCGTCTCGGTTGTTTAGGATTTCTGATAGTGGGACATCGCTGACGACCGAAATTGTATGATCCGAGAAGTAGTGGGCAACCTTCTTTGCGGTCAAGTAAATCTTGTACACAAGCTTCTGGTAATGCGGGTACCTTTGCTTGGAGGGAGTCAAAACTTCGGATATGTAATAGATTGGGCGTTGAACGTTATAGGTATTGCCTTCTTCTTCCCGCTCGACCGTGAGTACAGTGCTGACAACTTGTCCGGTGGCTGCAATGTATAGTAAGAGAGGCTCTTTGCTGACTAGGGCAGCAAGCACCGGCTAGATGGACAACAGGGCTTTGAGCTCTTCAAACGCTACTTCAGCTTCGGAATTCCACTCGAACTTTTCTGATTTCTTCATCAGTCGGTAGAGAGGTAATGCCTTCTCACCGAGACAAGAAACGAGTCGACTCAATGCGTCCAAGCAACCAGTAAGCTTCTGAACGTCGTGTACACGCTCGGGGCGTTTCATTTGGAGGATGGTACCGACCTTTTCTGGGTTGGTGTCGATTCCTCGTTTGAAAATGAGAAAACCGAGTAACTTGCCGCCCGGAACTCCAAACATACACTTTGATGGATTGAGCTTGATATCATAGCTTCTCAAATTTGCGAATGTCTCTGTGAGGTCAGTCAACAGGTCGGAACCTTTCCGTGACTTGACCACGATGTCATCCATGTATGCTTCGACGTTCCGACTGATTTGCTTCAGCATGCACTTCTGGATCATGCGCATGAAGGTAGCGCCGACATTCTTGAGACCGAAAGGCATGGTGACATAACAGAAACACCCGAATGGGGTGATGAAAGTTGTCTTAATTTCATCGGGTCCGAACAGTCGGATCTGATGGTACCCGGAATACGCGTCTAGAAATGACAAACGCTCGCATCCCGCAGTCGAGTCGACTATCTGATGGATGCAGGAGAGAGGAAAATGATCCTTCGGGCATGCCCGATTGATATGCTTGAAATCGATGCACATGCGGAGAGACTTGTCCTTCTTGGGGACCATGACTACATTGGCGAGCCACTCGGAGTGGTAGATCTCGCGGATGAACTCAGCTGCCAAAAGCCGAGCCACTTCCTCGCCAATTGCCTTTCTCTTCTCCGTGACGGACCGACGAAGATGTTCCTTCACAGGCTTCACTTTTGGGTCGACTCGCAAATGGTGCTCAGCCAGTCCCCTGGGTACACCTGGCATGTCAGATGGTTTCCATGCGAAGATGTCCCAGTTCTCACGGAGGAACTGGATGAGCGCTTCTTCCTATTTGCTGTCGAGTGTAGTGGAAATGTGGGTCGGTGCTACATTGGGGTCGGTGGGGTGGATATTTACATGCTTCGTCTCCCCAGCCGACTGAAAAGTTGACTCGGAAGTCGGCTTCTTGGCCCGTAGCAAGTCACTTGAATCCATGTTTTTCTCGTACTCCTCCTCCATCTCTACTGCTGCCATCTGCTCGTCAGCGATCTTCGAGCCTTTCTGGAAGCATTCTTCCGCTTTCTGACGGTTCCCCGTGACGGTTATAACGCCGTTGGGTCCCGGCATCTTCAGCTTGAGGTACACATAACACGGTCGAGCCATGAATCTGGCGTAGGCGGGCCTACCCAGGTTGGCATGATAAGCGTTGTTAAAGTCCACCACTTCAAACGTCAGCTTCTTTTTGCGAAAATTCTTCGAGTCGCCAAAGACTACGTCGAGTGCGATTTGGCCAAGTGAGTCGGCCTTCTTCCCGGGGATGACCCCGTGGAACCTCATGTTGCTTTCACTCAGCTTGGACACCGGGATGCCCATATCCCAGAGGGTTGCTGCATACAGAATATTCAAACCACTTCCTCCATCCATCAGGACCATGGTCAAACACGTGCCCTCGACCACTGGGTCGACCACCAGCGCCTGCCGCCCAGGGGTAGCAATGTGCGCAGGGTGATTGGACTGGTCGAATGTGATGGGGGTCTTGGACCATTTCAGGTACGTGGTTGTTGCCGGGGCAACCATGTTGACCTCTCTGTTGATTACTTTCAGTCGACTTTTGCTCTCGACATCAGCGAAAATCACGAGAGTGGCGTTGATCTGGGGGTAACCTCCATCCCCTTCTTTGTCCTCAGTCTCTTCAGATTCTTTTTCCTTCTCAGTCGACTGATCTTTCTGAAAGTTCTGGATAAGGAGCCGGCACTGTCGGGTGGTGTGCTTGGGATATACCAAGTTCCCCTCTTCATCTTTCTTCGTGTGGATAGGACACGGTTGGTCGAGTACGTCATTCCCAGCTTGATCTTTTACTTTCTTGGGGACCCAAGGCCCCTTGGGCTTTCCTTTGCCTTTCCCTTGGTTGACCACTGCAGCTTCGCCCTGAGTGGTTGGCTCATCCTTGCGCTTGGGTTTCCGATTGGAGTTCTGATCATCTTGTCCGACTAGTTTCTTGCCACTGCGGAGTCGGTCGGCTTCTTCGCCGTTAGCGTACCGACTGGCTATCTCCATCATCCGGGACATGGACATATCTCCCGTCCGACCGAATTTCAAATTCAGTTCTCGGTATCGCACGCCCTCCTTGAAGGCGTAGACTGCTTGGTGTTCAGACACATTCTCCACCGTGTGATGCAAGGTGGTCCATCGCTGTATGTAATCCCTCAAGGTTTCATTCGGCTTCTGTACGCAATGCTGCAGCTCCGCGAGACTTGCGGTCCATTTGCAGGTGCCTTCGAAGGTCCGAATAAACACTCGGGCCAGCTCTTCCCAACTGTAAATGATCTCAGGGGCCAACTGATTAAGCCACGTCCGAGCTAAACCGCCCAGCATCAGAGGAAGGTGTTTCATGGCTACGTCGTCATTGTCGCCTCCAATCTGCACAGCCACTCGGTAATCTTCGAGCCAGGTGTCTGGTTTTAACTCGTCGGTGAACTTATTTACCCCCGCCGCCAACCTGAAGTTCGGGGGGGATCTCAGCGGCCCTAATGGCACTGCTAAAACACTCGGGCCTACAGACGGATGCTCGGCTTCCACTCGGACGATCTCTGCCTTGCTCTTCTTTGAACGCCCTGTTCCGGTCGACCAGCCCCTACACAAGGATAGACCTTGCATCAAAACTAGGCCTCCGGGGATCTGGGGGAATCCTCCGCTCGTCGTCGCGTAATCGCCTGCCCTCGTGTCGCCTGGGCGAGAACGATCCGCTTCCCGGGCGAGGCGTGGGCACTCGACGGCGGTTGTGATGACCGGGTCGACGGTCATACTGCTTGTCATTTCGACCCAGATGCCGGTCTTGACGTGGGCAACGATCCTCATGCCTCGGGGGCGATCTTGGACTGTGGGCTGACCAAACGGTGTCTGCAGCCACCGATCTGCTGTGAATCCTGTTGCGCGACTGAGAAACAGCCGCGTTCTGCTCCCCAGCCGTTCGGAGCAACGCCCGGATCTGTTGTAGGCCTCTTATGGGGACCCCGACTCGTAAGTCGTGATCATCGAATGCACGTGTACAGTGATCCCAGAGATCAATGCTCACTGAACACACAGAAGCTGAATAACAAGAGTCTTACATCCATACATACCGTATTACACAAATAGGACCATTAAGGTCAAGTCTTGAGTATATCATCGCAGCGGAAATCTTCAATAACAATTTGGACCCATGCCATCTGCCTTAACCCTACAGGCATTCTGACTGGGAAGCGTCCTAGCTCGCATGCTCGTCACCAAGAAATCTTCATCATAACCTGTTCTCTCAGGCTTGGCCAATAAAATAACCAGTGGCAAGCCAATGAATACTTTGAATGTACTCGCAAGCAACCCAAGTGTGATAACAGAATAATTATGCAAGGCTCTACTGCTAAATTGGCAGTTTTGCGGAAAGCTAGTTTTTCATATGCAAGTATGATCAACATATAACATGGACATGCATGTGTCTGCAACAAGTATCAGGAGGTCACAGACATCATTATCGAGAAAGAGTTGTAATCAACTCATGCTCAAGCTCATTGTGACTTTCCCACAATCACATCAACAGATTCACCATACCGTGTTGTTTTCCAGAAACTTATGGACATAGTCTAAGTAGCACCACCCAACTGTCCTTGACCGCGGACACGGCTATTCGAATAGTTTGACACTCTGCAGAGGTTGCACACTTTACCCACTAGATCCGGGGAACTTCCGTGACATCCACGACCCGCAGTACCTCAAGTACCCGGGGTAAGCACCCGATCACTACCTTTCCCCAGACGACACTAACATAGAGTCCACTCGATTGGTAACAGACCCGTGCCAACATTTCACATCTTAATAATTGTGAACACTCGCTCCCATATTCATCACATACCACAAGCACGGGGTACCAACGGTGTGTCCGGTGCCCTGTGAAAACAGTCATGGCCACCTATCCAAGCACGACCCCGTCCCGAGAGTGACCTCATGTCACCCCCGTCACTAGTAATGCGGGCACCATGCTAGTATCGACCTAGGTAATCAATAATGCCCTTTCCCATATAAGGGTAGAGTGGTTGCGCATGTTTGGTTGGGACGGTAGACACACATAAATCTAATCCATCTCTGTCAACAACACTCTCATCAAGCCTCGGTACACTACTTCTTCACCAAGTAGTGCCCTAGTTTCTCATCATCTCCCAGGGGCATTAATGGCACCCACTGGGTCATTTGCAAGTATGTCAGACCACACTTGTTTCACTCAATGCATAACCCTGACCCATTTTGCGTAGCCAACTACTATAGCATACATCTATCTACTCCCACCCACATAACCCTCATAGGAAGGTAGGGTCATGTTTGATGCAAGTTTCAATAGTAAAGTAACAAAGGTAGCAACCAAAGTGGTCTCCACCTCAACATGATTCCGATGCATTGATAATGAGGTGCTATGAGACATGCATGAAAAGGTTTCTCGAACATGGTCAAAGGGCTGCTTGCCTTATTCTTCCGAGTCTTCAAACCTTCTGGTCCATCTCCGAGTACTTCGTTTATTTCGTCAACTAACGATGGAAACAATCATAATAAGCAACACAATCAAAGCAAAAATAAAAGTGCTCTAAAAATAGGAGTTGGACTTTTCTAGGATACCTCTGGTCATATGAAAAATAACCAAGGTGGTTTCATAGGCATTGGATCATTGGATAGTTTGGAACATTTCAACATGATGGAATCAAGGGTTTATGGATTTGAAAGAAGTGTACAGAAATATATTCTTGAACAAGTCATGATTTTAGAAGCATCTAGGAGTTGGTTTCACTGGATTTGGAATTCAAATGAATTTCCTAGGATTTTGCAAAGCTGATAAATATGAAGAAATGGCTCAATATTTAGTGGGGTACAGAAAGTATTAATAAAAATGTTCCAAAACTAAGTTTGGATATGACAAGCACCTAGGAATTTGAACCACTGCATTTGGATCAAAATTGAGCTCTCTGTGATTTTCTAAAGTTCATCACAGAAAATGAAATATTGGCATTTGATAAATATTTGTGAAAGAAAAGTCTCTGGAATAATGTGCATGTTGCACCAACAGGTAGATCCTAATTTTAGAAACTACCAGAAATTTGAATCATGCAATTTGGAGTTCATTTGAATATTTGGGAGATTTTTGAAGTTTACTGGAAAAAGAAAAAAGAAAAGAAGATTTAACCTCACCATGTGCACATGGCGGCAGTTAGGCCGTGGGCCAGCCCAGTGGCTCGGCCGCACACGTGCAGGGGCCACGCCGGAGGCGGCTTCCCGGGGATGCGCTTTCGCGCGGGGGAGGCGGGCTATGCCGTAGCCATCTCCACTTAAACAGGTGGGCCGACCTCCGGGGTCGCTGACCTGCGGGGTCCACCCGCAGGGTCATTCCCTTCCTCCCGCGCCCGCGGCAGAGGAGATCGAAGCCCCATCTGCGCGTCGGCCGGCGCTCGCCCTCCCGGCGGCACAGGCCACCCTTGGCCAAGGCGCGGCCACCGGAGAGGTCCCCAAGGGACGGCGCGTCGTGGAGGGCCCTCGGGGCGGCAGGGGAGGGACCGGAGCGCCTCCTGCACCGGCCATGGCGGGCGGCCTCGTCGGGCGGCGGTGCCATCCGCACTGCGAGGTTCGGGGGAAGAAGAAGAGGAGCGGGGGTGCTTCGTGGTGGCTAGGAGGTTTGCCTAGTGGAGAGAAGAGGGTAGGAGGGGACCTCATTCGCAGGAATTTGTGAGGAGGCCGACGGCTTGGCTTCGGCCATGGAGGGGCAAAGAGGGCACGAGGGGGAGAGGGATGATGTCTGCGAGGTGCACCGGAGAGAGGAGGATCCAGAAGAGGCGAGGGAGTGCTCAGGAGAGGCTTTATATAGGTGCGGCTGCGGTGCACCGTGAGCGACGTCCATGGACGCGCTCGGGCGAGCTCGTGGAGGGAGAAGGAGGGCAGGGGAGGATAGGGCCGACAGTCCTGCAGGTCGCGGACGTCGAGGGCACCTTGGGAGACAAGAGGGAAAGGCCTGAGGTGGTCGGGGGCTCCTGGTTGGGCGAGGCTACAGTGTGCCAGGGCACTGTAGCGCGCTCCAGAGCGCCCGTTTGGCTGGCATGGCCGTGTCCTCGCCGCTCTGGTCGTGTCCATCATGCCCAATGTTGTCTAGGGGGTCTGGGGAGGAGTAAAGAAATGCGTGATGGTCTTGGATGCCCTGGGGAGCCACTGGAATGAGGAGGGAGGTGAAGGAGGAGGTGAAAACTGCTGTCCAGAAGAGTAAATTGGGGTTTTACCCCCTCCAATGATTGAGCTGAGGCAGGGGAGAGTTACTGGAGGTAGAATAGGACTAAGAGAAGCTGTGGTAAGAATTTGAGGTAAAGGGAAATAGTAAAAGGGGTCCAAACAATGGTTTTGGCAATTTGACAGAAGGTGTTTGACCATGTTTTGGGCAAGCAAAATAGCTCCACTTGACATGATACTTAATAGGATCAAATGTCACATATAATTAGGGCACCAAATTTGAGCTCATTTGGGCAAAGTTGCCAATGTAACTTTGGTGAACCCTAGAAATCAACAGAAATGGTTTCACCATGTTTGAGTTAAGCTAATCATCTCCCCTTGATGCACCACTTGGTTTAGTATCATCATTTGGGGTTATGACCATGCTCACAAAGTTTGAAGCCCCAGGTATAAAGTTGACAATGTAGAGTTGTTCAAATTTGAATTTGAAAAGAAATGGTTTTGGGGCACTTAGATCAAGTTATGCTCCTCCAAAACTTGTGCCATTTGGCATAGATGCATAATTACATCATTTTAGCATGTGCACCAAGTTTGAGAGCATTTGGGCAAGTTTGGAAATGTAAAGTTGCTCAAACTTCAAAATGGACAGAAATGGTTTTGAGGGGATTAGATTATGTTTCCTTGATCTTCAAGGCATGAGGCTTTGCAAGATCATCAAATATGTCATATATGACATGATAGAATTTCCCTGGAATTTTTGGAGAATATTTCCTTTGTAAATATTTCAAAAGCTTGAAATATCCAGAAAGGGTTTTGGAAGGATTTGTCCAATATTTTGAACATGACCATGTGTTGAAACTCTTATATGTGGACAATATATGTCCTATGAGTTTCCCTGAATTTTGGCAAATATTTTTGAAATAGTTAAATAATTTTTCCCTATTAAAGACCATTTCTGGCCTTAAGAAAAAGCTTTTAAATAAAATATAAAAATAACTTTTAAAATTATAACTTTGTGGTTTCTGGGAGTCCTATACCTAATAAGATTCAAATATACTTTTTGAAAGATTTTTCACACCCTAAATAAGGTACTTGTATTGCAAACCTCAATTCAGGGGTTTTTGGAAAACTAATTTTAGAAAATACTATTTGGCCAAAATATTTTTATAAGAAAATTCTATACTGGTCTATACACATGGCATGATCATTGGGTAAAGGTTTTGGATCAAGGAGATGAAGTAAAAGAGTTGGAGGATTTATTTGATTTTTAGAGCACTAGCAAACAGCAGACAAAAGTCAAATCAAGCAAAGTCAAAAACACTCAAAAGTTTTTGCAAATCCACATTTTTAACATGATAACTAGCTTAAGCAATGTGACATGAAAAATCAGGGTGTGACAGACCTACCCCCCTTACAAGAATCTCGTCCCCGAGATTCCCAGACTAGGCGTGGAAAGAAATACAGAGTCTTGGATACGGGGTAGTCTTCACTTCTTCTTGCTGGTTCCGCTTCCGAGTGGTGCTCCTTGGAATCTTGAAGTGCTTGGTGGTGTGGCTTCTTGCTTGATGCCCTCTTTGATGCAGGTTGCTGAGGGGTCTCTTGCGTGGTTTAGGTTGGCTTAGTTGTCAAAGGATCGGTGATGTCCTTGCGGGCACCGGGCTAGTTAGGAAGCAAGAAGTACTTCCAGAGTGGTGACTCATGGAAGATTTGGTGCACGGAGGGTAACTCAGGTGGTAAATCTAGCTGGTAGACGTCTACTATTTGCCTTGCAGTGGTCTTGAAGAAGGGTCGATAAATCTTGGTGTGAGTGTTCCTTCGACGCGGAAATGCTCGGTCCCCTCGAGAGGAGTGGTTTGCAGATACGCCCGGTCTTGGATGCAGGAGTTCACTTCTTGATGACGGTGGTCGGTGTATTTCTTCCTTCTTGATAGGGCGGTCTTCAAACGTCTTCTAATCAGCTGCACAGCTATTCTCTTGTCTTCGGGCAGACAAGTAGGCCATCAAATAATGATGTTACCCAACTTGTCCAATTACTCCATGAGGTCTATGGGGGTACGCAAGGTAGGCTGGGGTATTGGTGGTGGTCTCCGTTGAGTATTTGCAAGGTCTTCCCGACTTAGGGCGAAGGCCCGTGGTCGGGATCTGACCGGTTTGTGGCTTGGTGGGGCTTAAGGGTTTCAAGGATTCTAGTGACTGAGTGAACATATATCATCTTATCCTTAAGCATGGTTTCTGAGATGCCATTAGCTCTACCTAGTACTCGAACGGAAAAGCATCTCCTCGCATAGACCAACTTCAATCACCACTCATGCCATACATATCCTCATGACTCCCAAGAGGAGGTCTGACCAAAATTGTACTTGCTTACGATCCCCAAATCCATATGTATGTCTACCCCTAAAATCCATGGGTAGGTCATACAAGATACTAATCTTGAACTAAACACCACAATCCAAGCGCTCAACCTATTCTTGCAAGGCTCATAACAATGCATCTCTATTCTAAGGAAACACGTCATATGCCACTCCAAGATTTTGTTTCCTTCCTATAGATCAACTCCAATAGCCCGGTAATTTCCATCAATCACCACATAATCCAACAAATTCTACAAATCCGATGTCTACGGTGTTCCACAAGATCTCAAGTCCCTATAATACCCCAAATACTTGGAAGGGCTATGCATTACGATAGTAAGCCCACCAAATTCCCATCATCCGGGTCAAGTAAACTCCAAGATCATGATTAAATAGATCCCTAAATCAACTCCGACAAATAATCCAATCTCCTAAGTTATTGTCCACCGAGAAGCATGGTATCATGATCAGGATCATCGGTCTAAATCCAATTTACTCCGAACCATGCAGGCATATCCAGCATTTATACCAACCACAATCACCTACATAAATCCAAATCTCATGTCCAATGGGCACTCCTACATGCTTCCCCAAAGTCATGATCCCACCAATATGAAATCTCACAATCCACCAAGGTCTCAGATAATTCCTCGAAGTCACTGATATAAAGCCACCAAGTCATCTGTCTTATATCCACAAATTGGCCTATCTATGGCATCGTCAGTTCTTGTGCTATATTAGGATGAAAATTTGCTCGTTCACCGCGTCCACTAGCTCCTTTACGAACCCAGTGTTGTGCAAGGTTATAAAGGCTTAACAGGTTCTCTCGCGATTCTATGGGTTAAGCACATGGTTAAGGGTTCGTGCTGGAGTGTCTCGTGAAGTCTCAAAGGGTCTAGGAATGGGTTACTAGTCTGGAGGGTTAAACATAATTCTACGGGGTTGCACTTGGTCACGGGGGTCGTAGCAGAAGTCTTCAGTGCCAGTTGGTTGCCGAGGTAGAATCCTTGGTGCATCTTGTCTTGCGGGTCTTCAGTTGGGGAGAGAGAAGAGAGGGAAAAAGTAGCGTAGAGGAGGGAAATGCCTAAAAGGGGGGTTCTATAGTGCAGGTGCAACAAACAGGTGCAAAAAGGGCCGAAACAAAAGAAACAAGGCAAGGAAGGTGATATAGTCATGTACTTGTTGCCTAGGGCAAAAGTGCGACTTATATCAAAACACAAACAAATAAAAGCATGCAACACACAATCATGGTTCTATTCGAACCATCATATGGACTCGACTGCGCATAGGGGGTACACGACTCATCCTACCCTAGGGGTTCTCGGACTCAGTGTCGTGACTTGTGCCTCGTGCAGTCTTCTGAGCTCCCTCAGGTGTTGCTATGTCCCTTGTAGTTGTTTGATGAATGATCCGGGTTGAGCCTGAAGAATCTTCAACAACTTCTCGCCTGATGAGGTGATGCGGTGAAGGTGTCTCCTTGCAGCTGGCGTTGACTTGGTCTTTTCTTGTCCCTTTAATCATGACGACCCCTTGGGTCTTCTGGGACGTCGTGGGTACCTGGTAGGCAATCCGTATGCAATAACAATAACAGGCATAATAGAGGTCCAACATGTCGGTTTCGTTGATGAAAACATCGACACCAAGAGCGGGGGACGAAGAGAACTGTTTTCCTGCTCACTATAGTGAGGCGGACCAAATGGCGAGGTTCTCATCCACCGGTGGTTGCCGATACAACAACGGTAGTGACGGGATTACTCTATTAGCGATGCATATCATGATTTTGCATAACCTATACCCTGGTCATCATAGGCCAATGTTGCATCTTCTTGGGGCACTGTCAAGGGTGTCATCATCTTCTGAGTCTTCATGTCCTCATTCCTCGAGGATGGATTTTTCTGTTGGTATCGTCTTGTCGTGGTGTCGCCACTCTTGTGCTCGGAAGTGGTAGGTGAGTGTTCGGCAAGGTGCACTCCACGAGGATTACAGAAAATCCAGTGGTCTGGGGCATAAGGGTTCTGGCGACCAAAAGTTTTGAAGGGGAAGAGATCAAGTATAGCCTAGTTTTCGAAAAAATGAGAAGGGAAGAGAAGTATAGATAGTTTTGAAAACTAGTAATAGTTTTGGAAATAGTTTTACCCTAACTAATGACCATGCTAACTAAGGCTTCCTACAGTCAGGATGGCTCTGATACCAGCTCTGTGGGGACCCCGACTCGTAAGTCATGATCACCGAATGCACGTGTACAGTGATCCCAGAGATCAATGCTCACTGAACACACAGAAGCTGAATAATAAGAGTCTTACATCCATACATACCGTATTACACAAATAGGACCATTAAGGTCAAGTCTTGAGTATATCATCACAGCAGAAATCTTCAATAACAACTTGGACCCATGCCATCTGCCTTAAGCCTACAGGCATTCTGACTGGGAAGCGTCCTAGCTCGCATGCTCGTCACCAAGAAATCTTCATCATAACCTGTTCTCTCAGGCCTGGCCAATAAAATAACCAGTGGCAAGCCAATGAGTACTTTGAATGTACTCGCAAGCAACCCAAGTGTGATAACAGAATAATTATGCAAGGCTCTACTGCTAAATTGGCAGTTTTGCGGAAAGCTAGTTTTTCATATGCAAGTATGATCAACATATAACATGGACATGCATGTGTCTGCAACAAGTATCAGGAGGTCACATACATCATTATCGAGAAAGAGTTGTAATCAACTCATGCTCAAGCTCATTGTGACTTTCTCACAATCACATCAACAGATTCACCATACCGTGTTGTTTTCCAGAAACTTATGGACATAGTCTAAGTAGCACCACCCAATTGTCCTTGACCGCGGACACGGCTATTCGAATAGTTTGATACTCTGTAGAGGTTGCACACTTTACCCACTAGATCCGGGGAACTTCCGTGACATCCACGACCCGCGGTACCTCAAGTACCCGGGGTAAGCACCCGATCACTACCTTTCCCCAGACGACACTAACATAGAGTCCACTCGATTGGTAACAGCCCCGTGCCAACATTTCACATCTTAATAATTGTGGAGACTCGCTCCCATATTCATCACATACCACAAGCACGGGGTACCAACGGTGTGTCCGGTGCCCTGTGAAAACAGTCATGGCCGCCTATCCAAGCACGACCCCGTCCCGAGAGTGACCTCATGTCACCCCCGTCACTAGTAATGCGGGCACCATGCTAGTATCGACCTAGGTAATCAATAATGCCCTTTTCCATATAAGGGTAGAGTGGTTATGCATGTTTGGTTGGGACGGTATACACACATAAATCTAATCCATCTCTGTCAACAACACTCTCATCAAGCCTCGGTACACTACTTCTTCACCAAGTAGTGCCCTAGTTTCTCATCATCTCCTAGGGGCATTAATGGCACCCACTGGGTCATTTGCAAGTATGTCAGACCACACTTGTTTCACTCAATGCATAACCCTAACCCATTTTGCATAGCCAACTACTATAGCATACATCTATCTACTCCCACCCACATAACCCTCATAGGAAGGTAGGGTCATGTTTGATGCAAGTTTCAATAGTAAAGTAACAAAGGTAGCAACCAAAGTGGTCTCCACCTCAACATGATTCCGATGCATTGATAATGAGGTGCTATGAGACATGCATGAAAAGGTTTCTCGAACATGGTCAAAGGGCTGCTTGCCTTATTCTTCCGAGTCTTCAAACCTTCTGGTCCATCTCCGAGTACTTCGTTTATTTCGTCAACTAACGATGGAAACAATCATAATAAGCAACACAATCAAAGCAAAAATAAAAGTGCTCTAAAAATAGGAGTTGGACTTTTCTAGGATACCTCTGGTCATATGAAAAATAACCAAGGTGGTTTCATAGGCATTGGATCATTGGATAGTTTGGAACATTTCAACATGATGGAATCAAGGGTTTATGGATTTGAAAGAAGTGTACAGAAATATATTCTTGAACAAGTCATGATTTTAGAAGCATCTAGGAGTTGGTTTCACTGGATTTGGAATTCAAATGAATTTCCTAGGATTTTGCAAAGCTGATAAATATAAAGAAATGGCTCAATATTTGGTGGGGTACATAAAGTATTAATAAAAATGTTCCAAAACTAAATTTGGATATGACAAGCACCTAGGAATTTGAACCACTGCATTTGGATCAAAATTGAGCTCTCTGTGATTTTCTAAAGTTCATCGCAGAAAATGAAATATTGGCATTTGATAAATATTTGTGAAAGAAAAGTCTCTGGAATAATGTGCATGTTGCACCAACAGGTAGATCCTGATTTTGGAAACTACCAGAAATTTGAATCATGCAATTTGGAGTTCATTTGAATATTTGGGAGATTTTTGAAGTTTACTGGAAAAAGAAAAAAGAAAAGAAGATTTAACCTCACCCTGTGCACATGGCGGCAGTTAGGCCGTGGGCCGGCTCAGCGGCTCGGCCGCACACGCGCAGGGGCCACGCCGGAGGCGGCTTCCCGGGGATGCGCTTTCGCGCGGGGGAGGCGGGCTATGCCGTAGCCGTCTCCACTTAAACAGGTGGGCCGGCCTCCGGGGTCGCTGACCTGCGGGGTCCACCCGCAGGGTCATCCCCTTCCTCCCGCGCCCGCGGCAGAGGAGATCGAAGCCCCGTCTGCGCGTCGGCCGGCGCTCGCCCTCCCGGCGGCACAGGCCACCCTTGGCCAAGGCGCGGCCACCGGAGAGGTCCCCAAGGGACGGCGCGTCGTGGAGGGCCCTCGGGGCGGCAGGGGAGGGACCGGAGCGCCTCCTGCACCGGCCATGGCGGGCGGCCTCGTCGGGCGGCGGTGACATCCGCACTGCGAGGTTCGGGGGAAGAAGAAGAGGAGCGGGGGTGCTTCGTGGTGGCTAGGAGGTTTGCCTAGTGGAGAGAAGAGGGTAGGAGGGGACCTCATTCGCAGGAATTTTAGAGGAGGCCGACGGCTTGGCTTCGGCCATGGAGGGGCAAATAGGGCACGAGGGGGAGAGGGATGATGTCTGCGAGGTGCACCGGAGAGAGGAGGATCCAGAAGAGGCGAGGGAGTGCACGGGGGAGGCTTTATATAGGTGCGGCTGCGGTGCACCGTGAGCGACGTCCATGGTAGCGCTCGGGCGAGCTCGTGGAGGGAGAAGGAGGGCAGGGGAGGATAGGGCCGACAGTCCTGCAGGTCGCGGACGTCGAGGGCACCTCGGGAGACACGAGGGAAAGGCCCGAGGTGGTCGGGGGCTCCTGGTTGGGCGAGGCTACAGTGCGCCAGGGCACTGTAGCGCGCTCCAGAACGCCCGTTTGGCTGGCATGGCCGTGTCCTCGCCGCTCTGGTCGTGTCCATCATGCCCAATGATGTCCAGGGGGGTTAGGGGAGGAGTAAAGAAATGCGTGATGGTCTTGGATGCCCTAGGGAGCCACTGGAATGAGGAGGGAGGTGAAGGAGGAGGTGAAAACTGATGTCCAGAAGAGTAAATTGGGGTTTTACCCCCTCCAATGATTGAGCTGAGGCAGGGGAGAGTTACTGGAGGTAGAATAGGACTAAGAGAAGCTGTGGTAAGAATTTGAGGTAAAGGGAAATAGTAAAAGGGGTCCAAACAATGGTTTTGGCAATTTGACAAAAGGTGTTTGACCTTGTTTAGGGCAAGCAAAATAGCTCCACTTGACATGATACTTAACAGGAGCAAATGTCACCTATAATTAGGGCCTTTCACCAAATTTGAGCTCATTTGGGCAAAGTTGCCAATGTAACTTTGGTGAACCCTAGAAATCAACAGAAATGGTTTCACCATGTTTGAGTTAAGCTAATCATCTCCCCTTGATTCACCACTTGGTGTAGTATCATCATTTGGGGTTATGACCATGCTCACAAAGTTTGAAGCCCCAGGTAAAAAGTTGACAATGTAGAGTTGTTCAAATTTGAATTTGAACAGAAATGGTTTTGGGGCACTTAGATCAAGTTATGCTCCTCCAAAACTTGTGACATTTGGCATAGATGCATAATTACATCATTTTAGCATGTGCACCAAGTTTGAGAGCATTTGGGCAAGTTTGGCAATGTAAAGTTGCTCAAACTTCAAAATGGACGGAAATGGTTTTGATGGGATTAGATGATGTTTCCTTGATCTTCAAGGCATGAGGCTTTGCAAGATCATCAAATATGTCATATATGACATGATAGAATTTCCCTGGAATTTTTGGAGAATATTTCCTTTGTAAATATTTCAAAAGCTTGAAATATCCAGAAAGGGTATTGGAAGGATTTGTCCAATATTTTGAACATGACCATGTGTTCAAACTCTTATATGTGGACAATATATGTCCTATGAGTTTCGCTGAATTTTGGCAAATATTTTTGAAATAGTTAAATAATTTTTCCCTATTAAAGACCATTTCTGGACTTAAGAAAAAACTTTTAAATAAAATATAAAAATAACTTTTAAAATTATAACTTTGTGGTTTCTAGGAGTCCTATACCTAATAGGATTCAAATATACTTTTTGAAAGATTTTTCACACCCTAAATAAGGTACTTGTAGTGCAAACCTCAATTCAGGGGTTTTTGGAAAACTAATTTTAGAAAATACTATTTGGCCGAAATATTTTTATAAGAAAATTCTATACTGGTCTATACACATGGCATGATCATTGGAAAAAGGTTTTGGATCAAGGAGATGAAGTATAAGAGTTGGAGGATTTATTTGATTTTTAGAGCACTAGCAAACAGCAGACAAAAGTCAAATCAAGCAAAGTCAAAAACACTCAAAAGTTTTTGCAAATCCACAGTTTTAACATGATAACTAGCTTAAGCAATGTGACATGAAAAATCAGGGAGTGACACCTCTCCCAACCTCTGACTGCGATGGTTGAATAGACTCCGCGAAGCGAGCCGCGGCTTCGAGGTTCTGGACAGGCGTACGGAACACCTGAGTCTCGCGCGGGAACGATTGCCGCGGTCATCGACTGGACTCGGGGACCAGTCGACGGGCCCGTTCGTCGAGTGCGCGCTGGATATTCTCCAAGCGCGCGCGCTCAGCCACGGTGGCCAAGCGCGTGGCTTCCAGGGCCCGAGCCTCTAGAGTATCCCCCATGATGGGGGTGAAGAGCGCATCGTCATTGCAGCGGCAGAGCTCGTCCCTCTGCTCGGCAGTGAGGGGTTGGGGAATGTACCCGTCGTGGTCGAATGAATTACCGCCGCCGCCGCCGCCGTCGCCGCCGCGAGGGAATCCTGGTGGGCTGCGGCGTGAGTCGACCATGAGGACTTCTGTCGTGGGATCGCTACTCCCGCACTCGGAAACTGAATCCACGAGCTCGACCGATGGATCGACCGGCCCGTAGAGATAATCATCGGGCTCGATGGTCGCGACTTGAGGGGTGGCCGCCTGGCGGGCCACTGCGTGTTTCACCCACCGCTTGAGCCGCGAGCGACCGGATTGCTTGCGACGGCGTCCGGCGGGGACGTGTAGGAATCGGCAGGTACTGAGTCGACGGCTGCCGAAGAAGGACGCCACAGGCGCTGGCACGAAAGTGCGCAGCCCCGCGGACGGGCAGCGCCTCAACGTCGAGGGGAGCCTGATATGTCCAAAACGTATCTATAATTTCTGCTTGCTCCATGCCTCTTTTGGGTGATATTGCTATGTTATTTATACACTTCCATACACTTTTGATCATATTTGGACTAACCTATTAACTCAGTGCACCCCAGTGCCAGTTTCGGTTTTCGGCTGTTTTTGTATTTCAGGTTTTCACATTACGAGAACTGCCAGGAAAAATCCAGAAAAATTATATAAAAAATCAGCGTTCCAGAAGCTACCTTGCGCCCGAAGTACAGCCGGGGGGGGGGCACCAGGGCTCCAGGCGCCCTGGCGGCGCACCCCCCCTGGGCCGCGCCGGGGGGAGCGCCTGGGGCCCCCGAGGCTCCGCTGATGCCCCCCTTTGGCATATATTTAAAGCGTCTCCCGAAACCCTCGAGACGGGAACTCTTTTTCGCGATCTCATCTCTGTTCCGCCGCCGCCGCCGCTTCCAAGATCGGGAGCACCAGGAGAACTCTTCCCGGCACCCTGCCGGAGGGGAGGATCACCACCGGGAGCTCCTCCACCACCATGGACGCCTCCCGGATGAGTTGTGAGTAGTCTCCCTTGGACCATGAGTCCATGACCAGTAGCTATGTGATGTTCTCCTCCCGTTCTTGTGCTTCACTAATTAGTCCTCGTGAGCTGCCCTACATGATCGAGGCACATATGTAATCCTTATGCTGTTGCTATGATGAGTTTGCTGGGATCCGATGGATTATGAGATTATGTTCAGATTGTGTTTGAGTAATATATTTTATTCACCTCTTTTATATTTATGTTCGTAAGTAATTCTTGCATGTTCTCCGTTGTTATTTATTGCTTTGGCCAAGTAGTAGGTAGTGACTCCAAGAGGGAACGTTATGCTTGATTGTGGGTTCATGCCCCTCGATGACTAGCTTGAGTGACAGAAACATGAGTCTAGGGGATGTGATGTTGCCACAAGGGGGAAAACAACGGTGCTTGTGCCCGCGGGTGCAAGGATTGTTTACTTTACGCAAAGTTCTTTTAATGCAGTTGTCTGTTGCTTTGAGTTTACACTATGGGTGGGACTCGCAACTTAATACCAGCGAGATGTTCTGGATAGATATCTCAAGGTGGATGATTAGTAGTAGATGCAGATGGATTTTGGTCTACTTACCTCGGCGTACCGCCCATGCTTTGAACCTCAACCTTTCTTGCAATGTAGTCAGCATTAGTTTGCGTTCATGGTTCTGTCAATTGCCCAGTTGTAATTCGTTTACCTCACATAGCAGTTTTATCGTCTTTTAGGAGAGAGACATCACTAGTGAACATCATGAGGCTCCGGTCCATATTACCATCATTGATCACATCCGCTATTTACTTTACGCTTTTACTTACTATTGCAGCAATATCTATCACTACTATCACTTGTGTTTGATCCTTTGTAAACTACAAGGCCGGTGGGACTGACAACCTCTCTGTACTCGTTGGGAGCAAAGTTATTTGTATCTGTGTGCAGGTCCACGTTGATTGCTAATATCTGGCGCCGTTAGCAGTTGACACCTTCTTGTTGAAACTGGGAGTCTCAGGGGAAATCGATCCTTGGTATCTTTGCCAAGGGAAAACTTCCGCTACACTGCATCTCTAACCTTCCACTTGGGGTAACCAACGAGGGGCGAGAAGCCATCAAGCAAAGTTTTCTGGCGCCGTTGCCGGGGACTCCACTCTTCAGGATAGGGGAGTTGCACGCTATCTTTTACCTTTGCTTTTTAGTCTTGTTAGTTTACCTTTCAGTTTTCTTTATGTCTTTTCACTAGTTTTGCTTAATGGAAAACAACAAAAATATGAGAGAGCTTTATAAGCTCTACCTTGCTTTGGGACATGATGT
The DNA here is from genome assembly GCA_902687465.1 of Secale cereale. Taxonomy (NCBI): domain Eukaryota; kingdom Viridiplantae; phylum Streptophyta; class Magnoliopsida; order Poales; family Poaceae; genus Secale; species Secale cereale. The sequence goes on along the minus strand of LR738711.1, from coordinate 686,225,621 downwards.
GTTTGAAGAGAAAATTAAAAACCTATGGAACTTTATTATTTGCATAACAATCATGATGGTGGTGATGTTATTAGTATGCTTTCTTTGAATATCAATATTGCTAATGACATGGAAAGCTCTAAGCTTGGGGATGACACGTTTGATGAACATGATATTTTTAGTCCCCCAACTTTTGAAGAGAAAATTTACTTTGACGATACTTTGCTTCTTATACATGATGATTACAATGATGAATATGATGTTTTCAGTCCACCTACTATTGAGGATAAAATTTATTATGATTATGATATGCCTCCTAAATACAATGATTACCATGATGGTTATGATTGCTTTACTCTCACTATTCCTCATAAGAAAGATTTTGCTTATATGAAGAGTAATGACACTTTTTTGCATGTGGATCATGGTAACAATGCTTTATGTGATGCTTATATTGTTGAGTTTATTCATGATCCCACTGAAAATTATTATGAGAAGGGAACATATGCTTATAGATATTTCAATGATATCAAGTTCCCTCTCTTTATGTTGAAGGTTTTGAAGCTACACTTGTTTTGCCTTCCTATGCTTATTGCTTTATGCTTCAATGAATTATTCTATTGCAATATTCCTATGCATAGGAAGCATGTTAGGCTTAAATGTGTTTGGTATTTGCTTCTTGATGCTCTCTTTTGTTCTTCAACTCTTATTCCTACGAGAGCATCATTAAAGTCTCATGCCTAGCTTAAAGGCATAAAAGAAAGCGCTTTTGGGAGGCAGCCCAATGAATAAATTTATTTTGCTTTTGTTGTGTCTTGATGTTGTTTACTACAGTAGCATCATCATTGTATCTTTGCTTTTCAATTTTGTGCCAAGTATAGCCTCTGATTGCTAGAAAGTTCAAAAGTTGTGAGGTGCTGTCCAGGAAACAGATTCTGTCCTTGGATAGAAAAATTCGTATAAAATCACCAGATCATCTTTTTGGTCTGAATTTTTTCGACAGTGTGCTCTATATAATTGTCTTTCGTGCGTATGTTTTGAGTTTTTTATTAGAGATGCAGAAGTGCCCCGAAAAAATCATTTACTACCTGCTGTTCTGTTTTTCACGGATTCTGTCCTGTTTTGCCTTTCCTTCATTTTGCGAACCTAGAGCTTGCTTTTTCTTTGAAAAACCTTTGGCAATCTTGAGAAATAGTAGACCTTCAAGAATATCCTTATTTCCAGCAAGGAACAATTATTTTATTATGGGTACTAACCTCGCTAATCAGATTATGTTGAGTTATGTATGAAGGGAGTTTTCAAGTGTGCGAGGGAAGATGATAAAAAGATTCAGGAGTGTCAAGCGCTCAAGCTTGGGGATGCCCCCGTGCACCCCCAAGAAATATTCAAGGAGACTCAAGCGTCTAAGCTTGGGGATGCTCCCGTGCATCCCCTTCTCCATCAACATTATCAGTTCGTCTTTCGTTCCACTATATTTTTATCACTTCATGTGTTATGTGCTATGCTTGGAGCGTCTTGCTTTTAGTTTTCCTTTTTAGTTTTCTTTAGCTTTTCATAACGAGTCGGAACTCATCATTCTTTATGTGGGAGAGAAACACGCTCCAATTCTACCTAGAACATAACATAGAATTTTCATGTCTATCTTTGCTGTGTGTGTTCTTTGTCTTTTAATAGCTACTATCATGCTTAGCTCTTTATTTTCATGCTTATCTTTCTAAAGAGCTTCGTTTAGTTGGTTGCTTGAACTGTCTTTAATTATCATGCTCACCTTATTAAGAGAGTTTGCTTCCGTTGCATTGGTTGATATGTCTATGATAAAGATGCTACGTGCATAATGGCGCTTAGTAGTTCATGTTTTCTTATGGTTAGTCTCAAATAGCTGGGGGGTTCCCAATGTGTTATTGGACTACCAACATGATTTGTTTGCCTATGATGTGGTATGGTTTAGTAATATCTTCCTTCGAGAATTTATTTTGATTGACTTGGCGTATGCTCACGCATATTTAAGACTGTAAAGAAAGTCTGTCAAGCCTTGATGATCTTTTGTTTCTGAGCAGCGATATAACTTCCATGCCTGATTCAATGTTGCTTTGTCGCTCTGCATGATTATGACCGTCATTGCTCTCTTAGTTGGTCGCTCCCAGTCTTTTGCTAACCTTCGCCTGTACTAAGCGGACTGACTGCTTGTGCATCCAAATTCCTTTATACCAGTTATGCCATATGAGTCCACCATATCTTCCTACATGGTATTTACCTGCCATTCCAAACGGAGACTTGCATGTACCATCTCGAAATTATTCAAAAAGAAAAAAACATCCTTATTTTGTGCCTCTGTTGTAAGTTCATGAGGAAGTAGTAGTTAATTCATGATCTTTTTAAGTTGGACAAGCTTCACCCCGGGATTGCATGTATAATGTGCAAACCCATAATACGAGAAGGAACTGGCATTGAGTGCGCCCGGCTCAAAAAGATAATATAACAAACCAACCCTCCTTCACGCTTTGTTCATGAGAAATCAGAAAACTTTGGCAGTGATAAACAAAGGAGATTAAGAGGATGTGATCGTCCTCATTCGGGAGCCGTTCCTCGAAACTTGTCCATCTCAAGAAGTGATTGAGTTGTCTGCTAGCATTCGTTGACGAAACATGCATAATCTAAAAAAAAATAAAAAAATATTACCTCTGTTTTTAAAACCAAGAGCTCTGGTACATGTTTTGTCTTTGTTTCCGACTACGGGTTTTCAACCTTGCCAACAAAAGCCACGGTTCGAGAGTCTCCACCTTCTTTTAAAAGCACCAACTACTGAGAGCATGATTGTCATTCTGAGTGTAATGTGCATTGTCCCAAAGTAGCATTGTCTTTTGCATGATTGTGATATCGTTTATTTTGAAATCATTGTATCTAGTCATCACTTAAACCTTGGAGGTGCCCTTGCATTTATGTTTTGCTTCACTAAAGGGGGCAAGCTAGATATCACTTTATCATATTTGCACACCATGTTCATTACAAATCTTTTTGATGTTTCAGTATCATATTGTAAAACTTTCAGTCCTTTGTGATTTTCTCATGAGGCAACCTAATTACTATAGATTCATTGTCTCAGTAAGCTCTTGTCATATGACTATGAAAAATTCCTATATGGTTAATAGCATGTCACCACAGAAATTATTCTTGTTATCATTTACCTACTCGAGGACGAGCAGGAATTAAGCTTGGGGATGTTGATACGTCCAAAACGTATCTATAATTTCTGCTTGCTCCATGCCTCTTTTGGGTGATATTGCTATGTTATTTATACACTTCCATACACTTTTGATCATATTTGGACTAACCTATTAACTCAGTGCACCCCAGTGTCAGTTTCTGTTTTCGGCTGTTTTTGTATTTCAGGTTTTCACATTACGAGAACTGCCAGGAAAAATCCAGAAAAATTATATAAAAAATCAGCGTTCCAGAAGCTACCTTGCGCCCGAAGTACAGCCGGGGGGGGGGGGGGCACCAGGGCCCCAGGCGCCCTGGCGGCGCCCCCCTGGGCCGCGCCGGGGGGGGCGCCTGGGCCCCCCGAGGCTCCGTTGATGCCCCCCTTTGGCATATATTTAAAGCGTCTCCCGAAACCCTCGAGACGGGAACTCTTTTTCGCGATCTCATCTCTGTTCCGCCACCGCCGCCGCTTCCAAGATCGGGAGCACCAGGGGAACTCTTCCCGGCACCCTGCCGGAGGGGAGGATCACCACCGGGAGCTCCTCCACCACCATGGACGCCTCCCGGATGAGTTGTGAGTAGTCTCCCTTGGAACATGAGTCCATGACCAGTAGCTATGTGATGTTCTCCTCCCGTTCTTGTGCTTCACTAATTAGTCCTCGTGAGCTGCCCTACATGATCGAGGCACATATGTAATCCTTATGCTGTTGCTATGATGAGTTTGCTGGGATTCGATGGATTATGAGATTATCTTCAGATTGTGTTTGAGTAATATATTTGATTCACCTCTTTTATATTTATGTTCGTAAGTAATTATTGCATGTTCTCCGTTGTTATTTATTGCTTTGGCCAAGTAGTAGGTAGTGACTCCAAGAGGGAAAGTTATGCTTGATTGTGGGTTCATGCCCCTCGATGACTAGCTTGAGTGACAGAAACCTGAGTCTAGGGGATGTGCTGTTGCCACAAGGGGGAAAACAACGGTACTTGTGCCCGCGGGTGCAAGGATTGTTTACTTTACGCAAAGTTCTTTTAATGCAGTTGTCTGTTGCTTTGAGTTTACACTATGGGTGGGACTCGCAACTTAATACCAGCGAGATGTTCTGGATAGATATCTCAAGGTGGATGATTAGTAGTAGATGCAGATGGATTTCGGTCTACTTACCTCGGCGTACCGCCCATGCTTTGAACCTCAACCTTTCTTTCATTGTAGTCAGCATTGGTTTGCGTTCATGGTTCTGTCAATTGCCCAGCTGTAATTCGTTTACCTCACATAGCAGTTTTATCGTCTTTTGGGAGAGAGACATCACTAGTGAACATCATGAGGCTCCGGTCCATATTACCATCATTGATCACATCCGCTATTTACTTTACGCTTTTACTTACTATTGCAGCAATATCTATCACTACTATCACTTGTGTTTGATCCTTTGTAAACTACAATGCCGGAGGGATTGACAACCTCTCTGTACTCGTTGGGAGCAAAGTTATTTGTATCTGTGTGAAGGTCCACGCTGATTGCTAATATCTGGCGCCGTTAGCAGTTGACACCTTCTTGTTGAAACTGGGAGTCTCAGGGGAAATCGATCCTTGGTATCTTTGCCAAGGGAGAACTTCCGCTACACTGCATCTCTAACCTTCCACTTGGGGTAACCAACGAGGGGCGAGAAGCCATCAGAGCCTCCTGGAGCCAAGCGGAGTCGTCGGCGATGAAGACGAGCGCGCCGAGTCGGATCTCGTGGCCCAACGCCAGACCACCGCCGGAAACCATGACGAAGGAGGTCGGAGAAAAGTTTGCAACCTCACCAGAAGTCGCTAAGACGCCTTGTCCCACGGTGGGCGCCAACTGTCGTGGTTCTAAGTCTGGCAGTACGAGTAGGGGGTACGTAGGAGGAGGCAATGCCCTAGCTATGGTGAAGTTGTACGCAAGGCGTTTACGAGTTCAGGCCCTTCTCGGAGGAAGTAACAGCCCTACGTCTCGGTGCCCGGAGGCGGTCGACTGAAATATGTATATGTGTGTGTTACAGGGGGTGCGAACCCTTGTACTGGAGGAGGGGGTGGCTTATATAGTGTGCCAGGATCCCAGTCATTCTCCACGTTACTAAGGGTTCAATGTACATAAAGGCAGGCGTTATTGATAACGTCTGCAGTAAAGAGCAATAAAGGCATTCACTACAGCGGAGTGAATACCAGACCGTTGCTGTCCTAAGGGACCTTTGACCTTCGGGGGTCGAGTGCCTTGGATGGGTCGAGTGAAATTGAGTCGTATGGTTCGTGGTGTACAGTCGAGTGGGATGCCCTCTTGGGCTGTCTCAGTCGACTGTCCTTGTTACCATCGGTTTGTCTTTTGAGCTTCTCGGGTAGTGACCTTGGGTGGGTATCTTGGTCAGGCCTGTGACCCTACCCTAGGTTCGTAACCTCGTCAACCGTGCCTGCCATGCCTCTCGGAAACGAAAAAAAATTGTGTTTCCTATTTTATTTTCTTTCACGAGAGTCCGGTTTTGCTTCCGTGAGAGGCACGGTTGTGCTTTCGTGAGAGTCATGGCCGTGCCTCCGCGGAAACGAAAAAAAACGTGTTTTCTCTTTCTTTTTTCTTTTCCGCGAGAGCCACGGATTTGCTTTCGCCAGAGGCATGGTTGTGATTTCGCGAGAGGCACGGGCGTGCCTTTTTCGGAAAGGGAAAAAACCAGTGCGCCCGGTACGGTTTTTTCGTCCGGTTTTTTTGTGAAAAAAATGTTCGTCAAAACCTATCGACATGGGATCTAGTTTTAAAGATCTCGATGCGAGGAATTCAATCATGAAAACGGTTCGAAATTTGGACGCATGGTTTGATGGATAAAACGTTTTAAATAAACGAATCTACGAAAAAAAGAAAACGCCCAGGTTGCGACAAGTGGCGCACATGCATGTGCGCCACTTATTCGCAACCTGTGATTTTAGGGGTGATATTTGCAATGAGTACTCCTCAATTAATGATTTCGCAAGTTTATAACTTTTTAACACATGGTATTATTCATACTTTCAGGCCATGAATTTACCTTTTTTGTGCAGGACGTATTTCAACGTTTTTCATCATGAAATTTTACACACATACACATAACATATTTGTTTACGCCCACAATTTTTTCAGATTTTTTTAAACTAAAAAGTTTGAATTTTGATTTTTTTTTCTAAAGGGCCTCCATGAGGCCGAGAAGCCAAACGTCCGTTCTCTGCAATGATCAACTATAATACATCAAATGTATTTTTAGTTTCACTTCTCATATTATTAATTCAAAATTCATGCTTCATGCAAATGTAATACGTATAAATCAATGAAATATATTGCAACCAAAATCACATAGCAATGCATGGTGTATCATCTCATTGCGTCTAAAGGAGCCAACATTAGAACAGTGAAAAATCACAACAATAGATAGGTTCAACTCCATGGAAGTAGCAGCTTTTTTTTTTTGAATTAAAACAAAATTTTATTCATTAGCAACAACCAATACATCGTTTGTGAGAAAAGTTACAATTTCACTAATAGGCTCCTCAAACCAATGCGAAGTCGAAAAAATCTAGCTAATCTAGCAAGTTCATGTGCTACTTTATTTGTCTCCCTATTACAATGTTCGAATTTAGTCATAATAAAATCACAAGCATAGTGATAGCAGTCATCGAAGATTGCCGCCGCCGCTCCCGGTGACTGTCCTCCGTCCTTCATGGTCTCAATCACCTCCAGATTGTCAGAGTTGATGAGTAGGCGATTACATTCCGCCCTTTGCGCTAAATTTAGGCCAAATTTAAGAGTTAAGGCCTCCGTCATGGGGACTTCCGCGCAGTAGTCTATCTTTCCATTTCCTCCTGCAGTAAACTTACCTTTGTCATCTCTCAAGACTGCCCCCATCGTACCCTCCAGCAAGTCATGGTCAAAAGAGACGTCAACATTGAGTTTCACAAAGCCCCTAGGAGGGCATTGTCGACCCCCCTTTTTCATGGACGCCTTCGAAGATGATGCATTTACAATATGTAAGAGCTATGATCCCCATTGAAATCTGAGTCGCATTTTGAGTTAATTCCTTGTGCACTAATTTTCGTCTTTCCCACCATAGATACCAAGCTGAGATAGCTACCATTTCTCGAACATTTTCGTACCCCATAATGCGCATATCTTGATCTGGAAGGAGTAATAGGTATTCCAATGTTGCCTCTCTAGCACGATCAATCTCACAAGCTCTCTCAATAATCATATCCATCCCTAGCCTTTTCCAAACCACTTTCGCTTTTCTACATAGGAAAAGCAAGTGCTTCGTATCTTCTACACCCTGAGAGCAGGTAGGGCGAGAGTGCGAGACCTTCATGTGTCTATTAGTGAGTGTTGCCCGACATGGGCCGGGAGAGTGCCATGTAGTGTCCGCCATAAAAAAATTGACTTTAGCCGGGCAAGATAACTTCCATGTCTGACACCATATAGGGTTAGGTGTGCTCCGTCCCATTCTGTTGGAATATTTTAGTTTGCTTCTATACTGATAGTTCCACTCCACAGAGTAAGCAGACCGTACCGAAAACATACCATTTTTCGTATAACTCCAGGCAATAAAATCTATCATATTATGTTGCGAAGTTGGGATTGAAAGAATCCGCTGTGCATCAATGGTCCACATAGTTTGTCTAATCAAGTCCTCATCCCAATTATTGGAGACCGGGTCAATCAAATCTGCTACTTTTGATAACAAAAGCCTCCCCCTAGGGGTCACAATCTTCCTAGTGGCACAATTTGGGATCCAAGCATCTTCCTAAATATTGATGTTATGTCCATCCCCCAATCGCCAAATATAACCTCGCTTGAGAGTAGTGATGCCTGCCATAATGCTTTGCCAGGTGAAGGAGGCACCATGCTTTGGCTTGGAGTTCAGCAAATCACCATTAGGATAGTATTTGACCCTTAGAATAGTAGCACACAAGGAGTCAGGATTATCAAGGAGACGCCATGCCTGTTTAGCAAGCAGAGCCAGGTTGAAACAGTGGATATCACGGAATCTCATTCCTCCTTGGTTTTTTGGAACATACATTTTCCACCAGGCTATCCAAGTAGTAGTAGCTCATCTTGTATAATGACTAATCGCAGATTTAAGTTCTGACAATCTGATGATGGCATTAGAGATCACAAGAAAAATCAGCCTCAGGATATGTGAATGTACAAACTTAGCACTTGAGGCCAAGGCACCTCCAGAGATAATAAATGAAAACACAAGCAGGAGCAAGGAACAACCCTGAAACCTGCTGGCCGGTTGGGTACTGCAGCTCTCCCACGGGTCTCCGACTTGATCGATGAGTACACAGGTAATTGGAACGTGGAGTTAGTCCCTCAAAAATTTCTTCACCATGATCTCGAGGCTATTTTGAACGTTCCGCTGAATTCAGCCGGTGGTGAAGATTCTTTGGCATGGGCATTTGAAAAGTCAAGACAATATATTGTTAAATCAGCGTACCGCTCTCTCGTGACTCGCAACGAGCTTAGCTCTCTAAAGGAACAAACGACTACAGAAACCTCATCGGCTAGCAAACAATTACAGACTGCACTATGGAAACTACATGTGGTACAGAAGGTTCGAGTGTTCTGGTGGCGAGTGTTGCGTGGTATTCTCCCGGACTCCATGACCTTGAAGTATCGACATATAAAACCTATTGGCCGGTGCGACGTTTGCCAGGCCATGGATGAGACACTTATGCATGCTCTTATTTCTTGTACGTATGCAAAAAAACTTCTGGATTGCAGCCAAGGATTGTTTTGATATTCATATGCCGAGGTTACATCTAGATACGTGGGTGCATGACATTCTGTTGGATCAGATGTTCTCCGACGATGCTAGATGTAAGATCATTACCATCATGCACTCTATTTGGTCTTCTCGCAATAGATGGATTCATGATTAGGAGGGCTATGACCCAATGATGGCAATCAAACGGGTTCATGAGAATCTCTCTCTCTTGGAGCTTCCGGGGCGTCGGATGGCATCCACTTGCGGCCAGCTTTGGAGACCTCCAGAGGCAGGGTGCATCAAGATAAACACGGACGGTTCGGCGTTGGATGATGCACTTGCAGGTGGAGCGGGAGGAGTAGCTCGATCTCACCTAGCTTTTTTGGGAGCTTGGTGTAAGCCATTGTCGGGTGTTTCGGATCCTTTCATTTCAGAGTTGTTGGCTCTACGGGAGGGGGTAATCTTTGCCCATCTTCAAGGATACTCACATGTGGTAATGAATATTGACTGTCTGGAGCTAGTCAATCAATGGAACTCGCACGGCAATTCGTTGTCAATTGCAGCGCCTATCTTTAGAGAATTAGAGGGCATTGTGCCTAATTTCCTTCGCAGTTGCCCACGGACAGATTATAACCGTCTACTCTTGATTTAATAAGGAAAACGATAAAAAACAGCCGGATGATTTTATCGCAATGCAAGCCACCTCCGGCGCTTCACACGTGTTCATGTTAGGGACCACCACCGCTTGGCTCTTCACGGGAGAAAACCTCGTCCAGTCCTTTTCTCTCTTTTCTTCCCGAGCGTTGCCTTATCCTCATCTCTCTCTCTCTCTCTCAACGAACTCCAGGCTCCAGCACAAACTTCTCTTCCCCTCCCTCTCGATTCAGTTTCCCCAACAACCAACCACAAGCCCGCGCACGACATCGACCCCTCCGACCACCGCGTGCATCAGTGCCGCTGCTGCTGCAAGGTCCACCGTCGCCATCAGCGTGCTGCGTCGCCGTCGTGCTGCATAGCAGCATCTCTGTCGCCGCCGCATCCGCCGTCGCAGTCGTGGTTCGTCGCAACACCTCGTTGCGGTCGCGCTGCGCTGCAGTGAAAGCTTCGCCGGCGGCCATCGGGTGCTGCAGTAGAGCTTTGACACGGCAGCCGGAGCTGCGATGGAGCACTGCCCTTCGCCTGTGGCGCCCAGGTGCTGCTGTGGAGCACCGCCGCGCCGGTGTTGATGCTGCAGCAAAACATCACCAGGGACTTCGAAACAACGATCTTGTTGCAGAAACATTCGCAACATCTGTTGTGTCACGGATTTTTTTCCAACACATGTCTTCTTGCAGATTTTTTTTGCAACAGACATATTTTTACAGTTTTTTACCTTTTTGCAACACGGATATTGTTGCAGAAAGAACTTTTAAAACACATGTGATATTTCAGAAAAACTCACGGAGGACACTGCAATCCAAATTCCTACCTGCACTGCCCAACATAAAAGACGTGTTCAGCGTCATCGCACAGCACAACGTGTAGTGGACCGCACAGCACAACGTGTAGTGGACGCATACGTACAATCGGCCGGCTGTTCAGAAGCTTTTCCCATAATACATACATAGATCTCGTTGATTTCCAGTGCCAAGGCAAATGATTTCTGATCACATTACAACAAGGACAGTATTACAAATGAACTTGACATCGTAATTTGTTTTCTTGGGACAGTAATCGTTATTGCTACTACATCTCACTTCCCTCCAGAGTTGGGTTTTGCAAGCAGCTTCTTTGGTAGTTTATCCAGTGGGGTTGTTTTCAGAAGGAACAGTCTGGCCGCGCGCTCTTTTAAGGTGCCACCGCATTTTAGTCCATGAGTCTGGAGCTCCAGCTTTAGCTTCTCCATGCCAAGTGCCTGGATGACAACAGAGTTTATGAGCAACATGATATGTCAGAGATACTTCAAACTTCAAAACATATACGAGTGCAACATGATATGTCAAAGATACTTCAAACTTCAAAACACATAATGAGGTCTACAGCGAAGCGTGTAAAAACAATCAAAGATCTAGACAAAAATGAGATTCAACAGAAGATGGCAAATAAATTTTACATACTCCCTCTGTTCCAAATTATTTGAATTTCTAGTTTTGTCTTAACTCAAACTTCTCTATATTTGACCAATTTATTGAATAACTAATTTGGTGTATTTGAGATGTTGTATAAATTATTAAATTTTCTATAGACTTTATCAATTTTAAAGAAGTTTTTTTTTTTCAAGATATTTTTTTTTAAAGAAGTTTGACTTGGGACAAGCTATAACTTCAGGAAATTTGGAACAGAAGGCATACTGAACATAAGGAGCTGGATATGTCTTGTCATGAACCACAGTTCATATAACTTGTTAAATGATAGAGGGCAGGGGTGGCACACAGCATGAAGGATACGAGATACTAGAATAGGGAGAAATAGACTATAGATGAGAGAGAAGAATTTTGATGATAGAAAAGACTGACTATTTCTTAGTGCTTCAGCTCCTCAGCTATGCAAAACGCATACTACTATAGAGATGATTCAACTTGTCACCTAAGACTTCCAAACATAGATAAGAGAGAAGAATTTTGATGGTAGAAAGACATATTATTGCTTGAACTTGTAAGTTATGCAATGCATAGACTATTATAGAGATGACCCAACCTGCCACCAAAGTTTCCCAGGTACTAAAATCCAATCTAAAGAGAAGTAAAACTATTCTGATCATTAGTTAGAATTGCCAAGTCAAAATTTCTAGTACTCCCTCCGATCCATATTAATTGTCGCTGGTTTAGTACAACTTGTTAACCAGCGACAATTAATATGGATCAGAGGGAGTAAGAAAATTTCTAATCAAACAAATAGAACGATACTGGCATAGACAAGAGGGAAGCAGCAACTCCTGCTGTCCTAAGGGCCCATAACTGCAGCTCACAAGCTATAGTACCTCGATGATTATAAGCCACCTGTTATCGCAGGTGGAGTCCACTAAATGACAATGGAAGTTCTACACGAGCTGATTATGCAGGTGGAGTGCAAATAATATATATGAGCTTCTGCACCAGCTGATTATGCATATTTTTTTTTCACAATTCCCACTCAGCACCTCATGTAAAGATAAATTAGGCATAGAATAGGATGAGCTAGTGTTTTGGATGGTAACATTGAACTTGCTGAGTATCAGAAAACAAACTATTGTGATTAGAACCATGAATGCTATTTGGATGGGCTGAAAGTAATTTGATCTTTAAAGCTCTGGTTTAAGTAACTTGTGCTGTCATTGTGATAGTATGACATGTGTATACAAATTATGCTATACTACCACTAATTGGTACTAGCAGCTGACTTATTGTCAAGTTAGTGAATTTCCACGAGAATTCAGCTGCCTAGAGCAACGTCTCCTTTTATTTATAACAAAATCACTACTACCTATCAACATGTCTGGCAGTGTTATTACGTACTGGTGATAAATATGTACCCGGAGGGGTTAAAAACACAACATACCTCCAATTCTGCTGCTGAACTGAATGTTGCCAGGTCCACAGGCTCCTCTGAAAGAAGAGATTTGTTATTTACATCAGCAGATTCTTCTACTGGAGGCACCACAGGGTCATTAAGGAGTGATGATGTAGCTGAACCGGTGTTATCCACATCTGTTTTATCATCTGATTTCAGAACTTCTTCTGAAAGAGCACTCTTACCATTCTCAGAAGTTCCATTTTCAGATGTGTTCTCAGGAGCATCTGATTTCAGAACTTCTTCTGAAAGAGCACTCTTGCCATTCTCAGAAGCTCCATTTTCAGAAGTGTTCTCAGGAGCATCTGATTTCAGAACTTGTTCTGAAAGAGCACTCTTACCATTCTCAGAAGTTCCATTTTCAGAAGTGTTCTCAGGATCAAGCTGCACTGCCATTCCCCCCTCACACTCCAAACTACCTCCCGACTCAAAATCACATCCTGATCTAATCTTTACTTCCATGGATTCCTGAAGAGCATTTCCATTTTTCTCTGAATCACTGCTCTGGGACTTATCACCTGAGGACTCTCCTTCTGAATGTGACCCAGAAACTGAAGCCATATCAACCTTCTCCTCCCCACTTTTGTTGGATTCATTTGAGCAATTTTCATGATCAAGAGCTATGGGTTTTGCATCTGCACCCTCACTATCATCCACATCACTGTCACTGTCACTATCACTCTCATCATCTGCTACTTTCTTCTTGCCCATCCTAAAACAAGTTGATTCAATCAGGCAGTTAGCACCGTAAAATAGAAATAACATACAGTTCAGCACTCTTCAGCGTAACATGATTGATTGCATTAGCTACCTAAAAAACAAGATGCAGATTTGCAACAGAGAAACCTTAATAGCCTCTCATCCCCCAACTGACTGAAATTATTAGCCACTTACGAGAGCAACTACTATATACATTTCAGCACAAATAGAACATCCAGACATATCCTTGGCATCCAGACTCAATTGTACCAGACAAGCTACTAGATTATATTAACCTGGCTAACTTCTCAACAAAATCAAACACCAAAATTCCAGAGGAAAACAAATACATTTATGAAATAAGCTACTAATTCACATAATGAACTATGATTGAAACAATACGCATCAGTTTATCAAATTTATGGCAATATAATTGGTGTACAGTCGGGTATACACCACAACAGAAAAGTTGTTTTAGCACTCACCAAATTTTAAGCTTCTTTGCATCACGTGGCTTAGGGACAGCCTTCCTCTTCCCAAGGGAGGCCCGTACCGACTCCTCCACGGCGTTGACGCAGCTCTCCGCATCCTTACGGTACTTCTCGAGGTACTTGTCAACGTCGGCGGCTCGGGCGCCACCGCGGCCTGACTCTTTGGCCTTCTTCTTGAGGAAGTCCTCGGCAAGCTTCTCGAGCTGGCGATCCGCGGCCTCGGCCCTCCACTCCTCGAGGCGGCGCTCGGCGTTGACGTGGCGGAGCCGGCGGCCATTTATGTCGCGGCAGGCGTCGAAGTTGCTGGTCTTCTTCTGGCCGGCCTTGGAGGCGGCCCCACGGAGGAGGGAGCCGAACCCGCCCTTGCCACCGCGGAGGCGGAGGAGCGCGGACGCGGAGGGGAATTGCCCGTCGGGGAAGGACGCGAGGACGGATGAGGGCGAGATGTCGAGGCGGCCGGTGACGAGGCGAAGGGAGGCGGCGGGGACGCGGGAGAGCGCGGAAACGGCGTCGAGGAGCGCCGCGCCGGAGACGGTGGGCGTGGAGAACCGGAGGCAGTGGGTGCGGCCGTCGAGAAGCCGCACCAGGATCTGGTACCGGGAGGTCTCGGCCATGGCGCGCGGTGGTGGTCCGCGAAACCCTAGCGTCCTACCTCTGGCCTCTGGCGGAGGTCGTGAAGGGAAGGGGAAAAGAGAGAGGGAAAGAGGGGGGCTAGACTTTTGTTGACTGTGATGATGATGATGAAGCACCTAGGATCGGCCCCAGAATACTCACGCCGTCCGATCTCGCGTTCGGGAGCCTATCCGTCCGTCCGCGTGCGTCCCCGATTACTCCCTCCGTCTAGGTGAGTAAGACTACCCATAGTGGGAGTAACATATGTAGTAACATCACACATATCTAGATAAAAAAGATGATGTGGCAAGCAATAAATGAAGAAAGAGAGGCATGTGGTAACATAGCTAGTTACTACTAGTATGAGTAACATCACACATATCAAGGTAAGATGAGTCTATGACCTAATAAATGAAGTCTTCCATGTTACCACACATATGTTACTCCCCACTATAGAGGTAGTAACATAGAGTAGTAACATGGGCATGTTACTACTCTATGTTACTACCCATTATGGCTAGTCTAAGTCATCTTAGGTTGTGCACCGTGACCAAGGTGGAGTGAAAAACAAGAGAAGTTAATGTTCATTTGCTAATTAATAGCATTGCATGCAATGAACTGACCACTGCATGTCGTGTTTGATAGCCTCACGTCATTAAAAGCAGACACACCTCATATCTCTTATTGGTTGATTCCATTGTTTATGCTAAGAAACAAAAAACGAGGTGAGAGTTAATGTATCGCGCCTAAGTGTTTTGGGATAATTTGGTTTTCGTAAGATGACTTACTCACCTAGACGGAGGGAGTATTCCACAGGTCGGTCTGCCCAAGCAAAGGAATTGCCCAACGCGGAGAATCCAAGCCCAGATCCCCTTCCCCTCCGACGCCGCCACCGCCACCGCCCGCTGGCCTCCCTCGCCTCTCCCTTCCCCGCCTTGTCTCTGCTCCTCTCCGCTCCGAGGTCGCCGCCACCCGCCGCCGTTCTCGGCCTACTTCCCCGGCCTCTCCCCGTAGACCAGCACAGGCCACGGCGTTTAGAGAAGACTCCGCTGTACACCGACCGACAGGCGGGTCCACACGTGGTGTGGGCGCCCCACGTCAGGGTGACTTCCGTACTCAATTCTGCGTGCGGTTGAAGTCACCCCGATTCCGTCCGCGACTCCTCCCGTCCCTCCCTCCTGGTGTGGAGTCCAGGTCGGACTCACCGCGCCTCCGATTCGATCCCCCCACGCCGGGGTTCATCATCAGGAATCCTAAGCTTGGAAGGGCGTTGGAATTCTGCATACACATAGCTTCGGAATCCCGCAAGCGCGAGAACGCCCCGAGCTAAACCCGAGTTACTGCCGCGACATGAAGCCCAAGGCTGCCGCCGCCGCCGCCGGCGAGAAGGGCCGCGGAGTGGACCCTTCGCTGCCGCGGTTCAAGTGCCAGGAATGTCACCGGGCGCTTGTCGTCGTCGGCGTGGAGTCATTCCCCGATAGGTTGCCCGCGCACGCCAACTCCGGTACACCCTTTTGCCCCCGTTGGATTCGTTCCTCTTTATTATGAGCCTGTAGCGATTGCATAAGTTTTAATCTGGCGCTGCTTTGCGGTAACAATCGAGGGAGTGCCGGCTCTATGTGAGCGAAGAATTCGGCGTAACTGAATTATGTGTGATAAGTGCAGTTTTCTCTAGCAAAAAAAGGGTATTATTGTGTCATATAGGTTCTCATGGAATTGTTGGTAGCTGTTTCTGGAGAACGGTAGTTTTTTACTTGTTCGCACTCGATATTAGACGAGAAATATAACTCTGCTACGTGTAAAAGGAATATTGTTGCATTCATAAAAATTAAACCAGCGAATGCTTGCACGTGTAACAGAAAATATTCATATAGTGGTTATTTAAGGTGAAAAGAAGTACTAGCTACCTTTCTTCTTTATTTACATTTCATGATGCTACCTGCTGGAATTGCTTATATATAATTGCTAGTCAGATACTCCCTCCGTTCGGAATTACTTGTCGCAGAAATGGATGTATCTAGACGTATTTTAGTTCTAGATACATCCATTTCCGAGACAAGTAATTCGGAACGGAGGGAGTAGAAAACTAAGCTGTTTCATTTATATTAGCATAAGATAAGGTTTGGCATTTGCTTTGCTTGTTTTTCTGTAAACTGATGCATCGGTGTCTCGGATTTCTCTTTCAAGCAGTTGAAGTTAATATATTTTTTTGTGCACACTACTAAGTAAGTTTCTCGAAGATTCTATTTTGTGGTAATAATGGTTCTTACTTCTTATGCCATTAATGGACCAGGTATGCATGCATCCTCTGTTCAGGGCAGCATTATGGGGGCGAGCAGGATGGACAGTTCTTACGTTGTGTTGTCCAAGCAGAACAGATCTCAAGGCCCCGGGATTCCCCCACGGCCACCTAGTGCAGCAGCCCGGCATGTTGAGCCTAACCAATCAACAAGAGCAATAGAGGGGTCATATATAATGCTTCCACCTGCCGCTGCTTCCATATACAAGACATCTACCTCCGAAGGAGGTGGCGCACATCTGTCGCCAACAAATGTTAACTCTACTAGCCCTTCGCCAGGCAACAATTCTGGATTTCACTCTAGTGTGACTGTCTTAAAGCGGGCATTTGAGATTGCTAGTTCACAAACTCAGGTAAATAAGTTGCTTGAAATGTTTCCATACTGGGCCTCTTTGATTCAAAGGATTTTCATAGGATTCTTGGAGGATTAAAATCGTTATGAATGTTTTCCTGTGTGGGTTATTTGATTTGTAGAACTGAATCCCATTGGAACTTTTCTTATGGATTCCTTTGCACTATATTTCAAAGAAATTTCATCCACTCAAGCCTCTTGGAAATAATCCTTTGTTTTTTTGTCCTGTAGTGCGATCAGACAAACTATAGAACAAATTCAATCTTTATAGGATTAGAGTGGGCATGGCATTGCAATTCTGTGTTTTTCCTATTCCTGTTTCTTTTTTAATCCTGCGGATTAAAGAGACTCTGGGTATTTATAGTGTGTGGTGTTCATGTATATGCTACCATGCTATGCAGTCAACTTGCTTGTATTTACTAATATGGGTATTTTGAGATTGCTGCTTGATAAACTCAGTTGCAATAAGTTGCTTTAAAATGGTTTAAAATATCTCTGTAGTGAGCACATGCATGCATATGCATTTGCTTCATTTTCATCAGATTTGCATTGTTTTTGCTGCTGCATGTTCTGTACATTGCATCACTACACTAATTATTGTCTTGGTTTTTAGATAGAAAAAAAAGCAGTGCTAACACATGTGTGAATATGAAATATATTGCAGGTTGAGCAGCCACTCTGTCTGGAATGTATGAGGGTGCTTTCTGATAAGATGGACAAGGAGATTGAGGATGTAAATACTGACATCAAAGCTTATGATGCATGTCTTCAACGTTTGGAGCAGGAATCCTACAACGTCCTTAGCGAAACTGATTTCCTCAAGGAGAAAGAGAAGGTGTTGATCTCTATTTAATAATAACATATACATGGTAGATGGTAATGATTGAGGTCACAAGATGCAGGGTTTATAGTGTATTTGTTATCCTAGATGCATGCCTTTATCCTACATACCTACATGCAAGAGATTCTTAATTCTAAGAACTGTAGTGAACTCCAGTTTCATGCTACTTGCTCCTGTCATATCAAATAGCAATAGATGAAATTGTGTACCAGTCTCATGAAAAAAGAAAAAGAAAACACATTTTTCTTATGATTCATGTGTATAATATTGCTTGAGCAGCTACCTAAAATAACAGAAATTACATGAAATATTATTATTAGCTCGATTTCGGGTTTACTTTTGTATTAGTTATGTAATTGACCTTGTATTGTACTCCATCCGTATCAAAATATATGATGCTTTTTGACACTATCAGTGTAAAAAAATGTCTTATATTTTGATACAGAGGGAGTACTTTCTAAACACAGCTAATTACAGCACGGAGAAGTAGGAAACAGTTTATGCTCGCTATGCTGAATTGATGTCTACTTTTCTGTACATACACTTAAATCCTATCTACTCCCTCCGTTCCAAGTTAGTACAAAGTTGGGTCATCTATTTTGGAACGGAGGGAGTAGTTAAGAGAGCTTGGGACAAGGAGATGTGTTCATTTTCAATTCTACAGTGCAATAAATCATCTATATAAAGATATATTGAAGTGTATCCTATCCATTCATGATTTTGGCCTGTGTACTGTAGAAGATATTCCTTATGTGTTAAAATTTTAATCGGCACATTTTATTTTCCGAACTGGCAGCATTCATTAGTTTCTTGTAAGATATTTTCAGGTGACACTTTACAAATTCGATTTTTCATTATGTGTATTTTGCCAATTCAGATAGAGGAAGAAGAAAAGAAACTAAAAGCTGCTATTGAAGAAGCAGAAAAGCAATATTCAGAAGTTAGCTCTGAGATGAAGGATCTTGAAACAAAGTCTAAACAATTTGAAGAATTAGAAGAGCGGTTGGTGTTTTCTTCACCATGCCCACTGTTCAGGCATCATATTTTTAGTCTTACAATTTTTCTAGAAGAAGGATAGATTCTCAAATTAATCCCCGTTTACTTTCGGGTGTGAGCATGTATACTTGGCACTAGAGGCGATACACCTGATCATTTTTTCTTCATGATGCAGATGCAGCATGGTATTGTTCTAGAGTATAATAGCTGTGATACGGTTACAGTAAAAAGCATTAAGATTACTGAAGGCATAAGGACAGCGTTATAATGTTTCTAGTATAGTAACCACTCATTTCAAAATGTGTCTGTTCGAAATTAAATTGATTGTGTTCTATTAGGTAGTATACTGTTAACTCAAAATAGTTTTCTATATGGTTGGCACCAAAATATATCACCAGTGGAGCACAGGCATGGTATTGCTTTTCCAATTAAACACTGGTTTTGGGCAATCTGATTATTTTCGGTTGGCTTATGTTAAGCTCCAACTACTTTGTAAACAAAACTAATGTGTCATACTTGTATTCAGGTATTGGCATGAATTCAACAGCTTCCAGTTTCAGCTGACATCTCACCAGGTATATACCTATTACAGGCCACACATTGTCACATTAAGAATATACTTACTGTTTTGTCATATTTTGATATCTACTCTCTCCTTTCACTATTATAAGATGTTCTAACTTTTTTATAAATCGGATGTATGTAGACATGTTTTAGTGTGCTTGCTCACTCATTTCAGTCCGTATATTGTCCATATTGTAATATCCAAAACATCTTATAATAGCGAACGGAGGGAGTACATTCTTGTTGGCACCACAATTAACAGCATTTCCCAACTGATGTTTCAAGTCAGCCATGCATCTTATTCCAGATCAGTGAACAGTTATATAGTTTATTTTATGCTCCTGTATTTTGTTGGCATAACTAAAATTATTTTGAAAAGCCAATATTAAAAAAATCCAAATGACAGTCATGCACAAGTGGCGTTTTTATTGGGAAGACAACAGTGAGCATACGTGGTAGAGACGAAACCTTGAAAGCAGGTGGGCTGGGCATGCACCCATCCTCTAGCCACTGAGCAAGCCAATATGGTCTACGCTGAGTCTGCATTGTTATGTTTCGTATGCTTTCTTTTAAAGCATCACGATTTGTCTTCTCAAAATGCATTTTTTAATATCTGAACTGCTTGTTAGCATTTTCCCTTGATGCTCCAAGTCATTGCTGAAAATATATTATGTATTCTACTTTTCAGGAAGAAAGAGATGCGGTTTTGGCCAAGATAGAAGTTTCACAGGTCCACTTGGAACTGTTAAAGCGCACAAATGTTCTCAATGATGCATTCTATATTTCACATGATGGAGTGATTGGAACAATAAACAACTTCCGTCTTGGTCGTTTGCCTAATGTACAGGTAACTATACAAGCTATAATCTGTGCTGCGCCTATTGCTACTTGTTTCAATTATGACATCACTGTGTTGAAGGATGGCAATCAAGACATTAGTTAGATACATTTGTATAATTGGTACAAATGCAACATCCATGTAGTGTTCGTGGATGAGGGTGATCAACTCTATGCACCCGACACTGGCAGTTTTATAGATATTTATAGTGGCTCCTAAAATGTTAACTTAAAATGGAGCTGCTGTCTTTTGACACTGCAACTTTGGATAATTATGTTGGACAAGATTATGCTGGAGCTGCAGTGCACCGTCGTTGCGTGCACACTGAATTGAACCGAATCATACATTAGATTACTATAAATTTTCATTCAGATGCATCTGTAGTTCATATATGCCTATTTGTAGTAAAGAAAAAGTTCTATGCAGTCATTCAGTCGGACACATCCATTTGTTACTCGCCTAACTGGTAGTGATCCAACGGTTATAATTTCAAAGGTCATTTGGCTTAATATGGAGGTGGCACTCCTGCAATAGGAATCAGTTTTAGAATAAAGAGAGATATGCAGATTCCTCGGGTTTTTTTTACTGGATATGCAGATCCCTTGTTGATTCATTTCACTGTCCTGTGTGCTTCACTTGTGTTCTGTTGATCTATTCATTCTGTATTTGGAGTGCACACATTTTATTTTATGTACTAACGCCACAAACCTCTGTTGCCTTGGCTGTAGGTTGAGTGGGATGAGATAAATGCTGCTTGGGGTCAGGCTGCTCTTCTGTTACACACCATGGCTCAGTACTTCCCGAAATTTCAGTATCCTTGACGCACATGCCCTTTTTTATCTTCATCTATTTACTGGTAACAAGTGCCTATGCTTGTATTGTTAAGTTGCTTAAATGATAATTTTTACTAATTCTTACTTACACTAGAATTGTTCCAACAAGAGATGATTTTGCTGTGAGTTCCTGAGCTTCTATGTAGATATCGAATCAAGATTCACCCTATGGGAAGCTACCCAAGAGTAACAGACATCAACAATAATACCTATGAACTGTAAGCATTATCCTGCAAATGTACTCCCTTTTTCCTAGGATGATATCTAGGTCTCCCTCGTGGAATAGAATAATGATGGTTATATTATTGAACCTATTCACGTATATGGTAGGATTGGACATCCTTTGCAGATTTACAGACTTATTTATCATATACTAATCTAAGGCATTTGTTGGTCGGTGCCTGTGGGAGTATATCAAACGGAAGTTATAAAATCATTGTTATCCTTTCTAGTTGCTGGCAGTGTGCTTCGGGTGTTCATTTTTTTCCCCTCTTGTTGAGCAGTGCATGTTCATCGTGCTTGGGGAGTTAACAAGATGCATTGTTGATGTTCAGGTTTGGTCCTGTGAATTTATTCTGGAGCACCCGATTTGACAAAGCCATGACATGGTTTCTCACTTGCCTGCAAGAGTTCTCCGAGTTTGCCATAAGTTTGGATAAAGAGAACAATGTTCCATCTGATAAGTCATTGAAGCTCCCCTACAAGTAAGGATTCTTGCAACTATATTGGTTCTGGCACTATTTCTGAATTACACGGCATCTCACTGATGAATTTAACATGAGGTGAAATCTGTTCAGATGATTTAGGTTTTACTGGCAACAATATAAATTTGTATTTATATGTGGTCAAGTGATCTCTGTGATTGTAGTTTTTTTCTTTGGTCATAAGAAAATTAGTTTGACTACCGGATCACTTATGGGGTGAATATAACCATATAAGATTGAAAGATATCAAGTATGCACCATTAATTTGATCTCTTCATTTCCCAGGATTGATGGTGACAAAGTAGGGAGCTACACAATCTTCTTAAGTTTTAATAAACTGGAGAACTGGACAAAGGCTCTAAAATATATGCTTTGCAACCTGAAGTGGGTTCTCTACTGGTTTATCGGCAATACAAGTTTCGCACCGCCGTCTGCATCTTTGTACTTGGCGCAGTCTCCAAACAAGAAAGGTTGATGTGATGTTTAAATGCAGACGGAATCACTGACCTCAGACGCTGGATCGTTGATTTTAGCTGCATGTTGACCTGTCACAATACAGTATGAAATTGATGTACATAAATACCAGGCGTAGCTAGTTTTCTTGTTGCTTCCAAGTCATCCATGTGTGTACCTGCCCAGTGTATATAAATATGGACTGGAGTGAGTTCCATTAGTATGTACTCCCTCTGTTAAAGAAATATAAGATCGTTTAGATCAGTATATCAGCTTTGCGCTACAAGTGCTGAGAAATTGGAACGACAGCGAATGCAGTTTCAATGTAAATGCGTTGTGTCCGACACCTAAATTCATATGTGTATTTTTTTAGGAGTGCATGTAGCTTTATTTATACTCGCTAATATCACAGGCATAATGTTTTGGATCAAGGATAGGCTTGTCAGTAAAAGGATTGCAATTGAACCGGAGTATCGATACTCGTTCATAATATGGCATATCCCATGTTACTGCGCTATGAAAACTGATATCGCCCTCAGTTGATATGTTTAGATTTTGATCTATCATCATGGGGTAAGAGAAATGGAGGTGTGGGGTATGCAAATGGGAGGCAGTTTTCATGTTGCCACGGGCTGAGCTCCGCCGTTCTTCTGCTTCACTCACTAATAGGGCCTAACGGCTACGGGGATGACAGGCCAAAAACGCTTCGGATGAGATGCAAAAAAACGAAAAATGTGCACCAGCCGGGAATCGAACCCGGGTCTGTACCGTGGCAGGGTACTATTCTACCACTAGACCACTGGTGCTTTGATGACAATTTTCTGGCTTTCACTCCTAGAATTAAATTCTAACTGGAGACAAGAGTGTACCAAACTTGCAAACAACGATACAGTGCCCTGCAGAGCTCTTGTGTTTTTGCTGCACTCTGTCAGTTGCATCCACTCGATCGAGAGTAGATTGTTCACGGGTGCGAAGACAGCAGAACGCCTTTTTTTAAAAAATCGATTTTGACGAGTGGTTACGATTATTATGTTATACTACATCCTATACACTCCTAGTCCTAGCCTCAGTTAGACTGCTGCATCTATCCGTCCCAGCTGTGCCGGTGCGCTTCACGGCCTCAACTTGCTACCGCAAATTACAGTACATGCCAACTAATCAAGTACTCCCGCCAATAGTCTGCACGTTCCAGCATCCTAACCCACGCGAGAAGTACGTTTTGCTCAGAGCTCACACGAGGCACCGGCGAAGACGCGCGCGTGCGCGCGATATCCATGCACGCGCACTGCTCAGCCTCCCGCCACGGCCGCAGCGTCCCCCCTGCGTCCCGGGCGCGGCTACAAAAAGGCGCAGATCTCCCCCGCCTCCACAGGAACCAAACGCGCGTGCACGCGGGCACGCAGCGGCAGCGGGACAATATGGATCTCCGCCGTGGCAGAATGTTGCGGCAGCGGGCGCTCGCGGTAGAGACGGGCAGCAGGGGCGAACGGGCGGCGTGGGAGGGGGAGGAGGAGGAGGAGCCGGTGAGCCCGGTGGGGCGGCTGTTCCTAGAGCCGCGCTTCCGCTGTTACATCGTGTGCGTGCTCGGCCTCGGCGCCCCGGTCGACCTGGCCGCGTTGCGGGCTGGGATCGAGGCCACCCTCCTGCGCCACCCGCGCTTCGGCAGCGTAGTACGTTCCTAGTCCCCGCGCCCGATCTTTTGATTTTGAGTTGTACGGTGTTCGTGAGCGCTGTGGTGTGAACGGCTGAGTTCAGATGGCAATTCCTTGGCTAAATAGCAAAAAAGTGCCACGTTACCCGCCAGGGTTACAAAAAACTACTCCCCGTTCACTTTTATAATTCATTTCAAACAACTAAAATTCAGCTGTTTTGTACGCTGTCTGAAATGTCTACAACATCTTATAAAAATGAACAAAGAGAGTACTATTTTTTTATTTTTTTAAACTATCGCCATTTTGTTGCGCTATTCAGAAAAACACTAGTTACTGAACGGTTATGGCTTAATTCGGTTTATGACATGAAAAGCCCGCTCGTCAGCTTCAGGTGGCAAAAAGGGTCAGCGCCATTATCTATACAATTAAGTTGACCATTATAACTGGATGGAGGCCACATGACAGCTCTTTCTCCCCTGTCTCCCTTCTCTTCTCTATACACCACCGACACCCAGGCCTCTCGTGCTTCCAAGCCGACCCATGCTCCCCGTCAGGTATTTGATGAAATGTGTATGTTTATAAACTTCGTTTGCATATGAATCCAATGATATGTTTTCGATGATCTGTATTATACGTAAACATACGTTTGATGTCATGTCAAATGGACAACCAAAAGCACGTGCACACCCTGTATGCAGTGGCGAATCTACAGGGAAAATGGAGGATGGGCTGGGCTGCCTATGTCATGCGAATATATGTTGTATTGGGTTGACAAATGGCTGAATTGGGCCTTTAAACTAGTAGTAAAAACTAATTTTGCAAAGTTGGAGGTACGCCCAACGGGAGTGAGTAGTAGCGAAAGCTTGAAAAGAAAATGATAATTCAAAAGTTGTCAAGCTTCTCATAGGCATCTAACACGTGCAGGTGATGGACGAGTTGGAGGAGGGCGTGCAGGTGATGGACGAGTTGGAGGAGGGCACGGGCCCGAAGTGGGTCCGGACCACGGTGGAACTCGACGACCACATCATCGTCCCGAACCTTGACCCCGCTGCCATGTTGATCGACCCGGACAGGATTCTCGAGGACTACTTGTCGTCCCTGTCCACGCTGCCCATGGACCACTCCCGTCCCCTCTGGGAGTTTCATGTCTTGGACTTTCCCACCTCCGAGGCCGCTGCATCCCTTGCTTTCCGTGCACACCACTCCCTCGGGGATGGCACCTCGCTACTATCCCTTCTCGTTGCATCTGCCGGCTCGTCTAAGGTGTTGCCGACCACCGCCCCACGTCGCGTCAGCACAATAAAAGCCTCGTCACCGTGCTCACCTTCATCCGCGGCCACGGGTGCCATGGCTGTTTTCACTGTGTGGATCGTGTCTTTACTTCTTCTTGTGTGGCACACCGTTGTGGATATAGTGTGTTTTGTCGGGACGGCCACGTCGATGCTACGCGACCCACCGACGTTGTTCAAAGGTGCTGATGGCGTCGAGTTCCGGCCCAAGCGCTTCGTGAACCGTAGACTGAGCCTCGACGACATCAAGTATGTCAAGAGCGTCATGTGTTGTGTACGTACACGATTCCCCGTTTCTTAGCCGAATTTTTTATTTTTTATTTTTCTCCCAAATTAAAAGACAATCGCCTATGGATCACAATTCTGCTCCCCATGTGTACCTTGCAGACTGTCAATGATGTTCTGCTTGGATTGACTTCTGCTGCCTTGTCTCGGTATTATTTCCGGAAAACAGGTGAGCTCAAGTAACTTTAGATGTTTTTTACATAGTTGAGATGGTTGTGTTGTTACTTTATGAAACTGGCATAGCCTTAGTTAACCAATTTCAGGTGAAAACGGCAAAAGGAACATCAAGGTGCGATCCACTCTTGTAGTCAACCTAAGGAAGATGACTGGCCTACATGTAAGCCCCTGCTCAGAATTGTCTATTTGATCAGATTAGCAAGATCGTACACAGAAAACTTATGTGTGCAAAATTGGAAAAATAAACATCATCCGAAGCTCAAAATACAAAAACAAAAATCATCCGAGATCCACCTGACCACTGACATGAAAATCTAAAATACTCTTAAAAGAATTTTTTTGTCAACCATGAATATTTTATAGGGGTAAAAGGAGGAACTTACTTTTGATCGTGGCGGGTTGTTGTAGCTGAGGAGACCACAAAGTGTTTTTATTTAACATACATGCATGTGCAACCATTGATTTGTGTCATGCGCAGACACTAGCTAGCATGATGAAATCGGGCAAGGACAACGGTGTGAAGTGGGGAAATCAGCTCGGCTACATGCTACTCCCGTTCCATATAGAAAAGCACGACGACCCTCTCAAGTATATCGAGAAGGCAATGAGGATAGCACATAGGAAGAAGAGCTCCATGGAATCGGTCTTCACGAATTGGAGCGCATTGATGATAATGAAAATCTTCGGTATTAAGGTCATCGGCCATTTTAATCTTATTTTCATCTTGTCGTTTAAGAGCTCATTCAGTTAATCCTCTCCTAGGAGATTAGAGGGGATTCCCTCTCGATCCCTCACCAAACCGAACAAGCCCTGAAACGATTAGCTTCATCACGTGATTGAAAGACCCCATGGATCTAGTAGGCTAGATGCATTCCGATATCCTACCTTCTTGGTGACCGGATGAGCTCGATCCAGCTCCGGCCATGGCGTTGTAGGGGTCGGAGATGAGGTCGAGATGGCGGCGGTGGTGGTGCTTCCCGTGAGCACCGCGCTAACCCTAGATCGGTAGGGTTTGTAGGTGGGGTTTGTGGCGACGTCCAACCTCGTGGTGCATGCTCCGACCCCCACCTCTTTTTATATATAGCGCGGGTCACAGGGGCCCAACAACCATAATGGATTGTGCGCCCCCGATCAGGGCGCGGATCTAAGGGTCCTTGGGCCGTTGGGCCCAAAACAGAGGAGATCAATCCTAACATTCTCCCCCTTGATCTCATCTTTACTTTTAACCTTATACTTTCTAGTTTATTTGTTTCATCACATATTGGTACATAGAGCATGTTTCATCGTCACGGCTTAATTGCCGATAGAATCATACAGCTACACCATACGTTCTGTTCAGAAGCAAATTCCGTTCCTTTTGGGCCTATCCAGGAATCATAGGCTATCCCTTAAACCCATGCCGGCTAAGTGTTCCTTGAACACATTGGGTGGTAAGCCTTTCGTTAGCGGATCCGCAAGCATATCTTTTGTCCTTATATGCTCGAGACTTATAGTGTGATCCTGGATTTTATCCTTCACAACATAATACTTTATCTCTATCGTTTTTGCAGCATTACTCGACTTGTTGTTGTGAGCATAGAATACTGCGGGCTCGTTGTCACAGTACATCTTTAGTGGTTTGTCAATACAATCTACCACTTTCAAGTCGGGTATAAATTTCTTTAGCCATATCGCCTTCCCTGTTGCTTCGAAGCATGCTATGAATTCTGCATACATCGTGGATGATGCAACTATTGACTGTTTGGAGCTTTTCCACGAAATAGCTCCCCCAGCGAGAGTGAATACGTATCCGGACGTGGATTTTCTATCATCCCTGTCCCCCGCAAAATCTGCGTCTGAATACCCCTTTATCTCTAGGGATTCACATCTCCTGAATGTTAGCATGCATTCCTTTGTGCCTTGCGCATAACGCAATGCTTTCTTTACCATCTTCCAGTGCTCTATGCCTGGATTGGATTGATATCTACCGAGTACACCGGTGATAAAAGCTAAGTCCGGACGAGTGCACACTTGTGCATACTGTAAGCTTCCAACGGCCAAAGCATATGGTACTCCTTTCATTTGATCGATCTCATACTGATTCTTGGGACATTGGTATTTCCCAAAACTATCGCCCTTGACTATAGGAGCAGGTGTGGCTTTACTCGCATGCATATTATACTTTTTAAGAACCTTTTCTAAATATGCTTTCTGCGATAGTCCTAAGACTCCATTTTTCCTATCTCGGTGAATTTCTATGCCCAAAACATATGATGCTTCACCAAGATCTGTTATGTCAAAATTTGAGGATAAAAACTTCTTTGTTTCTTGTAGTAGACTAACATCACTGCTAGCAAGCAGAATATCATCCACATACAAGATTAGGAAAATATATTTCCCATTTTTAAACCTTGCATAAATGCAATTATCCTCAACATTTTCTTTAAATCCAAAACTTTTAATTGTCTCATTAAACTTTAGATACCACTGTCTAGAGGCTTGCTTTAATCCATAAATGGATTTCTTCAGGCGGCATCCCATATCTTCCTTGCCTTCCATGATAAAACCCTTGGGTTGTTTCATGTAGACATTTTCTTTTAAATCTCCGTTGAGAAATGCCGTCTTTACATCCATTTGATGTAACTCTAAATCAAAATGAGCAACTAATGCCATTATGATTCTGAAGGAATCCTTACATGAGACCGGAGAAAATGTCTCATTGTAATCTATCCCTTCTCTTTGTGTAAATCCTTTTGCCACGAGACGAGCTTTATACTTTTCTATATTCCCTTTAGAGTCATACTTAATTTTGTAGACCCATTTACAGCCTACTGTTTTGGCTCCTTTAGGAATTTCCTCTAAGTCCCAAACATCTTTGGAACTCATCGATTTCATTTCATCTTCCATGGCCTTCATCCATTCCGATGAATGAGAGCTTCTCATGGCTTCTTCATATGAGGTGGGATCTTTTTTCATTTGAACCATTTCTGTGTTATAAACTTTAAAGTCAGTAGAAATAGCTGACTTTCTTGGTCTTGTGGACCTTCTAAGGGCCTCAGTTTCTGGCACATTCTGTGCCTCAACGTCTGGCACTTCTTCTAAAATTTGCTGCTGCACCTCCCTTTCATGCTCAACAACGGGTTCAGTCGGCTCCTGATGGACAGGTTCCGGGTCTTCTCCCAAAGTTGTCATGGGTGGAGTTGCAACTGGTAGTGAGAAAAATGACTCCTGAATGATCGGATTAGGTGCATGCACCCTCTTCTCCTCAAGATCAATTTTCCGAGCTACCAAGCTCCCCCTCATCATTTCGTCCTCTAAGAAGACTGCATGTCTTGTTTCTACAAACTTTGTATATCTGTCTGGACAGTAGAAACGAAAACCTTTTGATCTATCTGGGTAGCCAATGAAGTGGCAACTTACTGTTTTTGGATCTAACTTTGCAATGTTTGGATTAAACATTTTGGCCTCTGCGGGGCACCCCCACACCCTGAAGTGTTGAAGGGAGGGGACTTTTCCTGTCCACAGCTCGTACGGTGTTTTGGGCACCGACTTGCTTGGTACTCTATTGAGAATGTGAATGGCGGTTTTAAGTGCCTCCATCCATAATCCCAATGGCAAGGTGGAGTAACTCATCATGCTGCGCACCATATCCATAAGGGTACGGTTACGCCTTTCAGCTACTCCATTTTGTCGAGGCTCGCCCGACATTGAATACTGGGCGACTATGCCAGTCTCCTGCAAGAACTTTGCAAAAGGTCCAGGGACTTGGTCATATGGAGTGTGCCGACCGTAGTACTCT
>LR738711.1:686151173-686196299 GCA_902687465.1 Secale cereale | reverse complement strand
GACCTTACTATCTTTATTCTTTTGTCATGCTGATTTTCAACTTCAGCTTTGAATATTTTAAATTTATCCAACGCTTCTGATCTTTCTTTGATTGGATAAATATAACCATAGCGAGAGTAATCATCTGTGAATGTTATGAACGAGTCATAGCCATCCACACTTTGCACCGGAAAAGGTCCACAAATGTCAGTGTGGATGATTTCTAGTGTTGCTGTGCTACGGTTTGCACCCTTTTTGATTTGTTTTACATACTTTCCTTTAATGCAATCTATGCATTGTTCTAAGTCAGAGAACTCTAATGGAGGAAGAATTTCACTTTTAACGAGTATCTCTATTCTCCCCTTGGAAATATGGCCCAAACGACAGTGCCATAATTTCGATGAATCGTGAGTTCTCTTTCTTTTCTTTTGTTCTTTATTCGACGCGGAAATACGCTCATTCACATTGCATACAGAATAATCTTTTTCACGAAGTGATAATAAATAAAGCTCATCGTGGAGGAAAGCATCACCCACATAAGCATTATTAAACCATATGGCACATTTGCCATGTCCAAAATAACATTCATAATGATCTTTGTCCAAGCAAGAAACACTAATCAAATTCCTATTACATGAAGGAACAAATAAAACATCTCTAAGTAGAAGCTTGAATCCACCAGCCAACTCCAAGGAGATGTCGTCGATAGCTTCAACTTCCGCTTTTATTCCATTTGCTACTTCAATTCCTCTTTCTCTTCTTTGCGTAATCCGGGTCGAATGGAATCCCTGTAAAGAATTGGCAACGTGAACAGTTGCTCCTGAATCAATCCACCAAGTGGATTTAGAAAACTGTGTATATAGGGATTCATTAACTAAGGAAACAACATCGTTACCTTGCTTTGCCACAATATGCTTCAGCCATTCAGGACAGTCCTTCTTGTAGTGACCAGACTGGTGACAGTGGAGACATGTGTCTTTGTCCACTGCAAAGTGCTTTGGCTGATTCTAACGCTGATAGGGATCTTTCCCATGAGGCTTTGAGGGAGAACCCTTACTGTTGTCATTGAAATTATTTTTCTTTTCCTTCACATAGTTGATAGAACCACCATGTGAAGCTTTAAGACGTTCTTCCTCTTGGACACACATGGCAATGGTCTTTTCAAGATCCCATGTTCCAGGTGACATGTTGTAGTTCACCACAAATGTCTCAAATTCCTTTGGCAAAGAAGCCATGACCAGGTGGACCAGGAGAGTTGGTTTTATCTCCAGATCCTCATCCATGGGCTTGAGCTTTGCTGCCATATTGCTCATCCTAAGGATGTGCTCCCTTATGCCATGATTACCCCCAGTGTAGTGCTGTGAAACCAGTTGCTTCAACAGCTGGGTGGCATATGTCTTTGAAGAACCAGTAAACTGGTTCTTTATCT
Source organism: Secale cereale (assembly GCA_902687465.1). Taxonomy (NCBI): domain Eukaryota; kingdom Viridiplantae; phylum Streptophyta; class Magnoliopsida; order Poales; family Poaceae; genus Secale; species Secale cereale. The sequence goes on along the minus strand of LR738711.1, from coordinate 686,194,891 downwards.
TTGTCAGCAGCTCTCCAACAGCTGTGCACTCTGCAATTGAGCCCACGATTGCGTTCTCAATTGTGTTCTTTACAAAGGCCATGCACTTTTTATTCGCATTAACCCACTTTTGATTGTCTATGGAATATGACAATTCCAGAGGGGCATAATCCCTCTTCTTTCTTGCCCATGCAGCGTCATCATCAGTAGTTTCTCTTACTGGTTCTGTAGGTCTGACTGGTTGTGCTTGTTCCACAACCCAGTCAACATCGGCACAGATAAATGCCATGTCCACTTTCTTCCTCCACTCAGTGTAGTTGTCACCCCTGAGTGTCGGAACATCTTTTAAGCAACTCATGAGGAGGTACCCTCCTGAAATCACAATGAAGTGATGTCAATATAACAGTTATATGTATGAATCTAACGTTGGTTAAATTAAAACACATAATTGTCTAAGCATTTAAAAAACTATATTACCGTTGGGCAAATATAATAATTAAATGCATCTTTAATTTTTCAATAATGAAATACGGTCATGCTATTTACAACGTTGGTTATATATAATAACATAATCATATTCACAAAACATGCTCTTATAGAAAATATAGTACTTCTATTTTCTGTGTTAAAAAAGAGCACTATTACTTTTTTACGCAGCGGAAAACACGAATAAAAATTCGTGAACTTTTTGGAAAAATACTTTGCCTTTTCTTTCTTTTTCTGTCTTTTTACTAAAACTGTATAATAATGTAACAGAAAAAGAAAGAATAAAAAGAAATGGGCAGCAGCAAGGCCGGCCCAGCGCCCGCGGCAGCGGGAGGCACGGCCCAGCTAGCCGGCTCGGGCCAGCTGGCCTCGCGGCTGGCGCCCGCAGCGCTCGGCCCACCCGCTGGCGGCTGGAGGCCAGTGGCCTGCAGCTTGCGGCTCAGCCCAGCTGGCTCGCAGCGGCTGGCGCCCTGCTCGCACGCCCGCGGCGGCGGCTCGGCCCAGCTGGGGGCTGCCTTTTTCGGCCTTTCGGCCCGACTGGCCCACTCTAGCGCTAGGGTTTAGATCTGGGTCGTTTGTTGCGATCGGACGGACGAGCGGACAGATCGGTCGAACAAAAGGATCCTCCCCGACCGAATCGACCAGCCCCTTGCACTCTTTCCCCCACCCCGCGCCGCTCGCTCTTGACTCCCTCTCTCGTTCTCTGTATCGAGCGGCAGAGAGAAAAAAGGGGGATGCTCCCCCCGCGGCCGGCCGTTTCCTGCCGCCGGCAACGGCGGCGAAGGCCACCGCGCGGCGCGTGGCTATTCCCTTTCCTTTCCCTCTTTCTTTTCTTTCTCTATTCTCCACCACCCACCGAGCCTTCTTGGCAGAGAGAGAGAGACGAGGTCAAGGCGACCTTTGCACCGATCTGTGGCGCCGTTGCCTCCCCTTCGCCGGTGGTGCGTTTCCCTTAGTGGAAGCGCGCCGCCGTCGAACGGCGTGGCTGCGGTGCCCTCCTCCCCCCCTTTTTTTGTCTGTCTATGTTCTTTTCCAAAAAGCTTTGGGGCTTCCGGTGGTTCTTCGTCCCGAATCCTCGGCTTGCCGATGCGATTCGGGATCGAGAGGAACGGCGCGGCCGTACGGCGGCGCAACTTTTTCCTTTGATAGGATTCGTTCTTTGCCCTGCTAGGGTTCTTTGGGGGAAAAAAGGGATCCTTTTCTGTAATTCTTTCTCTGTACCGAATTGATCTAAGCCTAGATGGCTCTGAAACCAATGAAAGACCCCATGGATCTAGTAGGCTAGATGCATTCCGGTATCCTACCGTCTTGGTGACCGGATGAGCTCGATCCAGCTCCGGCCATGGCGTTGTAGGGGCCGGAGATGAGGTCGAGATGGCGGCGGTGGTGGTGCTTCTCGTGAGCACCGCGCTAACCCTAGATCGGTAGGGTTTGTAGGTGGGGTTTGTGGCGACGTCCAACCTCGTGGTGCGTGCTCCGACCCCCCACCTCTCTTTATATATAGCGCGGGTCACAGGGGCCCAACAACCATAATGGGTTGTGCTCCCCCGATCAGGGCGCGGATCTAAGGGTCCTTGGGCCGTTGGGCCCAAAACAGAGGAGATCAATCCTAACAGTGATAGCCCATACTCCTCCGTTCTAAAATAAATGTCTCAACTTTATACTAATTTTAGTACAAAGTCGTACTAACATTGAGATACTTATTGTGGGACGGAGGGAGTATGGTATATATATTCTCGCCATACATACTGCTACTCAATGTTAGGTCTCTAACTTGGAATCTTGGATAACACTATAAACCTTCGCAATTCAACCTTGTATCCAGGCAACGGCTTCTCTGTGCTATGCCTTGTTCAAGAACACCACCATTTTGTTGTCCAACATGGTTGGACCAACTGAGCAGGTAGCTTTGTGCGGCCACCCCATCCTCTACATTGCCCCAAGTGTTTATGGTCAACCACATGTGAGTTCTGAAGAAAATCTCAATTTAATACAAAATTCTTCTTTGATCAGTGCATTGTCTTCACTTGTTTCATGGGATACTGTTTGTAAGTTTTTGTCTGGAAATATGGCACGCTTGATATGCAACTACTCCTAATTATTTCATCTTAATGTGTACCACAGGCATTGATTATTCATTATCAGAGTTACATGAACATTGTCAAGCTAGTCTTAGCAATAGATGAAGAACAATTTCCAGATGTTGATGGCCTTTTGGAGGATTTCGTTGAGTCTCTCAGGCTAATTCGAGAGGCAGCTTCACAAGAACCACGTGTTGTAGAAGAGCATTCCCAGGAAGAACATAGACATGGAGAGACATGAGTGCATGACTACATAAAATATCCAAATGTCTGGAAAACCACATTTACCCCCACATATGATCTGGATTTGAGGGTGTCCGGACTGTCTAGACAGTTGCATTTTGAGGAGCCTGCTGTGCACCCGTTTGATGTCCCAAAAAGCTCAAATATATGAGGGACAAATAAGTTTCAACCTTGAAGACGACCTTAATTATTTGTTTGATTCATTTATATGCATTATAGCCGGTAGCAACGCACGAGCGTTCTACTAGTTGATTGTTGATATCCGGTTCGAACTTCGGACTTGTTGTTTTTTTCATATATATATTCAATGTACTTGTGTGATACAAGTTATGTGTTGTGATTGTTCTTTTCACAGAGAGGTTATTATAGCTTCATATGCCCTCGCAAACAGAAAGAGAGTGAACACTAGCACCTCTACAATTGCATACTATGTTTCAATGAGATTAAATTTCGCTTTTGAGGGCTAACCAATATATGGGTAGTTTATTCAAATTTACTCCAATATTTTACATGTATATTTCTATTATTCTATCACAAAAATGGGTGCGGCAACGCACGCCATCAATGATCTAGTTGTTATTAGGAAGGAATATGTAATATGAAGTAATATGATATTTCAAAATTGTTGGGTATCGTGTTTTTAGGGTGTGGACGATGAGGTGATCCATTACCGAGGAGACGCCATGGATACTCTCCCTCCCCCAGTAACCACCACAGGGGAGGAGCCAGAACTCTGGCAGTGGCAGTGGCGGCGGACATGAATCTTCTCCCATGACGGTGGTGGTTGGCTTGGCTCGACTTGTGTCGAGAGGAAGGGGAAAGATAGGGGGTGAAGGAGCGGAGACTGTTTTCAGCGGATACGGGGCATGCAAGGTATCAATCCTTTCAAGGGCATGGTAGTGTTGCTCAATACCCGTTAGTATTGAGGTTCGTTTCCACATCTCAATTTAGTGGCCATCCAAACAGTCATATTCGGGAGGCCCAATACGAATTCTAAAATCCAGGCCTCAAAACAAAAATCCAAATAGTCCTTAGTCTCTTTTGTACTTCAATCCTTAGGTACATGTGGCTGCGTCTATATGGCTGTAACTACCAGCGCTCATGCAATGCTAAAAAATAATGATGAGAAGACTTTGATATTTCTAATGTATAACAACATTGCAAAATTGTTTTGAGGAACTGCTGAATTTGCCATATCTTTGAGGAGGGAGTAGCGAATGCCGCAAGACATCCGAAGTTGATGAACTTGAAAAAAACTAAAGTGAATTTGGAGTGGGGTGATAACATAGAAAAGCGACGACACGATGACCAGGGATCTGAAGCCGAGAGGCTCATTATAGATTCATTTGTTGGCCCATGATAACGCACGAGCACTAACTAGTATTTGTAAATTTCTCGGGTCTTTTCTCACATACAATGTTAACCATGTGTAGAGTTAAAAGAAATATAAAACATTGTGTTGGCTGGGATTCAAACCCGAGCCCTTCTACTAAGAAGGCGAGTGACTTATGCACTGCTCGGTTATTGCACTGTGTTCAAAATGACATTTTGTGATCAATAAAGAGCGGCATTTTGAGTAAAATGCATAGAACCACCACTTTCATGTCACAACTCATGAAAAACCATCACTTTACAAAACAAGGCACTTTGCATAGAATCAAAGAATTGACAGTAGCAAAAAACACTGAACCATTTTTTGAGCGCGTTTTGACGTGGCCGATCGCACGCGGGCCGACGACGGTGATGGTGCCGCGCTAATGGCCGTTAACGACCATCTTTTTTGGCGCTCGGGACGAAGCTGGCAGTTGGGTCGGGCTGACGTGTTCCTACATTTCTTTTTACTGGGCAGGGCTGGGCGCGTTCGATCATTTCTATTTACTGGGCTGCTGGGTCGGGCTCTTCTCGTTCGATTCTTCGAAAAAAAACAAAGCTATAGTTCGATCTCGGTTAAGCTGCTTGTATATTTCTGGATAGCATAAAAGGATACTTGAATAAGAATTTTTCAATGAAAGACCTCGGTGAAGCTGCTTATATTGGGCATCAAGATCTATAGAGATGGATCAAGACGCCTAATAAGACTCTCACAGAGCACATACCTTGACATGATTTTGAAGGAGCTCAAAATGGATCAGTCAAAGAAGGAGTTCTTGCCTGAGTTGTAAGGTGTGAAGTTGAGTAAGACTCAAAGCCCGACCACGGAAGAAGATAGAGAGAGTGAAAGTCATTCCCTATGCATCAGCCATAGGTTCTATAAAGCATGACATGCTGCGTACCAGACCTGATGTATGCCTTGCCATGTGTCTGGCAAGGGGGGGTACAAGAGTGATCCAGGAGTGGATCACTAGACAACGGTCAAAATTATCCTTAAATGAATAAGGAAATGTTTCTCGGTTATGGAGATGATAAACAGTTCACCGTAAATGGTTACATCGATGCAAGCTTTGACACTGATCCAGATGACTCGCAGTCTCAATCTGGATACATATTGAACGTGGGAGAAATTAGCTAGAGTAGCTCTATGCAGGGCATTGTAGACATAGATATTTGCAAAGTACACATGGATTTGAATGTTGCAGACCCGCTGACTAAAAACCTCTCTCACAAGCAAAACATGATCATGCCTTAGAACTCTTTGGCCGTTAATCACATGGCGATGTGAACTAGATTGTTGATTCTAGTAAACTCTTTGGGTGTTAATCACATGGCAGTGTGAACTATGGGTGTTAATCACATGGCGATGTGAACTAGATTATTGACTCTAGTGCAAGTGGAAGACTGATGGAAATATGCCCTAGAGGCAATAATAAAATGGTTATTATTATAGTTCCTTAATCATGAGAAAGGTTTATTATTCATGCTAGAATTATATTGACCAGAAACTTAAATACATGTGTGGATACATACACAAATATTGTGTCCCTAGTGAAGCCTCTACTAGACTAGCTCGTTGATCAAAGATGGTTAAGGTTTCCTAATCATAGACATGAGTTGTCATTTGATAACGGGATCACATCATTAGGAGAATGATGTGATGGACAAGAGCCAACCATTAGCATAACATATGATCTTCAGTTTATTGCTACTTCTTTCTCAATGTCAAATACATGTTTCTTCGACCATGAGATCATGCAACTCCCAGATACTAGAGGAATACCTTGTGTGCTATCAAACGTCACAATGTAACTGGGTGATCATAAAGATACTCTACAGGTATCTCCGAAGGTGTCTGTTGGGTTAGCATGGATCGAGATTGGGATTTATCACTCCGTGTGACGGAGAGGCATCTCTGGGCCCTCTCGGTAATACAACATCATAAGAAGCTTGCAAGCAAAGTGACTAAGGAGTTAGTTGCAAGATGATGTATTACGGAACGAGTAAAGAGACTTGCCGGTGACGAGATTGAACTATGTTGTATGGTGAAACCCTAGGGGAGGATGTTTTCACACTTGGAGGGTGAAAGAACAAGAACACAAGGGGGAAATCACTCAAACAAACCCAAATCACACATCCACTAGGATAGCATACATGAGATCCACAAGTATACAAGATCAATCTAAGGAAACAAGCACAAAGGTAAGGTTCTTCCCAAATCCACAAGGGAGATGAGGTCTTGATGATCCTATGATGGGGATCCTTCTCCCTCAGGAAGCCTTGATATCCACAAGAGGATCTTCTCCCTTAGGAGGTCTTGATCTCCAAGAGGATCTTCTCCCTTAGGAGGTCTTGATCTCCAAGAGGAGGAAGATGAGCAAAGCTCTCTCAATGTCTCACATATACTTTGCTAATCCTAGAAATGAGCTAGAAGAAGAGTACTTATAGGCTAGGGACGAATTGGGGGTAAAACAAGGGTACATGGGTAAATTAGCCTGAAATGCGTGTAGGCACGGTGGAGGGTCCGGTAACCCAGGGTAAAGAGACCGGGAACCCGAGTTCGCTGGTATGAGGGGGTCCGGGCACCCGGTAGTGAAGTCCGAGCACCCGGGGTCGCGTCAGGAGGAGGGGCCGGGCACCCGGGGGTGGAGGCCCGGGCACTCGGAGGGGTCAGAGGGCCGCGTCCCTCCCACGGTCGCTGGGCACCCGGGGGTGGATGGTGCGGGCACCCGGGGTGTCCAGAGAGCCTCTGGTGCTTCATTTCTTGGAGCTCTTCCTTCTCCCTTCTTGGTTGCTTGTGACTCCCTCCTAGCTTCCTCACGGTCATCTCCTTGGTACCTAAGAACCCAATTCTCATGTGAATCCCAATGAAGTTCGAAGAGGAAAGAGTTAACCTTAGTTTCGATGGCACGTGCGCGAGCTCTTATCATTGGTCCTTATCGAGGTGCTTGATGAGTTGTGGTAGAGTCCATGGGGATGATGGAGGTGCTCCGCATCATCTCCCCCTCGCTTGGGAGAGATCTGTCCGCGAATCATGTTCCTCATCACCATGGAGACGGTAGTTGTGGATGGACTTGTAATTGGACAGAGTGGAAGTCATGGCGCAATCCAAGTATTGAAGGTACATAGGGGTCCATCTCCAATGTCGGTGCTCCATCCAATAGATGTATCATGTAGACAAGAAGAAGGAGACAACAATGAAAGAATGACCCATCCAATAGGCGTATTTGAGCGTGGCTCAAAGGGAAGGAGTTTACCTTTAGGAATTTCTCGCAAATGTTGGTGTTGCACATCGTGTCGCCTTCACATAACCAATATGTCTCATGAAAACACCGCCTTTTGAATCCTCCAAAACGAAAGAATATGACAAACACTCGGAAAAACAAATGAGGTTAGCGGAAATGCAAAACCAAACGTTCGTGTGGTGAAATACCCAATAAGTCTTTGCGTCATTCTTATCGTAAGAAAGTACAAGGGTGCAAGGCATGGTATGTAGGCATAAGATGCGAGGACAACCAAATGCATTAAGCGTAATGAAGCTGTTGGGGAACGTTGCAGAATTCAAAAAATTTCTACGCTTCACCAAGATCAATCTAAGGGGTCAACTAGCAACGAGGGAGAAAGGAGTGCATCTACATACCCTTATAGATCGTGAGCGTAAGCGTTCAAGACAACGTGGATGATGGAGTCATACTCGTCGTGATCCAAATCACCGATGATCCCAGCGCCGAACGGACAGCACCTCCGCGTTCAACACACGTACGATGCAGCGACGTCTCCTCCTTCTTGATCCAGCAAGGGGGGACGAGAGGTTGATGGAGATCCAGCAGCATGACGACGTGGTGGTGGATGCAACGGTATTTCTGCAGGGCTTCGCCGAGCGCTGCGGGAGGAGGGAGAGGTGTAACGGGAGGGAGAGGGAGGCGCCAGGGGCAAATGTGCGGCTGCCCTCCCTCCCCCCACTATATATAGGGGCCCTGGGGGGGCGCCGGCCCTAGGAGATCCAATCTCCTAGGGGGTGGCGGCCAGGGGGGGAACTTACCCCCCAAGGCACATGGGGCGCCCCCACCCCTAGGGTTCCCAACCCTAGGCGCAGGGGGAGGGCCCAAGGGGGCGCACCAGCCCACTATGGGCTGGTTCCCTTCCCCTTTCAGCCCATGGGGCCCTCCGGGATAGGTGGCCCCACCCGGTGGACCCCCGGGACCCTTCCGGTGGTCCCGGTACACTACCGGTGACCCCCGAAACTCCTCCGATGGCCGAAATGAAGGAAATATGCCCTAGAGGCAATAATAAAGTTGTTATTTATATTTCCTTATATCATGATAAATGTTTATTATTCATGCTAGAATTGTATTAACCGGAAACTTAGTACATGTGTGAATACATAGACAAAACATAGTGCCCCTAGTATGCCTCTACTAGACTAGCTCATTGATCAAAGATGGTTATGTTTCCTAGCCATAGACATGAGTTGTCATTTGATCAACGGGATCACATCATTAGGAGAATGATGTGATGGACAAGACCCATCCGTTAGCTTAGCACTATGATTGTTTAGTTTTACTGCTATTGCTTTCTTCATGACTTATACATGTTCCTATGACTATGAGATTATGCAACTCCCGAATACCGCAGGAACACCTTGTGTGCTATCAAACGTCACAACGTAACTGGGTGATCATAAATATGCTCTACAGGTGTCTCCGAAAGTATTCGTGGTGTTGGCATAGATCAAGACTAGGATTTGTCACTCCGAGTGTCGGAGAGGTATCTCTGGGCCCTCTCGGTAATGCACATCATAATAAGCCTTGCAAGCAAATGACTAATGAGTTAGTCACGAGATGATGTATTACGGAACGAGTAAAGAGACTTGCCGGTAACGAGATTGAACTAGGTATAGAGATACCGACGATCAAATCTCGGGCAAGTAACATACCGATGACAAAAGGAATAACGTATGTTGTTATGCGGTTTGACCGATAAAGATCTTCATAGAATATGTAGGAACCAATATGAGCATCAAGGTTCCGCTATTGGTTATTGACCGAAGATGAGTCTCGGTCATGTCTACATAGTTCTCGAACCCGTAGGGTCCGCACGCTTAACGTTTGATGACAATCGGTATTATGAGTTTTGATGTACCAAAGGAGTTCGGAGTCCCAGATGAGACCGGGGACGTGACGAGGAGTCTCGAAATAGTCGAGACGTAAAGATCAATATATTGGACGACTATATTTGGACATCGGAAAGGTTCCGAGTGATTCGGGTATTTTTCAGAGTATATGGGCCTTATTGGGCCATACAGGAATAGAGGAGAAATGCCAAAAGGAAGGAGGTACACGCCCCCCCTCTGGTCCGAATTGGACAAGGGGTGCAGCCCCTTTTTCCTTCTCCCTCTCCACCTCTTTCCTTCTCTACTACTCCAGAAAGGAAAGGGAAATCCTACTAGGACTCGGGAGTCCTAGTAGGACTCCCCACACTTGGCGCGCCCCTCTAGGGCCGGCCTCTCCCTTGCTCCTTTATATACGGGGGCAGGGGGACACCCTAGAACACACAAGTTGAATTGTTTTAGCCGTGTGCGGTGCCCCCCTCCACAGAAACACACCTCGGTCATACCGTTGCAGTGCTTAGGCGAACCCTGCGCTGGTAGATACATCACATCCATCACCATGCCGTCGTGTTGACGAAACTCTCCCATGAAGCTCAACTGGATCAAGAGCTCGTGGGACGTCATCAAGCTGAACGTGTGCTGAACGTGGAGGTGCCGTACATTCGGTGCTTGATCGGTTGGATCGCGAAGAAGTTCGACTACATCAACCACGTCACTTGACGCTTCCGCTCCCGGTCTACGAGGGTACGTAGACACACTCTCCCCCTCGTTGCTATGCATCTAGTAGATAGATCTTGCGTGATCGTAGGAAAATTTTGAAAATACTACGTTCCCCAACACGAAACTGGACTTCCTATATATAATTCTTTACCTCCGAACCATTCCGGAACTCCTCGTGACATCCGGGATCTCATCCGGGACTCAGAACAACATTCGGGTTACCGTATGCATATATCTCTACAACCCTAGCGTCACCGAACCTTAAGTGTGTAGACCCTACGGGTTCGGGAGACACGTAGACATGACCGAGACGACTCTCCGGTCAATAACCAACAGCGGGATATGGATACCCATGTTGGTTCCAACATGTTCCTCGATGATCTCATCAGATGAACCACGATGTCAAGGATTCAATCAATCCCGTATACAATTCCCTTTGTCTATCGGTATAGTACTTGCCCGAGATTCGATAGTCGGTATACCGATACCTTGTTCAATCTCGCCACAACAAGTCTCTTTACTCGTTCCGTAATACATCATCCCGTGACCAACTCCTTAATCACATTGAGCTCATTATGATGATGCCTTACCGAGTGGGCCGAGAGATACCTCTCCATCATACGTAGTGACAAATCCCAGTTTCGGTTCGTGCCAACCCAACAGATACTTTCGGAGATACCCGTTGCGTACCTTTATAGCCACCCAGTTATGTTGTGACGTTTGGCACACCCAAAGTATTCCTACGGTATCCAGGAGTTGCACAACCTCATGGTCTAAGGAAAATATACTTTACATTGGAAAAGCTTTAGCATTACGAACTACACGATCTTGTGCTAGGCTTAGGATTGGGTCTTGTCCATCACATCATTCTCCTAATGATGTGATCCCGTTATCAATGACATCCAATGTCCATGGTCAGGAAACCGTAACCATCTGTTGATCAACGAGCTAGTAACTAGAGGTTTACCAGGGACATGTTGTGGTCTATGTATTCACACAAGTATCACTGTTTCCGGATAATACAATTGAAACATGAATAACAGACAATTATCATGAACAAGGAAATATAATAATAACCATATTATTATTGCCTCTAGGGCATATTTCCAACAGTCTCCCACTTGCACTAGAGTCAATAATCTAGTTACATTGTGATGAATCGAACACCCATAGAGTTCTGGTGTTGATCATGTTTTCTCATGGAAGAGGTTTAGTCAACGGGTCTGCGACATTCAGATCTGTATGCACTTTACAAATATCTATGTCTCCATCTTGAACATAATTCGGGATGGAGTTGAAACGACGCTTGATGTGCTTGGTCTTCTTGTGAAACCTGGGCTCCTTGGCAATGGCAATAGCTCCAGTGTTGTCACAGAAGAGAGTCATCGGGTCCGACGCGCTTGGAATGACTCCTAGGTCGGTGATGAACTCCTTCATCCAGACTCCTTCCTGCGCTGCTTCACAAGCAGCTATGTACTCCGCTTCACATGTAGAATGCGCCACGACGCTTTGCTTGCAACTGCACCAGCTGACTGCCCCACCATTCAAAATATACACATATCCGGTTTGTGACTTGGAGTCATCCAGATCTGTGTCGAAGCTAGCATCGACGTAACCCTTTACGACGAGCTCTTTGTCACCTCCATAAACGAGAAACATATCCTTAGTCCTTTTCAGGTACTTCAGGATGTTCTTGACCGCTGTCCAGTGTTCCATACCAGGATCACTTTGGTACCTCCCTACCAAACTTATGACAAGGTTCACATCAGGTCTAGTACACAACATGGCATACATAATAGAACCTATGGCTGAGGCATAGGGGATGACACTCATCTTTTCTCTATCTTCTGCCGTGGTCGGGGATCGAGCTGTGCTCAATCTCATACCTTGCAATACAGGCAAGAACCCTTTCTTGGACTGATCCATATTGAACTTCTTCAATATCTTATCAAGGTATGTGCTTTGTGAAAGACCAATGAGGCGTCTCGATCTATCTCTATAGATCTTGATGCCTAATATGTAAGCAGCTTCTCCAAGGTCCTTCATTGAAAAACTCTTATTCAAGTAGGCCTTTATGCTCTCCAAGAATTCTACATCATTTCCCATCAGCAATATATCATCCACATATAATATGAGAAATGCTACAGAGCTCCCGCTCACTTTCTTGTAAATACAGGCTTCTCCCCAAGTCTGTATAAACACAAACGCTTTGATCACATCATTAAAGCGAATATTCCAACTCCGAGATGCTAGCACCAGCCCATAGATTGAGCGCTGGAGCTTGCATACCTTGTTAGCATTCTCAGGATCGACAAAACCTTTCGGCTGCATCATATACAGTTCTTCCTTAAGGAAGCCATTAAGGAATGCCGTTTTGACGTCCATTTGCCATATCTCATAATCATAGAATACGACAATTGCTAACATGATTTTGACGGACTTCATCATCTCTACGGGAGAGAAAGTCTCATCGTAGTCAATCTCTTGAACTTGTCGATAACCTTTAGCGACAAGTCGAGCCTTATAGATGGTCACATTACCATCCGCGTTAGTCTTCTTCTTAAATATCCATTTATTTTCTATGGCGTGCCGATCATCAGGAAAGTCCACCAAAGTCCATACTTTTTTTTTCATACATGGATCCTATCTCGGATTTCATGGCTTCAAGCCATTTGTTGGAATTCGGGCCCGCCATCGCTTCTTCATAGTTCGAAGGTTCACCGTTGTCTAACAACATGATTTCCACGGCAGGGTTGCCGTACCACTCTGGTGCGAAACGTGTCCTTGTGGACCTTCGAAGTTCAGTAGTAACTTGATCTGAAGCTTCATGATCATCATCATTAACTTCCTCCCTAGTCGGTGCAGGCACCACAGGAACATCTTCCTGCGCTGCGCTACTTTCCAGTTCGGAAGGGGTGACAGTCACCTCATCAAGTTCTACTTTCCTCCCACTCACTTCTTTCGAGAGAAACTCTTTCTCCAGAAATGATCAATTCTTGGCAACGAAGACCTTGCCTTCGGATATGAGGTAGAAGGTATACCCAATAGTTTTCTTAGGGTATCCTATGAAGATGCATTTTTTCGATTTGGGTTCGTGCTTTTTAGGTTGAAGTTTCTTGACATAAGCATCGCAACCCCAAACTTTCAGAAATGACAGATTAGGTTTTTTGCCAAACCAAAGTTCATACGGTGTCGTCTCAACAGATTTAGACGGAGCCCTATTTAAAGTGAATGCGATAGTCTCTAAAGCATAACCCCAAAAAGATAGCGGTAAGTCGGTGAGAGACATCATGGATCGCACCATGTCCAACAGAGTACGATTACGACGTTCGGACACACCATTACGCTGAGGTGTTCCGGGCGGTGTCAATTGTGAAATAATTCCATAGTTCCTTAGGTGCGTGCCAAATTCGTGACTTAAATATTCTCCTCCACGATCCGATCGTAAGAACTTTATTTTTCTTTCACGTTGATTCTCAACCCCATTCTGAAATTCCTTAAACTTTTCAAAGGTCTCAGACTTGTGTTTCATCAAGTAGACATACCCATATCTACTTAAGTCATCTGTGAGGGTGAGAACATAACGATAGCCTCCGCGAGCTTCAACACTCATTGGACCGCACACATCGGTATATATGATTTCCAATAAGTTGGTCGCTCGCTCCATTGTTCCGGAGAACGGAGTCTTGGTCATCTTGCCCAAGAGGCATGGTTCGCACGTGTCAAATGATTCATAATCAAGAGACTCTAGAAGTCCATCTGCATGGATTTTCTTCATACGTTTGACACGAATATGACCAAGGCGGCAATGCCACAAGTATGTGGGACTATCATTATCAACTTTACATCTTTTGGCATTCACACTATGAATATGTGTAACATCACGTTCGAGATTCATCAAGAATAAACCATTGACCAGCGGGGCATGACCATAAAACATATCTCTCATATAAATAGAACAACCATTATTCTCGGATTTAAATGAGTAGCCATCTTGCATTATACGAGATCCAGATACAATGTTCATGCTCAAAGCTGGTACTAAATAACAATTATTAAGGTTTAAAACTCCCCTTTGACCTTCTTAGTAAAAAGAGTGGGGTCGATTTTCCCAATTTCAAACCCATGATCTTGTAACAACTCGGTAAGATGCTCATACCATGCACGTGGGGCTTGTTTAAGGCCATAGAGTGCCTTATCGAGTTGGTACACGTGATTGGGGAGCTTAGGATCCTCAAACCCCGGGGGTTGTTTAACATACACCAACTCATTAATAGGACCATTAAGAAATGCACTTTTCACATCCATTTGTTGCAACTTAAAGTTATGATGAGAAGCATAGGCAAGCAACAAACGAATGGATTCAAGGCGAGCAACGGGGGCAAAGGTTTCACCGTAGTCAATACCCTCGACTTGGGAGTAGCCTTGAGCCACCAGACGCGCCTTGCTGCGGATGACAATGCCATGAGCATCTTGCTTGTTCTTAAATATCCACTTGGTTCCAATGACATTATGGTTCTCCTTTGGCCTTGGCACCAGACGCCACACCTTGTTGCGCTCGAAGTTATGGAGTTCTTCATGCATGGCATTAAGCCAATCAGGATCTTCGAGCGCCTCATAAACCTTCTGAGGTTCAACACAGGAGACAAAAGCTTGATGAGCACAATAGTTTGCTAATTGTCTATGAGTGCTTACCCCCCTTTTGATGCTTCCTAGAATGTTCTCCATGTGATGTTCTCTGGAAGCAAGCCTGGAGGCAACTTTTGCAGCACGACACTCCAATTGCTCTTCAAGAGATAACTGAGGAGCATTGAGTTGATCATCTTGAGCGTCATCAGGAGCTAGATCTTGATCTTGAGCTTCGTCTTGACCTTGATCTTGCTCGGAGGACAAAACTTGGCCTTATGCATCATTTGGTGGCTCCCCACCATCTTGTGATTGATCTTGCACTTGTTCTTGTTTGTCCGGTTGAGGGCCTTCACTTTGTTCTTCGGAAGCGTGTGGGTCTTGGGTTGGTGATGGTTCCACTTGAGTAGAACATTGTCCTTCTCCGTCGGCCACAAGGGGTTCCTCAATGGGTAGGATATATCCAACGCCCATTCTTCTTATGGCTTGAGGAGGAATTTCATCACAAGTACCACTTTGCTCCACTTGGGAGCCGTTATTTTCATCAAACTCTACGTTACTCGTCTCCTCAATGAGTCCATTGGACTTGTTGAGGACACGGTAAGCATGAGAGTTTGTAGCATAACCAACAAATATGCCCTCGTGAGCTCTAGATTCAAATTTAGACAACCGAACACCTTTCTTGAGGATGAAACACTTACACCCGAACACCCGGAAGTACTTGAGATTGGGCTTGTTACCGGTAAGAATCTCATATGGAGTTTTGTTCAAGCCTTTGCGAAGATAGAGCCGATTTGATGCATGGCAAGCGGTGTTGATGGCTTCGGCCCAAAAGTTGTATGGAGATTTGAATTCTGCCATCATGGTTCTTGCCGCATCCATCAGAGTTCAGTTCTTTCTCTCCGCTACACCGTTTTGTTGAGGGGTATATGGGGCTGCATATTGATGTTTGATCCCCTCATCATTGAGAAACTCATCCAGGGTGTAGTTCTTGAACTCGGGTCCGTTGTCACTTCTAATCATCAAGATCTTTGCTTCATGTTGTCGTTGAGCTTCATTTGCAAAGTTGATGATGGTTTGTTGGGTCTCACTCTTCTTCTTGAAGAAGTATACCCAGGTGTATCTTGAGTAATCATCCACAATCACCAAGCAGTACTTACTACCCCCAAGACTATCAAAAGATGGAGGCCCAAAGAGGTCCATGTGAAGGAGCTCTAGGGGTCTCTTTGAGTAGATGATAGTCGTGGGAGGGTGAGCCATCTCATGTAACTTTCCTTCAATGCAAGCCCTGCAAGCACGATCTTTGGCAAAGCTAACATTTGTTAGTCCACGGACATGGTCCCCCTTGAGAAGACTTTGCAAAGATCTCATATTGACGTGGGCCAAACGGCGATGCCAAAGCCATCCCACATCAACTTTAGCCATTAAGCATGTCGCGACCTTAGTGGGTTGCTTCGAGAAGTTAGCCACATAAAGACCGTTCTCGACATGCCCAACATAGGCTACTTTAAGAGTCTTGCTCCACAAGAGGGCCACGGTATTAATATCAAAGAATGTAGCAAAGCCCATGAGTGCAAGTTGGCGAACAGAAAGTAAATTGTATGCAAGGGACTCAACAAGCATGACTTTCTCGATCGTGAGATCATGAGAGACAACAACCTTGCCAAGCCCCAATACCTTAGAAGATGAAGCATCACCCCATTCGACGTTGGTGGCCATAGATGAACCTAGATGCACATCCACCACCAAGTCTTTGCTTCCGGTCATATGATTTGTGGCTCGACTATCGAGCAACCATGATCCCCCACCGGAAGCAAACTCCTACAAGAGATCAATGCTTGGATTTAGGTACCCATTTGGTAATGGGTCCTTTGAGGTTAGTAACAAGGGTCTTAGGAACCCAAATGGACCATTCAATGTACTCATAAGAAGAACCAACAAATTTTGCAAACACATGACCATCACTAGCACGACATAAAACATATGAAGGATTAAAGTCGCCGACTATGTTTGATGGTATGGTGGAGGTTTTCTTGACACCGCCACCTTTCACCGTTTTCTTCTTCTTTGATGCACCCTCTCCTTCTTTCACAAAAGTTTGTCGGAGAGGGGGTGGTTGCTTGGTCTTGTCATTCTTCTTCTTCTTGGGCTTAGGAACAAACCCAATTCCCTCCTTTGCCACAACCTCCTTTTGATTGCTCAAAAGGTTGTTGAGGTTCTTCTCACCTTGTATACAAGTCACAAGGCCTTTCTCAAGTTGCTTCTTCAACTCGGAATTTTCTTCAACAAGATGCACATGATCGCAACATGGGTTAGTAGCATTTGCATTATCAATTAATACCATGCGAGGGAAGATAGCCTTTTTCTTGGTTAGCGAAACTTGGAGTTGATCATGAGACTCTTTGAGAGTAGCATGCATACCTTTCAAGGCCTTGTGAGCCTTGTTGAGTATGACAAACTCTTCATTGAGTTTATCATGGTCAACCTCAAGTTTTGCCTTCTCGGAATTAAGCACACGAGAGACAACTAAAGCATGATCAAGATCTTTCTTTAATTTAGCATGATCATCGTTGTATGACTCCTCAAGAGCCAAACGAAGACCACACTCTTCCTCTAGGGCGTTAGAGAGACCCGATATCTCATCGGCATAGTCTCGACTATGTCCTTCCATTTTAGTAATGGTTTCCTCGTGAGCCTCGATCATGTCATTGGCCTCACCGAGTTGTTCCAAGAGAGCAACAAAATGCTTCTTGGGTTTGCCCTTGAGATTTTTCATGAACAACTCAAATTCATTCTCTCCCTCCTTAGTTCCCTCACTCTCATCAATACAATCCTCAATGAAGGATAAGAAGTGATAGTCGTATTGATGTTTGGGGTTACCTTGTTGGTGGCCTTGGCCATGAGACACTTGGCGGTGATGTTCTCATTTGGTGAGTTGAAGAGAGATGAGTGGGGAGTAGTAGCAATAGAAATTGTGGCCATGGTGACCATCTCATCATCTTCATCATTATCACCATCCTCAACATATTCTTCTTGGGCCACCAACCCTTTAGGAGGAGTCTTCTTGTTAAAGTTGTTCTTGTTGGGATAAGACTTTGATTTGTCCTTCCGGATAAGCTTGCCTCCAAAGTCTTCTCTCTTCTCATATGGGCAATCCGCAACGAAGTGGCTTACATTTCCACAGTTGACGCATGTCCTCACTCGTTGCTTGCCCTTGTTCCCACTTGAGTTGTTCCTGTTGAAGTTGGGTCTTGTGTTCTTCTTGTTGCCCCAGAATTGCCTTGAAGCAAGAGCCATGTGCTCATGATAGGCATATTTGGTGTCCTCGGGGCTACACTCATCATCATCCTCCACCTCCTCTTCTTCCACACAAGCCTTGGCCTTCATGTCAAGATTAGGCTTCTTCGATCGATGAGCTCTTAAGACCGCATTGTCGGCGGTCATATCCAAGATCCTCATGGCAACGAACTCATCCAACACTTCATTTGAGGATAAGTGGTGGAAGTCCAGTCTCTGACGAATGACAGAGGACATGGCCTTATGATAGGGCATCATGGCCTTGAGTAACTTGCGCTTGATCCAATTGTCATCCATGTTCTTACTGCCATGATCTCGAAGAGATACCGCAAGGGTAGTTAATCTCCGATAAAGTTCACGAGTATATTCTTCTTCGATCATAGAAAACTCATCGGCTTCATCTTGCACAACTTCATAGTTAGAGCGTTGAATGCTAGTGCTTCCCTTGTACATAGTGCCAACATGCTCCCAAGCTTCCTTGGCCACAGTGAAGGGTCGAAGATGTGCAATGTCTTCTGGAGGGATAGCATCTTGAAGAATTCAAAGAGCGGACTCGTTGAATTGATGATCCGCAGTTTCTCTTGGAGTCATGTTGTCGGGATCACGCGGATAAAAACCTTGCTCAATGATTCTCCAAAGATTAGTAGAACAATGATTTATATGACGTTTGAAATGAAACACCCAAGTAGCAAAATCAGAATTTTTGATAAACTTGGGAGGAGGCCCAACGGAATTTAAATGCGGTGTCGGAACGGGTCCTCCATAGTGAGTAGGAGGAGCGGAGTGGGCAAAGATCCCACTCCCATTCTTAGTAACAGGGGATTGTTCACTACTAGCTTCTCCCTTGTCGGTATTAGCCTCCGACACGTTGGTAGCGGGACGAACCACTTCCAACGGTGCGGTGGATAATTTAAGCCCCTCAAGCAAATCTTTAAACATGCCTTTGACCTCGGTCGTTAGTGACTCTTTAAATGTGGTCAAGGCCACATTGAACTCCTCACGAGAGACCGAGGCTCCCCCATCGGACGTAGGCAAGGACGGAGTTCCACCGGAATGATCCTCCGTCTCGACTACGTTGTCACCCATACTCTTTGGACGGTAAAGTACCTCACATAGCTGTTTTATCGTCTTTTGGGAGAGAGACATCACTAGTGAACATCATGGGACCCCTGTCCATATTACCATCACTGATCACATCCGCTATTTACTTTCTGTTTTACTTACTATTTGCAGCAATACCTATCACTATTATCACTTGCGTTTGATCCTTTGTAAACTACAAGGCCGGAGGGATTGACAACCTCTCTGTACTCGTTGGGAGCAAAGTTATTTGTATCTGTGTGCAGGTCCACGTTGATTGCTAATATCTGGCACCGTTAGCAGTTGACACCTTCGTGTTGAAACTAGGAGTCTCAGGGAAATCGATCCTTGGTATCTTTGCCAAGGGAAAACTTCCGCTACACTGCATCTCAAACCTTCCACTTGGGGTAACCAACGAGGGGCGAGAAGCCATCAAGCAAAGTTTTCTGGCGCCGTTGCCGGGGAATCCACTCTTCAGGATATGGGAGTTGCACGCTATCTTTTACCTTTGCTTTTTAGTCTTGTTAGTTTACCTTTCAGTTTTGCTTTAGTATTTTTTATTGAAAATCACAAAAATAGTTATCTTGGTTGCTTACTGCTATAGATTCCACCAAAAACACTAAATGGGACGAGTACACCCCTTCTTCCATTACGCCAATCACCACTGTCGGGATCTACAAAAGTAATAAACCTTGTGATTATGTTAGTCTTGATGGAGAGTTATGCCCATGGCATGGTCTTCCAGGAAAAGAGTATGAGCCTCAGTTTAAAGTTGCTCCTATGCTTCCCCAAACTTGGGAAGACGTTCAAACTCTTATAATAGAGAGCAATTCAAACAAAGAAGATGACACTACAATTCTGCTCAATAATGATAAAATTGATTTTGATAATTGTAGTATCTCGGAAGTTGTCACCTTTCTACAAAGAATGGCTAAAGATCCCCACACTAGCACGCTTAACCTTGCCTTCACAGAGCATATCACTAATGCTCTCATCAAAGCTAGGGAGGAGAAACTTAGAGTAGAAGCCTCCATACCTAGAAAGCTAGAAGATGGTTGGGATCCTATGATTAAAATCAAGATAAATAACTTCTCTTGCTATGCATTATGTGATGTTGTAGCTAGTACCTCTGTTATGCCCAAAAAAATATATGATATGCTTAAATTGAAACCTTTTGATTCTTGTTCTTTTGGTGTTCGTCTCGTTGATTCTTCCATAAAGAAACCTTTGGGGAGGATCGACGATGTTCTTATCATTGTCAATGACAATTATGTTCCCGTTGATTTTACTATTATGGACATTGAGTGTGAACCTTCTTGTCCAATTATTTTGGGACGTCCTTTTCTACGCACCGTTGGTGCTATCATTGACATGAAAGAGGGGAATATAAAATTCCAATTTCCTCTTAAAAAGGGATGGAACACTTCCCTCGAAAGAAGATTAAGTTACCTTTTGAGTCCGTTATACGGGCTAGCTATTCTTTTACTCTTGATAAAACTTGATCTCTATGCATTATGCCTAGCTTAAAGGCATAAAAGAAAGCGCTTTTGGGAGGCAACCCACATGAATAAAATTTTGCTTTTGTTGTGTCTTGATGTTGTTACTACAGTAGCATCATCATTGTATCTTTACTTTTCAATTTTGTGCCAAGTATAGCCTCTGATTGCAAGAAAGTTCAAAAGTTGTGACGTGCTGTCCAGGAAACAGATTATGTCCTTGGATAGAAAAATTCGTATAAAATCACCAGATCATCTTTTTGGTCTGAATTTTTTCGATAGCGTGCTCTATACAATTGTCTTTCGCGCGTCTGTTCTGAGTTTTTTGATTAGAGTTGCAGAAGTGCCCCGAAAAAATCATTTACTACCTGCTGTTTTGTTTTTCACAGATTCTGTCCTGTTTTGCCTTTCCTTTATTTTGCAAACCTTGAGCTTGCTTTTTCTTTGCAAAAACCTTTTGGCAATCTTGAGAAACAGTAGACCTTCATGAATATCCTTATTTCCAGCAAGGAACAATTATTTTATTATGGGTACTAACCTCGCTAATCAGTTTATGATGAGTTATGTATGAAGGGAGTTTTCAAGTGTGCGAGGGAAGATGATAAAAAGATTCAGGAGTGTCAAACGCTCAAGCTTGGGGATGCCCCCATGCACCCCCAAGAAATATTCAAGGAGACTCAAGCGTCTAAGCTTGGGGATGCCCCCGTGCATCCCCTTCTCCATCAACATTATCAGTTCGTCTTTCGTTCCACTATATTTTTATCACTTCATGTGTTATGTGCTATGCTTGGAGCGTCTTGCTTTTAGTCTCCTTTTTAGTTTTCTTTAGCTTTTCATAACGAGTTGGAACTCAGCATTTCTTTATGTGGGAGAGAAACATGCTCCACTTCTACCTAGAACATAACATAGAATTTTCATGTCTATCTTTGCTGTGTGTGTTCTTTGTCTTTCAATAGCTACCATCATGTTTCGCTCTTAGTTTGCATGCTTATCTTTTTAAAAGAGCTTTTGTTTAGTTGGTTGCTTGAACTCTCTTTAGTTATCATGCTTATCTTATTAAGAGAGTTTGCTTCTGTTGCATTGGTCGATATGTCTATGATAAAAATGCTACGTGCATAATGGCGCTTAGTAGTTCATGTTTTCTTATGGTTAGTCTCAAATAGCTGGGGGGTTCCCAATGTGTTATTGGAGTACCAACATGATTTGTTTTCCTATGATGTGGTATGGTTTAGTAATATCTTCCTTCAAGAATTTATTTTGATTGACTTGGCGTATGCTCACGCATATTTAAGACTGTAAAGAAAGTATGTCAAGCCTTGATGATCTTTTATTTCTGAGTAGCGATATAACTTCCATGCCTGATTCAATGTTGCTTTGTCGCTCTGCATGATTATGACCGTCATTGCTCTCTTAGTTGGTCGCTCCCAGTCTTTTGCTAACCTTCGGCTGTGCTAAGCGGACTGACTGCTTGTGCATCCAAAATCCTTTAAACCAGTTATGCCATATGAGTCCACCATACCTTCCTATACATGGTATTTACCTGCCATTCCTAACAAAGACTTTCATGTGCCATCTCGAAATTATTCAAAAAATGCATTTCTATTTTGTGCCTCTGTTTTAGCTCATGAGGAAGTAGTAGTTAATTCATGATCTTTTTAAGTTGGACAAGCTTCACCCCGGGATTGCATGTATAATGTGCAAACCCATAATACGAGAAGGAACTGGCAATGAGTGCGCCCGGCTCAAAATTAATATAACAAACAAACCCTCCTTCACGCTTTGTTCATGAGAAATCAGAAAACTTTGGCAATGATAAACAAAGGAGATTAAGAGGATGTGATCGTCCTCATTCGGGAGCCGTTCCTCGAAACTTGTCCATCTCAAAAAGTAATTGAGTTATCTGCTAGCATTCGTTGACGAAACATGCATATTCAAAAAAAAATTTGTTACCTCTGTTTTTAAAACCAAGAGCTCTGGTACATGTTTTGTCTTTGCTTCCGACCACGGGTTTTCAACCTTGCCAACAAAAGCCACGGTTCGAGAGTCTCCACCTTCTTTTAAAAAGCACCAACTACTGAGAGCATGATTGTCATTCTGAGTGTAATGTGCATTGTCCCAAAGTAGCATTGTCTTTTGCATGATTATGATATCGTTTATTTTGAAATCATTGTATCTAGTCATCACTTAAACCTTGGAGGTGCCCCTGCATTTATGTTTTGCTTCACTAAAGGGGGCAAGCGGGATATCACTTTATCATATTTGCACACCATGCTCATTACAAATCTATTTGATGTTTCAGTATCATATTGTAAAACTTTCAGTTCTTTGTGATTTTCTCATGAGGCAACTTAATTACTACAGATTCATTGTCTCAGCAAGCTTTTGTCATGTGACTATGAAAAAGTCCTATATGGTTAATAGCATGTCACCACAGAAATTATTCTTGTTATCATTTACCTACTCGAGGACGAGCAGGAATTAAGCTTGGGGATGTTGATACGTCCAAAACGTATCTATAATTTCTGCTTGCTCCATGCCTCTTTTGGGTGATATTGCTATGATATTTATACACTTCCATACACTTTTGATCATATTTGGACTAACCTATTAACTCAGTGCACCCCAGTGCCAGTTTCTGTTTTCTGCTGTTTTTGTATTTCAGGTTTTCACGTTACGAGAACTGCCCGAAAAATCCCAGAAAAATTATATAAAAAATCAGTGTTCCAGAAGCTTCCCGGTAGCCAAAGTACATCCGGGGGGGGGGGCACCAGGGCTCCAGGCGCCCTGGTGGCGCGGCCCCCCTGGCCGCGCCGGGGGGCGCCTGGGCCCCCCGAGCCTCCGCTGATGCCCCCCGAGCCTCCGCTGATGCTCCCCTTTGGCATATATTTAAGACGCGTCTCGAAACCCTCGAGACGGGAACCCTTTTTCGCGATCTCATCTCTGTTCCGCCGCCGCCGCGTTTCCAAGATCAGGAGCACCAGGAGAACTCTTCCCGGCACCCTGTCGGAGGGGAGGATCACCACCGGGAGCCTCTCCACCACCATGGACGCCTCCCGGATGAGTTGTGAGTAGTCTCCCTTGGACCATGGGTCCATGAACAGTAGCTATGTGATGTTCTGCTCCCCTTCTTGTGCTTCACTAATTAGACCTCGTGAGCTGCCCTACATGATCGAGGCACATATGTAATCCTTATGCTGTTGCTATGTTGAGTTTGCTGGGATCCAATGGATTGTGAGATTATGTTCAGATTGTGTTTGAGTAATATATTTGATCTACCTCTTTTATATTTATGTTCGTAAGTAATTATTGCATGTTCTCCGTTGTTATTTATTGCTTTGGCCAAGTAGTAGGTAGTGACTCCAAGAGGGAACGTTATGCTTGATTGTGGGTTCATGCCCCTCGATGACTAGCTTGAGTGACAGAAACATGAGTCTAGGGGATGTGCTGTTGCCACAAGGTGGAAAACAACGGTGCTTGTGCCCGCGGGTGCAAGGATTGTTTACTTTACGCAAAGTTCTTTTAATGCAGTTGTCTGTTGCTTTGAGTTTACACTATGGGTGGGACTCGCAACTTAATACCAGCGAGATGTTCTGGATAGATATCTCAAGGTGGATGATTAGTAGTAGATGCAGATGGATTTCGGTCTACTTACCTTGGCGTACCGCTCATGCTTTGAACCTCTACCTTTCTTGCAATATAATTAGCATTGGTTTGCGCACATAATTTTGTCAATTGCCCAGCTGTAATTCGTTTACCTCACATAACTGTTTTATCGTCTTTTGGGAGAGAGACATCACTAGTGAACATCATGGGACCCCGGTCCATATTACCATCACTGATCACATCCGCTATTTACTTTCTGTTTTACTTACTATTTGCAGCAATACCTATCACTATTATCACTTGCGTTTGATCCTTTGTAAACTACAAGGCCGGAGGGATTGACAACCTCTCTGTACTCGTTGGGAGCAAAGTTATTTGTATCTGTGTGCAGGTCCACGTTGATTGCTAATATCTGGCGCCGTTAGCAGTTGACACCTTCTTGTTGAAACTGGGAGTCTCAGGGAAATCGATCATTGGTATCTTTGCCAAGGGAAAACTTCCGCTACACTGCATCTCAAACCTTCCACTTGGGGTAACCAACGAGGGGCGAGAAGCCATCACCCAACAACCCAGTGGGTGTGGCATCATCTCACGAACAAGGCAGTAGATTTCTCAAACTGAAGACTACACCAATACAGAAAATCAGTCGGAAGGGACAAACCTAAACATTGGTCCGCAGAGCTGAGCTAGCGTTGTAAGCAGCCATGCTAGCCTCGTACGCCACCTTCGTCCTCTCCATCATCAGCCCCGCCTGGCGAACAGCCTCTTGGGCTGCACCCACGGGTTCCTCCGGGACGTGATGGGTGGAGAAGAGAACAGACGGCGGAGCAGGCGATGCGTCAACGGCCAGTCCAGTCGACGAGGAAGGGCGGACGGTCGACACAAGGATGGGGTAGGAGACCGTGGTCCGGGCCACGTCTCCCTGTTGCTGGGCCTCAGAGCTAGAGGGTGCCTTCTGTCCCTTCCTTCCTGTGCATTGTCGAGTCACTCCCGAGCGCTCCTGATCATCGTCGTCATCATCGTCTGGGAGCTCTATGACATGGTGTGGCACTTCAAAAAGATAACCATGAAGTTCAGTTGACCGTCAGTTCAAACTGACAAAAAGCAAAGTACGATCTACAACTCGCACCCGCGCGGGACGTAGCAGCATCCGCGGTCTCCTCATCATCCCAACCCTTGTCGATATCCATCGAGGTCCCAAAAGCAGCAGCACTGAAAATTTCCTTGAAAGTGAGTCGACGAAGACAAAGTCGACCTCCGAAAGGCGGGGAGAAATAAAAAAGAACAACACTTACGTAGAGGCGATTGGGACGTTGATGGGCCTCTAACCCCTCGTTGGTTACCCCAAGTGGAAGGTGAAAGATGCAGTGTTGTGGAAGTGTTTTCCCTTAGCAAAGATGCCAAGGATCGAATCCCCAGAGACTCCTAGGTTCAACAAGTAGGTGTCAACTGCTAACGGCGCGGATTAGGAATCAACGTGGACCTGCACACAGATACAAATAACTTTGCTCCCAACAAGTACAGAGAGGTTGTCAATCCCTCCGGCCTTGTAGTTCACAAAGGATTAAACGCAAATGATAGTAGTGATATATAATGTTTGCAATAGTAAGTAAAAGCAAAAAGTAAATAGCGGATGTGATCAATGATGGTAATATGGACCGGAGTCTCATGATGTTCACTAGTGATGTCTCTCTCCCAAAAGACGATAAAACAGCTATGTGAGGTAAACGAATTACAGCTGGGCAATTGACAGGACCACGAACGCAAACAAATGCTGATTACATTGCAAGAAAGGTTGAGGTTCAACGCATGGGCGGTACGCCAAATTAAATAGACCGAAATCCATCAATATCTACTACTAATCATCCACCTTGAGATATCTATCCAGAACATCTCGCTGGTATTAAGTTGCGAGTCCCACCCATAGTGTAAACTCAATGCAACACACAACTGCATTAAAAGAACTTTGCGTAAAGTAAACAATCCTTGCACCCGCGGGCACAAGCACCGTTGTTTTCCCCCTTGTGGCAACAGCACATCCCCTAGACTCATGTTTCTGTCACTCAAGCTAGTCATCGAGGGGCATGAACCCACAATCGAGCATAACGTTCCCTCTTGGAGTCACCACGTATTACTTGGCCAAAGCAATAAATAACAACGGAGAACATGCAAGAATTACTTATGAACATAAATATAAAAGAGGTAGATCAAATATATTACTCAAGATCAATCTGAACATAATCTCATAATCCATTGGATCCCAGCAAACTCAACATAGCAACAGCATAAGGATTACATATGTGCCTCGATCATGTAGGGCAGCTCACGAGGACTAATTAGTGAAGCACAAGAACGGGAGGAGAACATCACATAGCTACTGGTCATGGACTCATGGTCCAAGGGAGACTACTCACAACTCATCCGGGAGGCGTCCATGGTGGTGGAGAGGCTCCCGATGGTGATCCTCCCCTCCGGCAGGGTGCTGGGAAGAGTTCTCCTGGTGCTCCCGATCTTGTAAGCGGCGGCAGCGGCGGAACAGAGATGAGATCGCGAAAAAGAGTTCCCGTCACGAGGGTTTCGAGGGACGCTCTAAATATATGCCAAAGGGGGGCACCAGACGAGCTTCGGGGGGCCCAGGCGCCCCCCCGACGCGGCCCAGGGGGGTGCGCCGCCAGGGCGCCTGGAGCCCTGGTGGCCCCCCCCCCCCCGGCTGCCCTTCGGGCGGAAGGTAGGTTCTGGAACGCTGATTTTTTATATGATTTTTCTGGATTTTTCCTGGCAGTTCTCGTAACGTGAAAACATGAAATACAAAAACAGCCGAAAATAGAAACTGGCACCGGGGTGCACTGGATTAGTAGGTTAGTCCAAATATGATCAAAAGTGTATGGAAGTGTATGAATATCATAGCAATATCACCCAAAAGTGGCATGGAGCAAGCAGAAATTATAGATACGTTTTGGACGTATCAACATCCCCAAGCTTAATTCCTGCTCGTCCTCGAGTAGGTAAATGATAACAAGAATAATTTCTGTGGTGACATGCTATTAACCATATAGGACTTATTACAGTCATATGACAAAAGCTTACCGAGACAATGATTCTATAGTAATTAAGTTGCCTCATGAGAAAATCACAAATGACTGAAAGTTTTACAACATGACATTGAAGCATCAAATAGATTTGCAATGAACATGATGTGCAAATATGATAAATTGATATCTAGCTTGCCCCCTTTAGTGATGCAAAACATAAATGCAGGGGCACCTTCAAGGTTTAAGTGATGACTAGATACAATGATTTCAAAATAAACGATATCACAGTCATGCAAAAGACAATGCTACTTTGGGACAATGCACATTACACTCAGAATGACAATCATGCTCTCAGTAGTTGGTGCTTTTAAAAGAAGGTGGAGACTCAACATAAAAGTAAAAGAATGGTTATGTGCTTTTTATTTTGAAAACATAGAAGCAATTTTGTCAACGGTAGTAGTACTTCATATGTGTCATGCATAAGACATCCTATAAGTTGCAAGCCTCATGCATCGAATACCAATAGTGCTCGCACCTTATCCTAATTAGCTCGGATTTCCATGGGTTATCATAGCATTACATATGTTTTAACCAAGTGTCACAAAGGGGTACCTCTATGCCACCTGTACAAAGGTCCAAGGAGATAAATCGCATTTGATTTCTCGTTATTGATAGATCTCAACTTGAGGACATCCATACCGGGACAACATAGAAAATAGATGATGGACTCCTCTTTAATGCATAAGCATATTCTCATAAGAGATTGATGATTAATGTCCAAGCTAAAACTTCCACCATGATGCATGGCTTTGGTTGGCGGCCCAATGTTCTTCTCTAACAATATGCATACTCATTCAACCCATGGCAAATCACCCTTACTTCAGACAAGACGAACATGCATAGCAACTCACATGATATTCAACAAAAGTGTGACAGTTGATGGCGTCCCCAGAAACATGGTTACCGCTCAGCAAGCAACTTATAAGAAATAAGATACATAGGCAACATATTCTTTACCACAATAGTTTTTAAGCTACTTTCCCATGAGCTATGTATTGCAAGGTTAGTCTGCTTAGTACAGGTGGAGGTTAGCAAAAGACTGGGAGCGACCAACTAAGAGAGCAATGACGGTCATAATCATGCAGAGCGACAAAGCAACATTGAATCAGGCATGGTAGTTATATCGCTACTCAGAAATAAAAGATCATCAAGGCTTGACAGACTTTCTTTACAGTCTTAAATATGCGTGAGCATACGCAAGTCAATCAAAATAAATTCTCGAAGGAAGATATTACTAAACCATACCACATCATCGGCAAACAAATCAAGTTGGTACTCCAATAACACATTGGGAATCCCCCAGCTATTTGAGACTAACCATAAGAGAACCTGAACTACTAAGCACCATTATGCACGTAGCATATTTATCATAGACATATTAACCAATGCAACGGAAGCAAACTCTCTTAATTAGAAAAGCATGATAATCAAAGAGAGTTCAAGAAACCAACTAAACAAAAGCTCTTTGAAAAGATAAGCATGAATACTAAGAGCAGAGCATGATAGTAGCTATTAAAAGACAAAGAACACACACAACAAAGATAGACATGAAAATTCTATGTTATGTTCTAGGTAGAAGTGGAGCGTGTTTCTCTCCCACATAAAGAAAGCTGAGTTCCGACTCGTTATGAAAAACTAAAAAGAAAACTAAAAGCAAGACGCTCCAAGCATAGCACTTAAGACATGAAGTGATAAAAATATAGCGAAACGAAAGACGAACTGATAATGTTGATGGAGAAGGGGATGCACGGGGGCATCCCCAAGCTTAGACGCTTGAGTCTCCTTGAATATTTCTTGGGGGTGCACGGGGGCATCTCCAAGCTTGAGCGCTTGACACTCCTGAATCTTTTTATCATCTTCCCTCGCACACTTGAAAACTCCCTTCATACATAACTCATCATAATCTGATTAGCGAGGTTAGTACCCTTAATAAAATAATTATTCCTTGCTGGAAATAAAGATATTCTTGAAGTTCTACTGTTTCTCAAGATTGCCAAAAGGTTTTTGCAAAGAAAAAGCAAGCTCTTGATTTGCAAAATGAAGGAAAGGCAAAACAGGACATAATCTGTGGAAAACAGAACATCAGGTAGTAATTGATTTTTTCGGGGCACTTCTGCAACTCAAATCAAAAAACTCAGAACAGATGCACGAAAGACAATTATATAGAGAACGCTGTCGAAAAAATTCAGATAAAAAAGATGATCTGGTGATTTTATACGATTTTTTCTATTCAAGGACAGAATCAGTTTCCTGGACAGCACCTCACAACTTTTGAACTTTCTAGCAATCAGAGGCTATACTTGGCACAAATATGAAAAGCAAAGATACAATGATGTTGCTACAGCAGTAAACAACATCAAGACACAACAAAAGCAAAATATAAAAATTTATTCATGTGGGCTGCCTCCCAAAAGCGCTTTCTTTTATGCCTTTAAGCTAGGCATAATGCATAGAGGAATCAATAACCATCATGATAATCGGAGTTATAAATTGATTCATATGGTTCCTCAACAAGTTCACTCTTGTTCCTTCTAGGAAAGGGGTACACACCTTTTGCCTTCCCGCGTAAGCGGATTTGTCCCTTACCTATATCGATGAAGCCTTTTACCACTCGGAGGAAGTCCCTTCCAAGCACCATATCCTAACATGTTTAGCTAAACAGATAGGACTACCAACAGGTAGGCAAAATAATTTTTTTTGTAATTTTTTATAAAGGATACTAAAGCAAAAACTGAAAGGTAAACTAACAAGACTAAAAAGCAAAGGTAAAAGATAGCATGCAACTCCCCTATCCTGAAGAGTGGAGTCCCGGCAACGGCGCCAGAAAATACTCCTTGATGGGCCTCTAACCCCTCGTTGGTTACCCCAAGTGGAAGGTGAAAGATGCAGTGTTGTGGAAGTGTTTTCCCTTAACAAAGATGCCAAGGATCGAATCCCCAGAGACTCCTAGGTTCAACAAGTAGGTGTCAACTGCTAACGGCAAGGATTAGCAATCAACGTGGACCTGCACACATATACAAATAACTTTGCTCCCAACGAGTACAGAGAGGTTGTCAATCCCTCCGGCCTTGTAGTTCACAAAGGATTAAACGCAAATGATAGTAGTGATAGATAATGTTTGCAATAGTAAGTAAAAGCAAAAAGTAAATAGCGGATGTGATCAATGATGGTAATATGGACCGGAGTCTCATGATGTTCACTAGTGATGTCTCTCTCCCAAAAGACGATAAAACAGCTATGTGAGGTAAACGAATTACAGCTGGGCAATTGACAGGACCACGAACGCAAACCAATGCTGATTACATTGCAAGAAAGGTTGAGGTTCAAAGCATGGGCGGTACGCCAAATTAAGTAGACCGAAATCCATCAATATCTACTACTAATCATCCACCTTGAGATATCTATCCAGAACATCTCGCTGGTATTAAGTTGCGAGTCCCACCCATAGTGTAAACTCAATGCAACACACAACTGCATTAAAAGAACTTTGCGTAAAGTAAACAATCCTTGCACCCGCGGGCACAAGCACCGTTGTTTTCCCCCTTGTGGCAACAACACATCCCCTAGACTCATGTTTCTCTCACTCAAGCTAGTCATCGAGGGGCATGAACCCACAATCGAGCATAACGTTCCCTCTTGGAGTCACTACGTATTACTTGGCCAAAGCAATAAATAACAACGGAGAACATGCAAGAATTACTTATGAACATAAATATAAAAGAGGTAGATCAAATATATTACTCAAGATCAATCTGAACATAATCTCATAATCCATCGGATCCCAGCAAACTCAACATAGCAACAGCATAAGGATTACATATGTGCCTCGATCATGTAGGGCAGCTCACGAGGACTAATTAGTGAAGCACAAGAACGGGAGGAGAACATCACATAGCTACTGGTCATGGACTCATGGTCCAAGGGAGACTACTCACAACTCATCCGGGAGGCGTCCATGATGGTGGAGAGGCTCCCGATGGTGATCCTCCCCTCCGGCAGGGTGCCGGGAAGAGTTCTCCTGGTGCTCCCGATCTTGGAAGCGGCGGCGGCGGCGGAACAGAGATGAGATCGCGAAAAAGAGTTCCCGTCCCGAGGGTTTCGAGGGACGCTCTAAATATATGCCAAAGGGGGGCACCAGACGGGCTTCGGGGGGCCCAGGCGCCCCCCCGGCGCGGCCCAGAGGGGGCGCGCCGCCAGGGCGCCTGGAGCCCTGGTGCCCCCCCCCCCGGCTGCCCTTCGGACGCAAGGTAGGTTCTGGAACGCTGATTTTTTATATGATTTTTCTGGATTTTTCCTGGCAGTTCTCGTAACGTGAAAACCTGAAATACAAAAACAGCCGAAAACAGAAACTGGCACCGGGGTGCACTGGATTAGTAGGTTAGTCCAAATATGATCAAAAGTGTATGGAAGTGTATGAATATCATAGCAATATCACCCAAAAGTGGCATGGAGCAAGCAGAAATTATAGATACGTTTTGGACGTATCAGACGTCCACCTTGATCTTGGGCAGGACCTTCCGAGGCCTGGCGGCGGCGACCTTGGGCTGCTTGGGCGCCTTTTCGGTCGGATCGGGAGTGGCCGTGCGAGACCGCTTCTGCACTTGGGAGCTGGAGGGGCCCGCTCAGGAGCGCACAACCTCTGGGTCATGCTTTTCCTTGGAGCGCTTCTCGCCGCGGGGAGGTGACTCGACCTCCTCGCTGCTGCTGGAGTCCTCCCTCTCCTCTCCGGTCTCCTTGTCAGACTTCCACTCGGAAACATCGTCCGCGCCCTCTTCGCCCTCCTGGACCTGATCCCCGTTGGGCACCAAGTACATTTCGGTGTAGATCTGCAGAAAAGAAGGATTAGCCAAATGTTAGTCGGATTCATCGGGACAACTGCAAACAAGAAACAAGAACATCACTCAGAAGTTAAGGCCAGACCTTGTCAGGAAGATGGTCGGCGTCGAATGGAGGAACTCTTCCGAGCCCCCTGGGGTTGTCTTTGTTCCTCGTGATGCACTTCAGACACTGCGCCACCGTCTTCGCTGAGGCTTCCTCTAGATGGACCCGAGACGAGTCGTCGACGCCGGAATACAGCCACATCGGGTGGTCTCGAGCTTAGAGAGGTTGGATCCTCCGCATAAGGTACACCTCAAGCAGATCCAGCCATGTAATCCCGTCAGGGACCAACTGGACGACCCGCTCCACCAGCATGTCTACTTCCACCCTCTCAGCCCGATTCACAACCAATGACAGAGGCTGGCTGGCTCGACTAAGAGAACAGGGAGGAAGCCCGGTCGACTGACCAGGAGTCGGACTGTCCTTACAATAGAACCAAGTCGACTGCCAGCCCGAACAGACTCTGGGAGGATCATAGCAGGAAAAACGCTCCTATTTCTAAGCTGGATGCCCAGCCCACCACACACCTGGATGACGTGCGTCTTTTTATCACTCTGATTCGCCTTCTTGACGGTTTGCAAGCGACAAGTGAAGATATGTTTGAACAAACCCCAGTGCGGTCGACAGCCGAGAAAGTTCTCACACATCGAGATAAACGCAGCCAGAAAAGCAATGGAGTTGGGCGTGAAGTAGTGCAGCTGGGCGCCGTAAAAAGTCAAGAAGGCGCGGAAGAAAGAGTGCGGGGGCATGGAGAAACCTCGGTCGACGTGTGTCGCGAGGAGGACGCACTCGCCCTCCCGCGGCTGAGGCTCGAGCTCGCCTTCCGGCACCCGCCAGGAGCCGCGAGCGACCAAGCCCTCCTCCTCCAGCTCCTCCATGTCCTCCACCGTAATGGTGGACCTGATCCAGTCCCCCTGGATCCAGCCAGGTGGGAGCCCGGACCTCGACAATGACCCGCCGCGGCCGGACCGCTTCGCTTTCCCCGTCGCCGCCTTCTTCGAGCGCTCCAACGCTGCAGTCTTCTCCTTGCCCATGGCGTGCGAGCTGGTGTTGGCCGAGGAGAAGGAGAAAGAAGCAGAGGCGCGACGGAGGGACGGAGGCGAGGAAACAAAGAATGGGCGCACAGTGCCCTCGTCTCGGCCGCGGCGCACATTTATGGTACAACAGTCAAGTGGCTGACCGATGGCCCCGAACAATCCCGTCAAATCCCGCAACAGGCACGCACGCGATACGTGGCGAAAAAGGTGGCGCGAGGATCGAGGCGTCCCAGGCATATCCGATCCGATTCGCGGCACGACCCGTCCCGCGTGCTTCCCCAAATTTCGAAATCCCGCAAAATCCGGAGACCAGAGAGCAACCGATTCTGCCGAAAACTGCGCACACCAACGGCGCTCGACGCCACGTGCAAAGTTCAGTCGACGGTCAACGCAACAAGCACACTCGACGGTTCCGGAATCGATTAGGGCGACCAAGACAAGATTGAAAAGACGGCCAGGTCCACAAGTTCAGAGAAGACTACCCCAAGGGCATCGAACCCGGACCAAGGCTCTCTTCAGCACTCTCTCCTACTCAAGCCTCAATCCAGTCGGGGGCTAGTGACGAGATTCCGGACCTAGGGTAGGGTCACAGGCCTGACCAAGATACCCCACCCAAGGTCACTACCCCAGAAGCTCAAAAGACAAACCGATGGTAACAAGGACAGTCGACTGAGACAGCCCAAGAGGGCATCCCACCCGACTGTACACCACGAACCAGACGACTCAACTTCACTCGACTCATCCAAGGCACTCGACCCCTGAAGGTCAAAGGTCCCTTAGGACAGCAACGGTCTGGTATTCACTCCGCTGCAGTGAATGCCTTTATTGCTCTTTACTGCAGATGTTATCAGTAACACCTGACTTTATGTACATTGAACCCTTAGTAACGTGGAGCATGGCTGGGGTCTTGGCACACTATATAAGCCACCCCCTCCTCCAGTACAAGGGTTCGCACCCCCTGTAACACACACATATACATATTTCAGTCGACCGTCTCCGGGCACCGAGACGTAGGGCCGTTACTTCCCCCGAGAAGGGCCTGAACTCGTAAACGCCTTGCGTACAACTTCACCATAGCTAGGGCCTTGCCTCCTCCTACGTACCCCCTACTCGTACTATCAGACTTAGAACCACAACAACGGCCGTGACTCTTGCAAAAACACAACCGTGCCTCTACGAAAGCAAAACCGTGATTCTCGCGAAAGAAAAAAAACCAGAAAACGCGTTTTTTTTTTCGTTTCCGAGAGGCACGGCCGTGACTCTCGCGAAAGCACAATCGTGCCTCTCGCGGAAGCAAAACCGTGACTCTTGTGTAAGGAAAAAAATAGAAAACATTTTTTCGTTTCCGAGAGGCGCGGCCGTGACTCTCGCGAAAGCAACCCTGACTCTCACGAAAAAAAAAACGTGTTTTCCGCACAATTATTTTTTTCCGATCGAAAAGCTAAGGAAGATCGATGGAGAACCAAAACATCGAAAAAACCCGGGAAAAAATCGTTTGAAAAGCTGAAAACGCGTGCGGAAAAATAAAAAAAATCCGGAGGGAGCGTCCAGAGCGAGACACGTGGCGAATGGCTGAGAGCACGCCAAGTGGCGCTGATCGCTGCAAGGCTCCCGAAGGAGCGCTCGTTAACTAGTTGCTCCCCTAAACTTTTTTTTTTGCACAACTTTCATTTCAATGTATTTTACCCTGAAAAATTGCACACATGTGTGTTAGGCCTTCATATATATCTATGTTTTTTTTCTTCAGACTTTTCGGAATCATAGAAAATATGAAATTTGATGAAATTTGAATTTTTGAAAACCGAGCTCCATGGAGCTCGGCCTCCAAAGACAATATTCGATCATTGCATAGTTGTAAAATATTTATCAAGTACAAGCAGCATAGTAGAACGAAAACGGCTGAGCTTTTTCCATGTATGTTAATGGGCATTGCAACAACCTCTATTTATTTTATAGACTTTGATTGATGATGATTGAATAAGTCGGTACACTTGGCACAAGATTGCTTGGCAGTCGCTGTGTTAAATTTCCCCAAGACCAAATCAAGTGAACTCCTCCTGCGGTTACTTATCGAGGCGTGGGCAGCGGTCATGCGCCCATGTCTCGGTTGCGCTTTTGCTTTCTCCCTTTACCATGGTCGATTCGAAATGGTCTTGGATAGGCCTCACGTTGCCTTCTTAACTCGAGCACGATAACTCTGAGCCGGTCTGCAACGGCGACGGTCCGATAGCGGCTTCAGGTCATGGAGGCAAGAATCTCTTCACTCAGAACTCAGGTGGTGACAGAATTTTATCAAGTGGCCAAAGGCCCCTCAGCCCCTGGCATTCACGGAATCCCGCCATTGGATCACTCTGAAGTCCAAAACACAATCATTCTACGTGACCAATTCAAACGTGTGGTGGAAATCCAGAGGTCAAAGTGGCCTGCGTCGCCGATTGGTGGAGGTTAAAGAGAAGGGAGAAAATTGCGAGAAGATCGCGTGCGAGGGCCGGGCGGCGCTCGATTCCACGGATGGTGGTGCACTGCACCGGACGGTGACGCGTGCGCCGTGCGCCGTGCCGTCACGGCGCGCCATGCCTCTGGACCGAATGATGCACGGACGTAAGTGGCGCGGCGACCACATCGCCGCTGCAGAATTGGCCTCATCCGGGTCGTCGTGTTGCTTTCCTTCCGCTCGAGTGGCACTAGTTCAGTGGCTGGGTGACTGGGTCGCCTGCTTGCTTCTTCCTGTTACGAAGGCGGCCGCCCCACGGCCAAGAATGCATGGGCGTTCTTATCGCAATGGTGTGTGCTTTGGCCTTTGGGGCCAAGCTACGTACCGGGGCGATATGGGCTTGATCGTGTTTGTGTTTTGATTTTTCTGCCATACCTGTACAGTTTTGCTTACTTGCATGAAAGGGCTGGGGTCCTAGCTTAGAGCATCTCCAACAGGTGCATACAAATTTCACGCGCTAAAATAGTTTTAGCACGTCACTTTAACATTTTTAGCGTGCCGGATCTAATATTGATTTAGCAGATGCCTAAAATCACGCGCCAAAAAAACACGCAATGCAAATTGTAAAGCGCGCGCAATCCGGTGCCTTCAATTTCCAGCTTCTCATAGCGTTTTTTAGCGTGTGCCCAATCTTTTTTGCGCCTTAAAAACTCGAATTTATCGTGCGGAGCAGTTTTTATGTGCCTATTGGAGATGCTCTTATGGCGTATTTTTTTCACTCATCACTCATATTTGGTAACGAAAGAGCTAAGGAATGCAGAACCATGCCAATAAGGAAATTAGATTGTCCTGATCTTAGCTAGTTGCTACTACTTGACATGCCACCTCTTGCAACTACGTTATGCAACACCTGAACAAAGTACATGGCTGAGTGGCGAGTGACCAGCGGTTAAGCCACTGTGTACGCACGTACTAAAACTCGCAAACTAGGCCGACATGCATATACGCGGAGCTAGCTCTCCTGTACCGCGGCGAGCCTCGGCGTCCACGCGGCCCCGCACGTTGCCGGGCTCCTCCCGCCGCCGCCGTCCCCCGCCCTGAGCTGTCCCGTGAGCTCGGCGATCCTAGCCTTGCGCTCCCTCGCGCTCTGCTCCTCCAGCCGCGCGATCAGCTTCTCCGCCTCCTTCCTCGTCACCACCACCTTCACCGTCATCACGACGGTGGACCCGCCGCCACCGCCGCCTCCCGCCTGCTGCTCCTTGACCCCGCGTCGACGCCCGGCGGCCCGCGCTACCTTCCCGCCATGCCTGCGCGCCGTCGTGCCTGCGCGCCCCGATGGCACGGCCGGCGTAGCCCCGGAGCGCGAGGCCCCGGCCGGCCTGGCTTTGGGCGTGGCCTCGTGGCGCATGTTGCGCGGCACGGCGTTGCCCATGTGTACGCTAGCTCCGTGAACGGATGTACGTAGGTGCGCGCGGAGTGATCACTGGGGTTTGTTTGAGTGATAGGATGCGCGGTGCCTTGCGCGCGCGGCGATTTATATCGTGCGGCGCGTGCGTGGTGAAGAGCTACTGAAGGAGGAGGACTCGTTCAAAAGGGGTAAAAATGACGTGCGCGTGCGGTGGACTGGAGTCTGGAGAGTGGAGCGTGTAGACCGGGGAAGGGCTCCCGCGGTGGACGCACGCAGTACGCGAGCGGGCTCCTTCTGGAGCTTCTTCGTCTGGGCCTGGGCGTGAACTGATACGATCCTCTTGTTTCGTTTCCATGAGACTTCCGGTGTTAGTAGTGACACCCAATACGTTCGTCCTTGACCGACTTCGGCCATTCAAGCTAAGAGCATATCCAGCCGCATCCCCAACATGCCTTCCAAGACATCATTTTTTTCACCAGCGCAAAAAAAAAAAAAAAAACAGTCGCCCTAGGACGCTGAATTCCGCCGGTTCGGCTCATTTTTTGTCCGGCGATCCCAGGCCGAACTCAGTGCATTGGGGGACATTTGGTGGCTCTGGCGAAAGGAAAAGAGGCGCGTTGACTACCACTGTCAGGCGAGAAACGCCTTTCCTCGCCCAGATTCGACCCGCGCGACGCAGGACGCCACTCGCCCTTTCATCGCCATGCCGACCCCGGCGCCGCCCACTTTCCCACGGCCGCTGCTCCGTCGCTAGAACGGCCATTTCCCCGCCAGAAAGATAGGGTTTCGCCACGACAACCTCCATCCCACTCCTGGGCGAGCTTTCCAGGGCTCCGACCATGCAGGTGGGGATACCG
Source organism: Secale cereale (assembly GCA_902687465.1). Lineage (NCBI taxonomy): Eukaryota > Viridiplantae > Streptophyta > Magnoliopsida > Poales > Poaceae > Secale > Secale cereale. Next base: position 686,157,093 of record LR738711.1, on the reverse strand, counting down.
GCGGCTGCCCGACCACCACGCCCGCCAGGTGCTCGGCCTTTTGTTTGTTCGGCAATGGACTCCGACGACGAGGAGGTTTTCGGGGCTTTGATGGAGGAGGAAGCAAGATAGACACCGGCGACGAAGAGCGCCTCATGATCCTCGCCACTCTGGCCGGCCTGTTTGCGAACAATGTGAAGCCGTGGCCAGATGGCTCAGCGCCGGGTCGCCGTAAGAGCAAGCAGAGGCATCGAATGGAGGGCTATTGCTTGCTCTACGCCAACGCTCCACTGCACGACGAGAAAGTATGTCTATGCTTTAATCGAATGAGCCGGAAGCTCTTTCTAAGGATTGCGAATGCCATCGGGAGTTCGAAAACTATTTCATTTGAAAGAAGGATTGCACCGGCACAGTTGGATTCTCCTCACTCCAGAATTGCATGGCAGCTATAAGGATGCTTGCATACGGAGCTCCCGATGATATACAGGAAGACTAAGGACGCATGGTCGAGTCCACCACCATTGAGTGTTTGTACAAGTTTTGCAGGACAGTGGTGGCAGTGTCTGGACCACAATACTTGTGATCACCCAATACTGAAGACACTGCTTGGATCCAAGCACAGAATGCACCAACACTACTAGGGAAAAGCCTAGCAATAGCGCGTGTATTTTACCTATCAGTAGCGCGGGAAGTCGCGCTACTGATAAGGCGCTACAGCTAACATGTGGCAGTAGCGCGTATCATCCCACGCTACTGCTATACATGGATAGCAGTAGCGGGCTTTATTGAAACACGATGCTGCTAATATCTGCAACACTTTTTAGAAGGACGCGCTACTGGTAAGGGAGTGCTACTGCTAACTTTATTCCCCTCGCTATTGCTAGTTTTATTAGTTTCTGTTTTTTTCCGCATATTTGTTTTTTATTTGAACATGCTTTATACAATAATATTTAGCATATCATACACATACAAATGTAATTATAGCATATACATACAAATAGCCTCATCAAATCATGTCATCATCATAATCATCATCCAACACAAAGTGGTCTCTCGTCATCATCTCGAAAATAGCGATACAAGTCTCGGAACCTAAACTAACTACTAGCTGTCGCTCGGAACACTCGGGCCACTCGTCGTATACTCCTGGCATAGCACTTCTTCGCCATCGATGATCTATGCACCTGCATCGTCACATGAGTCGATAATATGCAAAATATATAGTTGAGCAACAGAAAGAGACCGACTTGGCGAAAAATAGAAGCAACATATCATAAGCATAAATAACAAAGTTCATCGTACCTAATATGCCCTAACTAGAGTGATCTTCGCTAGTCGAGGAGGACGGTTTAATTACATCACAAATAAAGTTTCATCGTGCATAACTCAAAGTTTCGTCATACAGAAAGTATGGACTAATTAAACGGACACATTGTCATATATTGACAATCACTCCAACATGGCGTGCCATCCATCCAAGTCAGGGAGATAGTCCCCGAGCTTAGTGAAAGGCTTCAGATCGAGACGCTGAGCGGCTACGCGTGTTCAAACTGATCTTCCGTAATTGTTGGATTATCCTTTACAATCTCGGAGTAGGGTTCCTTTTTGTTGAGGATCCTTGCTTTCACCCTTATTTTCCACGCGGCCAACGCGTCGCTAAACTTGGTCATGGAGCGTTTGTTTATCTTCTTCATTGTCGGGTCTTTAGGCAGATCAGTATATTGGATTTCATCCCGGCCTGGGAACAAGAATACCTGGTGCAGCTTCATTAGGAGGGACTGCTTCATATTTTCTATCTTTTATAGTTTCTCATCGTTGATGGTGGCGGTTGTCCGTAGGATGCAGCCCATTTGATTGTCGTAGCACACGCGCGCTTCCACAGGCTGCGTTGGCCCAAAATTCCCGTCGTCCACCTCCGTGACCACCAGTCTAGTAGTGATGAGCTGGTTTGGGCGTTGACGTCTCCTCTTCGGTTTTGGTTCTATACCGGCTTCGCCAGTCTCGGTGCCGGTCTCGGTGCTGGTCTGGGTCTCAACGACAGTCTCGGCACCGGTCTTGATGTCGGTCTCGGATGTGATAGGTGGGCCCTGCAACAACCATTGCTCGTCGAGAAGGTTTAAATAAGCGCCTGCCGCGTCGTAGACGTTGCAATCGTCAGAACCCTATCCTTCATCGTTTCTAGCCATGTTTCCTAGGATTAAATCTATTAAATTAATTATAGATACCTAATAAAATAAATAATGACATAAAAAAGACCTATGTTTTGCAGGAATGTTGATTCATTCCCGGTGTGGGAAATCCCGGGCACTCGATATGTCCTAGTTTGTAACACAAGTCATGCCGAAATTCACAGAAATTTTTGGCATGACCTTTGCTAAAAAGTGGACAAATCGAGCACCTGAAATTTGCCGGAACAGAAATGAATCAACATTCTGGCAAAACAAAGGCCACTCGGCTTCATTCCCTAGAAACAACAAAAGGCTACTTGGGCACAATCGAACCACTTCAATGAAAAGATATAACATGATCACTTCAATGAAAATATATAATCAACAATAATGGAATATGCAAATGAACATCAATGACATATATCATATAACATCAATTCTGTTTTTTATTCTTAGCTAAATGCTTGTTAACCTAACGAACCTAATGAACCTAACTAACCAACCTAGTTAACCTAGCTAGTTCTCTGTCAAAGCCCTAACTAAATTTTTGCACTAACTTAGATAATTAACCTAATTAAACTAGTTAACCTAGCTAGTTCTATGTCAAAGCCCTAACTAATCTTTTTCACTAATCTAGATAATTAACCTAATTAAACTAGTTAACCTAGACAGTTCTCTGTTAAAGCCCTAACTAAATTTTTGCACTAACCTAGATAATTAACCTAATTAAACTAGTTAAACTAGCTAGTTCTCTGTCAAAGCCCTAACTAAAATTTTGCACTAATCTAGATAATTAACCTAAGTAAACTAGTTAACCTAGCTAGCTACTTCCTTGTCCAATGTTTGTGCTATGCATGAGAGAGAGAGATGAGGGGTGGGGGCTTACAAAGGATGGCTCCGGTGGTGGCGAGGGAGGTAGGGGCGTCTCCGGTGATGGCGAGGGAGGCGGTGCTGGCGAGGGAGGCAGGGGCGTCGGGGTGGCTCCGGTGGCGGAGAGGGCGGCTCCGGTAGCATTGATGGGGCCGCATAGCTCCGGTGGCGTTGGGGGCGGCTCTGGTGGCGTCGACGGCGCGCGACTCTGGTGGCTCCGGGGGCGTCGACATCGGCAAGAGACGGCGGCGAAGTGGGGAGACGGCAGCGATGTGTGGCAAAGGATTTGGGGGAGAAGTGGTGACCGAGGGGGGAGGGAAACCGCTCGGGGGTTAAGGCAAACGTAGCGGCAGCATTGGTAGGAAAAAAATGATATAGCAAAGTTAGCTATAGCGCGTTTTCTAAAACGCTCTACTCCTTTAGCTATTTATTTTCCTTTTCTTTTCTTATTTCCTTTTCCCTTTCTATAGTGGGGGTCTAAAACGCGCGCTGCTGCTATATTATCTATAGCTCCTGTTATGAACAGACGCTAGTGCTATGCCTTTCTCCTTTATTTTATTTTTCTTTTACTTTTCTTTACATTTTATTTTTTCCTTCCTCCTTTTTCTATTTCTTCCATTCTCATTGACTTTTCTAAAAAAATCATTTTTTTCTTTTCATTAGCAGCAGCGCTTTTCCAGGAAAACGCGCTGCTACAATAAACTTAGCAGTATCGCGGTTTTCCGAAGACCGATGCTACTATTTGTAGCCTACCGGCTTAGTAGTGGGAATTTTAGTAGCAGCGCTTTTCCTCAAAGACGCGCTACTGCTACACCCGTATCTGTAGCGCGGTTCAACTGCGCGCGCTACTGCTAAGTATCAGTAGCGCAGCATTTTAACCCGCGCTACTACTAAAGTTCTGTGTATAAGGTTTTCCCTAGTAGTGCAAGAGGATTTCCTGGGATGCTTGGAAGCGTCGACTGCATGCATTGTGCATGGAAAAATTGTCCATTTGCTTGACAGGGGATGTACAAAGATGCCAAAGGAGCTTGAAGTGTGGTACTTGAGGCAGTGGCCACACATGACCTCTGGATTTGGCACTCCTTCTTTGGTATGCCACGAACTCACATTGACATCAACATACTGTTGTGCTCGAATGTCTTTGCCAAGATTGATGAGGGTCTTGCTCCTCCGGTGAACTTGGAGGTAAATGGACGCCACTACAACAAGGGGTATGTAACGCCCCGGACACACCCGCCGGTGGTCGTTACTCCTGGCGGGATCTAGACTGGCCCCACATATCAATACTAGTCTTTTCTGCGCACTTTGTCCTCACTCATGCGCACCCGGGAGCAACTTCCCGGTCGGTCACCCATCCTGAAATTACTCCAAGCTGAGCACACTTAACTTTGGAGTTCTATCCGAATGGGCTCCCGGAAAAGAAGGAATTCCTTATTGATATGAGTAGTCTATCATCCCTAATAAGCCAGGCTATCACATACACCCCCACTCAGAGGAATCGACGTCCTCGTCGGGCCACAGGAACGTTCCCTCTTGGCACAACCGTCTGTGCTTCCAGGACAGCACATGTGCCATGTCGTGTGCCACAACGGGTCACAAACGTCATGCACATCATGACTGCAAACTGTCCGCAAACATTCGTGTAACCGCGAGGGTCGGCTCTGATACCAACTTGTAACGCCCCGGACACACCCGCCGGTGGTCGTTACTCCTGACGGGATCTAGACTGGCCCCACATATCAATACTAGTCTTTTCTGCGCACTTTGTCCTCACTCATGCGCACCCGGGAGCAACTTCCCGGTCGGTCACCCATCCTGAAATTACTCCAAGCTGAGCACGCTTAACTTTGAAGTTCTATCCGAATGGGCTCCCGGTAAAGAAGGAATTCCTTATTGATATGAGTAGTCTATCATCCCTAATAAGCCAGGCTATCACAGGGTACTACCTAGCAGATGGTATCTATCCGAGATGGTCAACATTTGTGAAGACTATCTCAAACCCTATGCTAGGAGGCAAGAACTCCTACTTTATCAAGTGTCAGGAGGCTTGCAGGAAGGATGTCGAGCAGGCATTTGGTATGCTCCAATCTCGATCGCTGTTGTCCAGCACCCCGCTCTGACCTGATCGAAATCTCAACTGTGGGAGGTGATGAATTGTTGTGTCATGTTACACAACATGATCATTGAGAGCGAGTAGGAAGAGCCAGTGTTTGACACTGGACCATATTTCATGCAGGGTCCTATTGCAATTGTTGATCACCACGTACCGGTGATACGTCTCCAACGTACCTATAATTTTTTTATTGTTACATGTTTTTATATTATCATTCATAGATGTTTTACAACCATTTTATAATCATTTTATATCATTTTTTGGTACTAACCTATTAACATAGTGCCAAGTGCTAGTTGTTGTTTTCTGCATGTTTTTTACATCGCAGGAAATCAATATCAAACGGAGTCCAAAGACCGCGAAACTTTTTGGAGATTTTTTATGGGCCAGAAGACACCCAATGGGCTAAAGCTGCACCTGGGGGTGCCCCGAGGTGGGCACAACCCACCAGGGCGCGCCAGGCCCCCCTGGCGCGCCCAGGTGGGTTGTGCCCATCTCGGTGGCCTCCCTCACCGCCTCTTTACCCTATAAATTCCCAAATATTCTGAAACCCTTCGGGGTAGACCTAGATCAAAAGTTCCGCTGCCGCAAGGCTCTGTACTCCATGAGATCCAATCTAGAGCCCTTTCCGGCACTCTGCCGGAGGGGGAAATCATCACCGGTGGCCATCTTCGTCATCCCGGCGGCCACCATGATGAGGAGGGATTAGTCCACCCTCGGGGCTGAGGGTTTGTACCCGTAGCTATGTGTTTAATCTCTCTCTCTCTCTCTCTCTCTCTCTCTCTCTCTC